>OZ014506.1:100580521-101194954 GCA_963966075.1 Aphodius sticticus | reverse complement strand
GCTGCATGAGATTCTATTTGATCGAGATCGGCCATGTCTGCATTAAAATAAAACTACTGGAACTAGACGGATATTTTGATTATATTGACAGTAGGTATTGTCTAAGCACCAGCGTTTGACACTACCTACTGTCATTAGAATCACAATATCTGACAAATCCTGGCTAACTAGTTTTAATGCAGCGATCTCGATAAAATAGAATTTGCTCATGCAGCTAAACTATTCATTTTACCAAAAAATGCCATAGTCATAAATTGTTCAGAATTTCCTGTACTTTAATTTATTATTTAACTATTTCGACAAATTTCCAGAAATGGCGGCTTATTTGCAAAATCTTTCAAAAATGCTATAAGATTAAACCTCCAGTTCCTTTGGATCCTTTTCAAAAGAAAGCTTTTCAGCTCTAAGTTTGGTTATGAAACTTCTAAATATGAAGTTTCGTCCCGATACCTTAGTAGTTTCTCCGGAATCGTCGCCACAAAAAAAAACACACACATACACAGAATTTTTTTTTACCTGGGTCAAAAATGTTCAAGGGATCCAAAAAGATATTTCCGTTAAAACCTCAAAAATATTGTTTGGCACGATTACAATACTTTACATACTACGTATGATAAAGTAAAATCATAGTACATATTCCAAAGTTCCCCAAACCATTTATATAAATCCCAAATATTTTGTCACCTACAAGTTCGCTATATTTTATAAACGTTTTGGGCGCCATGAATGCAAGATTCATGAATGAAAACAAATTCTGGCATTGGCTATATCCAATTCCCGCTGTAATACTGCCCAATACAGTCGCTGAACTAATATCCATTAGAGCCGACCCAAGTTCGTCACTGCTAATTGTCTCTTCCTGTCCACAAAACCGACATTTTAAATAAAATGTTCATTTGAGTCCTGTTCTGGTCTCCTTGTCTCATTTGTAATTAAATAATTACAATATTGTTCTTTTAGATTATCTATACATATATTTTAACTTAGGTGGTACGTAGTCGTCTTTTACTAATTCGTCTAGAGGACAGACGCGGATGTTTAGGTATTTTGCCACGACTTCTACCCATTATTAAACAAATGTACCTAACACCTAGCAGGTATAACTACACTAAGTATAATATCATACAGTATATGACTTTTATCGTGTGTTAAATTTGTAGACCGTGCGTATAAATGTGAAATGCGAGAACTCTGTTCTCCCGATTCAATATACGCTACGGTCGTACTTGTGAACAGTCTAATCTAAAAATAGCAGTAGGCGTGGCGTAGTTATAGGCGGTGTTTAAAATTCCTAACGTCTGCTGTCTACACCGGGCCCGTAATATAGGCAAATTACATACATTTTTGGCAATTACGCTTTGTTATCGCAATTATAATGTTTAGATTAAAATTGTACTTAAATAAAAAATCTATTTTTGTATCATGAGTTGGGCTAAATGTTTTATATTTGAAAAAAACCAAAGATGTAGAAGTAAAATTGATTTTTATCTTTAAAAAAAAATTTTTTTCATCCAGCCCAACTCGTTATTTATCTAAGAAGTTACATAAAAAATTTCATAAACTTTGAACAATAAATAACGCTTTTATTTGCAAACGCGTTTTAGGAGAGGTAGAACTGGGTCTTAAAGAAAATACTCTTTCTCAAGTTTGTTTTATAAACAAAATAATACATTAATTCGTTATTAATATTTGTTTTTTTATTTGATCGGCATATTTTGAGAACAAAGAAGAAATATGACCGTGTTTACGACCGTATTACGATTGAAATCGATAGAATGCAAAATCATTATAGAATTCTTTTGAATCCAGAGTAGGGTTTTCATACACAAAATCAAAGTTCTCCAGAGTTATCAATATTTCAGTCCATTAATACTTTAACATTATCATATTTTCTCGAAAAGTTTCCTATTTACAGCCACACAATTTTATGTCCTATTTGAAAAATAAAAGTTGACACACGGCTCTCAAAAATGTGTTTATACTATGACCTGCGACCCTACTCTCGTCATCTTTTTGAAGCGAATGCGAGTTTTCTCGAATGGTTAGGTGGGCGGAGTTGGGGTATCAGCGGTTCCCCTCTGGAACGTATCTATGGGCAAGTTAGGGCAACCGCCGATATCCCCACTCTCACCTAACCATTCGACAAAACTCACATTCGCTTTAAAAAGATGACGAGAATAGGGTGGCAGATCTCAGAAGAGGTTCATTTAAGCACCAACCATTTTCTTAGGTAGTGGTTTTAAAAGTTACCGTGTTCACCTTCAAATTCCATGAACTTCCAAGTTCATTATTCCATTTCATTTTATAGGGTTCTACCCGTGAAACACAACCTTTCAAACAATGCTTGAATCATGCAAATCGGTCCACGCTTTACGGAATTATGCGCAAACACACACAAAAATACCCCAACATATAAATATACTTGCCGAAAATAACTACCAGGTTTTTAAGGTTTTGGCCGTTGCGTTCATTTTTGTTTTTTTTGTTCATATCAAGCGGATTAATAACCACGTAATGGCGTGTTCTGTTTTTATTATAAATCCTGCATACCCATTTGTTTATGTATAATTATATAGGTATAAAATTATGTAAAAGGAATGTTACTCTACAAATAACGTTCTAAATATAGTCCAACTTTTTTTTATCACAAATAAATAAATCAGCTAATTGTTATTTGAATAAGAAGGAACTATTCATGCAAGAACAGCTACTGTAGGTCCTGCATTTTGTTGTCAAAATAGTACCACGTCGTATTCTAGAAGTTATTTAGACACTTTTTCTACACTTACAAAATGTCTAATATCATTTAGAAATATAGATGTTAGTTCATTACGTCCCATGTCAATAGAGAAACAACGTAGTCTTGTGGTATTTAATTCATGATTTCCGAAATATAAATATCTATTAATTTCCGAGATATTACAAAACTACATCACAGTTACACCCCATCATGCTGCCAATGTCTATCCTATTGGCAGCAAACTTGATCATTTGTTTGGTGGATTCGCGGGTAAAACATCATTATTAGGCTACTTGATATGTTATTAACAATTCCGTTTTAAGGACCTTCCAAATTGTTATATAACGTGAGGAAATTTGTATTCTTTTTCAAAATTTTAAAAAATATTTAGGTGTTGTCAGTTTAGAAAAATAAATTTTTACTTTAAAGTGTAGATATCAGAACATTTCACCGATTTCCAATTACTTAATTTGTCAATAATACAATAATTGAAACTTACAATTAAAGACATCGAACATGTGCCAACTTATTCTGGTGAGCATTTTTCGTACAATCTGAATCTGTAAACAAATTGTGAATTGAGACAATTAAAAATTTATTACTTCAGATTCGAAAGAATCATACCAGAATCGGTTGTGACTTTCTCAAATTCTTTGCTGTCGGTTCGGGTTTCATTTAATTTAGGGTATTGTATGTTTTACAAATTTACAAATTAAGTAATTGGAAATCCGTGAAATGCTCTGATATCTAAACTCAAAAGGTTATGTTTTTTGAGTACCTATTACTATTTATCTAACCACAAAGTTTAGTTTATTTCAAAGAAAATTGCATTTTTGTCCCTCTAAACATTCAAAGTCGTCCATTGTGGGGCACGTGAAAATTTTGATTCCGCCTCACTTCATGAAAGATCAGTTCAGACTTTTCTTTTCAGCCAATTGAACTCTGTCATGTCTTTTTATTTGTCTCTGGAAGGTTGGTTCACTATCATTTATTTTAAAAATGTTATAAATGCTAGAATTCTTTAGATAAACGCTTGAACCTTGTGTCTTAAAGCTTGTTTAGCAAAAAATACTGCAACAATTCTGTGATTTTATTTAACGCGCTTTGGATCCAGGTCATAAAATTGCAGTAATGTTAAATACCCGGGTATTTATTATCAATGGTAAATACCCCTGGTAAATACCCGGGTATTTACCCAAAGTGGGTGATAAACATAATATTGTTATTAAAAACAGCAGAAATATTTAATTACTAAATAAGGGTTTTCCTTTTATCACAAAATGAAAAGGTATTCTTTTATTACAAAATAAAGGTTGTTCGTATAAAAATAAAAACATTTGTAAACCAAAGAATAAAAATACCAGTCTCATCTGACGATATATCAAGAGCACACATTTCCTTGTCATCATTGTCAATTCAATCGTGTGAATCTACAATATTTTGTGATTCTGTTATCGAAGAAGATTTAGCAGAAACTTATGATTATATGTTAAGTATAGTAAACATAGCGTCGTTGTTAAGCAATTTCTTATTTTGCTATGAATCCAACTAAATGTACTGAATGTTCTTATATAACTGCAATATTTTACATTATTTGTAATCAAGAGTACAGAGTGTCCCATTTTTTCCCGGATAAGTTTCTTTCCAGATAGTAAACGCCACACTGAGTAAAAAGTTTTATACGGACCTATTTGTTTTCTTTATTCCTTAAAAAATCACAACCGTTTGAAATAATAGTAAAATAATTGCAAAACTGAATAGATAGACATTTATTCACTTAATACCCTTACACTGCCCTCCAATAGTAAAGTGCCGTATGTACAGAAATGACATTGATTGACATATTTACCGTTTTCTCTTAAATATGACATTAATAGTTAAAACAAATTAGCCTGTTTTACGTACAAATAGTTAGGTAACATGCTAGACTAAGGTAAATTCTTTAAAATGTAAAAAATGTGCGTGATTTTTGCAGTGAAACAGAAAAATTGTAGCAATTTTTTGTATGTACATACGGCGTTTTACCGTTGGACGGCAGTACAGGTGTGGAATACAATATATTAAATGACTTAACTTCCTTAGGAATTGTTAAACCCAATAAGCCGGCATGAAAGAAACTTTCAGAATGACAATTACTTGTAGAGAAACAAATGTCTAAAAAGTTTCATATGTATTTTCTTTTCGTTCATTTGCTTATTTAGTCAATTTTTAACATTTTGAATTTTTACTCAAATTTATTGTTAGTTTTAGCATTGTTTGATATGTAGTTTATTGTTCCTTTTTCTTTATTTAGTTAATATTTCAAGAGGCTGTAACTTGGCGTTGAGAAAACAATTAGGTCCATATGAAAACTTATACTCAGAATGACTACTATCTAAAAACAATTCTTTCGTGAAAAAGTGTTACACAGTGTATAAATATCTCTGAAATGTTGTTTAATGGTGTTTTAGGGATAAAAAGGATAAATACCCAATATTTACATATTTACCCTACAACAACATTTTATAAGTTCCCACCCGCCGGGTATTTACCGGGCCCACATCACTATAAAATTGTGAAAAAAATTGTTTCGAGATTCTTTCAAAACCCGTTAAAATATTAGTCCACAGTACCGAATCCAAAATTCCTTTTGTATTAAGGTTATTAATCTTTCCCTCCTATTAATTCCTGGGATATATCCAAACCTTTTAACGTAATTTAACAAATTAAAGCCTAAAAAAGTCACCACACGACCAAGTCCAAACAAACATACAAAACCTTTACTTATTTAACCCCAGGTCGGGGTGTCTTAAGACCCCTTAAGACAACGGAGCTTTCACGGGTATCGATCGCCTAACGTCGACCGGAGAAAGCTCCGGCGCGAATCTGGTCCGGTAATCCGGGAGTCCGGCGGCGGGCGCTGGGAAGTCCGCGTCAGGTAGGTTTTAATTTGACGGCGGCCCGAACGAAGGCACGAGTCGAGCTGGAATGCCTTACCCCGGTGATCAATTCGGACTTACTGCAAGTCAAGTACTGCGGACGATGAAATATGGACGTCCATAAATCCTAAAAGTTGGTAGGTAGGTACGAAGATAAGTACAAGCTGCACGGGAGAGCCGCTCGAACGGATAAGATTAAATTATGGAAGTGGAAGTCATTAGGTGTCCTGCACAAGAAGTGCTGAATAGTGTAGTATGTGTTTGCAAAGTTAGTTTGGACATAATTGGACAGCATAGAACAAACAAGTGCATAATAAAAGTTTCACATCGAAAAATTTGTCAATTTTTAGTTAAATGTTGAAATATGTTGTTTTCAAAAGCCATGTGGTGGAACAGTCCCGACTTTACACACAGAAAATAAAAAATAAATGAAAAATGTTGTTATTTGGTGGAAACACTTTTTCAAATTTGGGATTACCTATTCTGTCTATTTTTTATAATACACAACTTCCCTTTGACAATTAAAGGAAATAATGTTCCAGCTGATTATACGGGGAGATCAATACTGGAACTTGTTCTCTCGTATGTTCTCAAGTGCTACTGTACAACACCATATAAGTTCTCAACATCTTATTTTGTAATTCATCCCAGTATCTGAATTTTTGTAGAAGATACACATTTTGAAATAAAATTTTGTATTATTTTTTGTACCAGAAACACTGATAAATCTGGCAACCTGAATATGCTGCGAGGATCAGAATCGAACGTATCCTTTACATTCCATTTCAAGTTTCGCTTAGTAAAATTTATTTCTTTATTTATCGGGTTATCTGTTAATTTATCGTCATTATCTTTAAATTAATTCGTTGTCGGTACTAAAAGCAATCAAGTGTAATACGTTTAATCAAGTACCATTCGCAGCAAGATTGAAGAACAGTTCAAATTGCACAGGTTTACATGAAATTGTGCATCTTGTACACAAATTCAGATATTGGAATGAACCAAAAACATAATGTTGAGAATATTGATCAGATGTTAAATCTTGATAACAAACAGACAAATAGGCCGGAAACTAGAAACAAGGCTAAAAGAACACAAAAATAGAACCAATTCCACCATGGGATTCCATTTAAAAGCCGAGGGCCACACCATTTCGGAAGACAATATTAGCCTGATCCACACATGCAAAAAGTCTACAAAATGGAACTTTTAGAAAAACTAGAAATTATAAAGGAAAATGAAACTAATAACGAAAACATAATTAATGGATTCAAAGAGTTTCCAGAAGACCACATATTTAATACCTCCTTAGGCAACCACAATGACACCTTCAAGAAAGAACTGAAAAAGAACAGGCATCGAAATAGGTACTCATGAATATAACACACGGGAATAAAACTTATTTAATATCAGCCGATCTACTGTTTAAGAAGAGATGCAGTCAGTGTTTTGTGTTGTGTGTGCTTTTTTGAAATAATGACGGTATGTACCAACATAAAATTAAAATTAAGCATGACCACCTACCGTATCTTATTTTGTTTTGTTTCATCAAACATTTTTGTTTTGTTTTGTTTCATCAAACATTTAACGACATATAACCTGAAATAATTTAATATTTGTCTGTTTTGATTTGTTGGCATTTATCTATTTCCACCAATTAAGTGTGTGGATCTCTTGGTAAAGAGATTGTGTTTGTTTTTCTTTGTTTATTCTATTATTATAGCTTAAACTTATGTATTTTACTATGGTGTCATGTCCATAATACCGGAAAAAAAAAACAATTTCACAATCCATTATTTGCTTGTTTGTTGATTTAGTTATTTATTGTCTTTTAACATATTCTCATTATATCAATAGCTATATTTTGCAATTTGATTTTGACTAATTTTTATGTAACTATATATTTATATAATTTACATTTTTATTTTTTGTTTTTTTAATCATATTGACTGAGCGAACTTATTTAATTTATGTATTTGCAGTTTGGTCTGAAGATGGGGGTACCCCGAAACTAGTCACCAAAAACTTTATAAAAATACCTGGTGACCCACGCCATAGGTACTCCCGTTTATTTTTTTAGTATATAAAGCTGGACGAGTGAAATTTGGGAAAGTGTTAATAGACAGAAAATGCCATTCTTTGGAATACTCCTGACGTTAATATGACTTCCGGTTTTTCCGGAAGTGACGTCATCATTGAAATTTTAAATGGCACCCTATATTTTTTGTGTGATATTTTCATACAGGATGTCATTCTGAACTCAAAAACATATCGATCGTCAATTTTTATCACCAAGGCAACGCAAAAATAACTTTTTTGTGTATTAATCTAGGTGGCTATGAATTGGTGAAAAAAGTCGAAAATTGTCACATAAACAGTAACTAAATCGATTTTGGCCGACATTGCATTACTGGCGCCCTCTAGCGTGATTTAATTGGTTTTTGGCCAGTGAGTCATTTTTTTCACGGGTACCCAATGGCCACACCCTGATTATTCGATAGAAAACATCTTTCCGATTACAACGATACCAAACACTTGATATTTTGTTAAAATTGTAGCCTACCGATTTCAATAAAATTTTGGTGGTATGTAGGCAACCATAAAAGGCTTCCGAATGTGTAAAAAAAATATAGCATGCAATAAAAAAAAATATATTACCATGGCGTTGCACATTTTTGGGACTACCTGTATAATCAAAAATAATTTCTTGAAATGTACCTTGAAGTACAGGGTAAGCCTGCAAACTCTTAGCTTCATTAGTAACCGAGCTACAGAAGACGGGAGCTGAGTTGCAGGACCCTGTATAGTATGATAAAGTAATGTGCCTGGCCTCAACAGATTTTTTATGAATGTATGAACAACCTTTGCATCTTGTCAAGTTGCAGGTGCTACAAATTTTCAAAAAGGACCAATGTGTGACATTTAACATTTTGAGCTAACTTTCTTTAGACAGCATAAAACACATATTTTGTATTTATAGTCCATTTACAAAATCCACCAAAAATGTGTTACTAGCGCTAAATGTATGTATAGCTTACATACATTTATCCTACCGTTACAAACATACCCTTATTTAAAAATAAATTCATTTTATTTATTTTATACAAAAGTCTTAAAACTGTTATAGTCATTATAGTCATCAAAATCAATCTCCCCGCAAATTATTCCTTTACTAGCACAAGACATTTCCTATTATTTAAAAGCTGTCATCCTACGTCATCAATTATCCTACACTTCACAACTTATCATACCTAACCTACATTACATATTCCGAATCGACTAACCACCGATCATCCAAGTTACCACGCCGACAGTAAATTTTAAACAGGATTATGGTCAATTTAATTACAGGTGTCAACATCCGTAAGCTGTCCATTAACAGTGTAATAGTGTTCGTGTTTCGTGACACGCTTCAGTTATCCCCCGGAGGGTTACGTGCGGAAACGTGTTGACGGACATCAACTCGCCCAGAGACTACACGACGTACCCAACTAACCAACAGCACAGATAAATTTCTTGAAAACTACCCGATAGTACGACTCAGGCCGATTTATTTATCGATAAGACTTTCGAGCTTCAAACTTATCGTCAAACATATGGTTTCGTTGTGTTTTAAATTTGTCATGTTGTTTGACTCACCAATTTCTATAACGTAAAATTATTTTCATTTATACAGGGTGTTGCATTTAGGCGTGACGGAAAGTATGTAATTTTTTTTTTAATGGAACGTCCTTTATATCATACCATATCAAAATACTAAGGAATTAGTCTTTCCAACTGTGTAAGTTGTACCTGTTTAACGTAAATAGTTGATGTCATGAAAAATTAAATGCGCTATACAGAGTGATTATATTATATATATTATAAATGTTTATAACTCCATATGTTTTGCAATTTTGTTAGTTTTTCAGTTAGGGCCCCGAAGTAAAGCATAAACACTGTTATTTTAGAGAAACTGTGCTGAAAATTTGTTCACAATTTTACGCAGACGTTTCATTGTAGTGGTATGTGCGCTCACACAAAAACACACAGAAAACTCTAAAACCTTGATCAGCAATGTTTGAGAACGGATTTGTATTCAATACAAAAACAACCAACATTCAGGCCAATTCTGTAACGCATTTGTTATGTAGCACGCGGTTAAATTTCTTAGCAACTTTGTTAAAATATAAAATGGTATTCTGTAACATATCCAGTGGTTAAATAATTTGCCACCAGTTGAGTGGCGAACGGAGTGACTACGAACTACGTAGCAACCGATAGAGAGAGGGACCTGCTGCTACACACTCTACAAGTCTATAACCTTGAAAAAAACAATTGCTTGGTTTATGGTATATGTATCGTCAATAAGCAAATGGTAAATGAAAGATGATTGATTTTGTTATTACTATCCAATAAGTATGATAGGTATTTTTATTTAATTTATATTTTTATTTTAGAGGTTGCCTAACAATTGCCAGAACGAACTAAGGAGATACTTCCTTTGGCTTTTACCTATGATGTGTACCTATACAAGTAAAAAAATAATGTTATAGTCAAATACAATTTTGTATTCGTCGACTATTAAAACAAGTTTATTAAATTTATTGAATATACAGTGGAATAAATGATATTGTTAAAGAATTAAATTGGTATCCAATAAACAACAAAACCTTTAAAACTTTTAACCACACCTACCAGAATTTAATGTGTTACTGAACCCCTTCAATTGAAACTTGCGGTTATACATATCCGAATAACCTAACCTCACAATTCAGAAATGCACTCAGACGCGAAGTCTCAGAAGAATAAGAATAACAAAAAGAATAATTTATTTTAAGCCATTCTACTGAGCAGCTATATTCTGTGGACTCATGACGGCATAAATATGGATATTGGGTAATTCCACTCTCGCAGATACTCCTATTCATTATCAATTTGCATATTTTTAACTTCTGTGTACACAGCTCATCGAAGGGTACTGATCACCCTGATAGAATGTTTTGTACTGAATGCGCATGACCATCAACAGTTAACCACTGTTGTTAACCGCATGATTCTTAACAAGAGGTTAATTTTTACAATATAGTATGCGAAATCTTGTTAAATCTTGTCGTGAACAAGGTATTTAACGAAAGTTGTTAACGTAGTTGCTACGTAGCAACTTGCTACGTAACAACTGCGTTACAGAATAGGGTATTCCGGTGTTTTTGAAATTGTCATTTTTTACAAAGTATGGGTGCTACTGTTTGCTACTTCACAAGTAAAATATCAAACATTGTTTTAAATTAAGAGAAATCGTTGTTTGAAGTTTGAATTAGGATTGGTCTTTGTGACGTCACAAAGACCGCTCAAAGTGAGCGACTTGACAACGGTGCTATATCTAGGGTGCACGTAGTAAATTTTTGCCTTCTGTTGTGTCAACGTTTAGAATCGCTCGTTTGTTGACACCTGCTTTGGTTATTGAGGTTATATCAAACACTTGTTCAAAATGTATAAACTCTAACGCCGACATTGTTCTGTGCCGGGCTGTAACAGCAGTAAAACAGTAACTCCTGATAAGATTTTCTTTACATTGCCGACTAGCGAGATGAGGGATGTTTGGCTTCAAGTTTCAATGATCAAATCATCTTTCAAAAAAGTTACCTTTATTCGTTGTCAAACAACAGGGTCGCCAACCGTCAACTTGGCCGATCAGCTGTTCGAGAGCTGTCCGCTGTTGCCACCGCTACCAGGGATCGGTAATCATCGTGTATTTCCGAGGGTGGTCGGTGAATTCAAACGAAATGCACTTTTAATTGCAATTATCTCATAGAAAAGCTAAATCAAAAAGCTCATAGCTTAACTTTATGAATCCTCATAAATTGTACAATAGGTTAAACCGAATATCTGCTTAAATTTTGACATGACCGGAATACCGTATTGACCTGAATATCTACTTACTGTCATTGTTAATTGATTTAAAATAGATTTTTTTTGAGAGACAATTCACAATTGGGATAATATGAATGATAATATGAGTACTATTGATAATGTGAATGGAAAGTGGGTTATTTGGAGGTGTTTTAATAGATTTTTTTGCTCTGAATAAAAATCTGAATCTAGAGATGACTATCAGCATGGTTTTGTTACATATTTGGTTTTGTGTGTGAACGCATAAATCACATCAAAGAAAGTCCATCTGGTCAACACTTACAGAAGTCAGTCAATTTTCACGATATTTGGCAAAATTTGTTAAAAAAAATATAAAATTGTTATATGTTGATAATGGTAACAATAATAAATAATAACAGCGATAAATCTGGTTAAATAAGTTCCCAAATACCCCTTCTATCACTCCTTAAGGACTTTACAACAAACTACCAAATACTTTGTATACACAGCAACATTAAAGATAGCACATTACATTTATCACAAAAACTAGTAACATTTGATATAGGTATTACATACTAGACGTAAATTGAACACATATTATACAGGCTGTTCCATTTAAAAGGTGTTTAATCACCATGATGGGGTTGAAAATAAGTTGGAATTCTTCTAAAGTTATATTTCTGTCAAATTTTTAACATAGAGTAATAATATACTAAAAAAAGCTTCCAAATTGATTAGTACTATTATCAATAACTTTGATATCAGATACACAGTATATATTGATAACTATCCCTTCCCTATCTTACTTTTATCATACTTGATATCTCCAATATGGCTAAGTATGAGATGAGAGAAAAGTTTCGCCGTTCAAGTTTTCGCATCATCGGCGAAACTTCGGGACCGTTTATAGAGACATTAATAAAAAGAAATATTTTCGCGATAATTCATTCGGGCAATATAATAAAGAACGTGACAGAAGGGGAGAGAGAGTTGAGCGTGGAGAGTCAGTCGAAACTTGCCCTTCCGTCGGCGAAACTTCTAAAACGTCCGAGAGAAAAAAAAAGTTACCGGCTATGAGGTCTGAACAACTTCAAGATTTGAAAAAAGATGGCATTTTCTTATATCTACTGTTGGAACAAAACCAATAAGTCTGCACTTTAATTACTAACTATACTGACTTCGCACATGTTTTTAATAGTATATTCAGACCGATTCTTTAAAGAAAAGTTGCTAACTAACCGCCTGGGAACGTCGTTAAATTTCTCAACAATCGATGCTATTTAACGACGTTTCCAAATGGGTAGTTAGCAACTTTTTTATTAAATAGACCTGATTATTTGACGAGCATATGATTAAGGATATAAATCACGAGCACGAAGTTTATACACGAGCCGTCGACGAGTGTATTATTAAATTAATTTTTTTAGTATAAAAGGTGACGTAAATAATTCTCCTGTGTCTTAAAAATGCCACAGCCTTCTAGGTATTCTAAATAGAATTTCATCATAACCTACATCGAACAAACTTCTTGTTGTTGAGATATTTGTTTCGTAAATTGTGTTTTGTACACAAGTAATGTAATAATCATATACGGTAACCTTATATCCAATAAAATACCTCAAAATACACGTGGTGAACACCGTGTATTGAAACCATTGTTCTTACAACACTTTATTTTAGAAAATACAGCCAAAGCCGGCTTTAAAACACAAGAATTCGTACAAAATCAACACCGATGACGTAATAGAAGAACATCCTACCTTATTTCGGCAATTCTTCTCTCCTAATTTGGCGAAAAATCATAAAAAAAGTCTACGGGAAGATCACTAACACCGAATGTCACAATTTGATCAAATTTATAAAGCCACACAGACACAATTTTGAGAGCAAAAATCGCGAAACGCGTTAAAATTGGAAGACGCTAAAATTTGAACACAGAGCCTACAAACCATAAACACGGACTAAAACAAAAAAGCGCGCAGACGCGTCGTTACGTGTACACGTGAGATGGTGGGGAGATGAATATAGCGAGTGCATTGCAGAATATTGTGAAATTGCAGGTATTGTGAAACTGTTTATGAACAATATTAGGTACATATACGGGGTGTTACTAGAGTCGCTGTGGTCGATATGAATTTATCTAAGTGTGCGAAGGGGCGCCGTAATAAAAGGGCGCTAAAGGCTAGATTTTTCAGTGCCAGCTTAAACTGAGTTCAAATATACTGTATGTATGTAGAACAGTGGTATTCCATTTAAATAGAGCGGCAGCCTGAAATATTTACAATTTATATCATGGCCTACTTCGACCACAATCATTTATAATAACCCCGTATAATCCTTTAACTATTTTACGTCAAGCTACCCAACACACTGTATACAGAGCAATACAGACCAAATATCACAAAAACTAGGAAAAATAGTGAGTTATACATACTGAACGGGATATACTGAATATAACCTAAAAAGAACGTAGTTTTAAAAAAAAAGTCTGCAATTAATGAAATATTAATATTAAAATGGCCCATCTTGTATAGTAAGAAATAGCTTTTTCGTTCCGTATTTCTTGCAATAACACAGAACCACATGAGACACTTGAAAAAAATGATTTTAAAAACAAATGAGTCATTTCTCAAAATCCACGTGAGCAAAGCTGCGGGAAAACATTGGATTTGTAGCATTTGGAATTGCATGGCTTCAAAGAAATTCATTAACTAAAAAATAGCTGAACCAAAACAAAAATATCAAAAGGATTAACAACCATACATAAACAAGAAGTTGGAAATAGGCTCACTCACCGTTCAGCAATGAAGAGTCTTAAAGAACAAAAAGAAATACGTACTTCCAGAATTCACACAACACAAACTATAGCTCTAGGATATTATGCACCCGAAACACTGCTACCGACTTCCTTCCATCAAAAACTAGAGAGAGCATATTTAAACAGAAAACTTAGCCCGGAGATGAAACTTCCTAAGTATAAGTACACTCTCGGCAAAATGACGTTAAGCATATTATATTAATCAGGAGTCGTCTAGTGGCACCTGTCTCCTTTCTTTAGGCTCCTTCCACGGCATCGTCCCTCTTAAATTTTTAGGAGGACGAGGCAGCGACTTTGAAAGAATAATCCTTTCTGGAGATGCCGCCCTTTATTTGCCACAATTAAAAGTTTCCTTTCGCAGGGCGTCTCGTTATATCCAGAAAGCTGTATCTGATACTAATCAGCTAGCCTGAATGCCTGCTTGATTTCTTCCTTTTTGGTCTCCTTCTTTCGTTGCGTTAATGACAACTTCGTCGACGTCTCGGGAAGTTTGTTTGATCGGCCGACAGGAGGCGCCGCACAGTAGTCGAAAATGCGAATCTAGCTGTACAAAATTATTTTAGCGCTATAGCCCAGTTTAATCCAAAGTGACATGAAAATATTCTTAGATAGACAAACTAGGATATAACTGGGTAAATTTAGAAATATATTAATATTTTATCATCCCATTTTTGAAAAATTTTATATGTATCTATAGCAATAATATTATCATATGCACATGGTTTCTGAATGTTAACACATATGTTTATTTCTCAATCTCAACCCTGTGAAAAACAACCCCATTGGTACTTAGATGTTTTACTAATTTTCGTATATTCAGGTGCAGTATTATTATACTCACTAGGTTTCAGCACTTTAAAATTAGATTTCTATCTAAACCACCTTCAAAAGTCACCCCATAAATACTAGATTGTTTTGCTAATTTTCCTGTATTTCCAGATATAATATTATCATACTCACAAGATGTCAGAATCTTCACGCTAAACGTGTTTCAAGCTCCTTAAAACATCCGTTATACGGTTGTGATTGTTTTTATTGTTTGTCCGTCTATCTAACAACTATTTCAAGTTCATTTCCCCCAAAAAAAATATTTTGATCAGCTAAAAGTTTTGCACTTTTATCTGACCAAAATAATTTTTTGCTTAAAGTGCTAAACGTGCAAAATGGACTACTGTGCGCCGCCTCTGTGTTGGCAGGCATCAGTTAATTGCGCAACTTACGACCTGCGAGGATGCGCGAAACGAAGGACGAAGGTCCTGGCGGATCGTCCTTTCGCCCGCTTCTGTTTTTTAAATTGGCGCTGGTGGAACTTTCAAGATCCTAATGCAATTATACCGACGGCTTAAAATCGAGGATAATGGATGCGCTCCTTGGAAATTGGAAACAGCTGAACTTTAATTAGTTTGTCCTTCTAGCTTTAATTAATTTTTAATTAATAGGAATGCGTCTCGAACTGCACTAGGCTTCCGTCCTCAGCTGGGTGCGTTTTCTTTTATGGTTTTGTTATATTTTTTTCGTCAGTGAATAGTAAAAAGATAGAAATTTTGTTTGATTCAAATAAATATGCATTGACTCAAACAAAACTGTTGTTTCAATAAAAGCAAAGAAATATTTCTTTGCAAGGTAAATATGCATTTGTTTGGAATATTTGCTGGTAGAAAGATTTGTGTCTGTCAAATAATTCTTAATGTTTTGAGTGTAAGGTTTAATATTTTTTAAATGAACGAAATTGTTGGCTGAGTTCAAATGCGATATTTTGCAATACATGGTTCTTTTATTAATGAAATAACAATTGAATTTTCAAACGTAAAAAACTCACTTTTTTTCAAATGGAACACCCTGTATACCCATACGCCATTCGATAGGAAATCTTATTCCCTATCAATTAACATTATGGTTCCATATATCTTTCTTTAATCGTCTTTGAGATATTGTCAGTATAAAAGAATGCAAACTTAATACAAAACGATTTATTCTTCATTTATAGAGAATGTAAGAACTTTGGAACAGCAGGAAAACAGAAAAATATTGAAAAGGTTTGTTAAAACTAAAATAATATATTTGGAATATCTAACTTAAATTAAAACTTAATTATTTTGTTCGAAATGCTGCCCGTTCTGCTCCAAACATTTTAAAAATCGTTGCTGTACTTCTGTCATCGTCGCTCTTCCAAAATTTTGTCACATTCTCTATGAATGAAGAATAAATCCAAAATTTCACTATTTGAATAACCGTCCGCGTTTTCCATTTCGTAACTAATAAGTAACAACCACTTACAACTGTATACACAATTATTAGCGATAGATGGACAACAAAACAAACGAGCATATCTGTCAAATGTAAAGATCTATAAAACTTAAGGTAGAAGTGCATTAGCAGCGACCACTATCAGCCGTACACGGTAAATGCCGAGCACTGCAAATGTGCCAAAAATGCCATGAAAAGTATGAAAATATCCGCATTCAAATGCATTTTATTATTTAAAAACTGCACATAGAAATGCCCATTTATAAAAATGATGTTATGAAAGGTTATCGATAATGAAATACTTTATCTGCTAAAATATGACGGCCTCCTTATGCAACCCAGAAGTATTCAAAATGGATTTAAAGAAAAAGTGACAATATCTCAAAAATTATTAAAGATCCTTATTAAGGAATCCTAATATTGATTGATAGGGAATAAGATTTGCTATCGAGTGGCGTATCGGTATACAGGCTGTTCCATTTGAAAAAATGTGTTTTTTACGTTTGAAAATTCAATTATTGTGTTGTAAATTTTAATCACCCTGTATAAGATATCATAATGAACTAAACATCGTATTATTTGGTTATGTTTCTAGTTTTGGACCACCAATCATGAATCTTCTAGTTTCAATAATAACCATGATATTGAATTTTAAACGTGACCAAAAAATTAGTAAAATCAAAAAACTAAAAAATGGTGATATTTAGGTATAGGGAAACCTTATCAAAAATGATGTATTTTGATACGTAGAAATCAAAAATAAAAAATAAATTATTGATACCGACTTCCGGTGACCGGACGTGACAGTTAACTTGAGAATAATTTAGCTGAAGGGCGCAGATCGAGTAAATTCTAATTCAAAAATTTCAAGTTTCCAGAAATAGTGGAACATAAAAAACATTTAATGTACCAGTTCCGACAGAAGGGCTTAAATACAAGCTACTAAAAACTGGCCTATTAAATATCACCAAATTACCTATTAAAGATCATCTTTTCATTTCTCGACGAACGCACATTTATAGTCAGGATAAATGGATCCACATCAACAACAAAATCTGTGAAAGCTGGTGTCCCACAAGGAAGCATTTTATCACCATTACTGTACAATATATTTATGCACGACATCCCTTTAAATGCCGCCAATCATATTGGAATGTTCGCAGATGATATGATACTAATTACCCAGAGTAGCGATCTAGAAGAAGCAATCGAACAATTACAACTTGCAACTGACCGAACAAATTCCTGGCTACTAAAATGGTGCATACATCTTAATGCAAACAAATGCGAAGCAAAGATATTTACATTACGAAAAATTATAAATCCGGACAACATTCACATCAACAACAAAGCCATTGCATGGAACCCAGCAGATGATGCTGTGAGATACCTCGGTTTATATTTTGACCAACGACTTACATGGCGCATACATGTCAATAAAAAATTAAATCAGGGTTATCATAGACTAACACAGCTCTACTCACTCATAAATAGAAAAACGACTCTCAAACACCAATGTGCACTACTACTTTATAAAGCATTAATTCGCTCATTAGTCACATACGCATGCCCGGTATGGTGCAATACATCAAAAACCAACCTAAGAAAAATCGAAGCGCTACAAAGTAAAATATTAAGAATGGCAATTAACGCACCCTGGTTTATCCGCAACGAACAAATTCGATCTGAACTTAATATCTCTGCGATCACTACGTTCATCCAGAAAACATCGAAAAAATTCTTCTCCAAGCTAGAACAATGTCCCAGTGCAGCAGAACACAACCTAGGAGCTAGAAACATGCACGTTCGCTTAAAACGGAGATTACCACAAGACATTCTAATCATGGAAGAAGACGATGATTGAACAATAATCAAAGAGAGAACAACTTTTCGGGCCAATCAATAATTATTGAAACTACTTAAGAACAACACCATGTAAAACAATACATTAATTGTTGATCTGGTTATTCTTCAATAAAAAAAAAAAGACACCCTGTATATTAACACTTAGCAATGAAAGCAAATAACAAACAGTAACAGAAATACTGAGACAAATCATATTTAGTTCTTGAACGAACACACAGAATTATTGATAACCTAAAGAAAGAAAGAAAAGAACTTAGTATTTAGAGACATTTTTGACGATATATCTAAAAACTATGTAAATTATTGATTGGACTTTCAAATACGCATAATACTTTAGAATGCAAAAGAAAAATAAAAAGAAACAGATAATATGTGAGGCGGTAGTATCGTACGGTTTGTTCACCAATTACATTTGCACTATTTTACCGATTTTGACGTTTCTTTGGGACGTAAAAAGAAATCATCACATGCTGATAATATAAAAAATAAACCTTATGATAAACGGATGTTTTGTGGTCTAACTTTGAGACACCCGATATGACAAATTTATTATAAACCGGCGTAAAAAATGTTTCTTTGTGTCTTTTTGTTAGATAAATAAACAATGATTATAAATAAATTGGATTTTTTAAAAAGTTGTTTGATTTATTTTATACCGACATTTGTACTGCCATAAAGTCTTATTTTTTTTAATTAAAAATTACTGAAAAAGGCGACCACTGGCAATATTTGTATGCCCATATTCGTCTAATTAGGTTATTATTATTAACTAATTATTATTTGATTGAAGGAATTAAGTGGACTTTTTATTGAAAGAACTTTTTATACGAAATAAATATCCGACTAGATCGAACAGCTATTAGTTTTGAATTATTTGTAATCGTGTTGTATTTTTTGATAAAGGATAAAAACGACCAATAACTGCCAATCGTGTTGATTATTTTATCGAAAACGAAGCATATAAAAATATCATACAAATGCGATAAAAACAATAAAGCTCGATTTAATTGGGCACAAAGTTTAAATAAAATTCATTAAAACGTATCAGTACACCTCTGGTTATCGATGCTGCGTAGAGCTCTCGTCGTATCAAATATTCAAATATTTATTACTTTTTAATTAACAAATATTGTAAAAGCGTAATATTGTTATGGAAAATTACATGCAGATTACAATATTGCGATGCAGTAGGCGAACCATGCCCAATGATAAGCCGGAATTTCATATTGAATTACAAGCGTGAAATTATGAAATATCTATTGAATTTCGTATCCGTGTGTCGAATACAAATTTGAAATATCCATATCTGTTTTTGGCTGGACAAATCCAATGATTGTTAATAAATACATACAATAAATTTGAAATGTACACCATTATATTGAGAACGGACGTTTTTATTAGGGATTCTTAAGGACAATGTACATTGTATTTGCCTTCTTTTGAGGTTGAAATATAGTGAGATCGACGTCGGCCTTGACTCTGTAGTACGCCCAGGAAGTGGTTCTATCTAACGGTGAACCGTTGTACTCAAGTCTTTGTGTGTAAACAAACATACTTACTTAATTTGCTCAGCCGATTTCTGCCCTTTGCCAATAGGCAGCTATTGTAGTTGTTGTCAACTGTTAGTTATTATTGATCCGAGCTGTTGGTACTCTTCTCCCTTGTCTCGGTCTGTACACTTTATTACATAAACCTTGTTTACAGAGCTCCGCGGTGACAGTTCGTAGTAATTCGACACAATTGCATAAAAAGCAGATCAACTTGACAACTGCTGGGTCAATTTTAAAGAGCAATGTCTTAAAATGTCACCAGTAAATTACCTCCTGTTCCGGGATTAATGCTATGGGCTTAATCACCATGAACGCATATTATATCAACCAGTATATTGTGTCAAAAATTAGCTTGTTTTCTCTCATTAAGTTCATGATTAAAGCAAGCGCGAGTGAATTTTATATTTATCCCGGAACAATGCCCAATGCTTACACATGCCAACAGTACCTTACTTTTGCACATCAGTGCAATAGTATCGACTCCGATCTGCTTCTTATGCGCCCGTGTTTTGCATATAACTGGTATATGGATGAACGTCCCTCTTAATATCTTTTCACTATTATTTCTACGACAATACAATTTTTTAAATGCAATTTTCAGGGAACGTTCCTAGACGGTACTATCTTAAAAAATACATAGAGCAAATAAGCCCTTAAACAGTTTGTCGTTCCTCGCCGTTTTTTACTATTTTGGCAGTACCTACTCCGGTCAAAAATTGCAAATTTGCTACATATATATTTTTCAATTGATAATTGAAATGCCTATATGGCTACAGTATAGAAATAGATTAGAATTAGGTGATTAGCAATAAAGTACTCCATGCTCCTTGGATTGGTAAGATTTGAAAATAAAGGACGTTAGTCGTTTCCAAGGGGTTTTAATTTGTATCTTTGGCTACTATAGTTTCAAACTCTCGTTCGTCATCAGGCCAGCGTCAAACGGGTCACAATGTGGTCATAGGTTGTTCACACATATATAATTCTCTGGCAAGTTCAGTAAAATTTGACATAGTCAATCCTTAAAACACTCACACACACACACACACACCATTAAACGCGTTTTTTTTGTCCTTTATTTTCAAATAGAATTAGGTGCTGGTGTTGAGTAAATAATTACTTTTAATAAATTCATATAGAAACATAATGTTAAAATATGTTTTGTTTTATCTTTTACTGTAGAATATATTACACTGTCACAACCACCGCAGCTATCTCGACAAGATATTTAAAATTGATATTTAATTATTCATGGGATCGTGTTGTTTTTATTACCCTTAAATAAAATACTTTTTATTGGAGGTTGAACCTGCAGTAGGCAAACTTTTGAATATCTACTTTTTTATAACATAAACGAACTTGATTTTTTCTTTAAAACAAAACATAAAGCAGGTTAAATGTAACATAATAAATCATGCTCAATTAATTTTTAAATAATCTAATAAAATCAAAACAAACACTCATTCAACGACTATAAAACGAGTAAAAACCGTGCAAGATCGACCTGAAAAGTCAATTCAAAATCAATTTTATTCATTTTCTCCAAATTCTGATTTAATCTCCAAAAGATTTCTTGTAGATTCACAACGTTTATGAAATTTCCGACGTTGCGACAAGATTTTCTGAAAATAGTAATCACGTATTTCCTTATTATAAAACTAGCGTCTAAATAACAAAGATTACCCCCACTTTTACAACCCTTATGTTGCTTTTAGAATGATTGTTAAACACTTCCATTCTATTTCTAACTCTTCTGTACATACTTGTATAAACAATAAATCAGTATCTATTTCATACTCCTTTTATTTTTACTTTATCATACGCAGTGTGTGTGGGTGTGTGTGTGTGTGTGTGTGTGTGTGTGTGTGTGTGTGCGTGTGTGTGTGTGTGTGTGTGTGTGTGTGTGTGTGTGTGTGTGTGTGTGTGTGTGTGTGTGTGTGTGTGTGTGTGTGTGTATGTGTGTGTGTGTATGTGTGTACCCGTTTTGTGTGGCGACGATTCCGGAGAAACTACTAAAGGTATCGGGACGAAACTTCATATTTAGAAGTTTCATAACCAAAATTAGAGCTGAAAATTTTTCTGTTGAAAAGGGTCCAAAGGAACTGGAGGTTTAGTCAGCATTTTTGAAAGATTTTGCAAATAGGCCGCCATTTCTGGAATTTCGTCGAAATAGTTGAAAAAATTAAAGATGAGGAAATTCTGAATAATTTATGACCATGACATTTTTTGGTACAATCAATAGTTTAGCTGCATGTGCAAATTCTATTTCATCGAGATCGGTCGTACTGCATTAAAACTAGTAGCCAGGATTTGTCAGATTTTTTGATTCTAATGACAGTAGGTAGTGTCAAACGCTAATGTTTTGACAATAACTGCTGTCAATATAAGCTGCGTTCGGATATTGTATTACACTTTTTACACCCAATAACACGCAAGTGTCATTTGGACGGTGTACCCGATGTCAACGGAGTACAATATCCGAACGCAGCTTTAATCGACATAACGGTCTAGTTCTACTAAATTTATTTTAATGCAGACATGGCCGATCTCGATCAAATAGAATCTCATGCAGGTAAACTATTAATTTTATACATAGTATGATAAAGTCATGTGCCAGGCCACATCAGATTTTTTAAATTGTAAAGCCCCTTTTTTGTGGGACCCTCTCAATTAATTCGAATTTGTTAAAAAAACAATAATCGAAGTTAACTACTTATTTATCCTTGCCAACAAAGAACCATATTCCACAGAAATTTATTATTTTTAGAGCTAAATCTAATTATAATTACCAGGTTAGTAATATTTAGTGCTCTTCAGATACTTATTTAAAGACTTATTTACTTAAATCAATTTTTACTTTATAATTATATACTGAATAATCAATGAATTAAAATAAAAATTCAGCTATTTTTGGGCGATTCCACGTCAACCGATCAATTGGCATTAGAACGGGCATTTCAAATGTATATTTTTGTTTTTCGATGCACTGCATTTGCATCTAATGACAACGCAAGGTCTTTTCATATAAGGTTATACATGTTGGTATCTTTCCTATAGTATACAAAGCTTACCCTCTTCAGATGCCTATATCCTCGTCGTTGTGACGTCACTAAATCCGAGATCGCGTCCGACTTTGTTTACACTTCACATGCAGTCCACATCTCGCGTCGCACGTTTGTTTGCTGCAATGTTCGGTCGTTTATATTAGACATTTTGCTTTGAGTTGTGGTTTCGGCTTTGGGTGGTCCTCGGTTTTTAATAGACTTTATTGAGAATTATTGTGAATTAATTTATAAATTTTAGATGTGTGCGTGTTGCCAGTGCCTGGTTGTCGTATGAGGTACTCAATTTCCTCTGTGATCGGTCTGACAATATCTTATTTTAAATTTCCGAATGATCAAAATTTACGTCAGTTATGGATAAATAATTGTAAAGTACCTGTTGGGAAGGACATTAACAATGCCAAAGTGTGTTCTCAGCACTTTCGGACTGAAGATTTCGAAAGAGATTTAAATACAACTGACCGCAGTAGTGATGACTTTGTAGTTGACATGGTGCTACGTACTTGCAATCTTTCCACCAGCAAAGACAAAGCATCAACAACATCATCTCTGGAAGACGCAGCATTGTCAGCAGCAGTGACGGAAAATGACAAAGAAAATTATCCACCCCATGAACAGACTACCTCAAGCTACGAAGTTTCAAAAGATTCTGAATCCGATGGGTTAGATTATTTGGCAGGGTGGATTGCAAAAAACTGAGTAAAACTCACCCAGAATTTGGGTATCATACGTACCAGGAAGCAGACTACAGCGCCAGACCACAAGGCCACAATTATTCCATTCCGTCCTGGATTAAACATTTATCTTTTGGCGGTCTAATTCAACCGGCAATGGATTTTAAGAACTTGGTACATAAACTGAACAAAGAATTTGAAAATAAAATGGGAGGTGGAATTAGTAATTCAAAAAAAATAACCCGTAAATTAAGGAAACTCATTTCAAAAAAATTTTCAAATATAGATAGATTAGTATTAAAAACATTTGTTGAACAAAGGATTTATATTTGAATAAATTACTTAAATTTTATTTATGAACAGGAAAGAAAAGCAAACATATGAAGCGAAGAGTTTCAGAAATTAGAAGTAAAATAACAAAAAAAAATGAAGAAAATTATATAATATTGTTTATAATGTATAATAAAAAGTTATGTTTTGTAGGTATTTTATTTCCCCTATTTGTATGCTCAAATATATTATTTTGCACTTTTCGTGTTATTCATTTCTCTAAAACCTAACCTAAATCACACAATGAGATTGAATATCAAACTGGTGGCAGCGCGCGGACTCAGTGACGTCATGATCTCTCCTTACCCCGCAAACTGACAGATTGCAAACCTGGATAACCTTATATATAATGACCTTGCTGACAACGTACTTTACAGAAAACGACATCTTTTCGAAGTTTCAACTACGTTTAAATCAAATCCGACAACCGAGAAATCAATAAATGTAACATGTATCATCCACACCTATACCGGATTCACCTTCAAAACTTCTATGTATATTTCTGTCGATTCGTAACTTATTTATAACGAGCGTAAACTTCGTTCTTATCGAATTTAAAGTTCGACGATGGGCCGTACCGCGTATAAAATTTTAATGTTGTCTTCGAGATAATCATCTTACAAACTCGCCGCTCAAGTTTGCGGCAATTTATGTAATGGATTTTAAATTTCTGATTTTCGTAACAGTTTCAGCATCGGCTAAAGTTTCCGAACCCGATGCCCGCCGACGCCGCCGCCCGCCGACGCGTCGCCCTAAACAATCTGCCACGAGCACTGCACGTATTATGCTGATATACTTGCAGCAGCAAGTCAAGTCTCCTTCCCATCTAGTGTGTTTAACTTAAATTGCAAGTGGCGTGACGGAGACGTGCTGCCGTTATCCTTAACTGAGATAACATATACAAAGGATAATTTATGCAGGAGTGTAACATAACAGTACTTTCCTGCATAATTACGCATATTTTGTTTATTATTGTTGATGAAAGGGATAGATTATGACAATTAATAATAAAAAAATATTTAAAAACTCAGGTTCAAGTCAAAGCAAATAATACTATTTCATTAATAGAAAAAAATCATCGACACTATCCGAAGCCATCTAAAAAACAATTCTTTTAGGCTTTCCTTCACTAAAGTTGTGATGTACTAGCATCATAGATGCTTCTCGATAATTTTGCAATTAGTTTCTGGATTTCCTCACTCCATGTCAGTTTATCGTCTAAACTCTAAGTGGATGTATGAGGTGAGGTATTTTGCTGGTTCCTGGTTTTGCAAGACTAAACTAACGTCTCGAGGACTTGGAGCTCAGCTCTTGGGATTTGTCTTTTTGAGCAGCAACTTGTTGTTATAGAGCCATTCCTCAGCATTATGTAATAACCATGGCATACAAAGATGCAATCCAGTCAGAGCCACATCTGCAGCAGTTATGACAACGTCATCACCGAAGAGTACTGATGAGCAAGGCAGTCTTGCTGGTAGGTCATTTATGTATAATAGGAAGCACAATGGACCAATGACACTTCCCTGTTCCACACCTCTGTACAAAGTGTTGGTTGTACCGTAAAGAACCTATTCGATGCAATAGATTCTGTTTTGCTTTTGCTTATAGTTTCTATACTGGGTGTTTGATTATAAACGTAAGTCGTTGTCAACGTTAAAGAAATATGAAAAGCAATATTTTTCTAACTTATTTAATAGCTTGAATTCAGTAACTTGGAAAATAAAGTTTAGATAAAATATGAAAAGAATTACTTTAAGCTAAAAGCAATGCTATAAATTGAAATCTACTTCGATAATAATCTAAAACAATTTGTAGCATATAGTTTCTAGTAGAATATTGCATTGTCTGTTTGTACGAGTAGAAACTGGTAAAACTGCATTTTGCAATGCAGGCTGAATATGCTGCAATTCCACAGAATCGAATCCATTCGATGCCATTTGTTGACTACGTGCTCTATTTCAACAAGACGTTATCGGATAACTTCGTGTTATTATTTTTAAATTAAAAAAAAACTCACAGTAAATGACATTTACTGCAAGGATTCAGAATTAATATGGCTTTGTAACAGAATTTCTTCAAGATTCGAAAGTAGGCCAAAAATATAATTATGGTTTTCCCGGAATAATCAGGTGTAAAATTTTTGTGGAAAAATTACTATCCGTGAATAATTGATGAATATATTTACAACGATATTAAATATCAAAATTTAGCAATAGTATATTATTATACAAGTTTTATAAGACGTCAAATTGGCGCACGAGTTGTTTTTCCCAAATGGAACGAGTGCGCCAATAAGTCTTATAAAACGAGTGTAATATACTATTTTTTCTACTTTGCGTCATTAATTTTATATAAATTTAGAAATTGTGGTTTCTTATATCGCGCTAAATTAGAATCTAGGGTATTTTGCGGGTACCACGTGACAGCACTGTAGTAACTGTCAACTTCGTTAAGGATAAGATCGATGAGATAAAATCATGACAAAATCTAATTGTGAATAATTTTACTCTACTTTAGCCTACAAGTTTGAATAAATATTCAGCGAGGTCGCAACGATGATCATAATGGAACTTGGGGCAACACTTTTAACCCTCCTGTGATAAATACATGAAAGTTAACCTAAAAAGTTAACAACTTTAAAATAGTGGTTTCATAAGTATAATAATCAGAATAGAAGTGTTTGGCGGTGACTGATTAGTTACTTCGAAGAACAAGAACTTACTAGAGAATTGTTATAACGCTTAACGTTTAATAGCGGCTTATATATTTACAAGCACTTATAATTGAAACCCAATTCTAATTTCGGCAAAGTAGTTTATTAGAATAAATTATACTTAGTAAAATTACATGTGATGGAGGTAATACAAATACGTTGCACACAACCAGAACTAATACGAAGTCGAAAGCGACGGACAAAAACGAATACGAATTGAACCGAGCATCCAAGCGTCCAAAATATTACCGAAAACTTATACGTTACATAAACTAAGAAATCCTCTACACTTTAAATGTACTATAGCTTCGTACGTGTATGCTGATAAACCATTTATTGAGCATATCAATCTCGCAGCAGTAATTAAAATCGTTCATATCTACGATGTAGGTTTGATCTTCGCATAATACCTTATTAAAGTAAATGTGGTCCTTGAATTATATCTGAAAAGGAGATTTGATGTTTAGTTGAAAAGAATGATAACGATCACTTACCAGAGTCGTAAAACATCACCGAAAACGTCATGCTGGCGTATTTTGATGAACACAGCAAAACTAAGAAAGCCCCAATCCTTTGGCCATACTATAGCAGGCTTCACCCATGTTTAAATATATATAGAATATTGATATTTCGCAGTTTATGCGATTGCAAGCGATTAAGAAGATGCAGTGTGTGGTTATGTTGGGTTGTGTATTGTACGTTTGACATATGGCATTTGATATCAATGTGTACAAATCTTAGACAAAAATGTTACTGTTTTCGGTATTACAATGTGTTAATT
The DNA here is from genome assembly GCA_963966075.1 of Aphodius sticticus. NCBI lineage: Eukaryota > Metazoa > Arthropoda > Insecta > Coleoptera > Scarabaeidae > Aphodius > Aphodius sticticus. The sequence continues at coordinate 101,167,405 of OZ014506.1, read as the reverse complement.
GTAACATCGAAAACAGTGTTACAATATGTGCATTGTGAATGAAAAGTAGAAAAAAAATATATCAGAATTTTTTATTTTCCTTTCTGGGTATGTAATGTTTTTCATGTGTCAAAAAAAACCGACTGCCTTCCACTAGAAACCACGGGGTTCAAATCTCGGGAATTTTCCAACATTAAAAGAACATGTTGCACACAACAGTGTAACGTTAAAAAAATAAAGAAATAGGCTGCCCCTGACTGTTGCTTTAGACGGCATTTTGATTTTGAAGAGTTGCCAAAAACACAAGGATTACTAAGCTCACACTGAGTCAAACTAGTTTTAAAAAACGCCACCTTAAAAGCAGGAGACATTTTATGCAAGGTCGTAAATTTCATACCTATACTAATCATACTTAAAATTTCGAGTATGACACTGGTCAAGAATTATTTTATTTAAAAAGGAATTAATTATGCCTTTGATAACTTTTTTTCATTGATTACAAATTTGGCAACCAGTGATGTGATTCCTTAAAGTAGGCTTAAATGAACCTTGTATATTACATATTAAAACAATTAACCCAATGTGAGAACTATCTGAAACGGTATTTTTTTTTACATTTTTTACACTGAACGAAAATTGGCACACACCAAATTAAATGATTTTAGAGTTCGCCCACATCATAGTTTTCAATTTCCAAGGCTTTAGCTTTCATTTAATCTAGTCCACCCTAGTTAAAACAAATGTGTCATTTTGTTTTAACTGGCACAAAATTTACAATACACAGCACTCATTGATAGTTGATAACCCTCTAAAAAATGTTTTCTTAGAAGGCAGAATTATAAGTTTCACACATTTAATGTTCAAAGTCCAAGCTTTCATTTTAGCTTACGTAAATAATTCTATCTTTCAATATATGTTTCTTTTAATATAGTTTTATATAGAAAAAGTAGCTTATTTTTATAACCTCCAAAAAATACTACGACCTGAGATACTTCTTCGCAATAAAAGCTTCGAACTCAAAATTGTGAAGATGAAAACTCTGAAAAAAACTGTGAATAGTTATTGGTATTTGAAACTGTCAAGGAAGAGTATCAAAAACTGCAAAAATAAGATTTTTTGACTTCGCTTTTCTAAAGGGAAATTAGTTTTAAGATTTGTAATCCGCGAAAATGCTATCGAAATCATGTATTAAATACTTTGAGACACAATGAAGATCGCAAAATGTTCCTCAGTAAGCTAGTAATAAAAGGGCAACATATTTCTTAAATATAAATGCCAGAAATAAATGAGTGCGAAATAAAAGCGAGTGCCACAATCGCCTACTATAAAATTCAAACTAATACCGCCATGATTTCCAAACAAGACGTTTATTTTAAAGTACCATCATTTCATCAATAAAACATCTCACAATGACGCCATCACAACGAAAACATTATTAAAACATCACCAATCCGTCCGAAAATAAGGTCCTTTGTACACGCAACCTGTACACAATAACAGTAAAGCGGCGAAAAACAATATATTCACACGATTCGCATAAAACCGCAGAGAATACGCTTCAGTGTTCCCGATGATGTTCGGACGTTTCTGAAATACAAAGGCTTCAATACGCGCGGACGAGACGATTCCTAGACGTCGTCCTACGTGACAATATCGTCCCGAGCGCGCAGCGCCGGCCTGTTGGTGCAGTTTTATAGCCGTACCCGTCAAACGGGTGCGAAGATTACCCACTCGAAGATCTGATCGTATCTGGGAAACGCCGGTGGAAAAGAAATGCAATATCAATTCCATTTCGGGACCGAACGCGGTCATCGTTATTGCCCGGTCAGCGTACGTACGTACCGACAACCCGCAACGCGCGCGCGACGATGCTTTAGGAAGGTAGTGATGGAAATTGTCGGCGAGTGGAAAATATCCGAGGCGAAAAGTGCAGACTTTGGTGGAATTGTAAGGGAAATTGTTATTGCATCATTTGGGGTTCTGAAATGTATAATAGTTTACGTGTAGTAGACTATGGTATTATTTCAAGGATTTCAGACGATACAAGCATTCATGGTTTAGCCTTCATTCTAAACTTATTTCAGAAGTGACTTTGTAGTGTATGGTCACGAAATATGTAAAAATACAACTTGAAGATAAATTGAATAAGAAAACCTATAAACTAAATTTTGATTTAAATATTGAATAATTCTGTTATTACGTTGTCCCAAACAAAAACACTTTTATAACAAAAATAGGTTTCTATGTACATTAATGATTTCTCTATAAGAGTTCATAAAGCCTCCATATTAGCTACCTAATGACAATATCGCTTTTTTTTAGCTTATGCTGAAATTATTGACAGTTGCTGAGTGAGCATCTGCTCCAGATTTTTGATACCTATCGAATGTATTCGAATTGTTTTTTTTTTAATTGTTAAACTGTTTGTCCTTTGTTTCTTTTATCTAGATTTTGGGCTGATGATGTGACTGGGTCACAAAACGCGTCACCAAGTAAATAAAAAACTATGTAGAAACAAAAGAGGTTTTTATTTTATCATTTTTATATCTTTCTCTACACTATGGATCTACGTAATATATGTTATTTGACCAGAATTGCTTCTGTCCTTGGCGGATAAGTTCCGTCAACATCATTTTTGCCTTAATTTTATAAATTACATGTATACCTACTCGTGAGCAAGGTAGGTAATATGTTAAAAATGTCGTAATATGTCGAAAAACCTGAGAGAAATAAATAATAAATCGTTGAAATTGTTATTAGTTGTGAAAAGCAATAAAAGACAAATGAACTTAGACGATTTTTTCTATTTTGTATTTTTTTATCTAGAATAACAACAATATTAAGTAAGATTTTTCAAAACCCGGTTTTTGTATAAACCCTAACTGGTACGGAATCCGTAAAATGTCGATCAAATCCACGAGCCAAAATATGTTAGTGTTATGTTAGTAGAAGTCTGTAATTTTGAAGATTTATTATTATGGCCTATTGTAAACATGACGCTTATTCAGGTAAACTAAATTACATCAATTTTTGTTATAAATTCACTTTTTCAAAATGGCGGATGCGCCAGAAATGTTTTACTTTTCGCAAATAAATATTATTTTCGACAATTCACCTTAGATTTAACGCAAATAACAGACTTCTTTGGCGATAAAATAATAGTATATTAATATACAAGTTTTATAAGACGTTAAATTGGCGCACGAGTTGTTTTGGGCACGACGAACGTAGTGAGGAGTGCCCAAATGGAACGAGTGCACCAATACGTCCTATAAAACGAGTGTAATATACTATTTTTTCTACTTTGCGTCATAAATTTTACATAAATTTTGAAATTGTGGTTACTAATTGCGCTAAATTAGAATCTAGGGTATTTTGCGGGTACCACGTGGCAGTACTGTAGTAAACTGTCAACGTCGTAAGGTTGGGATAAAATCATGACAAAATCTAATTGTGAATAATGTTACTCTAGTTTAGCCTACAAGTTTTAATAAATAATCAGCGAGGTCGCAACTATGATCACAATGGAGCTTGGAGCAACACTTTTAACCCTACAGTGATAAAAACTTACATGACAAACAGTATAAAGGAAACATAACCTAAAAAGTTAACTTTAAACTAGTGGTTTCATAATTATAATAATCAGATAGACAATTTGTTAATTGTAACACCGAAAACAGTCTTACAATGTGTGCATTGTGAATGCAAAGTAGAAAAAATATATTATTCACGTAATATATTAATATTTTAGTGAAACCAGTCTAAAAGTTGTTTTCAGTCTATCCTGTTATCGCTTTTGTTAAAGGATAGTTTAGTTTAGTATCCGAACTTTTCCGAAATGTGCTGTTGCAAATAATACTGAATTCTTCCCTATTCCATCCCGTAGGTTTCTCAAGATCTGCTATGGCAGTTGTTTCTTTGATCTACTGATAGTCACGTTTGCTACCAAACCATATTTTTCTCAATCGACAATAGGTCGTAGTAATCCTTAGCAAGCACAGCACAGCCTACACAATTTTGATCTGTTTTTCTTTATGTCAATAAATAAACGATTATCATTATTACTTGATAAAACTCAACAACAATTATTAATTATTTCCAAAACTTATATCAAATTATTAAAAATCAACATCGTATATCTCAACTTTACAAACGAGGCGTCATTGAGAGTCAAAAAAGTAAACCAAAAGGTCAAACATATCCGATGATAAAGTAAGCACATAATAAACTACGAATACTCCATTATTCGCCCATCACTAGAATCGTTCGGGGTTCCGGTTTATAAGGGTGCCTCGGATCTACGATGTTCGCAAAAGGGCCAAGCGATAAAGTAAATAGTTCCATCGGTTAACGCCTCGGTTCGTGCCTTGTTCGGAAGGGCGTTAAAAGTATGCGCACAGCGGAGAGAGGAGAGCAACAGCACTTGTTGAGGTGCACTTTATCACTTGGTCTGTCGTTGACAGCTGGTGCATTCTCCTGGGAGAAATGGCTGATATATTGCGCATGCAAACCGTCAAAAATTGCGCCGTTGTATTTTTCGAGACGAAGGCGACGAAGTTCGAAGGTGTCGCCGTGGGAAACTTGGGACAGTCGCGCGGTTATAAAGTATGTATATTAAATTCAGGAGAAATTGAATTGCTGGTACGTTTGGGATCGTTGGATTTTTGTGAATGATGGTGTAAAGTGAATGTCGTATCCAACTATGGCAAGAAATGTCAAGAGTATGCAAACGTGTAAATTTGAATTGAAGAATCTAAGCCGGAAACAAAATGCGGTGTTTTAAATAGTAAATAAAAAAGTTACAAGAGCTGCAACTAGCATATTACGTACGAGTGGAAAGTTAACATACGACAGTTTTGTTTTTTTCACGAGCACGTAATATGCGTCACAGCTCGAGTATTATCCATAATTTTACCTACGACAATTACAGATCCAATCACTTACTTTGAATAGAGGAGAAATATTGCGACAGAAGTAGATGTATTAGGTTAGGTTAGTATCTTTGACAGTTCAACAAAAATGTATTTTATCTATTGCTAGTTATTCTCGCGACATCTGTTTCAACTGTGGGGAACTGCATGTGAACTGTTGGTTGTGACAAGAGGGAAATTATAATCAAATAGGAAAATGTGGATCTACATTTGCGTTGTGATGATATTATGTCGTGCGTTAACAACGCAAAAGCACAACCAAAAGCACATGTTTGTTATAAGCAATATATAGGAATGAAGCAGTCCGTGACGTAAGGGACATTTATACATACGGTCGTAGGTAAAATATATACCTAGTGAATTTATAGGCTGTTCAATTCAAATATAACAACAATTTTTGTTGTTGTAATTAGCAACAGACAATGGGACCATAAGAACAAGTATTTAGCGTGCACGCGCCTTATTTATTTTGCACTTTCAGTGTTTTTACATCTTATATGCACTTTCAGTGTTGACGTTCCTTCCCATTGCGTAGCGCTCCGTTTCTTTCCCTCCTCACCCCTCAGTCGTTTCTTTCTCTTCCCTTGCCTCAATCAGGCGCTCTCGTACATTTCAGCTAATGATGGGCAGAGCTTAACAAATCCCGAAGTCTCAACTTCTTAAACGGGTTGTTGAAAAATGGTAAAACATTTGTAGTTTATTTTCTTCTAGATTGTGAAGAGTATTTAAAAAAAAGATCTCAGTTTGATAACCATTGAGTGAGACATAAGGGTTTCAAAATTATGTTCTTTACTGTTTAAATTGTGTTACTGTGTGCCCACTACTACCAAATGGCATAGTAAGTATACAATACACACATCCATTTTAAGAATAACTTTATTTATGACTAAAGACGATCTATTCATGACAAGAAAAATGCCTCAAAAAGTAGTTTATTTAACAATGCAGGGTGTTTATTACTTCATTTAAAAAAAAACACGCTCTCTGGAATTGTATCGCCGTTAAATGCTGACAAGGTTGCATTTGTAGATCGATGAGCTATTGTCTGAAATGAAATTTCATGCTCCTTCACCATCATTTTTCTTTTGTCCTGGAGATATCAAGAAAAGACACAAATGTAGAATGTTTTGTCAGTTTAAGAGTTATGTTAATCTTGTTTCGTTATCAAATACTCTATAGAATCTATTTTAAATAATTTTTTAGCCATGTAAATTTGTGAATAAAAATTGGTTTGTGGTCAAAATTGATGATGGATAGGTTTTTGCCTTTGTGTGCGTTCAATAAGCATACATTTTGTTATCTGAAAAAATAACAAGTTTTTGAGATATTGACTTTTTCCAATCAATATCAGTTTTTTTTCAAATAGAAATTCTGTTGTGAAAAGTCATCGTACAGAGTTCTTCTAGCGCTCATTTTTGTTGTTTTTACTTGAACTTATTGACACTATAACAAAAATAATAGTCCCTATTTAACAACTTACACAAAAAAATTAAAAAACTCATAAATGACTTTTGCAACAATGAATTTTTCAGTAATTGTTCATAATTTGTTTAAATTTTTAAGAAAATTGCAAAGCTGGTTACACCATTCACTATAACCATTAAATTAGAATAATAAAGCCTCAGATAAGTAAGCAAAATAATTAGTTTTTGTCTTAGAATCAAAAAGTATCCAATACAAAAGTTGTAGATCATGAAAAATTTACAATTTTTAGAGAGATATATTATTTTAATTACAGATATTTTTAATTTTTAATTTACAGATGTTTTACCACAAAATATTAACATAGAGTAGGTAAATTACCGAGGTAAATGAACATCTCTACTAGAAAGGGAGAGTGCTCAAGTTATGCGCCCAATCGCTTCTCTTGTACCGATTCTTCGATATTCAACTGAAATATACTTTTCTCCTAAAAACTAAATTATTTATGCGATAATTAAAATTGAAAAAATAAAAAAATATATGGATTTCTCGCATTTTTCTCGGAAGTTTTGAGGTTATGTTATGTAGTAACCTCCCAAAAATTTGTAAATTTTTTCATGATCAACAACTTTTGTATTGGATACTTTTTGATTCTAAGAAAAAAACTGATTATTTTGCTTACTTATCTGAGGCTTTATTATTCTAATTTAATGGTTATAGCATTAGTGTAGAAATGAGAGACGGTTTTTTTTGTATTTTTTTTTCGTACAATTGAATGACGTAACCAGTTTTGCAATTTTCTTAAAAATTTAAAGAAATTATGAACAATTACTGAAAAATCCATTGTTGCAAAATTCATTTTTGAGCATGTTGTTAAATAGGATCTATTATTTTTATTATGGTATCAATAAGTATATGTAAAAACAACAAAAATGAGTACCAGAAGAACTTGGTACGATGATTTTTCACCACAGAATTTCATTTTGAAATAAAACTGATTTTGATTGGAAAAACTAAATATCTCAAAAACTTCTTGTTTTTGCAGATAAAAAATGTATTCTTATTTAAGACATAAAAAAACACGCTTTCAAAAAATTTCATCAAATTTGAATTATTGTCACGATAATGAAAGATAAAAAAACAGAAAAATCGTTTTTGCATTGTTTGGAAATCTTGAGGTCATAGTAAAAATTGACCCGTAGGAATGTGTAGATTTTTTTATGATTTATAACTTATTATAGGACGTTTTTGGACAAAACGTCAAGTTTCGCCGGAAAACGCAATAATCTATTGTACACCTTGCTTTACAACCCCCCAAATAAACACTATACCACCCCATAACCTGCATTTAATTTTTTTACGTTCACTATGAGCCCCTTTATCATTTTCAATGATAAAAGCCCTATCTACAATTAATACCAGTTTTGGCTTCTAATCAGTTAATTTGACTGCACTATATTTATATATTTCTACAGCTAAATCACCCCTTACTGTGTTTTATAAGAAATTAGCATCCTTTTTGAATCCCCTCGCTCATCTATAATTGCTATATAGTTTCAAGAAAGAAAATCTAAAAACGGCTTTTGGGACATAGCTTAGCTAATAAAAATCTCAACCCTTATTTGCATACTTGTAACTTCCGGAGAAGCGTAACTTAAAAAAAAAAAGCTTCCTCAGGGGATGTCTAAGTCATAGCAACAATGCACTATGATGAATCAGTGGAAACAAACAATACATTATTATTTTCTCGAGTATCAACGAGTATAGTACGGTATTTTTTCTAATTTGAGTAATTAATTGTAAATACATTTGGATTTACGGTTATAATATGTTCGCCATAACCATGGTCACGTTTTCAAAATAAAAACCGCCCATTATAACACCGAAAGTAGTGTCATAATGTGACTTTTATGAAACCAACAGAGGAAAATATAGATATTTAACCGTTAACAAGCATTATCGCATTCTTAAGATTCCATCGACCAAGAACGTAATCATACGTAGCGAAACCAAGTAAGCGGTTAAACTCTACAAGCCCCTTTAAGGGCCAGTTTGCCTTTGTAAAGCAACAATAAATTTGTCGAGTATCGTATTTCAGACCGAGGAAGAATGGGTTGCACTCATAAAATATCCAGTCTTATTTAACTAAGGCGGGTCTTTTCCCCTGGTAAGTAAGTAAGGGTTGGCGAGTGGGGTGGTCTCGAAACGCTCGTATAGTTATTTTCAGTGCGCCACTCAATAATTCCTGAAAACACGGAACCGCAATTAAACGGTGAGCGCGAATGAAACTTTTCCGTGAATCTCGAACGAACGTAGTACAACATATACACCTACAGAGGGCGCCCCAGTATCTCTACTGGTGAATCGCATTCGTTCGTTCGTTGCAAGTTGGAGAGAGCCGTCGTACTTGTCACGTACAACGTTTTAACTCTGTTCGTTGGCTGCCTTGTCCTATTTCAGCTTGCTGAAGTTTTCGTACATAGTTACACTTTCTTAACTTGTTATGGTTTTTAGTGTACATAGAATTGTAGGTCAACAGAGTATAGAGAGACTTCGGGTTTAAAGTCTTAAACTAATTGTGACGTATGACTTACTTTGAAGTGATTTTATTTCTGATCGATCTTAAAGAGATTAGTAGAGAATTGTTTTTAAATATACAAGTCTTACATGAACAAGAAAAGGTTCCTGAAAAAGCGAAAAAAGTCACATGCCTGAAACATTGTTTTATAATTCATATCTTAAAACAAATACAATTTTTGCAGCGACTCGTGTACGTGACGAGTATTTTCTCATATCTTATTGTCAATATTTGCTTCAATATACGTCTATTACCTCAGTTACAAATTGGTCCACAATTTTAATAATGTTTGCGTTAAAAAGCAAATATTATGCTCACATTGAAACATTCGAGTATACTACAAGACGGAGAGACCGGCTTCAAAAGGATGCTGTAATAATTTTAACTGCAGAGGAGTAACGCGAAAAATAGAGCAAACAGTGTCACACTCATTCAATGCATTGAAGTAAACAATCCTGTAGTTGGATCGATTTCGTACAAATCATCGTTTTGTAACAAGACAAGAAAAGAAGATTTAAAACTATCTGAGATCCATGTTAACTGCTTTGAAATTGTCTCCGCCCTTCTTCTTTACTAATAAAATTAGAAATTTTATTTTATTCTTTAATTTTTATTTGTTTTTATTAAGAAAATCTCTATTAACGGCGTTATTTATGGTTCAAAATTGATGAAATTCTCAGTGTCAATTCTTAGATAAAAAAGGAGTTTTGTTAGGCCAAAAATAATTTTTTGGTAAGATAAAAATGAATTTTATTTCTACATCTTTCTCTTTTTACTTTATCATACGCAGTATGTAAAGTATTGTAATCGTGCCAAAAAAATTTTTTGAGATTTTAGGGGAAATATGTCTTTTTGGTCCCCTGAGCATTTTTGACCAAGGTACAGAAAAATGTCTGTATGTCTGTATGTGTGTGTACCCGGTTTTTGTGGCGACGATTCCGGAGAAACTACTAAAGGTATCGGAACAAACCTTAAAACTGAAAAGCTTTCTGTTCAAAAAGATCCAATGGAACTGCATTTTTCAAGGATTTTGCAAATGACCGGCCATTTCTGTAATTTCAACAAAATAGTTAAGTAATAAATTAAAGTAGAGGAGATTTTGTATAATTTATGCCTATGACATTTGTTGGTAAAATTAATAGTTTAGCTGCATGAGCAAATTCTATTGTGATAAGTCGAGGTTTTGCGCGCGGGTTTGGATGGATGTTTGAATTCAAACATCCATGTTTTGTGTTGAGTTGGTATTTAATAGACGCTCGGAGTGGCGCTGCAGTCGCGTCAGGGTTACCACGCAAGCTTTTGGCGCGAAAAGCTTGAGGAACTGGTAAAGAGACAAGCAAACAGCCTCTTTAGCATCGGGCTTTGAAGGTAGACGGTCGTGCGTCAAAACGCGCGCCCAAGCGTAGGGCCCCAATGGGGGCCAAGTTATAGAAACTGTGCTGTCTCGTGTTTCTTGTGCTCACCGAAATATTAAGGTATTTATTTGTTGTCTGTACTTGCTGACTTGTCCATCTCTGCCAAAGAATATTTTTGTTTAGGATTAACGTATTCAAATTCCATGTAAGCAGTTCTGCATTGTTGTATATATTTTTGTTAATAGATTTTATTGTGGTTTTCTTGGGCATATTCATTTTAGAATAATATAAACCTGTCCCTTTTATAGTAAAGTATTTAGCCCTGCATATGGTGATTAATAATTAGTGAGTTCAAACGTCTCTGACAAAGTCTCAGAGAAAGAACTCTTTGATGCCTCCGTAAGAGAGATAATTAATTCACGCTACCGTAAGATTAGTTTGTTTAAATCAGTTAGTACCTGTGGTTGAAAAGGGCGGACCAAGCGTCGCTTGAGGCGAGTTACCACAGGGGCCCCCTTCAGTTTAGAGTTGATTAAAATAATAGTAAATATTGAGAAGGGTGTCCGCCCCATCACATTTTTGTTGGCTAGCGGTTGGGATAATTTAAGACATTTCAAGTGATTATTCGAGTAGATTATGAAGAAAGCACTCTAGTTAGATTTGGTTGTGAATTTTAGGAGAAAATTGTGTGACGCATTTTAAGTATGCATTATTGTAGACTATGGTTAAAAGCAAAGTTAGGCAAACGACCCTTTAGAGAAAGTGGTGTAAGGGCTAGCTTAGGCGCCCTTGTGGATATTGCGCGTGGCATTCCAGGAATTTTGTTTGTTGCTTTTGAGGTGGACATTTTGTGTGATAAATGTCGATATATAGTCGTGAATTTGAGTAGGAAATGTACTGCTGGTGGCAGCATAATAATTAAATATTTGCAGTATAATTTCTTGTGAGTGTTGGAATTGTTTTTGAAAGAAATGTCTTAATTCTCGAGACCGTTCGTTGGAGAAAGTTTGAACCAGATTGTGTTAGACAGGGCTTGCGTTATGATTTATAACGATATGCAGAACAGGAAGTTTGAAATTAAATTCTGAGGAATTTTTTTTATTGAGTAGAAAAATGGCAGAGTAGAGATGGCAACAGTAAACAATAAACAGAAAAAAATCGTACCGTCAGTGGTCGATTAAGTGAAAGTAAAGTAAGGATAGGATAGAAACAAAGCCCGAGTACTTTGTTTGGTAAATTTTTGAGAAATTTAATCGAAAGATTGAAACAAGTGAGTTTTTATGTAAGCATTTTTGAAAATGGTGGCTCTGAGCGAAGAAGCACGAAACACACACACACGCGGTAATTAATTAATAATTAATTAAAGTTAAGGGGTATACTCTTGCAACTGTATTTATAAGTTAAAATAAAGCAGTCATTAAGGGAAGTTGCAGAGTATTGTTTTGTAAGGGAAATGCAACGGCGAAACAGGTAGCAGAAATTCCGAAGTGACGGGTGTCCCAAGTATCCGGCAGGCAGTCTGAAATGGAGACCAGAAGCTCAGGTACTCGGAATTCCTAAGAAGTCCCCAATGTCAAGCAAGGTGGTCTACATGTGAAGCCAGCTATCGTCCCGTTCCCGGAATCGAAAATCGTCTAGTGATGGAAAACGCAGCCCGCGCGTGTCGCAACAGGGGCAAGGAAAAATTACAAATTTGCAGGCAAATATACTGCACTTTGTACGTCGAAGTTAGTGCCGGTAGATTTACAAAGGGTTGTAATCTACAGCAAGCGAAGCCCAGTGCGCTTCAAAAAATGGTGTGACCGAAAAAACGTCCAAAGTGAGACGTAGGGTCAAAAAACTACAAAGTGACAGTTGACAGAATTCCTGTACTTTGTACGTCGATGGTGTTAGAAGAAAAATGACTACACGGACAACGCAAAGGGATGTTTTACCAGGGCCTAAGTGTCGCTGGACAACATCCACACGTCGTGTAGGTCATCTACGAGGTATACGATAGCTTTCGAGGAACGTTGGACGTCGCTGGAGATTAAAGGACCGCCGATGACGCTAGGAGGGAAGATGGACGGAGAAAAAACGAGGCGAGATGTGGAGGCGAGTCATTTCACGATTGCGGCTGTATTTGAAGATGGATAAAAGATAATGTAAGTTATGATGTAATCGGACTGCTATGATGCTGCTTCAATGTTGTTTTTCTTTTGTTTCATATGACCAATGGCCCGGGAATGAGGACATTCGCTTGGTTTGGAGAACCGAAGTCAAATCAACACCGCCGGACTTCTGGACCAAGGCCGAATTCTTTTGGGTTTTTATTGGGTCATATCTGTGTTTTTATTTCAGGAAATAAAAAAATGTACAAGAAGAAAAACTTGCATGTCAAACATTGTAATTAGCAATTAAGAGAATTGTTTTGTAAGGGGAGATGGTACAGTCAGCAATTTGTTTATTTAGTTTTGTTTAGGGATAAATAATTGGTCAAATAATTATTTATCTTAACGTGGAAGGCATGTGATAAGTCGAGGTTTTGCGCGCGGGTTTGGATGGATGTTTGAATTCAAACATCCATGTTTTGTGTTGAGTTGGTATTTAATAGACGCTCGGAGTGGCGCTGCAGTCGCGTCAGGGTTACCACGCAAGCTTTTGGCGCGAAAAGCTTGAGGAACTGGTAAAGAGACAAGCAAACAGCCTCTTTAGCATCGGGCTTTGAAGGTAGACGGTCGTGCGTCAAAACGCGCGCCCAAGCGTAGGGCCCCAATGGGGGCCAAGTTATAGAAACTGTGCTGTCTCGTGTTTCTTGTGCTCACCGAAATATTAAGGTATTTATTTGTTGTCTGTACTTGCTGACTTGTCCATCTCTGCCAAAGAATATTTTTGTTTAGGATTAACGTATTCAAATTCCATGTAAGCAGTTCTGCATTGTTGTATATATTTTTGTTAATAGATTTTATTGTGGTTTTCTTGGGCATATTCATTTTAGAATAATATAAACCTGTCCCTTTTATAGTAAAGTATTTAGCCCTGCATATGGTGATTAATAATTAGTGAGTTCAAACGTCTCTGACAAAGTCTCAGAGAAAGAACTGTTTGATGCCTCCGTAAGAGAGATAATTAATTCACGCTACCGTAAGATTAGTTTGTTTAAATCAGTTAGTACCTGTGGTTGAAAAGGGCGGACCAAGCGTCGCTTGAGGCGAGTTACCACAGGGGCCCCCTTCAGTTTAGAGTTGATTAAAATAATAGTAAATATTGAGAAGGGTGTCCGCCCCATCACACTATTTGTTCCAAATCGGTTTGGTCTGCATGAAAATAAAACTAGATAGCCAGGATTTGACGGATATTTTCATTCTAATAACAGTAGGTAATGCCAAATGCTGATCTTTTAACAATCCTTAATCGATATATCTGTCAAATCCTGGCTAACTAGTTTTATTTTAAGGAGAGGACACCACCCTGAGCATTGTAAAAAAAGGCAAAATTTGAGGTTTTTTTAAAGACATAATAAACAAGATGAAACCTCCCGATTTTTGTATGTTATAAACATATATTTTTACTATATTTGACAATGTTTTAACTAATAAATACATATATGGTAGTCCACTTATAACCTTGCTCGTATTCATATATAGATCGATCTGATCGATCTTTTGATCTTCTAATAAAAAGGTCGAGAGATGGATCAATCGATTTTATTGCCCAGGTCTGGCATAGTCCGTCAAACCACCGGAGTCCTTTGCCTGACGATAAGAGCACCAAATATTCTAAAGCAGTATGGCACAGTCCTAATAACTTGAAGACAAGCGTGATTCTGTAACTTCGTAAGCATTTCGAACAATCAATGGGCTAGAATTCACACTCGTTAGTACACAAGAATCATAGTCAATCGACATTTTGAGGCCAAGACCGCAAATACTTGATGCAGAGAATGTCACATTACTACCTCAAGTTTTACATTTCTCATTCTCGGAGATTGCAACAAAGTTACACAAAATTTAAAATTATATATCCAAAGCTAGTTTGATGTCGTTTTCCTGACTTCGTGTCCCTTTTACAATACAATGATCCTGTATACCTCCCTGTAAAATTCCTTTCGATATGGTTGCGACTGTTTCCCAATCTGGCTAGACGCGCTGCTCTACTTTGAGCTATAACTACGCAAAGAGTTGGAATATTACAAAACCATTTCGGAACTAAGTTCTAGACATAATGAGGATTAAAAAAAGGCATAAAAAAAAATGTCTTTTCAAGTTGTCAGAGTGGTGTCCCCCCTTAATGCAGACACGACCGATCTTGTTCAAATAGCAGCTAAACTATTAGTTTTATATATGGTATGATAAAGTCATATGCCTTGCCACATCAGATTTTTTTAATGATCAAATGTCAAAAATTTAGAATTTTTTAAATAACGAAATACAAAACGTGTGTCGGGAATAATCCAGTTCGTTAATTTGTTGAGTTAATTTCGGTACCTCCATGTTTATAGGAACTGTTCTGCTTATTTTAAAGGGATATACACGGTGTTGAGATATGGAAAGTTATCGGTGTGTATTACAGAGCTTCTTAATTTGTTAAAATTATTTGTTTTTGGTCAGCTTCTCTAAAATGTTTTTATTCTAAGGGTTGCTATGGGCCGTCCAAATGAGAAAAATAAAGTTTCACAGATTTCCCATTAGATACAATGCGTTCTTTTACCTATGAACACATAAATTGTGCATATCATCTAGTATTTGAGAAAGACAATGCTTGCTTATTCAATCGTTTCCTCAAAAATTAGACTATATTCACAATTCCTTAAGGCCTGAATTGTGAGATCAGTTTAACTATTGAGAAAAAAATGCATTTCTCTTGTAGTCTTGCTTTTTGCACTGGTTTTCTGACAAAATAATAACTATTTTTGTTCGATTTAACGGAAAAAGAGTATATCTGAACCACTTGCCAGTTGTCAGTTTCTGTTGTTGTTCGGTAAGTACCTACCTAATTGGAAACTTGTTCTATTGTCTGGTATATACATTCAAAAGTTATATAACATTTTGAAAAGGTGCCGTTTGAAAAAATGATATTTTGGAAAATATTAAATTCTAACTAGAACTAAAGAACATAATCCTTAAACTGTCATCTTCTAAACATTTGTATGCGTGTAGTTGGAATAAAGATGACATTATTATTTTTATTATTATTATTATTATTAAAGAACAAGTAGAACAAATGATCGCAATACCTATTTTCTCCGCAATTTTTTTCCCATCCAAACTGCAGAAGTTCTCACCGATTCCGGCGCTTTCGCCATTATTTATCGGCGGTTTCGCTGCTTTGATAAATGGCCCTCGTCCACCTGTTTGACGCCTCGAACACTGACAATCATACCGCGGCGGCGGCGAAAACAGATTATCACGTGCACGTATTCTATTATATCCCTCCAACTCGTCCGCCAGATCCCCCCTACTAATAAAATATATCTTATAATAAAAGTTACGTCAGCGAAGAAGGATGGCTTTCACCACCACCACTACCACCACCAAAAAAAAAATACCTTCCGATTTTTATTGGGCACAGTTGGATGCCCCTTCCTAGAAAAGCACGAGACAGAAACCCTACGGCACATAAAATGTTTCTCCACTGGCGGAGAAATATGGCGGCCGGTGTTTTTATTTTATGACATATTTTATTGCGCGTTATTTTTGTCCCCTTTTCGTCCCCGTCTGGCTGTATGTGTTTTGATATTTCTTCCCTCCGTCGTCCAGGAAATGAATCTTAAAAACCTTCCCTTAGTATAGAGCCGGCTCGGAGTGTGAGAGCCCTTTATACATTTTTAACGCAAATTCAGGCCGAATACGACCCCTTCGGCAGTACTGCACTGATCTAACGAGGTCAACCCGTCACAGGAAGCACCTGGATATCCATAAAGCAGTCCTCACCTTCAAATTGCATCGTAAAGCCGGTTGGAGTATAAGCCACCCTGGATCGTAATATACAGTATTATGAAGTCTTAATTCGGTGCGCGTGGTTTATAAACTCGAAGCACAATAACCAACCACGGAGTGGGATTGACTATCCAGCGTTTGAATATTTTGAACGGAGTTAAACTGGCTTAAAACTTTAATTAAGCTGATATAGGCATTTGTAATTATGAAATATTTATATCATCTATATTAGATTCTGTATTTTGTAAAATAAAAAATTTTTCTTGCTACTTGAGAGTTTATAGACATAAAATATTGCCGATCTAATATGTTTTGTAAGATACGAGTTTGAGAATACAACTTACAAAGAATTTATTTTTTGTAAACCTTCGTCAACAAGAACAACAGCTGAATACATTTTTAATTTGATTGATAATTTTATCAATAGAAATGGTAATGAATAGAAGAAATGTGTGGACTGAGTAGTGTAGTTCATAAAGATCGAAAATCATATAGAATCAAAGCAGTGGCAACGGATTGTCTATGGGTGCACTACAGCATTCACAGAGAAGTCATTTGTTTTAAATGAAACTAAGGTAAACGTCCCAAATTCAGCCACTGTCCTAAATTCCGACATATTTCTGTTTAGTTGGATAAAATAAGAAATCTACAACATTAAACTTTATTATAGCACATCCGGTTTGATGATTTGACATTACACTTACCAACCCACAATGGTTTCTTATTCTGCCAATGTTCTAACGGTCAGAATATAACCTAAAAGTTTGACTGATCTTAATAACTTTGTGTTATGCTAAAAGTTACAGTTAGATAACAGTAATTAAGAAAATTCTAATAATATCTATTGTGTACATGGTTATAAATAATACCTTTGGGTCTATTGCTGTCTTGACACAAGAAAATAACATATTTTACATCGTTTGCGGAATTACGGACATAAATAATCCCTAATTATTACACAAGCAGCAGAGAGTAGCGATTTTGGCATTAATACACCACCCTTGGAGATAACGGTTGAACTCATGCCATCTCCATTAAAAAAATCATTATTCTGGCCTGAAACACCCAAATAAAGTTAAAAGAAACAGTTCGTCTGTAACTAACTATTATCTAATTCTTGGAGAGAATATTTGTTAATAAAGAAGAAGAAATCAGAAAAGAAAATCATTCTAGAAAAATAAGACAGGAAGCGAAAAAGGAACAGACTAAAAAGCTGCGCCAAGCAAAACACTAAAAATTCCAGATGCAAGAAACATTAAACTACAGATGAGGGAGAGAGGGCAGACTGAAGAAGACTAAGAACATATTTTATACTGTTTCATTAAAAATGGTAAAACATTATTGTTTAATAGTTCTTAATAATAAATCTTATTTAACATTATTTAAAACACTTAATATTTACTTGAATGTTTATATTTGTCGGAATAATGTACCACAAGTGTCTGATTTAGGAGTACTGTCTGAATTAGGTTCACTGAGGTGTCGGATTTCGGATCAAAATATACGCTTGTCAAAAGGAACTTCCCAATTAAAGCAGAATAAGTGATAAAATTTCTAATGTTTTCGTCACGACCTATAAGTGTATAGCAGTGGAAAATGAAACTATCGCTGTATAGTGTATAAAGTTCCATTTTCCATCACCATATATAGTCGAGAGAAGCCGAACCAATATAGTGTCTAGTAGGTTTCTCGACATTGGTTTTTCTTTAAAATAAATATTAAACAAATTAGAAATAGAACCGCATCTAAGAGTAATATTATCAACGTGTCCACTTAATATGAAATATCCAATTAATAATAAACAGCACCACTTTTCTCTCTTCATTGGTTTTCCTTTTTAATTTCCATACATATTTTCAAGTTGTAATGATTTTTTATTATGAATATTATTATGCGTAAACGTTTTAGTGGATCACGAAGAAAAAGTGTAAATTACCGGGCCACGCAAAAAAAGTTTGGGAAACTCTGATATAGTGTATGTACCTAATTGTCATTAGGAGATCCTAATTGCCATTAGGAGATTATAATTGCCATTAGGAGATTGAAAAATGCCGATAACCACGTAAATACACAAATCATTAACATGCATAAATAATAAACCCGCCTAAACATTCGATAAAATCATAACTAAAAACTTACATCTACGTACAATGGCCATAGTATATCGAGAATTATTCATAAACTCACTCAAATTTCTATAAAACGCAGCACAAAACATCGATAAGTCTATTAAGTGTATTAATAAATCTATTATGTATCTACTTTAACAAACATTTCACAAGATAATTTATCTTTTAGCCAGTGAAAATCCGACAAAAATCGCGACCACAAGTACATGTTCACTGCATGCACAAAAATCGTCAATAATGGCGTCAAAAAGACAATTGAGCCGCGCGATAAATCAACCGTACAACACAAATCTATGTTTTTTTAAATGGAATACGAAGTTATTATTGCAGTTTTTTATTAAGATTTGTTTCCAAATCGTTTTGAGAATAACCTATATTAGGCTAGTATTAGACTATTATAATATTAACTGTGTCTGAGATATTGTAAAATTACTGTCAATAACGTGCATTTAAAAAAAATATTACACTTTTCGATGGTTGATACGGATTTCTGATTCTAATATGGTTTATTCTGAATAAATATAGGTACGGTAAATGTCAAATAACTTCAAAAATCGCCAACAGCTAAAAAGGCTATGAAGCAACTAATTTGACATTTATAACTTATGCACAATAAATCATAAATTAACATCAAATGTCTAGTTGCCATCAAGAATGATAGAACAGAGATAGAGTTTGACAATCAGCTGATTACTGTGACGTCACACTAGATACGAATCATTGAATTCGCAATAAATTTGAAAAAGTTGGGAAAATGAAATGTGCGGTGGATTTTATACCTACAGCAAACGGGAAATAAAGCGTCAAAGTGCAGTTTGTTTTTCGTGTCAGTAAAATAAACGTAGAAGTATTATTTATATTAAATTCTTCAAGCAATCGATTTTTTTTTAATAATTCTTGTTCTTCTATTTATTTATTATATTTATTCCAATTCTAAGTATGACCTTGGACATTAAAGAGTTAAGACTTTTTGATTTAACTCTTTAGAAAGGATTAAATCCTCATCCTGTTGGCGATGAAATTATTGCAATTTTGTTCCCCAATTGCTTTCACCAATTTTTTGTTCATCCTTGTTCATTTATTCATTTTGTTAATATTTCACATCTATGTTTACATTTGCGTTGACAAATTCTGCTGTGACGTAAATGTGACTATGTTCTGACAAAACGATTTTTTATACGCTATTGTGCGTAATCTCTGTTTCTATCATTCTTGAGCACGTTCTTCTCTTCATGCAGCACGTTTAGTCATTGCGAACTGAAACTATAAATTACACAAACAAATAATTTATGATCATCCAAGAATTAGTTTTTTAAGTATCAGTAAAACACTATTTCAAATTTGTATTAATTAACGTTTTCTAATTTATTTAAGTAATATTAATTATTCCATCGGTTGGTTGCAGTGGCCCAAGGCCTTGACAAACTAAATCATTTGTTATATAAAACATAGAATAAGGTAAACGTCCCAAATTCAGATACTGTCCTAAATTCCGACATATTTCTGTTTAGTTGGAGAAAATTAGAAATCTACAACACTGAACTTTATTTTAGGAGATCCGGTTTGTTGATTTGACATTACACTTATCAACCCACAACCGTTTCTTATTCCACCAATGTTCTAAGGGTCCGAATATAGCCTAATAGTTTGACTGATCTTGATAATTGAGTGTTATGTTAAAGCTGATTTTTTCCTTATAAGGTAACTGCAATTCCACTTCTTTTTACATCGCTACAGGATAACAGTAATTAAGAAAATTCTAATAATATCTATTTGGGCTGACTTTGTACTACTATACTTTGGACTAATAATACGGTGTAGTACTCTTTTAACCACTATTATTTACAAATTTAGGGGTATCGGAATTAGGTACATGTAAATATAGCACGTCCTTAAATCAGACTTGTGTGTCGGAATTGTGTACATGGTTAGAAGTAATACATATGGCTCTATTGCTGCCTTTACACAAGCAAATAACATATTTTACATAGTTTGCTATATTACAATGAATTGTACGCATTTTGTCCAAATTCCGACCCGAGTACGGAATTACGGACATCAATAATCCTTAATTATTACACAAGCAGCAGAGAGTAGCGATTTTGGCATTGATACACCGCCTTTTGAAATAACAGTTGAACAAAGCACAATAGAATATCATTCTAGAGAAATAAGAAAGGAAGCGAAAAAGGAACAGAATAAAAAGCTGCGCCAAGAAAAACACTAATAATTCCAGATGCAAAAAACATTAAAATACAGATGAGGGAGAGAGGGCAGACTGAAGAAGACTAAGGATTTATTTTATACTGTTTCATTAAAAATGGTAAAACATAAATGTTTAATATTTCTTAATAATAAATATTATGTAACCGTATTTAAAACACTTAATATTCACTTGAATGTTTATATTTGTCGGAATTTTCTTTAAAAATTAATAACCAGATATCTTTAGGAGTAATTATGTGTTTAAAAAAACTTGACATAGTCATTATCACCACATAAATATAAAATCTACACTTATAAATGTAACAAAAATTCCTTAACCTGCCTGAATTTGGGGTGTTTACCTTAAATAGTTATTTATTTGGAGACATGTTGAGAAACATTAAGGGGATATTAAAAATACTACGGAGATCAAAATCCGGGAATTCTTTGGTACACTGACAAAAATGGCTGTAAAATTACACATAAATCATTGTGAAAATTATAATAGAAATGTGGTAAGTATAAAAATTGCACGTAATTCCAATTATTTTCACAAGTCTGTGTACTATTACAGCGATATTGCTGTTTTATTTCAATTACAATGATCTTATAGTAAAAATACAATGGAAATATACCTTAAATTCGTAAAATTACAACTTATGTTGTGATTTTACTATTATAATAGCGGTTTTGTTGATATTGTAACGCCCAGACGCATGCGCTACGTTTGATCAGCTGTTTTGCAAACGAACGCCGCGCCGGCACGACACCATCGAGTGCAATATGTAGTTGGGCGCGTTGTATTTCTGTCTCCGGTAAGGAACAATGATACAATGAACTAAAACTTATCTAGATACCATGTAGGTGTAGGTTAAAATACCATGTCACACTGCAGAACAATATTGTATTACCTTCGTAGATCACCAACGACGACAATTAGCCATTAGAAATTGATGTCTTAACGTTAACGCCACATCTGGATGAAAGCTATAAGTACAGTCTTCTACGTTACGTTGTGAAAATTTGCTTTAAGATTGAAGGGTTTTATACCAACAGAAAGATAATGTGCAATCTTTTCTTAGGTTAGCTTTTTGTGTATGTCTAATATGTTTCCTTGTTCTTACAGATACAGATGCGGAACATCTTGCACCAAGTGTGTTTGTCAGAAAAAGAGTGAACGAGTTTGTGTGTTCATGGTTGAGCGAAGTGCATTGATATATTTATCCGTGTGTTTTCTATGTTTAAATATTTGCGTACGCTAAGTATTTATTAATTGCTTCCCTGTAGTAATGTATTTTAATGTCCCTCAAATTATTTTATACTTGTATGTACGTCTACATAATTTATTTTTTTACAAGTAATTTTATCTATACCATTTTGTTTTACCGTTTGTACTATTGTAACGTTTGACTGTGTGCATGATGTTATTGTTTTTTTGTATTATATGATAGATAATGTTAATATCTACTCAAGATCAGAATAAAATTATACAAATAAAAAATACTGCATATTTCATTGAATATTACACTGAAATGGATGTAAAATTATTACGCATTACCTCATATTTCATTTAAAATTACATTTAAATTGATGTTCAAATATTACGCATTGCCCCATATAGCACTTAAAATTACATTAAAATCGGTGTAATATTTCAGCCAAATTCTTGTAAAATCACAGTGTAAATATACAATGACAATGTAAAAATACAATTGAGATGTAAAATTACACTGATTGTCGCAGGGCAAAAAAAACCTACTGTTCCTACTGTAAATTCACATCAAAATTTTTTGCAGTGTAGAAATATATGTTATTCGTCTTTGCTATTGTAGTTGTAATATCGCTTTGGACATTGGCTTTACAATATCTCAAAAATAATAGCGTAAAGATAATAGCCTAATATAAATATCTGCTGGTAAGTTTTTTGTGATATGCCTACTCTGAGATACACCTAGAATCAACTCAATTACATGCACCATTATGCAGTTGTAGGTATGTTAATGGCAATTCCAGATAACCGTACAAATTATTTGGTGTGTACCGCAGCGGAAATTTCATTAAATTGGAAATGGTCATCAATTGCGACAATCACACGAGGCATTGGGGTTACACCGAACGCGCCAGCTATTAATTTCTAGTCATTTTATGCAACATTTATTTTACACCCGGCCAAACTCCGTCCGCCCAGTCACGTTGACGCGTTCCCAATACCGACACCGGGCGAAAAATAAATGATTAAATGCATTAAAAAGTACACTGGTTAAAACCGGTTCAAATGTAATACCGGGGTCGCGTTTACACTATATCAACCTGTCCGTGGACTAATGAAATTAAATAATTTATATAATAATGCCGACGTTAAGCCCCATACGCCGTTGATGTTTCGGGCTGACTGTGTAATAAATTTTGCAGAACGCACACAGGACGGGATTTGTAATCGATACGAACCGACACGGTATCGTGTTTGAGTCCTAACTGAATGTGAAATTTCATTTGCCGTTACAATAATTGTTTAAATTTGATTAGTGGCGTCAGGTGTACCCGTGCGTCTGTTTTTGGTGTACGTTCCATAATTCGGAGTTTTAAAACATGCTCGCGAAATTGGTGCAATCGTATATTGTTATATGTATGTACACATTTGTTAACAATATATAATTTTTTAAGCCAAATTTATATTTCTTTAAAATTAATTTTTTAAAGTAGGTTCATTCAAAATAGCCATTCTCAATTTATTAATGATTTTACATAATCGAAAAAAAAAACAAACGAAAGAAAAACGTGCTTTTGAAAAGTTTTGAAACAATTTTTACTACTTTTAACCGTTCTTTGTAATTGTTTACTTCCAAATAATTCGCATTCACGTAATGAAACAAAAACGAACAAGGATCGCAACAGATAGAGTCTTACCAGGGCTGTGGAGTCGGTAAAAGAATTCGCGACTCTGACTCCGACTCCGCCTCCAGTTATTTTTCGTGGTCTGACTCCGACCATATGTTCAAATAATTATGGGTAATAAAAATCTTACATACGGAAATAATCAGAAATTTGACCAGAATAATACAACCGAGCAACATTAAATTTGCTATGAAAACAAAATCACTACCAGGAGAAATGAAACAAATTTAATAAATTAAATTTCTATTCTGGTATTGTATCTGATTGTATTAAACATATGGCTTGTGCATATCAAATTACTTACAAACAAAAGCTGAAACCATAAGCAAAACAGAAGTTATATTTGTGTCCAGTGAATATGTTGGCAAACACATTTAAACTGTCAATGTAATTGTAAATAATCAACGGCCTATAAGATATCAAAAAGGCCTATTCATCGGACCACAACCAAAAAAGTTATGACCACAAAATTATAAAATCTAATTTCTTTGTTTATTCAAAATATCTTTGATATCATTAAGTATTAAACTGTTTTCTCCAGAGAACATACAAAGCACTACTTTGTCCATTTAACCGACTTTCTAAAATTCATTCTGATAAAAACAGAATTAAATGCATAATACGTTTATAAAATTGTTGTGAGGAACAGAATAGCTCCAAGCAAATTCTCCTACAAGATGCCCTTACATAATTTTTAATTATTTTCGAAGCTGAAAATAATCATAATTATGGATGCAACAGGTACGTAATTTGGATAAATGATTACTACTATATTAAACTACGGCCGTTCTACTCAATGTTATTTAAAAACTCTTCTTCAAATTTCCTTTTTTAAGTTTCTGCCGGATTACTTTTGTTAATCGTCTTCACTTACGATTGAAAAGTGTGTTTTGTAATTTCATTATTTACATATGTATGTCGGTAGGTACTTTGTCAAAGATCTAATCGAAGGTTTAGTTTTATTTGTTTACTGTCTACTGAGGCAACGTCCATCTCGCATGTTTTTTTTCTTTTTCTACAAGAATTAAACCTGGACTCGGAGTCGGAGTCGGTAAATTTTTATCCACCTCCGACTCCTGTGAAATTTGTCTGAACTCCGACTCTCTAATTTAACCTGTAAATACAGAACCAATTCGTAGTGGCAATTTGCACCACAAGATGGCCTATGTGTGAACAAGCATGATTACACTACATTATTTAAGTGCTTAATGTACAAGATGTGTTATTTACATTTTCTTTTAATGTGGTTTTATAGCATTTGGTTCAGAAAGACATGGTCGTTGTTCTCTCTATTTTATCCCTGTTATTTAATACTTAAACATTGGTATGATTAGACATGATTAAAATGTTCATTACCAATCTTACCAGTTCAAACCTTGTCTTTAATTTAAGAAAATAGTTAATACATCTATATTTCATTTTAAAAAAATATTAACCTAAAACAAAACTGCTAATAAGTTGATTTCCTTTGTATAACTAACGGAATTGTAGGTTTTATGTTCCTTTTACAATTTTAATCATTTTGAGATAGCTTTCAAATTTCTCGGGATATTTAAAAAAATCTGATGTGGCCAGGCACATGACTTTATCATACTATATATAAAATTAATAGTTTAGCTGCATGAAATTCTATTTGATCGAGATCCACCATGTCTGCATTAAAATAAAACTAGTAGAACTAGACAGATATGTCGATTAAAGCTGCGTTAGGATATTGTACTCCGTTGACATCGGGTACACCGTCCAAATGACACTTACGTGTTATTGGGTGTAAAAGGTGTAATACAATATCCGAACGCAGCTTATATTGATAGACGTTATTGTCAAAACATTGTTGTCATTAGTGTCATTACTGTCATTAGAATCAAAATTTCTGACATATCCTGGCTACTAATTTTAATGCAGTACGATCTCGATGAAATAGAATTTGCTCATGCAGCTAAACTATTGATTGCACCAGAAAATTTCATATTCATAAATTATTCAGAATTTCCTCATCGTTAATTTAATATTTAACTATTTCGACGAAATTCCAGAAATGGCGGCTTATTTGCAAAATCTTTTAAAAATGCTAAGACTAAACCTCCAGTTCCTTTGGACCCTTTTCAACAGAAAGCTTTTCAGCTCTAAGTTTGGTTATGAAACTTCTAAATATGAAGTTTCGTCGCGATACCTTTAGTAGTTTCTCCGGAATCGTCGCCACAAAAACGGGTACACACACACACACACATACACACACACACACACACACACACACACACACACACACACACACACACACACACACACACACACACACACACACACACACACACACACACACACACACACACACACACACACACAGACATTTTTCTTTCCTTGGTCAAAAATGTTCAGGGGACCCAAAAAGACATATTTCCGCTAAAATCTTAAAAAAATTTTTTGGCACGATTACAATACTTTACATACTGCGTATGATAAAGTAAAAAGATTCACATTATTCGCGCACAGTTCTTTTTTCTTTCAAAATCAAATGACATATTTTATGACTAAATAACCAATGATTCGTATGCTCTCTAATGTTGTGATGACAAAACAGTTGAATCCCAAATGGCTTCAGAGATATCTTGAAAATAGCAAAACAAGACATTTTCAAAATATCGCTATAACATTTTTATTTGTGACCTATTGCGAATGCTTGATATCTTATAGGCGCTATGTATTTACAATTAAATTATCTCATTAAATATTTTTTCAACATTGAATTTGCTGGTCAAAAGTAAACTATTGTTGCGCCACGATCTTATGTGTATTCGACATATTTTATGAGTAATTTGCGATATTGTTAATACAAGCAGATGGAAAAATTTACTAAAAATAAGTAGTTTTTGAGAATCTTTGAAAAGCTCATGGTGCTATGGACAATATTTGTGATAATTGATAATCATGAATTATGATATACTCTGTCCCATGACAGGTGGAAATTACTCATCGCTTAAAATCGTAAAAAGTGAAAAATCATGTTGTCTCGTTCTAACGTATAGGATGGCTTGCAACGTATGCGCAAAATAACACCTGAAATCGAGAAGTAATTCCCACCCGTCGTGGGACAGAGTGTACGACATGCAAAAAAAGGCATCCTATCTCAGTAATTTTATACGCAAAAACGAGATTTTATCACCAAAATAAGACTTAAAATAGTTGAGGTTTATGTTTGCAGTATGCCGTGGTAATCAATCGTTTGTTGCCATGAACTAAATATCTAAAACGATCTAAAACTACACAAATTATCAAACTATAACTTGAATTTGTATATTTACACTAAATTTATTCTTGAATCAATTAATTCAAAATTTAATCAACATTTAAATCAAAAATTTCTTGAAAAAATTATATATGAAAAATGTAAAAAAATTTAAAAATTAGTAATGAAAAGACAATGTAAAGTAAATGGTGATATACAGGCGGTGTGTATATTTTAAATAAATTAAAAATTACAAAAAAAAATGTTAGATAGGTCCCTGGTGCAAATCCAGGTTGTAGCTGTAATTTTTAATTTATTTAAAATTTACATCCTTATGATACGGTATATCCGAATTGTTCATTTCTATTTTTTGCCCGTTCATAATGGTCCGTTGCAGGCGCGTTTGTCATGCTTCCTTAGTTTTTGCGTTCACTACTTTATTGCAATTCCTTTAATTTGACATTTGTATTGCTGATTGTATTTTAGAAAATTAATGGAATTAGAATTATTTAAAAACATAAAAATAATATTTTTTTGTTAGAATCAATCTGCAATAAGTTCTAACTTCTTATAACTATAACATTTCCTTTTTTTAATTCTAATTAATACTTTACAAAGTCGGAGAAATTCTCCATGAAGGCAGTAAAAAACGTGTCAATAATATTACATTATCTCCTTAATCAATTCAAAAAGGCAAATAAAAAATCTCTAAACAATCCGCCATCGAAAAGCGGGCCGCGAAAAATTCTTTTGTTGTTGAAGCTTTGCTCGAGTTAATTTAAATTACAAACGCACTTCTCGGCGCGCCACGATTCAAATTTTTCGGTACTAAATGGTTACTTAAAGTCTTGAAGGAAAGTTTTCATTGTGGCTGAGGCGCTGGCGGTAGCAGGCAGGCAAGTTGTTGGGCAGAGTTGGCAATAAAAATTCAAATTGCTTCCATTTCAATTCGGCGAATCTTAAAATATTAATTTGTCCCTTTCGACCGCCAAAGTGGTCTAGAGAAGGACGAGGCTACGGTCTGCAGGGTAGCTTACCGAGCGCCCTCTACCTCAGTCAAATTAAAACTTGTACATTAGCGGAGAACGGACGCGAACAGCGGCTTAATCGGAGGTCCTTTATCCTCATTTTATACTGCGTTAAATGAAAAATGTAACAGCCAGTAATCGTCCACAAACAGGGTGTTCCAATAGGGTGGCCTCGGTAGATGGTAGGTACTTGTGTTGATGAAGATATTTACGCCAAAATAGTTAATTTTATTTTGTTTGTTTTATTTTATGGTTGACGGTGAATTTTTAGTATTGGTGTTACATAATTCCAGTGAGCTTTATCAGGATTCCTTTATTATGTTACGAGTTGTGATTTTTCTACTGTTATAACCGCTAAATTTTCACTTCCGACAACTTTAAAATTTCCAGCTCACCTTTCAGGAGATAATATGAACTTGTATCATGTTCTTTGTCTCTATTAGTGAATTTAATCCCTGTGGGTTCTATCTGGATTCCTTTATTCTGGCGTAAATTGTGAATTTTCGACTGTTATATTACTGGCAAATTTTCACTAAGGACTATATATAAAAATTGCAGTGCTCCTTTCATGGGATAATATGGACTTTTATGATATAGAATCGAATGGTAGCGACCATTTCACGATTGGCGCCATAATTATGGGTTATTTTGGCGTTTTGGGGGTCGGAGACGGGAGCATTAAGAAATTGCAGTTTTTCTTTCATGGGATAACATGGGCTGTATTGATATTTCTAGCCTCTATTGGCGCATATAACAGCACCCACAATGATTTTTCATATATATTTAAAGGTAATTGTAAAAAACAAACAATATAGCAACAATAAGCAATATAAGGTAAACTTTTACAAACTTTTAGAGTACAAGGATAGTAGATAACTTTTAGAGAAAACAAAATGTCCGTAAATACACTGCTTCGAAGCTGCAGTATATCCTGTGATATATTATGCACCTACCAGCCCTTTACCACCAAATAGGTTTTGTCTGAACAGAACAGAGTTCGCTGAATTAAAAAAAAAAACTGAGTACTACAGAAAAACAATGCTATCAAACATAATCAAAGATTTTTCCATTACGGCTTTGAATTGCAGTACACTTTTTGTTTATTCTGACACCAAAATGTTCTAGGCTAAACTGGCTACTACATTAAGATTTTAGAAATTAAGTTAGAAGCCAGGGGACTCGACAAAAAATATTGTACATTGTGCCCTTCCCAATTTCATTCCGAGTAAAAAGTTTTATACGCAGAGAAAACTTTGCAACGCCATTTTGCTGTTCGCTCGTTTAACATCACTGCTACCTTCTATATTCTACATTATGTATAAATACTATTATATTGCTGTAAATTAACAATTTAATATGTATTAAATAACTAGCGATGTTTTTCTTTATGTATAAACTATTTTATAATCAACTTCTGTCTCAATTGCTTTAAAACTGACAGTCGTTTCAAATATTAACAAAAGGAAGGAAACAGTCACATAATAAAATGTAAATAAATTAATTAAAAGCTTGCTCACACATTCACAATGTTGAAATGTACACTAATTAAATTTATCACCAAATTCTAAGTTAAACATGCAAAATATATTTTAATTTTGTCAAGCTTCCGTTTTTGATTTGTGTTATAACTGTATTGTCTTCACAGAGGTTTAGAACCTGTGTAACGCTAGCCTAGTAATCATTTCTAAAATGTACACAATCATCAAGACCAAGAAATTTCTACAATTCCAGCGATAGCAATCTGTCAACATCTTTCATTTCATACATGTCAGTAAAAGCATTGAGTTCAACACGACACAAGAAGCAAAGCGCTTGTTTTATTCTTCCTGTCAACAATGGTTTAAGACCAGATTTGTAATCACGAAACTTTTACGACCACACAACAACAGTGGCCAAACCACAACAAAATTCTTCATTAGAATAAAACAGCTTTTATGAGACAATATAAAAATTATTATTGCTTCCTTCAGGTAATAGTCCATAAAATACTACCTACGGTAAACGTCCCAAATTCAGACACTCTCCTAAATTCCTACATATTTCTGTTTAGTTGGAAAGAATAAGAAATCTACACAACATTGAACTTAATTTTAGGACATCCGGTTTGTTGGTTTGACATTACACTTATCAACCCACAATGTTTCTTATTCTACCAATGTACTAACGGTTAGAATATAACCTAGAAGTTTGACTGATCTTGATAATTGAGTGTTATGCTAAAAGTTGATTTTTTCCTTATAAGGTACCTACCTGCAATTCGATTTCTTTTTAAATTGCTACAGGATAACAGTAATTAAGAAAATTCTAATAATATCTAGCTAAGCTGACTGAAAATGCTTTATATTTTCACAATAATACGGTGTACTACTCTTTTAACCACTATTATTTAAAAATTTAAGGGTGTCGGAATTAGGTACATGTAAATATAGCACGTCTGTAAATCAGACATGTGTGTCGGAATGTCTACATGGTTAGAAGTAATACATATGGCTCTATTGCTGTCTTTACACAAGAACATAACATATTTTACATCGTTTGCTATATTACAATTAATTGTACGCATTTTGTACAAATTCCGACACCAGTGTCGGAATTACGGACATCAATAATCCCTAATTATTACAGGGTGTCGGGATGACGATCAACATCCAAATAAAGTAAAGGAACTGTTATCTGTAACACCATCTCTAATGCTTGGAGAGAATATTTGTTAATAAAAAAGAAGGAAGCACAAAAGAAAATCATTCTATAGAACTAAGAAAGGTAGCGAAAAAAGAACAGAATTAAAAGCTGCGCCAAGAAAAAGAGAACGCTAAAAATTCCAGATGCAAAAAGAAACTACAAGTACAGATGAGGTAGAGAGGGCAGACTGAAGAAGACTAAGGACTTATTTTATACTGTGTTTCATTAGAAATGGTAAAACATTATATGATAAAACAACACACTTACTATTTACTTGAAAGTTTATATATGTCGGAATAATGTACCACAAGTGTCTGATTTAGGATCACTGTCTGAATTAGGTTCACTGAGGTGTCGGATTTCGGATCAAAATCTACGCTTAGTGTAGGAATTAAGGGCAATTGTTAAACTTATAAAATATAATGTAAATCATATAACTATTATCAATTTTGTTTAAAAATGAATAGCCAGATATCTTTAGAACGATATATTTGTTTAAAAATAGTTAAGATAGTCATTAGCACCACATAATTTTAATTCTACAGTTACAAATGAAACAAAAGCTCCTTAACGTCTGAATTTAGGGGGTTTAGCTTACCTAAATATAAATTGCGCAGAATTATAAAAAATATAGCTGAGCACTTCTATGAAATAGATGTTCATAAATATTGTTTGTCGACGATTTTCTTATCAAAAACCCAACGATGTATGGACCGCTTGGTAATGCATTTTCTATTTCACGCGGTATAAAAACGCAATAAAACAGTCCAGAGACCGTGTAGGTACTACCCTTTATCTCGACTGATAATTTTCATGCTACCAGTTTTCCAACTCGCCCCTGGGCGCCGATGAAAGATTAGGGGCAGCGGCTACCGACCTGGCCAACTCAATTGTCCCGCTTCATTGGCCCTCGAGCTATTCAAGTAAAATGGATTTGAAAAATGCTATTTTACGAATTTGGGACGTTGGAGGTTGTTCGAATTCCTCGCACGTGCCGCCTCCACTGCCGCCGCCGCCGCGGCGGCGCTGCAGACGCCTACCCGACCGGGAAATAGACCGGAAATGATGAATATAGCGTCTCCTCAAACATATATTCCCCGTAAGTGTAAACTTTATTGTTGATATGAAGTATAACAATGTAATATTTTTCCGCAGGATTCTTTCAGTTTTGCATAATATGTAGGTCGTACAGTAGAATAATATGTAAGTTTAGATTCACAAAATACGTACATTGTACATATGTACATTGGTGGGTTCGATACCCGAAATTTGATTTGCGAGATTTTCGCCGATTTCAATAAAGCCTCGAAATGTAATAGGTTTTCACTAAAATAACTTTAGTTGTTCTGGGTGCTCATGAGATGGTTAGGGTTTGTAGGTTTTCAAAAACCGGGGTTAAAAGCAGTTTTTTTGTGACAATTGGTTTTAGAAAGTCGAATTAATATGTAAAAATAATGAACCATTTGATTAAAATTTTTGCTATGTTGGTTGAAATAGTTATTCGATAGTAATCTGCAACTTATATCGCGAGTCCTATAGAATAATAGAACTCTAGGTCTTATTAGAACAGACTCTAGAGTACTATACTGCCGTATTAAGCAAAAACGTCGTGTCTGCAAATTTGTTCCGTTTTTATTACTTTATCATACGCAGTATGTAAATAAAGTATTGTAATCATGCCAAAGCAAAATTTTGAGATTTTAGCGGAAATATGTCTTTTTGGGTCCCCTGAACATTTTTGACCAAGGTACAAAAAAATGTCTGTGTGTGTGTGTATGTGTGTGTGTGTGTGTGTGTGTGTGTGTGTGTGTGTGTGTGTGTATGTGTGTGTGTGTGTGTGTGTGTGTGTGTGTGTGTACCCGTTTTTGTGGCGACGATTCCGGAGAAACTACTAAAGGTATCGGGACAAAACTTCATATTTAGAAGTTTCATAACCAGACTTAGAGCTGAAAAGCTTTCTGTTGAAAAGGGTCCAAAGGAACTGGTGGTTTACTCTTAGCATTTTTCGAAGATTTTGTAAATGAGCCGCTATTTGTGTAATGTCGTCAAAATAGTTAAATAATAAATTAAAGGAGAGGAAATTTTCTATAATTTACGTATATGACATTTTTTGGTAGAATTTATAGTTTAGCTGCATGAGCAAATTCTATTTCATCGAGATCGGTCGTACTACTACTGTCAATATAGGCTGCGTTCGGATATTGAACACCGTTACACTTTTTACACCCACTAACATGTAAGTGTCATTTGGACGGTGTACCCGGTGTCAACGGAGTACAATATCCGAACGCAGCTTTAATCGAGATATCTGTCTAGTTCTACTAGTTTTATTTTAATGCAGACATAGCCGATCTCGATCAAATAGAATCTCATGCAGCTAAACTATTAATTTTATATATAGTATGATAAGGTCATATGCCAGGCCACATCAGATTTTTTTTCGATAACATCATAGGATGGAATGATTTGTGAAAGCTACACGATATGCGAATGACAAAGAACTGAAAACATGGTTATTTAAACTAGAAGGAAACAGCATATTTACAAACTCAAAACATATTTTAACACTTTTCAGAAACGTAAATAACGGCAGTGTTATTATTGTTTTGTATGGACTCGGTATATTTACGTTTTGTAAAATTTTTGTAGTTTTAAGTTTTGTATGTGTTGTAATTCGACTTCTTCTTACATCCCTACAGGATAACAGTAATTAAGAAAATTCTAACAATATCTAAAAATGACTAAATATGCTCTTAGCCACTATTATTTACAAATTTAGGATTGTCGGAATTAGGTACATGTAAATATAGCACGTCCGTAAATCAGACATGTGTGTCGGTGGATTGTGGAATTGTGGCACAAGAAAATAACATATTTTCAATTTTTAATTATCATATTAATTTCAATTTTTAATTATCATATTTTTAGTTATATATTATAATTAATTGTACGCGTTTTGTCCAAATGCCGACACGAGTGTCGGAATTACGGACATCAATGATCCCTAACAGGGTGTAGGAATTACGATCATCAATAGTCCCTAATTCCGTCATAAATAACGACAGGCATCATAGGAGACTATGCAATAAGACAGAATGATGCAACACTAGCAGCATAGAGTAGCGATTTTGGCGTTAATACCTTTGGAGATATCAGTTGAACTCATGCCATGTCCATTAAAAAATAATCATTATTCTGCTCTGAAACACCCAAATAAACTAAAAAGAAACGATTCTTCTGTGACACTATCTCTAATGCTTGGAGGGAATATTTGTTAATAAAAAAGAAGGATGCACAAAAGAAAATCATTCTAGAGAAATAAGTAAGGAAGAGAAAAGGCTGCGCCAAGACTAAAAATTCCAGATGTAAGAAACATCAACAGAGAATACAGGTGTGGTAGAGAGGGCAAACTAAGAAGACTTATTTTATACTGTTTCATTAAAAATGGTAAAACATAAATATTTAACATTTCCTAATAATAAATCTTATTTAACAATATTTAAAACACTTAGTACTTACTTGAATGTTTATATTTGTCGGAATAATGTACCACAAGTTTCTGATTTAGGGTCTGAATTAGGTTGACTGAGGTGTCGGATTTCGGATCAAAACATACGCTTAGTGTCGGAATTAGGGGCAATTGTTAAACTTATAAAATATAATATAAATTAATAACTATTAATAACTATTATCAATTTTCTTTTAAAATGAATAGCCAGATATCTTTAGAAGGAAATATTTGTTTAAACAATGTTGACATAGTCATTAGCACCACATAAATATAAATCCTACAGTTACAAATGTAACAAAAATTACTTAACCCTTCTGAATTTTGGGCGTTTACCTTATAAATATGATAAATTTCATGCATCGCGCATTACGTCATTCGTAGCGCTAAATAGTAACGTAGCTGGGACAGCAGGTACCAATATGAGCATTTACAAATTACGATGACAAGACATTCGGAATTTTGAATAGTAGTTTTTTAGTAGCGATTTATATAATATAGTACAATGACTGTAGAAGTAGAGTTCTAAGTAATAATGTTTTACAAAAATTGATTCAGACAGGTTCACTGACCACGTCAAAATCTCGTACAACCTTTATTACATAAAAACTAAAGAAAATACTAACGCCAATCCATAGAAGAGATTCTGAATACAATCTGAAAAATATTGAAATTTTTGGAATAAGCGGTTTAGGACAGAAAAAAAAACGAAAAGACGAGCGGTCATTTTGAGTTTCAAAATTCGGATACATTTTTTCACTTCTCTCGCGCTCATGTTTACATCGGCAAAAATGTTGATAGTCATACAACTATGTAGAAACGTTTCTGGAGTATGACTTAATTTTAATTTCTGTTCAGCAGTTTTAGACTTATGAGCCTTCAAACACAGACGTCAATACTATCGAAACGAGAGAAGGCAATTAGAGCGATTCTCTCGTGCGAGAGCACATATATAGTATTACACACATTCTATCCCCGAACAAAAAATATTTTTAGAAAGTAAATGTCTTTCTGAGCAAAACTTTTCATATGAACCCATTGTTTTTTTTCAAATTTGTAAGCTGTTACTGCTGCTTGAATTATTAACAAAATGAAGAAAAATAAAAAATAAAATACATAAAACAATGCCAAATCGAAGAAAGAACACAATCACTAACCACAAAAACTCAAAATATTAAAAATTATTGTGTTTTTCAAGTGCTAAAGAAGTTAGGACGTTTAAAATTCAGTTTTGCTATTATTTCAAAGGGCTGTAACCTTTAAAGAAATAAAGAAAACAAATAAGTATCGGTAATTTACGTTAACAGCCGGCGGTACCATGAACATTCATGTCGGACTTTCTTCCATTTTCCCTGTTGTCGCTAAAGTTAACAAGGTCGTCTTCAAACCAGAATTAGATTTCTTAGTTCCCGTTCAAACAATAACTTAGAATCGTAGGTACTTCCAACCAATCGTAGGTAATTCCACTGATTTTGACTGAATTCAATTGAATGGTCCATCCTGTACATCCTAAGACATTCCCTCTAAATTTTTAAGTTTATTTTTTTATTCATTATCGTTTAGTCCCTTTAACCAGCTTTTAAAAACAATACTCGATAGCATTGTCTGAAAGTTTTGAGACAGATAATCTGCAAATCTGAAGAAAACCGACCATATCCATATAGACTTTTATCTTATAAACGCCAGTTAAACACAATTTTCACTCTTTCCAGGAACGCCTATACAATTTACGTTTAAAGGATTTACTGCAACCTAAAATTCAAGATATTCTAGAACAGCTTTGTCAGGGGTGAAAATTATAATGAACTTCTTTAGACGATCAGAATAAAGGCATCTAATTTCAGGATATCAGCATGTCCCGCACAGACTCGCTCTATAGAAAAGCGAAGAATACGGATAGTAGCGAAATAGGTGCGGCAGGAATTATCAGAGCTGCAGGACGGAAGGAGGAAAGAGGAACGACGTTAGGGAGAAAGGGATAAGGAGGATCCGTCATAGCCAGTTCAAAAGAAACGTCTCAGACTGTTGCAAATAGTTAATTAAATTCTTTTGAGGCGCAGATTATTCCGCCATCGTCACTTAATTCATAAGGGCTACGGCAACGGCCCTAATGAATCTTCTCCCCGTCAATGGGGTAAAATATTAATCTCTTCCGTTGCGTTTTTCCGCTCCGCGTGGTTCCTATTTACTATCATTCGTAATTTGGGAAATATTGGATTCGTGTGAATAGTGTCGATTGGCGATAAGACTTGGAATGAAAATTACAAACATTATCGCGATTTAAGGGGGGGGGGCAAAACTCTGAACGTCATAGGGATAGTAGGTCTCTTAATTATCAATAATTTGAGGTATGATAGAAATTTATGCAAACATTTTTGCAGAAGTTATAAACATTTTTCTGTGGAAACTGATTTAAATACGTTAGCTACAGGAACTAACATTATCGCGATTTAGGGGTGGGGGGGCAAAACACTGAACGTCATAGGGATTTTAGGTCTCTTAATTACCTACAATTTGAGGTATGATAGAAATTTATGCAACCATTTTTGCAGAAGTTATAAACATTTTTCTGTGAAAACTGATTGAAATACGTTAGCTATAGGAACTAACATTATCGCGATTTAGGGGGAGCAAAACTCTGAACGTTATAGGGACATTAGGTCTCTTAATTACCTACAATTTGAGGTATGATAGAAATTTATGCAACCATTTTTGCAGAAGTTATAAACACTTTTCTGTAGAAACTGATTGAAATACGTTAGCTATAGGAACTAACAATATCGCGATTTAGGGGGGGCAAAACTCTCAACGTCATAGGGATATTAGGTCTCTTAATTACCCACAATTTGAGGTATGATAGAAATTTATGCAAACACTTTTGCAGAAGTTATAAACACTTTTCTGTGGAAACTGATTGAAATACGTTAGCTATAGGAACTAACATTATCGCGATTTACGGGGGGGGGGGGGGCAAAACTCTAAACGTCATAGGTATATTAGGTCCCTTAATTACCTACAGGAACGAACATTATTGCGATTTAGTAGATTGTTTTATTAGAAATGTATTACTTAAAAAGATAAAAACTGAAACCGATGTTAAGCACCGTGTATTCTCACACAATTGTTTACTTGTATCTGAACATAAAAATCAGGTCCGATATGTTTGTACTTTTGAATAACAGCACTGACATTTATCAATTCTATGATTGGGATATTTTGTTGTTGTGTATACTGACTTATTGTCATGAGTTCAATAACATTTTAGGAAATTTGTATATTTGTTGATAACAAACTGTGATGAATCAAAATGCGAGAATTGATTCGACATATGCAGAATAATATTTTTTAATCGTCCCTTATCGTCTGTTTTTAAAAATTTAGCCAAAATAGACAGTCAGATTACGTAATAATCAATATTCGATATTAATGAAAGTTGGCGAATTGATAGTATTATGAGTTATTTAATGACCAAATTGATTTTTGACATTTTTAAAATCTTTGGCTGTTACACAATTTTGTCATGATGTTGACTTTAATACTATCAATTATCACTATTTTTTAAACCATGAATAATTTTAATGAAACAATTAGACACAAGTGTATTCTTTCAGATATAGATCATAGAGAAATGGCGGTTATACTTGACGTAAAAGTTTAATAAGGTATTTTTTAAATAATTATCCCAGACATAAAATAAGTGTATAGATTGTGTATATTATTATTAATGTAATCATAATCGCCCCTAGACGATTAACACAAAATTAAAGCTCTGCATAAGTTACAAATAGAGTTTCACTACTAATAAATAGAATTAAAAGAACAAAATGATCATAAATGTACATATAGAATCATATTTAGAATAATTCTAACTGTGAGAATAGTAAAAAATAGAGAATAGTAAAAGACCTAGAAGACGAACGTCAATAATTAAAGAACACAAACAAAAACAAACGAATGTTTAATTTATTTTAAAAAATCTGAAGTGGTCATGTACATGACTTTATAATACTATACAGCAGTGAGAAAGGCTGATGTGCTGACAATACTGTCAATAGAATCAAAATATCTGTCAAATCCTGGCTAACTAGTTTGAATACCTACGAGCGATCACGATGAAATAGAATTTTCTTACGCAGCTAAACTATAAATTTTACCAAAAAATGTCATAGACATAAATTATACAAAATTTCCTCTACTTTAATTTATTATGCGACTATTTTGACCAAATTACAGAAATGGCGGCTCATTTGCAAAATCGTTAAAAAATGCTAAGACCCTTTTGAACAAAAAATCTTTCAGTTCTAAGTTTGGTCGTGAAAGTTTTAAATATGAAGTTTCGGCCCGATACATTTAGTAGTTTCTCTGGAATCGTCGCCACAAAAAAAAACGGGTGCACACACACACATACACAGACACACTATACTATACACAGGACATTTTTTGTACCTTGGTCAAAAATGTTCAGGGGACACAAAAGGACATATTTCCGCGAAAATCTCAATTTTTTTTCGAAACGATTACAATACTTTGTCATACCAAGTATGACAAAGTAAAAATAGAGCAATCGATTTCGTTTTTATTTCTGTCTCTTTGTTTGGTATTTTTTCTTCCTGCTTGGCAGGATGGAAACCATTTTATACCTCATTTAACGGCATTGCATTTTCTAAGTAACTATAATTAAAATTTTCGTACCTACATATATATAATTTTGATGCTAGAAATGTAACTAAAAAGGAAATTTGCTGCAATATTGTTACTTCTAAATAACTTTACCAAATAACATATTTGTATTAATTAAAACAAATGCACTTCAGGCTCATCTCAGATTTATATTTTCTAAACTACTTACGCGTATGGCACACAAAATTTAATATTTGATTTCTTTGTCTCACATTTAGAATCAAATTTCATGAGAATAATATAGTAAGTAGTGGAGTAGTTGAACAGTTTATCCAAAGTAGAATATTTGTATTATTGGAAAATACTTTACAATATCTTCGTTAGTTTCATGAATATGGAATACATATTTAATCAACAAACATTAACCGTAGCCAACTACGGCTATGTGCTTAACCTTTGATATTTATTTGTAAACAAACCAGATACCCCATAATATAGAAACTTGCTTGTTATTCTTCGCTAACAATAGTAGAACTCATTATGGGAAACTATGTACATGAATTATGTATCATATAATGCGATCGACAACAACAACTTCGCGAAGATTGGGTAGATACTTAACAGTTTGAGTTTGAAGTAAACACAAGTTCCGCAGTTCAAAGCAATATTAAACATCCAATAGGTTGTCCATGCTTTATCAATTTTCTGTTCGACCTTTATCAGATAACATAATTCAGATTTTTCTGGTTCGTTTTAGCAATTTTAGTTAGGTTATGTTTGTCTCATGCATAAATATAGATATGACCCACTTTCCGAGATCGTAAAAGCTTAATTTAACGTACGGTGCATCGAACGCCATCTGGCGTTCAAAAACAAACAAAAAACATGCGGTTTCCTGCAAAATTAATACCGCAGTTTTATGTAAACCTGGAACCGCATCGCGCTCTGTCGGAAATTTTCCCGCAGCCGACCCAGAAAATAACCGCCAATAACCTGACCGGGTTATTATAATTCATTTCGCCGTTGTCACAAAACCGTTCCGCGAATCCAATTTCACCGGTAATCAATGGCGGTCCAATTGTTATAACTAATTGAAACTAAAACCGATTCGGAACATTGTAACCGACCTAGATGGCGCCACGCGTACACCCGGGACCACCAAACGAAGGGGAAATGACATAGTTACGTTTATAACTGAAATTTATCTATAGTTTCTGAATTCAGATCAAAATTTCGCACTATACGGTTGATCAACCAAAATAACCGTTGCACGTCATAATCATACAAACTAGAGTATTATTTACAAGATTTATAAGACGTCAAATTGGCGCATGAGTTGTTTGGGCACGAGGAACGCTAGCGATGAGTGCCCTAAATGTACGAATGCGCCAAGATGTATTATAAAACGAGTGTAATATACTATTTTTTCTACTTTGCGTCATTAATTTTATATAAATTTAGCAATTCTGGTTACTATATTTAGAATCTAGGGGTATAAAAATAGTGGTGTAATAATTAAAATAGTCTGAATAGAAGTGTTTGGCGGTGACTGATTAGTTACTTCTTAAGAATTGTTATGACGCTTAATGTTTAATACCGGTGTCTACTTAGTTCCACTAGGTAGTCGTTGAGGCTTATACATTTACACGCACTTATAATTAAAACAAAATTCTAATTTCGGTAAAGTAGTTTTGGAGTAAATTATACTTAGTAAAATTACATGCGATGGAGGCAACACAAATAGTTGCACACAACTAGAACTAAGACGAAGTTGGAAACGACGTACAAAAAAAGAATACGGTATTGGCACGACCTGAATTCTGTCCAAAATGTTACAACAGAACATTACGTTACATAAACCAAGAAATCCTTTACACTTTAGATGTACTATAACTTGCTACGTGTATGCTGATATTCAATAAACTATTTATTCTGCATATACAATCCCGCGGCAGTATTTGAACCCGATCATATCTACGATGTGGGTTTGATCTTCGCATAACTCCTTATTCAGGTAATTGTGGTCCTTGTATTGTATCTGAAAGGAGGATTTGATGTTTAGTTAATGAGAATGATGCACGATCACTTACCAGAGTCGCACAACATCACCGAAAACCCTACACGCATGTTTAAATATGTATAGAATATAGATATTTCGCAGTTTATGCGATTACAATCGAGTTGTTTGTGGTTATGTGTATATA
This sequence comes from Aphodius sticticus, assembly GCA_963966075.1. Classification (NCBI taxonomy): domain Eukaryota; kingdom Metazoa; phylum Arthropoda; class Insecta; order Coleoptera; family Scarabaeidae; genus Aphodius; species Aphodius sticticus. Next base: position 101,126,725 of record OZ014506.1, on the reverse strand, counting down.
CGCTTGACATATGGCATTTGATATCAATGTGACCAATCTTAGAAAGAAGTTACTAAAAACGGTGGTATAATTTGCTAATTGTAACACTGAAACCAGTGTTACAATGTGTGTATTGTGAATGCAAAGTAGAAAAATTATGTTACATATAAATATTTAATTTAGAATGTTTGTACTGTGTTAGCCAAAAAAACAGTAACATGTTAATTTTTGTCCTCTAAAGTTTAAATGAAAAATAAAGTAATTAAAAATGTTAAGGCTTTTTTCCTATAAAAAAGTTCTTGCCTTCTTTTCTTAAAAACTAAACACATCAAAATTTCTGCTTTCACATTCGCTTATATTTTTTGCTTTTGGCGAAGATAATCATTTTTGGTTATTGGATTTTGGACAAATAACGTAATTGGAAATCTGTGAAATGCTTAGAATGAGTTAAGAACTCAAAACATAATAATTGTGAATTGTAAATTTATTGTAGATATAATGAATATGTGTTTTTTTTATTTTAAAAAAATTAATTTGTTTGTTAACTTTGACAGCAGAAAGAATGCGGTATTTTTTTTCTGGCTATACAACACTTTGAAGAATTTAAAAATTGCAAGAGTGTATGGAAACATGAGGAACTTTCTGAAACAGTTTGTTGTTTCGATTTTTAGTTATTAAAGGATATTTTTCGACCTTTAATTGTGTTTGACTTATGACGTCATAGACATTTCCATATTTGTTTTACTAATTTTTACAGTTCTCTTCATTGTCTTAATGATTGCATACACATATTATGGACTTACATAAAGAAATACAGTTGAAAATTGTTGATAACTTTTGTTTGTAAATGGAAAGCAAAACGGCGTTTTTGACTAATTTATTTGTAATGTAATATACTATTATTCTAGCTGCAGTAGTTTTGGATATAGATGGTTTTTAAGTTGCGTTTTTCGGAAAACCTTAAAAGCTAAGTAACATATTTTTTTGTAAAAGTATTTCGGACTTCCCAAAGCGCCCATACAAATAACTTTTACGTTCTATATCTATTGGATTAAATGCTGGTTTTAACACTTCGGTTTTAGTGTTTTAGTGTCGTCTATATCAAGAAAATAGTCAGACAGTTATTCTTTATTAAAAAGGTGGAAGATTTCATTAATACCATCTCATGAGGGTTTTGTTTTACTGTTAAACTACGGAACCAACATGTCGAGAAATCATTTTTCTGGCTTAAAAATAAGCATATTGTTTAGGATAAATTGAGATCTTCAACCTTGGAACATGGAAATAGGAGGCGTTCGAAGATTCTAATAGTATGTGTTTGGAGAGAGTGATTAATTGTAAAAAATGAGAACTTTGGCAAAAAAAAATCTTATAAAAAGTTGGAAATATACCCACCAATTTTGAACATTGATGGGGGGGGGAGTTTATTTTCTGATTTTATGCTTATACTTTATGGAAATCCTTTAAACCATTAAATTAATTTAATACAAATTACCTCCATCTCTACAAGGCATGGAACAAAAACGCTGAGGAAACAGTTGAACGTGGAAGCGTCATCAAGGGGTCCGTATCCGGGAATTACAAGAAAATCCGCACTTGGCGCGTTTTGTCAACGAGACCGTTTATACACTTATGCAAATGCTGGAGCGGCCGCTTCGGAGGGCGCGACCGACGGCGACGCCCGTGGTAGGTATATTTTATTGTGGAAATTCCATTTTTCTCACTACACGTTCCGCCGTTTAATGCGAAATTAAATCTTTTATTGCCGCATATTTCACCCCGTACGCATTGTGTCTCCGTCACAATATAATGCCGCTTAGATAAAAGTTTAATATGCTTCCCTCACGTACGTATACTGCTTTCCATAAGAATTGCAACACATGAAACGAAAGTTGGTCAATTTCATTGAAATATTCAGATGAGAAACTAAGTAATAATAAAATTTTCAAAAAATTCCCAGTTTTGTTTTTTGATTCATCCCAATACTTGAATATTAGTAAATTATACACACTAGTAAAACTTTGCAATTTTAACTTTTATGGGCAATAAGTCTTTTAATCTTTCACCGATTTGACATTTTTTTCACGGTATTGTAAACAAAGTGATCAATATCAACCCACAGTTTTAAAATCTTGTACAAAAATAAGTATTACAGCTTATTATACCGGGAGAAGTAAATGATGTTTTGGTCCTGTAAGTTCGACACTGGAGTAAATAAAACAGTAATACACTGGTCAGGTTCTCTTGTTCTCTATAATAAAACACCTTCGTTTCCCAACATGCTGCTGTTTGATTTACCTCGATATTCACATTTCTGTAGAAGATAAAATGTAGAAGTTAAAAGATGCCATGTTACCTTTCTTTGAACATAAATAAATTGTGGATTATATCGCTTATGAAATAATATTAAAGGTATAAGTTGTTAATAGTTATTTAACCTAGTATATTAAAAAGAGCGATTAATGATCGAGACTATTTATCGCACGTGCGATTAGCGAGTGCGTTAACTGTCGAGATCATTAATCGCCGTTTAATATTCGAGTTGGTGACAAAATTTTTACGTCGATCGTATTCTTCTGGCGGCGTCTACATAGATTTTATTCGTCGATGTCGTTTGCGATTAGATGACCATTTATGTAATTTGACACTTACAGTCCTAAGCTGGTTTTATTTTACGTATGTTCGATTGGCTATAATGAAGTCGTTTGATTGGCTATAACAAATCATCAATTAATATAAATCGTGCATTAATAGAGCTTTTTAATAAATGATTTTCTATTCAGTAAACAATAAACGATCGACGGAAATAGTTATTTAATTTTAATTTTAGTTGTCGATAAATAAAAATGATCGACGAAAATCAAAATAAATATATAAATATAAATTAAATATATAAATACTTATTAAATAAATACCATTAATATGTGTCTTCCTCCTAACATAGTTTATCGTGTCTCCAAGAAAAATTTGAATAGGGACTCGATTTTGTGTTTTGATTTTTGTGAGTTTTGTGCCTCCAAACAACTTAAACGATCTTCGGTTAAGGATACATGAAGCTTGGAGTTATATCATGACATATCGATATTGGCCACAATTTTGGTAAACCCTCGTCCCATTACTTGATTTTGTGAGTACCTAAAATTTACCTTTAGTGTGTCGCTATATTCCTTTACTCGCAACGAATTTTTTTCAATAATTTTTTTAGCATCTACTAAAAACTTTAAATAATAGATTTAGGTTAGTAGTTATTTCAGAAACACCTATGGACTAATTAAACGTTCGTACACATAAATTAAAATAATGATTATTTTTCTTCTTCAGATCAATAGGCAGTTTTTTAAAAATTGTATTCAAATTGGTCATCAAATGATATGTGCTCCGATTTTTATGAAACTAACTATATATTGTGTAGAGAGAGAGGGAGACGGAGAAAACTCGCATGCATACCTACACACAACTACACTACATTGTTAACTGCGAGTTTGCCCTTTTGCATCCCCCGTGCGCTTGCACCCACTGAATGCTTTACGCTAAACTCCAAAGGAGTATAATTTAGCCATTATCAACGAAGATTTGCATAGAGCATCCGAACAATGCCAACCGTATTTGTGCAGTTGCGGCACAAAATGTTGTCTTATTTACTGCAACGGCACATTCGGATATAAAGAACTGTGTTACGTACGCTTTCCAATCTCATTCAACCTTTTCAGTCCTTGTTGATATGCATCGAGAGATTTAATATATGAGTTATTTTAATTTTAAGCATGAATTAGAAATACAATTTTTTGTAGTATTTTTTTAATGTCTTCCATAGTCGTGACTTTTTAAGTTTCCCTTATATTGCTAGCCACGGTTGTGACACATGTGGGCTCAACGACAAAACGTAACTACTCGTAAGGGGCAGACCAAAGTCGATTTTTTAGCTAATCATACTGTAGATATTTATCACTTTTTAATTACAAATAGATCTGTTAAATCCGCGTCACTCCTCAGGTGATATACGTTACGTGTCTCATTAGAATTTTTAATTACTTTAGAGGACAAAATATTAACATGTACTTTTTTGTAAACACAGTACAAACATTTTAAATTAAATAATTTATATTTTTATTTTTATTTATTTATATTAATAATTTATAATAGCTAATCATACGGTACATTTTATCAGTTTTTAATTACAAATAGTTGTTAAATCCGCGTCTACCTAAGTTTCACTCCTCAAGTGATATACGTTACGTGTCTCATTAGAATTTTTAATTACTTTAGAGGACAAAATATTAACATGTACTTTTTTGTAAACACAGTACAAACATTTTAAATTAAATAATTTATATTTTCATTTATTTATATTAATAAATTATTTATATGACATGTAACATAATTTTACTACTTTGCATTCACAAAACATACATTGTAACACTGTTTTCGGTGTTATAATTAACAAATTGTAACACCGTTTTTAGTAACTTTTTTTCTAAGATTGGTAACATTGATATCAAATGCCATATGTCAAGCGCAACTACACGTAATCACAAACTGCCTTTTTAGAATCGCTTGCAATTGCATAAACTTCGAAATATCTATATTCCATACATATTTAAACTTGAGAGTGGTATATGTATAGTATAGCCAAAGGGTTGGGGCTTTCGTAGTTTTGCTTTGTTCACCAAAATACGCCAGCATGATATTTTCGGTGATGTTTTGCGACTCTGGTAAGTAATCGAGTATCATTCTCATCAAATAACCCTTTCAGACACACTACTAGGACCACATTTACCTGAATAAGGAGTTATGCGTAGATCAAACCTACATCGTAGATATTATCGGGTTCACATACTGCTGCGTGATTGTATATGCGCTATAAATAGTTTATTGAATATACACATAGCAAGCTATAGTACATATGTGGCGTTTAGTATCAAAACCAGCTCAATCAAATTTTACAGGAGAGAGAAAAAACGCTTTATGGTCTGCCCATTTAATTTTTCCAAAATATTTGTTTGTTTGCACAACCTATGGTGTGTGATTCCAAATATTTGTTCAGTTTTAGCTCAGCAGTTCTGTATAATTATTTATAATTAAAAATTGTTTGGATTAAGCTGGAAAGTAGGCAAATAGTATGAGTTAGTCCCTTTTAATAATAAGCGACTCAATTATAATTAGTATTGTCATTAGATCAAAACATTTTCATGGGATTTTACGTTGACAACACATTCGCCTTCGTCGAAGAAATTGTCTTGTTGAATGTACTTCCGCGCTAAGTATAATATTTGATGAATTTGATGGCCATCCACTGATCCACAAAATGGTTGGTGAGCAAATTGTTCACGTCATTCATCTTTGCTTGAGCACCAGGAACGCCAGTAGCCACAGAGGAAGGTTCATCTGTGTAAGTTTTCAATTATTTTGTGTTTCTTTGACACGCTCTTGAAAGTGCCAAGGTGCGAATTACAACAAATTTCACGTCTTACTTCTATGTCATTTCTCATGCTGTTCCTGATGAGCAAAAATCCTTTCGACGCTAAAAATGTAAAATGCCAGGTATCACTGTCCTGTGATGTGCAAAATAGAGGATACAGCATCTTTAAAATCGTAACCAGTTTGTCCCCACGAAGCAAAAAGAAAGTGGTGTCTTGCTAAGCAAGAATGGCTGCATATTCTTGGGGTCTTTATACTTTATTTTCTTTTCTATACGGCCGGAAACGCGGTAAGATGGTAGGAAGGAATGCCCACGATAGGGAAAACTACTTCAATCGTCTTGACGTGTGCTGGAGCAATTTTAAGGAGCCAAAAGCTCGACTTTCCAATCAGTGTGGAGTTCATTTCAACTTCAGGAGGCATTCTGGGATGGTTGAGCAAAAGCTCATAAACGGCCGATGATATTTTATTTGAATTTTTTTCTGCTCGTTCTCACATAATACACAAACACGTCGCTGGAAGTTTGAGTTTTTACCCGGGTGGTCACATGGCGGCCTTCAGTGGAAGCATGGATTGAGCTGGGTTTGACAAAATACTGGTTTTTGACACGTGTTTTCAACCGGATTGTGTCGGATTCGGTTTGTAGGGTGATAGTATCAACCAAGTCATCAAATTAAGCAAAAAAAATAGTTTCGAAAAAATATGGATTGAGCAGGTTTTCATAGTAAACGCCTCATATAAATTGTTGATGATTTCCAAGTTTATGTAACGTATATATTTTCTACAATTCTGGTCATGTCGATACCGTATTCTTTTTTGTACGTCGCTTCCAAAAGTATAATTAATTCTAATAAACTACTTCACCGAAATTAGAATTTGGTTTCAATAATAAGTGTGTGTAAATGTATAAGCCTCAACGGCTACCTAGCGGAATTAGGTAGCCACCGCTATTAAACGTTATAAAACAATGCTTTAGTAAGTTCTTGTTCTTCGAAGAAACTAATCAGTCACCGCCAAACAATTCTATTCTGACTATTATAATTATTAGACCACTATTTTTTAGTTAACTTTTTAGGTTATGTTTCTATATCTATATCCTTTATTCACTGGTTGTCATGTAAGTTTTTATGACAGTAGCTGTTGCGGGTTAATAGTGTTGTCCCAAGCTCTATTGTGATCATAGTTGCGCCCCAGTAATTTATTTATTAAAAATATTATTTCTAATAAATAGCTTCAACTCAATTCAACTTAATAAGAACACTAACAATACATACACATATAACTACATTCTTCAGATTTTAATTTACAGAATACCGGACAGCAGATAGTAGGCAATAAAGGCACACCATACTAGTATACTATCAACAATTCTGATCCCAATCAGCAGACCTGGTCTTAATTTCCTCAAGTGACATAACACCGGGCAAATTGCCTCGCCATTGTATTGGGGCGATCAGTGAAATGTCAGACGATAAATAACAGTGGGGCGCAACGAGATGCCATCCGAGATAATTAATAATTAGTGCCTCACTAGCGATCCGAGCCCAGTAGTGTCTCTCCGCGCGATCTGCGTATTTATTGGGCTACCGATCCGTAGATCAGTAAACGGATAAGGAGCCAATCCTATGCCAACTATCCGATCGGTATAATCGTGATCGAATTTTTGCCGGTGTCCGTCGCAGAGTACGGGACGATTTAATTTGCATAATTGTGTTATTTCACAAGGAAATTCGCTCTTCGAGTGTCGGGGTCGATGGATGCTGAACCTTCAGATTTCCGTGTTTTTCGGATAATCGAGTACTTCGGTTCGGTGGCTATACAGTTTTAATGACAAATCGTTACGTAAGGGATCTCTATACCACTCTAGCGGGGTGTTAAATGTATATTTTAGTAACCTAAATACTACTTGTAACCTAAATATACACGACGAGGATTGGAGAATATGGTTATTCTCTGTAGACGTGTCTCTCTGGTTCTGGGAGTGCAAAAACAACTTTATGATTTTTTTTTATTTTTCTCGATTCAGAAATGGCGGCCATATTTTTCCGGTATGAAGAAGTACTTTATTTATTCATTAAATATTTTTTTATTTATAACCATGTTAATCTCTTCCTCTTTTGGTAAGAAGCTAAGATTTTCACGATATTTAGTGCCTAATATCTCTGGTGGGACCAGAATTAAAAATATGAAACTGACACAATTAATTCTCTCATATTACAATGTTTAAAAATATATAAAAAAATCTTATGTATTTCACTGAATTCAGAATATCATGCCTTTAGACATGAGCAAATCCCATAATCACCGCTACGGGGTGTTAAAGTTTTTCTTAAGAACTGACGATTTATTTATTGCTCTGAAACCGGTCGAGATATGCAAATGTAATTTAGTGGGTTTTAAGAGGTAGTTATTGCGCATTTTATGTTCATCATTGGCGCGCATACGGGTAATGATATCAATTTTTTAAAGATGAAAATGGTACGCCACTGGAACATTTCAAATTAAAAATCATTTTGGAATTCCTCGTTCAATTTGTGATAAAAAATCTCTCTCTACCTTTTTTCGTAGGGAGCAACGTTTTTATGCAAAAAAATAAAACATCTCAATGATTTCATTTTTTTTAAAGAACTATTTAATACAATAACGTTAAACTAAAACAATAACAGAAAATAAAACAAATAAAATTTTAAATAGGTGAAAACCTACAAAAAATGTTGAAAATGACCTCCCACAGACGTGACACAAGATTCAATCGTTTTTAAGAAAAACTTTAACCGTATCTCAGGAAGCAAAGCATTTGCATTTGCATTTATACACCCTGTATATAAATTATTGTTAAACAACTTTGATTTTAAATTTATTTATTGGAATATTTCCGCCAGCGGTTAGGCCACCAGGCGTACATGTTTCATTCATGGTTGTCTCTGTTTTGTACATTGTTGATTGTTCCTTCGACTAGTGTTCGACAAAATTTGAATGTTGTTTGCCCCAGTTATTCCCTTTACATCTCCATTTGACAGTAAGTGGTATTCATTTGAATATTTACCAGATCGTAATGTTTTGAATAAGTATTGTGACACACGGTTTCGTTAATTTTTAGATTTAGGATTGATAATGCCTTGAAGGCGAAACATGTCTCCTATGTAAGTTAAACTACGTTCGCAAATAAAAAGGAAAGGTTTTATTTCTTCTCCACTACAATTCACTAGTTTTTAGTTAGCTAAAATAGAAAAAACGGCTAAGCCATCTGGACTAGGCTGATTTCAACTTGACAACACTACAATAACCCTACAATTTACATAATAGTAAATGTTCAAATTCATTTTTTTCAATTATGTTGTATGACACTTTAGGTTATAGATTTCAGACAAAACGTTTTTTGTGTTTGCAAAGAGTGCTTTGAATCTGGATACAATATATTCTATGGTGACAGTTGAGGTTCATATGAGACACAGCACATCTGATTCGTCAAATTCGTGAAGAAAAACTGTTCAGTAAGAAAAGGTTCAATTCCAAAAGACTTCCAAACGCAAAAAAAATATATTAAAAAGTTTTTTTTAGTTTTTTTTTACTAAGAAAGTTGAATTAAATCATATCCTTATAAAAAAATATAAAGAATAGATATTAAATATAAAAAGTTTTCATTTCACATTGTGAATTTCACCAAGTAAAACCGATATTATCAGGTACGGATTTGTATACATAACTTTAATTAAAGTAACATACAATTTGAAAGAATCATTATGTCATTGCAAATATGGTAGGTATATCTTGATCTTCATAATCCAAGCAATTCGTTTTTAAAAAAATATTTCTATCGATTAATTATTATTGAAAATACGAGTTATCCACAACGTTTTAGTCCCTCTATAAATAGAAATAAACTAATTTTACGCAATTCTATAAAAAGAAACTGTTTGATAAGATAACAATGGCAATTTTCTTACTGAACGTGCGCGTCGCACCGAACGCACTCTTATAAAAGGATATCAGTATCCTTTAGGATATCACTAAAGGAACGTGAACGGCAGACAAGGCTCTCTCTGTGCAGGGCACGTCCCCGGAAGTAGGCAAGACGGCTCGTCTCACGCGTTGTTTTATTTATTCTACGTCCTTTCTGGCACAGCGTGTATATGGAAGAGTTTTCGGTGAAAAAAAAAAACCGTTCACGTACGCGAATGCGTGTCACACCGCATGGACGTTTGGATACCAAATCCATTAAGTTTTAATTGAAATCGGGTTTCAGCTTGATGGATACATACATATATACATATACTGAGGTTACACACATTTGCACAAAACTATATTACATACAAATTGATTTGCGATGGTGACGTAGTTTGCTAAAATTGAATATGGTTTAGCGATGTCCTCTTACGGATACTCCTGGTACTAACGTTTTAACTATTTAGATTGAAATGAAAATTGCTATATAAATATGATTATAAAAGTTTAAAAATAATTATAATACTATATAAATTTGTATGTCGTTGGTAAATAAAGCTTGTGTTGATATCTTATTCATTTCAGGATCCATGCAGATTAAGATTTTTGACTATGTTATATGTTGACCAAATATTTTACAGTTGATACCAAAATTACTAGTTGATTGTACGACGACGGATGACAAGTAGAACTACATACGTGAACAACTTCAAAAATTCGAACACACGCTACTTTGCGGTTTGAAAATTTGTAAATTATATTCTTTAGCTTGTTTTTCCCAACAGTTGTTTAAGGATCTTGTTTATTTAATGCTGTCATGCTTATTAAATTATATTTAATTTATTTTTCAGATAGATTTTATTCCGTTTCTAACTTTCTACCAGAAATTCCATTGCAAAGCACATCAATAATACAAAACTTTCAAATTTTAGTTGAGTTTTAGGCCAATTGGATTTAAAATACTCTAATTCGGTTGCTTTTTACTTTATCATACGTAGTATGATAAAGTATTGCAATCGGGCCCCAAAAAAAATTGAGATTTTAGGGGAAATGTCCCCAGAACAATTTTGACCAAGGTAGACAAAAATGTCTGTGTATGTATGTGTATGCGTGTATGTGTGTGTGTGTGAAACCGTTTTTTTGTGGCGACGATTGCGGAGAAACTACTAAAGGTATCGGGACAAAATTCATAGAAGTTCATAGATTCATAGATTCTTAGAAGTGAAAGAATTTTTGTTGAAAAGGGTCCAAAGGAACTGGTAGTTTACTCTTAGCATGTTTCGACGATTTTGAAAATGAGCCGCTGTTTCGGTATTGTCGTCAAAATAGTTAAATAATAAATTAAAGTAGAAGAAATTTTGTATACTCGGTCGTGACGGCCTTAATATAAAACTAGTTAGCCAGGATTTGACAGATATTTTCGTTCTAATGACAGTAGGTATTGTCAAACGCTGATGTTTTGACAACACCTACTATCAATAGAATCAAAATATCTGTCAAATCCTAGCTCAGCGTTTGACTGTACCTACTGTCATTAGAATGAAAATATCTGTCAAATCCTGGCTAACTAGTTTTATTTTAATGCTGACACGACCGATTTTGATCAAATGGAATCTCATGCAGCTAACCTATTAATTTTATATATAGTATGATAAAGTCATGTGCCTGGCCACATCAGATGCTTTACTGAAAACAATTAAATTTAAACGTACTTTTCCCTTTTACATTACATTTTGCATTTAATTGTAAAAAGCATTTAACAAAAATTTTACAAATTGTTTGTATCCAATCACCGTGTATGTCAAATTAATATTGGGACTATGGGAATGGAGTTTTTATGACATCTAAAACTCTGACTTCTTTTGCGACAAATAAAAATTTTCTTGTATTATAAGTATAGTTTACACACTGTATAGTACATTTTCCCATATTGAAAGATATAGGTATAACATATTTACCTTGTTCAAAATGCATTTCATAATGACTTTATGGGCATACCTTTCTGACTTCCTAGCATATTTTTTTGCTGTATTGATATATTTATTTCCGGGTGGAAACCGCGTTGATGACTTTGAAGCAGTCGACGGTTCGCACTCTGTTGAAAGAGGCATCTTCAAGGCTAAGTAGCAAACAAAGTGCTAAGATACAGTCGTCTGTTGGGATGGGTCTTTATTTATAAGCGGGGTTATGTCACCAGATTTTGTTTGGCGGGGGCGGGGTGTCAAAGGACTAGGGGTAGGGTTAACATGTAGTGGACCAGCACGTAGAAGCAGTTTGGTCAAGACCGATTTCCAGGCATGATGCAACGGAAAACCATCGTCTCTATTGATATCGGAGGGGTGATCCAGGATTTCTATTAACTCACGGATTCTTCAACGGTAGTAATGGGACCCACTGGTGAGGATTTCGGTTTGTGTAAAGAGGATTTCATGTACCGTGTTCCATCTGTGTTGAGCGAGATCCGAACCAGCGCTCGTGTTTTGATACTCGGACGCTAACTGAACTTGTTGCTATTATACACATTGGCTAAATACGAGGATTATGGTTTTCAGTACTGGGAGTCTCATAAAAACTATCTACACTGCTCAAAAAATAGGGGAACACTTTTTCCAAACTTGTAACTTTTTAAATTATAGTTCTAGGCAAATGAAGTTTGGTATGTTTTAACTAAAGAAAATTACAAAAGCACTATTACAATTCTTAGTTAATTCTAAGTTACACCAACAAACGTCATTAGAAGTAAAATAAGGGCATCTGAGTGAAGTGCAAGTTGATCGTGCTATCGGCATTATTCAGCATGGCCACTCTATTCGACATGTTAGCAGGGACCTTCGAGTTTCCCCTTTTGTTATTCAGTGTTTATGGAATCGGTTTGGGGAGACTGGCCAGTATGTTAGAAGAGCTGGACAAGGTCGAAATCGAAAAAGTACTCAAAATCAAGACCGATTTCTTGTCGTTTCCTCTCTACGTCAGCGTACTGCCACAGCACGAGACCTCCTAAACAACCTAAGACGACCACATGGAATAGAAATTTCTGATCAAACTGTTAGAAATAGATCAAAAGAAGCGTATTTGAAACCAAAAAGACCTGTCCGCACACCACGCCTTTCGTAGCATCACAAAACAGCGCGAATGAGGTTTGCTCTGGATCACAAAGATTGGCAACTTCGTCACTGGATGCCTGTACTGTTTACAGACGAGTCCAGATTTCGTCTAACTCGTTGCGACGGTCGAGTACGTGTGTGTAGACGTCCTGGTGAACGCTACGCAGCCGCTACTATACAGGAAGTGGATAGATTTGGTCGTGGATCTGTGATGGTTTGGGCAGGAATCAGTATAGTACTTGTTGTGGTTCCTGGTAGACTAAATGACATGAATTACATCGAAAACATTGTTTTCGTAATTTTCTTTAGTTAAATATATGCCGTTGAAGTGCATCTAATTTGATTTGCCTAGAACTATTATTTAAAAAGTTACAGGTTTCGAAAAAAGCTAATTTTTTGAGCAGTGTGTTTTACTCCATCCTTTGCAGATTTCTCCCCTTGTGTTCCATCACCTAACTCCGCCCCTGTGTTCGATCCCATCTTCCGTCCGTTTCCGGACTCCGGCGAAGACGTGCACCGCTCACAGACTGCCTGTCTACCCTCTTACGTATACCAAACCAACCAACAGCGCCAAAGGATATCAGTTTTAACGGCAGCCGCTTACAGCTTACACCGTACACATACATAGACACGTAGACAAAGTCGGTGCCGTTTTCGCAGCTTGCCGTTGTTAGTTCGTCGGCAATGGCTATAGGTGGCGGTGTATCAGATAAACCGTCAATTAGCGAGTGGGGGCTAGGGGTGGGGATACCCATGGGGAAGCCGTCGCCCTGTTCTTTGTTAAACGCGGCACGAACTGATTTTATTCCGTAACATATTTGTAAGTTGGTTAATTAAATAACGGGCGGCGATGGAGTCGGTCGCGACCACGTTTTCGGCGGAGGCTGACGGTGGCGCCCTCGCATGAGCTAAATGCAAACTGTTAATTAAAACCGGAGGAGCAGCGACAGAGATCCGGATAAGCGCAACGGCTGATAATTTCGAAACGTGCTAAAGCGTTTCCGCGTGACCTGTTCTGTAATATTATGGTGGGGCGGGGAAAGGGGTTACGCCGGTTAGGGTACATTTTGTTTCGAGGAATTATGGTGGTTTGTTTGCATTAAAATGTTTTAGAGGGGACGTGGGGTGTACTTGAACCAGATAGTCGGTGAAATTTATGCGAAAAAGTATCTATGTATTCCAATATAAAAAAAAAATGTGTTGGTTTACATCTGAGGACCCAAACTTTTTAAGAGGAGGGCCATATAGGAATATAAGTAATGTTTACTGTTAAATCACAATGACATCGTCCAATTCCACTGTTTGCTATGTCAAGGTCATATTTTGCATACTGAGAAAGTAATAACATAGAATAGAAAATAATAATAACAAATAATACTGGTTAATCAACTTTGATTTCAAAATAACAATTTTAAAGTACCTATTTTGAAAAGGATAAAAGTATTTTCGTTGTTGTAAAATCAAGAAACAAAAGTAGAGCTAATTCCATTTTGTAAAAATGGAATTAGCTCAATAAAAATTTGTACAGCAAAAGTTTCCACACTAAGAAGATTCCACTATATCGTGGGCGTTTACAACTCCGTCAAATAAACCAGGGCTGTGGAGTCGGAGTCGAGGAGTCGGAGTCGGACTTCAGACAAATTTCAGAGGAGTCGGAGTCGGAAAAAATGTCTCCGACTCTGAGTCTAGGTTTCATTATTGTAGAAAAACAACATGAGAGATGGACGTTGCCCCAGTAGAGTAAAAAATAAAACTAAACATTCTATTAGGTCTTTTACAAAGTACCTACCTAGATACATATGTGAATAATCAAATTACAAAACACACTTTCGAACGAAAGTAAAGACAATTAACAAAAGTAATCCGCAGAAATTTGAAAAAGGAAATTTGAACAAGAGATTTTAATGAAATTGAGAAGTATGGCCGTAGTTTAGTGTAGTAATAATCAATAACCAGAAGTTATACCTGTTGCAGCAATAATTATGATTAATTTCAGCTTTGAAAATATTAAAAAAATATGTAAGGGCATCCTTGCAGAGAATTTGGTTGCTATTCTGATCCTCAGAACAATTTTATAATCGTATCTTGCAACAATTTTATAAACGTATGTTATGGGTGCTTTTGTTATTATTAGAGATAGAAAGTTGGTTAAATTGACAAAGTAGTGCCGATTTGTTTGATATCTAATGAGAAAGCAGTTTAATACTTAAAGATTTCAAAAATATTTTGAATAAACAAAGAAATTCCAATTTATAAATATGCGGTCATAATTTTTTTTTATTTGTGGTCGGATCAATAGGCCTATTTGATAGCTTATAGGCAGTTTTCTATTTACAATTAGAGTGTCAGTTTAAATGTTTTTGCCAACAGAATTCGTTGGACACAGATAAAAATTCTGTTTTCCTTATGGGTTCAGCATTTGTTTGTAAATAATTTGATATGCACAAGCAATATGTTTAATACAATCAGATATTAGAATACTAAAAAAGAAATTTAATTTATTACATTTGTTTCTTTATTTCCTGGCACTGCATTTGTTTTCATGGCAAATTTAATGTTGCTCGGTTGTATTAATCTGCGTCCAATTTGTGATTATTTACATGTAAAATTTTTATTACACAGTATTACTTGAATATATTTTTGTATGCCATTTTTCGGGAGTCGGAGTCGGACAACGAAAAATATCTGGAGTCGGGGTCGGAGTCGAGAATGCTTTTACCGACTCTGCTGCCCTGAAATGAGCACACAAGTCCATATGACGGTGTTGTAAAAATCATGATTTTAAATTATCCGCTTGCTTTTTATAATATATGTAGTAATAATAACCCAATTTTTACTTAATTTTTGGCGTTGAATTATAGTTTCATTCATGTCAAAAATGGACTTGATGACTTCGTTGAAGCCCATAAAAAACAACGTTTTCCTTTCAAGCTTCTGCACGCAATAAAAGAAAAAAGGCAAAAAAAATTAATGAAACGTGTAAAAAACAAAAAACAACTCCACGAGTGTTGTGTAAAAAAAATCTGGAAAATCTATAAATTTAAGGTGATTTTATCCAGCATTTCTATTGCATCAGGTTAAAGAAATGATCAGATATTTTAGCAACTGTCAAAGATATTGCGATTTTTAATCTACTATGACTATAGTCTAGGGTTGCCATATTTGTCCTGGCGGCGACCGGGACATCCGGCAAAAGGGTTGTGTGGAAAGAAACATCTAAATCAGCTAAAAAAAACTTAAAAACTAATCCAAAAATAAAAAACATTCCTGTTTATATAAAAAAACAGATGGTAATTTTAAAGAAAAATCTAAATAACATTTTTAGTATTTATCTGCCCTCCTGACCTGTTTCAGTAGTTCAGCTTGCCCTTTAACGTCCGTTTTCTCAAAGTACAACTTTATTGAGCATGCTTTCTGTTGTCCAAAGATCATCTACCTTTCGCATGTCAATCAAGTTTTTCTAAATACAATATTTGTGCTTAAGCAGCTGTCCACTATAAATACACTTTATCTAGTATGTAAGCGTCTATGTTTTCGACGTTTGCCATTGTGGTACTTCGGTAAGGGTCATCCATGCAAATATGTAATTCGTTCAAATGATGTCTCCACTGTTGAAAATATTTTATAGCTGTTTTGTAGTATTTGTCGGTTTCTTTATTAAAAGATAAAATCAAATCCAAATGCCGAGAATCGGTTTTTATTTTATTAATTTCCTTTTTAGTTTGAATTCTCAAGAACTTGTGCTTTGACCACAGTTGGGTCGTTTTGACTGCGAGTAGGATCTTGCGGAGAGTAGACAAGGTAAACAAACGAAGAGCAACGAATGTGCATGAAGTGTACAAGTTTGCAAATCTGGCCTGATCGTGACCGCCGCGAGTCATTAGTAACCGGGACATTTAACAGGTCAACCGGGACACTGGGACAAATTAGTTTAAAAGAGGACATGTCCTGGAAAACCGGGACGTATAGCAACCCTACTATAGTCTCAAACCAATCTTCACAATGCTGTTAAGACATCAAAACTAAGTATTTTCTTTTAATTTATTATTAATATGTATAGAAATAGAGGCAAATGCAGACTGAATTAAGAACTGGCATCTGGCTCAATATCGAAATCTGGCTCAATATTTTTTTTTTCAGTACGCGAACCATTAAGTATGGTAACCAATCAAAATTATGCATATTAAAGAACCTATGTCACATTATAAAATAGGTAGTAAACCTTCTAAGAGCCTGATAAAAACCTGTTGCAGGCACGCGGACAGTGGTTGCAGGGGCCCTGCTTAAACCATAGTAGTATAAGAAAACAAAAGAAATAATTATTTACTGCTATTATAATATATTAAGATTATAAAATTGAAGCGTATTAAAAAAAAACAGTGATTGCCTCAAAAAGTGCCCAGCGATTCCTATTGCTCGGCTGTGCATCTCTTCGTTCGGCCCGGAAAGGAATTCCTTTCTCGGCTTGGTACACATTGTACGCAATATACTATTACCCGTTCCGTGTATGCAGAAATAGATAAGCAGGCAGTATTATTCCTAAATCGTTCAAACCACAATCAATTACATTGACCAACCGATCATGTACTCATGCAAAATGGAGGACCTAAATAACTAAGGACACTTTAAGCACACTTTAAACGTCGGTATTCTCTAAATGTCAGGGTTGAATTCATCGACGATTAATGATTTGTCAAAAACGCCTTTCGCCATGTAAAACCAAAAACTTATACAAACATTTTTAAAAAAATACTCAATGTCTTTGAGATGACATAACAACATATTATTGTTATTATGATTCTGTATTAGCTAGTTGTTTCTCAATGTTTTAGAAGGCTGAATACGCCAAATATGAAACCAATTCAAAGCTACTAAAATTGACAAACATTACCTTAGTCTCCAACCGAAAAAGGGCAACAAAATTGGACAATTTTCTAGATGGATTAAGTACAAAATTCGATTACTTATCGCACGCTCGCAAATCCTCGCGACACGAAAGAAAAACAAAACAAAAAAAAGAGTGACAACGATAAGGACCCCCATTAATCCATCCCCGAAGGGATAAAAGGTGTTGAAGTATATATTTCCGTTGTAGGGATCCACTTATTGTATTTTTTTCGTCCGGGTGCAGCACGACGGCATTCACTTCACGTCGCCCTTCATATTTTGTATTTTATTCAAATTTATATCGCCACCCTTTAATTCAAATTTTCATTTTGTTATTTGGTGATTGGCACTGGCTCAGTTAGTATCAGGTTTCGTACTAGATTTACTCGTTCTCAGTACTGTCCTTGTCTCCGCTGCACTGTTTGATATGTTTATTGTCGTGTATTTAGTTTTACTTGTTAATTTATTCTGATGTCTTGTACCTCTTATAATTCATTTTGACTGTGAGTATTGTTAGCTTACCATTTAATATTTTACTTTTTAAATCATATTTGTTCGTTTTTTGTGTTACATTTGTTGCGTGATATCTTTTGATTATTTTGTGCTTTTCTAGCTTTTGGCTGATGATGATCTAGAGATCGAAACTAGTACCAAAGTAAATTAAGTTATTCGGGCAAAATTGAGAGGTTTTAATTAGCTCCTTTCCTTTATAAAAATTTTCGTCAATAAAAATGTATGTAATGTGACACTGACAGCTCTGGAGTTCAGTTTTCATTGAAGTGTTTCATTTTATATCTGTAATAAGTAGTTCATTAAAAGAAATGTGCATTTATAGAGCTGTTTAATAAACGATTTTCCATTCACTAAACAGACTTATAAAATAACTATCAATTGAAAAAAAATATTTACATGTTCCGTGTATGCAGAAATAGGTAAGCAGGCAGTATTATTCCTAAACCGGTCAAAATACAATTACAAATATGCAACCTATTTCAAAGCTACTAAAATTGACAAACATTACCTCAGTCTGCAACCGAGAAAGGACAACAAAATTGGACAATTTGCTAGATGGATAAAGTACAAAATTCGATTGCTTATCGCACGCTCGCATATCCTCGCGACACGAAAGAAAAACAAAACAAAAGAGAGAGTGACAACGATAAGGACCCCCATTAATCCATCCCCGAAGGGATAAAAGGTGTTGAAGTATATATTTCCGTTGTAGGGATCCACTTATTGTTTTTTTTTTCGTCCGGGTGCAGCACGACGGCATTCACTTCACGTCGCCCTTTATAGACACTATCGGGTAAAGCATCCCCGAACAGAATGTCCAGGTGGAAGGAATTCAGGACATGAATACGTAACGCGCTCGTCCTCGCAATCCACTGGCCCGACCCAACCAGGACATGGACCAGGACCCAAACGGCGCATTGTGCAAATACCAAAGTAGCATTAATTCGAACACACACGTATGTACCTTCACACATACACACGCTTACCAACATCTGAAAATGAATTTCGCCGTACATGCTGTGTAAAACTTAATGGGTCTACCACCGCTAGCCGAACACTAATTCACTTCAAATTCCGTAGCTTGGTTGTGCTGTTCGGGGATGTTTGTGTGTGTGTATGGGTGTAATTCTGCCGGTCTGCGTACGAAAATGTACCACGTCCGAGTCGAGTGTTTGTGAAAAATTTATGTTGTCTCACCCTGCTGTAAATTACGTTAAATAGATAGTGGTTAGTAGCCTGAAAAACGAAGGTTGAGTGGAGGCGTTTTATGAAACTGGTACAAAAACATTCGTGTAGTTACAAGATTGTGTAAAATATTGAATTTTCGGTTTATTAATTATTATTATTACTGACTTACTTGATAACCTCCCCGATCGAAATAAATTAATAAAATAAATATCCTGTTAAATATAATATACCGTACGTTTCCCCGAACACTAGGCATAGCATTTATGGCAGAACGGCAACATCGCTCTCCCCAGCCGGCGTATTTGTCAGCGGCTAAGCCGTTCCCCGGTGCGCGCTTCGTGTGCTAGTAGCTAGTAGTTTGTTGTTCGCAGGACTGTGTGCGCTCGCTTTTGTGCTTCTTTTAAAAATGCACGTACATGGTGCATACATAATTTCTAAATTCTCTTTTATTGTCAGAAAATAATATGCAAAAATAAAAACGCTATTTTCAAAAAAAATATATATATATATTAACTAATATTCTACTACGAATAAACAATTAAATGCATATTATTTTATTTCGGGCTCAAGGATTCCGCCTTGCGCTGCAAGACAGTATCCGAGCCGTTTGTAGAAGTTGTCCCTCACGCCAGAGAGCGTTTCGGCTGTTACAGTGTTGGCAGCTTCTGTAATTTTTGCTCTCAACTCCTGTAAATTATGTGCCCTATTGACTTCATCAACATAAATGGTATTTTTAAGATAACCCCACAAGAAAAAATCGTTCGGAGACAGATCAGGTGATCTTGGAGGACAACGAATGTCGCCTGTGCCACTCATAAGGCGGTGAGGAAATGCGGTTGTTAAAAACTCTCGCACCCTGGCCGGGTTATGAGCAGGACAGTCGTCCTGCTGAAACCAAACATCCTGATCTACTCCGGGAAGGTTATAAATGGCGGGAAGTACTTGCTCTTGCAGCAAAGTAAGGTACTTCTGGGCGTTAACAGATCCATCGATAAAGAATGGACCAACTAAATGATTGCCTAGAATACCAGCCCAAACATTTAGTTTTTCGGGATATTGAGTACGGTAAGCATAACTTCGGTGCTGATTTTGTTGGGCCCAATATCGAAGAATGGAAGGATTATGTTTACCGTGTAACGGAAACGTCGATTCATCAGTAAAAATAATATTTTGTATAAAATTTTCATCTGCGTTTCACCTTTTCCATTACAGTTTCACAAAACTCCATTCTACGAATACTGTCCTCTGCGAAGGTTTCTTGAGTCTTTGAGTACTTATAACTCCGGAAATCACACTTCTTCAGAGCCTTAGCAACGGTTTTGTTACCAATACCCAATTCCTCGCCACTCCCTCGAGCGGATTTCTTATCGTCCAGTACTACAGAACCGCAAATTAGTACATCCCGTTGTTCTTTTCCCTCAATTTCTTGTGGACTTACCTTCCTTGGATGACAAGTACTGCAGCTCTTTAGACAAAGATCTTTTTCAAATTCGTGCACAATATTGAAAATGGTTTGTTCAAAAGTGATTGCAAACAAATCCACACACTGTTGCGCCGAATTGCCACCGTAATACCACTTGATGATATGAAGCTGTTTTAGCGGAGGGTATTTCGCGATTGCCAAGATATGCATGTTATGAGCGTTGTTATGAAGCGATAGTTCTGCCGTTGTGTGCATGTGCTCCGAAATGCAAAACCAGACTGACCTAACCAGACCTGCTCTCCCACCAGTCGGCAGTGTTTCTCATGATTCATTTTTTTTTTCGATCAAATAAATAAAGAAAACTCAAAAAAATTACGGAATAGTGTGGGAAAAATATATAGAAATATAAGATTTTCCATTTAAAAACTGTAGTTGACGTCGTTTTCATGACACTAGCGCCATCTAGAAGAAAAACAGTAACACGTTTTTGTAGCCCCCTTCATGTAAGAACAGTTTTCTGTATTCCTTTTTCGCTAATGTATCTTTTTTTTCAAGATAATCAAATGGCTAATTTACAAAACTCTTGATAAAACTTTTGCTTTTCCAGAAGTTGCTCGGTGTTTTCGAATATGTAAAAGTGGCAAAATGCCATGAAGATATACATTTTGTAAAATAGTATTTACAGTAATAGAGTGTTAAAGTTCATTTGTGTTAAACTGAATAATAAAAAATGTTAAAGTGGCATAATAAACTTGTATACAAATCAGCCATCTGTACTACACAAGTTCATTTAATCCACTTTCTTTCTTAAGGAAATTATCTACATATGTATTTTCTTAAGGAAGATATTATTATAAGAATATAACATTAATTTCTTCTTTATTTTGTTCTTTTTATTAAAGTTATAAAATGGGATAAATTCGGCATTTCCATATCACGTAGGTAGGCTATCTGCGTGTCTCACGGGTTTCGAAGGTTCTTTTTTTATTAAGTTACTTGTTCCGTTGTGCAATTTGAATCGTCTCGTCCGATGCCGGCTTGATCCGCTCGGCCGCCCGGCGGGATTTAATCGGGGGATAAAAATTATATTAGGGATCTTTGCCTGGGGGCGGATGGGAATAAAAAAGGGCAAAAAGGAAACGAAGCGAGATTTAATGGAAGCCAGCCACGTCGCAAAGTTGGGCGGGACGCCGAAATGTTTTATTGTTTTGCTTTTTTATTTCGGGGGGAAATTGAACTTAACTTAGGCCTCAACTTTACGCAGCGGTTAGGGTGCAAAACGATCGTTGGGTGATTAATAAAATTGATGACAGCAGTTTATTTTATAGAATTATTGTAAAGTAATTTTTATTACTGTACAACAATATATTTGCTGTTATTATTTAGTATTGAATCTTTGTGATTGTAAAGCCGAAAATGTAATAGTAAGTTACCAAAAGTTCACATCATGGGCGTATCCAGGGCGGGGTGGGGGGGCAAGAGGGGCACTTGCCCCCCTCCCCCTTTCGTATTTTGGTATTATGTTTATTACGTAACACTCTTTCCCTTATGGACACTGGGGTGGATATTTTCATATAGAAAGCAACAATCCCCTCCAAGAAGTGGACGCGTGTTTTTTTTTTGAATTTTGATTTTTACAAACTTTACATGAGAAGAAGACATTTTTTTGGTACTTTTCGAATAATTGTTCGGGGTTTCGGAAAACTTTGACCTATTTTACATATGGTGACGCCCCCAATCCACCCACAGTGCCCTGAAAACTACCCAAATGAAAAAATGTACACTTTTTAGAAAATTGACCGTTCTAATCATTTCATTATCTTTTTTCTCATAGAAATCATTACTATACGTCTTGTGGGATATTTATCAACATTTGTCAGTTAATTTCCATTTGTTTCAACAAATTCTATTTGTTTAAATAATTCTGTTTTCTGAGTTCGAAATGGCAGTTTAACATCTTAGAGGGACATTATTCATTAAAAAAATTGTTCCTATTGTTTAAACAATCAATTATAATTCATTTTCAACTTCTTTTCTAATTATGGTAGAAAAGTCAGTTTATTTGTGAAATTAACTTATGAATTTCATGTTCGAGATATCTAGTCTGTATTATCTAATAAATCCACATGTGTTTAAAAAACGGCAATTTCTTTAAAAATTTTTTTTGCGTTTTGCCTAAAATTATTCTTTTTAGATCGGTCTGGCCAGCTGTTATTCATAAGTGACATTTATATTTTGAGACGATTTCCAGTGTTTGAATAATAAAATAATATTCGTTTTCAATATTCCATCAAATTAGAGTACAAGGAACAGTTTCCAGACAGCAACAAATCAACATTATCTTGCGACACACAGTAGTAGGAAATCAGAATAAGAAATGGAGAAAGAAATGTGATTTGTTGACTTTAGGAAATTTAATATTTTAAAAAGAAATGTAACTCCTCAATTCGCCGAAAAAAAAGATTTCAAATCATTTAAATTTTTTCGAATAAATGACATTAAAACGAATAATTTTTTATTATTTAAATAATAGAAATCATCCCAAAATATAAATGCTGTCACTTGAGAATAACAGTTAATTTTAAATTAAAGATTAATTTTAAATGAATTGCAAAAAAAATTGTTTAAACAAATGGAATTTGTTTAATTAAATGTGGGTTTATTAGATAATATAGATAATAGATTTGTTAGATATCTCGAACATAACATTTAGTTAATACATAAAATTTAGTTAATTTCACAAAAAGCTGACTTTTCTACCATAATTGGAAAAAAGTTGAAAATGAATAATAATTGATTGTTTACACAATAGGAAGAAATTTTTTAATGAATAATGTCACTGTCAGATAATAATTTGCCATTTCGAACTCAGAAAACAGAATCAGACTGATTTTCGAGAAAAGCGAATTATTTAAACAAATAGAATATCTTTAAACAAATGTAAATTAACTAACAAATGTATAATAAACATTCCACTAGACTTATAGTAATAATTTTTATGAGAAAAAAGAGACTAAAATGATTAGAAGAATCAATTATCTGAAGAATGTAAATTTTTTTCATTTAAGGGCAGTTTTCAGGGCACTATGGGGATGGGTTGGGAGGCGTCAAATCCATATGTATAATAGGTCAAATTCTTCCTTGGCAAATCCTCTACAAATCCTTAAGTAATCTTAAGTGTTCCCAAACCCCGAACAATTATTTGAAAAATACCAAAAAATGTCTTCTTCCCATGCATTTTCCCATGTAAACTTAAGCTCACAACAAGCACGGTTAAAAATTAAAATTTCAACAAAAAAATACTTGTCCACTTTTTTTGGATTTGGAAACGATTACAGCAAGTTAAATTTAGACAACTGCCCCCCCCCCCTTTCGATTTGAGCTGGATACGCCCATGGTTCACATTTAAATTGCCCAAATGTAAAATTGGAAATAAATAATA
The DNA here is from genome assembly GCA_963966075.1 of Aphodius sticticus. Lineage (NCBI taxonomy): Eukaryota > Metazoa > Arthropoda > Insecta > Coleoptera > Scarabaeidae > Aphodius > Aphodius sticticus. The sequence goes on along the minus strand of OZ014506.1, from coordinate 101,102,826 downwards.
ATAATGTGAAATTTTGTAATCAGGAATTAGAATCAAACTACTGCTATGTCCTAAGATATTTTCTCAACATTTTGTAAGTGACCTCACCAGCTATCAGCTTGATTTACTTATACAGAATTTAAAAAATCAGAAAATACGGACAATCTTAAAGAGTATTTTGAAACTCAACTGGGTTGCCATTTGAAAGAATCGACTTTTAGTACTTTTCTCGAATTCAACTTTGATCTTATAATTTGAACACCCTGTATAACGTTTAGAAGAATTCTACCGATGGGTCGATAATATGTTACCTTCATAACAATTTTGCCGGACAACTTTTTTCCAACGGTCACAGGGGATAATTTATAAGTAATTGAAAGTAACCGTGCAGGTGACTTTTTTTAATAAAAAAAATTAAAATCTCAAAAATGACACATGTTAGGTATAGGAAATGTAACATAAAATCGATCTAAAATTTAACGAAGATTTAAAAAATGCGATAAAATACAGGATGTTCCGTTTGAAATATAAAAGTTGACATCATTTCCGGTGTAACCGGAAGTAACCGAAAACTCAAAATATTTTCGTTGAGACGATAGTGTCAAACAATATATGCAAACCCATGCAAAGTGAGATATACTTTTTTTAGTGCAGAATTTTATAAGGAACAATTTCGTACAGACTGAAGATTGTAAAATCCTGACCACCTTCCGGTAAAATACGAAAAACTGCAATCGTGCACGTTAGGGGTGGGTTTTATAGTGATTCTTAGTAAAATTTGCGGACGAAATAAAATATTAAACTCAACTCTCAACTCCACGTCGGATCCCAAAAGGATATTGGATTTGTTTCCCTTCACGGTCCATTTTTTTGTCTAATTAGAATGTGCTAATAGCTAGATAGATAGAAAGGTAGATAGACGTGCTTTGCCATTTTCCAACAAAAACAGTTAAGGAGTAAAAAAGAGGTCCTAACTAGTTCCAGCATTCTGTACAAAAATGTGGGCACAATAAACAGTATTTATTACGATAGTACAATTATTAATTATATTTAGTTAACAAAAGAATAAAATATGAAATTGTATAGAGGGATAGAAAACACTCTTCTCAAGTATTTCTTCCCGCTTTCCACAGCATAGAGAGATTTTTACAACTTCTGTAATTTCTGTAACTTCTTATTTACTTAAAAAAAACATCCAATTTGCACACTTGCATGTGTTCAAATAAATCTTGAGCAACCTATCAAGTCTCTGGAATAATTATGCTGATATTGAATGCATCGCTAAAGCCAATGGTCTTAATCAATTTCCTTCATGGAATCTCCGATTTTCGTGCGACTTTTGCGGTATTATATTTAACGGAAGCGTTGAACCAACAATTGATAACACTGTACACGTAATAGCAAATTTGATTAAGTATGTGTAAATTTGCCTTGTGAAGTCATCAGAATGCAGTCAGTCTGTGGAGTTTACGGAAGCTTGGTGAAAGCATTAGCTAGTATAATCAGTAACTTCAAGGTATTTATAGATTAGTAATTTGTAACTGTAAACTAATTTAAACGTCAAAGACTTAACAGTGCCTACATAATTTAAATTAATTAGTTTTAGGTATAAGTACAATGGTTTGTAAGGTTCGGCTATGCTTTGTGACATTAGTTTTGCTGAATGTTGTATTACTGGCGAATCCATTACACTCACATAACACAATACAGTCATCATGCCAAAATGGAAGTGTTTTGACAATGTTCGGTTGCCGACCGACACTAAGGCCTATGACCGTCAACCACCGCTGCCAACAAGACCAACCAAAAGGAGAGGCTCGAACGTCAAACGGTTGCCAAGGAATGCACGTTCGAATGAATACTAAAATCAGGATATTCCCTAAGTGCTCAAAGGGATATATAAGAGTTAATGGAAGGTGTAGGACGGCCAAACGATTTTAAAAAACAACATATATATAGGTACTTAGATACTACTTTATTATTATTAGCATTTTAACAAAAGTTCAATTTTAGCTAATAAATATATTACATATGTGTTTGATACACCGTATACAAATTAATAGTGTTTCATTTTTATCTTGTATTTAAAATAAATTATTCAACTTAAAATGCGTTGTCTACATATTGTGTTTTGATGTCATTGGTGTGGTTCTTAATTTTAAATTCTGTATTTCGTGTAAAACTGTTCCTTTGTCAGGCAAAAGTACAAAAGAGCAAAACATACATGAGAGAGCACAAATCGAAAAACCTCTTCATCATTCCTAACTAATTCACACATGCTCTGTGGGTATTAGTAGAAAACCATTCGTCTGTGAGTGTGAGTGTAAGTTTACTACAATTATTAACAGCCGAATTTGTCAGTTCTCTGTAATCGTCTTGATGAAAAATACTGTTGTATTTACGAAAGGCACTTATCAAATTTCAATTGAAACAACAATAATTGCGATGCAAACAACAAATTAAGTAACAATTAACAATAACCAATAATAATTATATAAAAAATCAAAAATACCTGACCATAATATCTGACAATAAGCAATACAGACACTGTCAAGTTCGGAGGTTAACATTCATTCATAGTTGACTACGCTGAGTTTGATTTATTTATTTTCTCTCGTATTGGGTGTCATTGCAATCGAAAGAATGTTTTTTTTTCGAATAATCACGGTGTACCCATGAAGTAAACGGGAAAAAAGTCTCATTGGCCAAAAATCAATCAAATCGCGCTAGAAAGCGCCAGTAATATAATATCGGCTAAAATATGACAATTTTCGGCTATTTTCACCAATTCATAGTCACCTAATTTAATAAACAAAAAAGTTATTTTTTCATTGCTGATATATGAGTGATGTATAAGTCCACAAACTTTCAATCTGTCATTTCATTTGCTTCTCCATATACTTCTAATGGCAGCTCGTCGTGGGATATCCTGTATACTATTATACGATACATGGTGTTATTAGTATTTTGTTATAAGTGTTGATTCCTGATTGTTACATTTAAACCAACTTACGTTTACCTTATATTTAAAACAATTTAAGATAACAAATAAGGACATTTTTAGTTCAATTGCGGAAAACCGATCGTTATCTCGTGGGTCAGTTTAACTATATGTTATTTATAATTCAAATAAAAAACCTCTTTGGCCTTTGCAGATTGTTTATTTCTTTAGAACCGGTTTCGATCAAGGATCATCATCAGCTTAAAACCTACAATTATAATTCACTCAAGGTCATAAATTATAAAATTTAAAAACATTACATACACAATAGAGAAACTATAACTTACGTCAAGGAATCCAAAGCCGTATAAACAGCAAAATACATTTTTAATAAACTTTCAAATTCACTAAGAAACGACAAGGTCATTAGCGTGTCAAAATGGTTGGGACGTAAATAGAAAGATATCACGAGTACAGGTGTTCCAACGCAACGAAAAGGAAGGTATGCAACTAACAGCACAAGAAAATTGAGGAAAAGAACATTTCTTCTCATAAATTTAAAATTTACATATTCTAATGTAGTCTAATCAAAACAAAAAGGACAAACAATAACTGCAATGGTTGTACAAGAAATATGTTATTTCTTACCAGCCTGTATGTTATAGCAAAATTTTGACTATGACTGGAAACGTTTTAGATCATCCAAAACTTCTTATAAAGAATAAAGTGTGGACATTTACGTCTATCTTGTGACACACTGTAAGTGTTTTCTTTTTTCAAAATAGTTGCTAATACGTCAAGGGATTATCATTACAGAGCACACCAATCCAATGTCCTGTGAGACACACACACACACTGTATATTGTCATTTTCAAGGTATTGCACTTTCAACATCATAGAATATTTTTCGAGACAAGTGCACTTGCCTGCTCTTTAACCAGATTATTGCATTAGGGGCGGATTAAAAACAGTACAAGGTTCATCCATCACGAAAGGGGCACTCTAAAGGTACCACCCTTGAGCAGATTTCAGACAAGACAACCTCCCGAGTTCTCGGCTTATTAGATCAACGTATCCATCGACCGAAAGCTTCATGAATATCGAACCAGTTGAGTGAGGCTCCTGGCTGTAACGGCTGTAAAGTCATGACAGTCAATGCTGAAAAAATGTGGTAACTTGTAAGACGAGAAAATTAAAAGTCACAGTGGCCACAGTAAATATTAAAAGAACATTGATTTTATTCATTTAATTAAGCAAACCTGAAAGTAATTTTTAAACAAGTAAAAAAGTTTAGGGGTAAAAGTTTCGGGGAAAATTTAGGTGGTCGCCATGATGGAGGAAGGGGAAATTAAAAGCCTCTATGTACTTAATTTTTACGATCCAGTCAGCCGTACCGGAAGTTACGTGCGTAATATCGATAATGTAGAGGATCGAGTGCCAATAAAGATGCCCGAGACTACGGTGGACATAATCTTTTTAACGACCCCTCGTTCCTGGCCGGGGGGGGGGGGGAGAGTTTGGGGGTATGGATACTCTAAATTTTGAATCAGGTTCACTCCTGGAACCTGTGCCCTATGGAATGCTCGTCTTAAAGCTGTGTGTCTCTCTCCTTCTCTTGCTGCTGTTCGACCGAGATGGAAGGTAAATTACTGAAAATTAATTTTCGGATAAATTGCTATCGAGCGCTTAAAAATCTTTAAACGACATTTACGGTGAAGTAGTAGAGTGCTCGTGGATTTTACTGGCATACACCGATTAAATACAAAATTCAGCCTTCATATTTTACTTGCTTTTTTGCTCAAATTTAACCAACCGACAAGAAATATATTATAATTATACTATTATATATAGATATTTTAATCTGAGAGGACAGGGAAAGGTACCTGAAGACGTGAGTGAAGGATGATCCTATGCTACAATTTTTTAAAAGCGTTTGTTTGCACCTGATTACAATAGTCATCGAAATCGAGAAAAATTGTTTGGTGTCCTATGCTTATTTAGTTGACTTGCTATAGATCGAGACTACTGACGTTTCATGTGTAACAATTAAATAAATTAAATACGTCCTGCTGTTTGCTGGACATTATTTAGAAGCTAATCCGCTTTGATAGCTTTTGCAAATCTCTTACTGAAACACATTTAACGGATTTGGCAGTTTTTAGGGAAAACCCAGCTTATAATTGACAAAATTACCTTCCTCTATAAATGTACAACATTTCACGTAATAATATCTTACATGCCTTTTTCACTCAAAACTTTACTTCTTTGTGTTCATGCATCAGAAATATTTTAATACGAAGCGTGGATACAAAAACAACAATCACTTACATTACATTATTATATTTATAATTTGATGTATAACATGTGAGAATTGATACCAAATTAAGCTCACTGCGGATGTTTGTATCGTAGGACGTACTAGCTCTACTGATTTTCTATATGATTTTTTATATAGAGATCCCATATTTTTAATACAAAACTAGAATAGAAATACTACAAGCATATGTTATAAAATCATCATTGTAATTCACATGCGACGTCACAAGCTGTCAAATTGTTTTCTTTCGAAAACGTTTTTTTTTTTCGTAAAATTGCAACGTATGAATAAAGTTTTCAAATAACTTCTAGAATACAATAGAGTACATAATTTGTCAAAATTTTAACGCTAAGGTAATATTTCTTTGTGTTAAAAGTAATAATTCGAGATGTCAAGTTAACATTTTGAGACGCCACGTGTGAACTAATACTATATTATTAGAGGAGCACATAATTATAATACAGTAAATTTGTGCTCAAAACGGCCCCTTTTGAAATTTTTAGGGTAGTTTTGATTTCTTCCATTTTATGTTGTTTTGGGTGCTGAATCCGAATCTGAGGTTTGATAACAAAATTTCGTGACGCAACATTGAAGAAGCGATAGTTAAAAATTGGCATATGTTCTCTATTTCTGGCTAAAACCCACTTTTTCTACTCCAAAATCTCTATTACAGACTGTCAATTAGTAAATTCCTCCCAATTCCTCTGCACATACCTTATTGAGATCGTATATGTAAAGGTACAGGTTTATTTAAAAAATTACATAATGTTCAAGTTATTCAAAGTCCGAATTTGTACAAATTTAGTGACAGAAAAATTGAAACGACAAATGTGGACAAAATACGCCTTTTTAGAACTATCGCCTGAAGTCGAACAGTTCGTCGGACGAAAAAATCTAAATAGTAAAGTTTGTGGGAAATTTTCCACAAATGATGGTTTTCTTGTTAGTGAGACACAAAAATGCTTGAACAATGGCGATTATTCTCAAAACCGCACCGAAATATACAAAAACGTTTTATATTTTAATGTAGCCAACAGCATGGCTTTTATATGTTTTCTCAAATGAATTCTCAAAACCTGCGTAAATAAGATAAAATAAAATGTAAAACACAATATTGGAAACTGGTCGCTTTTCATACATTTGTAGACAAATGTACATTAAAAAAAACTCATATATGTAAAGAATTAGGAACAAAAATTCAAAATGCGACCATCCTGTGTTTAAGATCTACGTCCAATTTTTTATTTGATCTAAAATAGTTCTAAAATAGCACTAATGCCAATGCCAAGGAGAAAAAATAAATAAAACTGTAACATGAACTGCAAAACCCACAAGAACACTGTTAACTGAGTGTTTAAGCGTGTTTTGACATTTACCGTAACCCTTACCGTAACCCGGAGATTTTTATGGTAAACCCGAAACCCCGAGTCTCCGGCCAAAATGACAGAGGTGGCAACCTTACTATCGATAAATTAACTATTAATTTGTTGCTTTCAGAAGTGTAGAGCTTTCCAAACATTTCAGTGGACTTATTATACTCGATTATAAAGCCACTATGTATAGTTTTAAAGGGAGGTTCTCATGTAGAGACTTAAAAAGTAGCTTAACTTTGGAACAGTTTTTCAAACAAATTGTAACATATCAATATTTTTTCTTTTGCTATATATTTACTATACTTCAGAATATAAAAAATTGTGCCAGAAAAACTATATGCAAGAAGTGGATACTGTTGTAGGAAGTATCAGGCACTTTTTTTCTCAACGACGTGCACGATAGGTCCTATAAAAATAACCAGAAATCGAAATTTCAAAAGGGCTGTGAATCTAGATGAAATTAGTTGGAGGCTAAACCAACATTTTGTTAAAAAAGTTGATAATTGGCAAAATGGTTGCTGTTTGAATTTTAAATTCAATTTTTTACAGCATTTTTCGTCGTTAAGTCGGTATAAACAACATACTTATTTAAAAGCTTTACTTATTATGAGGTTCAGCCTCCAATAAAAAAATATTTTCTTTAAGGCAAACTAAGAATAACTCGATCCGTTAAACGATTTAAAAGTAATCGCACATGCCAGTTTGAAAGATAGTGTTTCAAGAAAAACGCGATAGTTGTATCGGTGTTATTAACTCTACACTAGAAGGTAGACACATTATACTTTTTAAAACTCCTTTTCTATATGAATTCATTGAAATATAATAATTTACTCAACATAAGTACCTAGATATATTCGTTCTCTATATTGTATCAAATTTCACATTCCTATTTTAAAGTGTCACCGAGAATTATCATTTCAATAAAAACATCGTTTTGCGTCGCCTTAATGCAGGAAATTTTGCCCGGTGAATATCATAGGCTATAAAACCGAAAAACTTGCGAGAATCAAAAAACAGCGTCAGGGGATTATTTTATACACTTCAAGGTTTTAAAATATGAAAGATAAAAATTTTGATTTTTTTTCAACCGATTATATCAGAACCTCCCTTTAATAACGTAATTTTAGTAATTATAGAACCACATATTTATAGAAAGAACAAAACATATTTTATTGCAGTTATCCAAATTTAATAAACTTATGACAATGATTTATTAAAAATAGCAGACAATAGGATTTGTTTCAGAGAAAAACTCAACGCACTTGCAATGATATATGTATGTACATTAGGGTGGTCCAAATCTATACCTTGCAAAATCTTTTTTTTTGCTGGAGGGCAACGATCCCCCCAAATCGGCTCCTTTTCCGGAAAAAAAAATTCCCCCAAAATTTGAGAAAGATCGGTTAACGTTAACACGTGCCACCAAGCACCTCAAATTTCCCATTTAAAATACATTGGAAAAATGCATCTTTTCTTCCTTTTTTTTTTCACGTTTCGGATTTAGAAAAAAAGTTACGGGAGATTATCAGAAATTGTTCAGAACTTCCCAAAGATCAAATCCACAACCACTATTTTTTTTTTCAACGCCCCCACCCTCTCCTGCAGTAACCGAAAAGTGAGGCAAAAGTTTCTCCAAATTTACAATTTTACAAAGTTACGTGATTTATTGTCTTTTTGACAGAAATTACTATTATTGAATTGTTGATATGTTTTTTTTGTCATTTAAACTAATTTGAAAATTAAAAAAAAATGTTTGAACAATTACTTAATTATTTACAAAAATATACGATGTTACGAACTCATTTTTCCATTTGTTGCAAACATTATTAAATTATTGTTTTTATCATTTATTAACTAATTAGCAATTGTTTAAACAAAAATGTATGTTGTTACGCACATATTTTTCCAATTTTGCAGAAATTATTAGATTATTGGAATTTTTTGTCATTTTTTAACTAATTTGCAATTCTTTAAACAAATATATACATTGTAATGGACATAATTTTCTATATTTTTTTTGCATGAATTAGTATTAGATTATTGGCAGTTTTTGGACATTTATTAACTAATTTGTAATTGTTAAAACAAATACTATTTGTTTAAACATATATATACATTGTTACGGACATATTTTTTATATTTATTGCAGAAACTATTATTAAATTATTGGCATTTTATTGTCATTTATTAACGAATTTGCAATTCTTTAAACAAGTACAAATTTTTTAAACAAAGATTTACCATGTTTTTTGTTTTTCCTCTTGTAGAAATTATATTGTTACATTGTTGGCAAGTTTTTTGTAAGTTGTTACTTTGTTACTTTTTGAATTTGCAATTTTTTAAACAAGTACCAATTTTTTAAACAATAATTTACAATGTTTTTTGTTTTTCATCTTGTAGAAATTATATTGTTACATTGTTGGCAAGTTTTTTGTAAGTTGTTACTTTGTTACTTTTTGAATTTGCAATTCTTTAAACAAGTACCAATTTTTTAAACAAAAATTTACACAGTTTTTGTTTTTCCTCTTGTAGGAATTGTATTGTTACATTGTTGGCAAGTTTTTTGTAATTTGCTACTTAATGTGCAATTGTTTGAACAAATAAATTTGTTTAAACAAGAATATTCAATGTTAGTACGTATTTCTTCACAAAAATTATTAATAAATATTAATGTGTTAATAAGTAATGTTGTTGCAACACTATTATAGGTTATAATTGAAAATTATTTAACAAATTTGACAAGAAAAAAATTTTTGTCAAAAAGATACGTAAGTACCTTTGTATATTTTTGTTTAAACATGTATTTATTTAAACAATTGCATTTCAAACGATTTATACGATGCCAACAATCTAATTATAATTTCTGATAAAAAAAGAAAAATATGTCCGTAACATTGTATATTTTTGTAAACAAATGGTATTTGTTTATACAATTGCAAATTAGTTAGCAAATGACCAACAAATGCCAATAACCTAGTAATAATTTCCTTTAAAAAATAGAAAATATGTCCCCAACATTGTATATATATTTCTTTAATTAAACAAATGGTATTTGTTTAAATTGCTAATTAGTTAATAAATGACAAAAAAACCAGTAATTTAATAACTTCTGCAAAAAATGGAAAAATATGTTCGTAACATCGAATATTTTTGTTTAAACAAATGCTAATTGTTTAAACAAAGTCCAAATTAGTTAATAAATCACAAAAAAATATGTCAATAATCGAATAATAATCACTTCTGCCAAAAACAATAATAAAACACGTTACATTGTAAAATTGTAAATTTGGGGAAACTTTTGTCTCATATTTAGGGTACTATGGGGAGGGTGGGGGGTTGGTGAACAAAAAAATAGTGGTTGTGGATTTGTTCCTTGGAGAGTTCTGAACAATTTCTGATAATCTCCCGCAACTTCTTTTCTAAATCCGAAACGTGAAAAAAAAAGGAAAAAAATATGCATTTTTGCAATGTATTTTAAATGGGAATTTTGAGGTGCTCGGTGGCACGTGTTAACGTTAACCGATTGTTCTCAAATTTGGGGGGAATTTTTTCTTCTGGAAAAGGAACAGATTGGGGGGGATCGTTGCCCTCTAGCGAAAAGTCCGTTTTTTGGACCACCCTAATGTACATATATTGAAAAGGATTTTCTAAAAACCATAAGACATGATCTCAAACATTTATTGAAGCCAAAATCAGAAAAAGAACATTTTAGGTTTGTAAGATAACATATTTTCATTTCATATTTTAATAGGTTATAACACACCTTAAAAAATGCGATTCCTATTTTTTTTAAAAATATTTTTATTTCTGGTCTTATATTATATACGATACGTAGGTTGAACGTAATTTATGAAATTATTAATAAAGGTATGAATTTATGGGTCGTAGATAAAACAAAACCAACAGTTTGGTCAGATTACCAGACCAATATCTACTCAAGAAGCAATTCCAATAGTTGAAGAATAATTTGAAAAAAGTCTGAAAGTTATTGTCAAGGACGGCTGGATTTACTTTAACAGCTTGCGTTAATGTAGATTCATTGTAGATTTAACTTAAAGTTTCAAATTTCAAAAATATGTTAAGAAAACAATATTTTAAAGAAATACTTTTAAAATAACCAAATATTTCAAAAAAATACATCCCGGCACCTCCACCATTCTGATCGATACGCCCTAATCCGCATAAGGGAGCAAAATTACGTATTCCGTCCGCTCTAACTACACTCGTACACACACAAGCGCGACCCGAAACATGTTAGCAACGGATCCCGCCGAAAACTATAACCACAAAGTTGTGCTCGGAGTTTATAGTACCATTTCCATGCGAAACGTTTAACATCTGTGTCGGTATTAAATTCTGTCCGGGGGTCGGAGGAGCCCATTGAGTACCGCGAATGGAGAAAACTGTCTGAAATTAGGGATGGGAAAGTGTGAGAAGGGATGAAGCGAGACTAAAGATGGATAGACTTCGACGCAATAATATTAAATTAGAACTAATTCGTTTCGCGGTCGGTTAATTCCGTTACGGTGCTAGATTAATCGCATTTTGTAGTGTGGGGATGTCATGGTGACCGTCATCCAGCCAAATGAACGGCAGGAGAGTAGATCGATGTTAAGGGGGCTAGAATGCAATAATGCGCTTCGCTGTGTCGTGTACTGCGGTAACTGTGTTAACAAGAAACCTACTGCAGTTCTTGTTCCTGTAGATGGTTCGTGGTACTTCGCTAATGACATAGGCCGTAGGTGTTTACGGTCGTACTCTGTTCTAATAAAGCTAATTTAATTATACCACCATTTGTTCGTAAGTGGTTTACAATAAAGACGATTATGAGATGGGTTGAACAGAAAATGGTCATTGTATTATAATGAAGTACACGCATTGTTTGGTGGAGTGAAGGGAAGTGTTGTTCAATATTATTATTATTATTATTAATATGATTAAATTAAAATTATTCTCGCATTTGAGATTTTTTAGCACGGATTAATATGTCGCGACCTCAAAAAAATTGTAAGTGACATTTGGTACAAAAATGAGATCTTTTATGAAGTGCTATTTATCAAATTGTTTATACATATTATTTTCAGTTATACAGGCTGTTGCATTTAGGGATGATAAAGAAAACTCAATAAATTGGCGTTGTTGCATCTACCGGCTTACAGATATTGATTTTGTTAAATAATAAGCAAAAATAATAAATACAACTAATAGGTATAGAAAAATGTACGCTACAAAGAAATAAATACGATATAAAGGTGATGAAGTAATCGTTGATTCTTTCAATGGATTTCTTCAGGCTTTAATTGAAACACCCAAGTAAATTATTTTTCGATTTTATATAATTATCTGTTGATACCCAGTGTCGGTAATTTATATTAAGTATGTCATTTAAATTTTTTGAAAATACCTATGTTGATATTGATTTGTAGACAGGGTGTTTGGTAGTTCGACGTAAAGTTATGAAGGGGTGAAAGAAGAGGTAATTTAGCCCGTATTTACCCAATATTAGCATCAAATACCAAATAACCGTGTGCAGACCAATATTAAATTTGGTAGCATACTTCCCTTTGTTAAATATTTATAATTCCAAATATCACAGAAACTAGTCGAAACACCTACATGATATTTTTAATATAAAGTAAAACCAGCTTAAGAGGAATTAATGGCAAGAAGTAATATACAGCATTAGTCAAAATTACCGGAACAACTAAATAATTCCAAAACAGTAAAAAATATCAAAATTTTTTTAAACAGCCGTTGTTTTGCTTTGAATAAGCTACCGTTTAAATATATTTTTTATGGAAATTTGTTAACATTTAATGTTATTTACATTTTATATTTATATTATATTTTACATTTTAAATTCTAAGATTAGGTAATTCTAAGAATTTTTTGTAGAGATTATTGTTTTTATAAAATGCATCATCTATTAGTTATAAGCAATAAATCAAAGCTCATGAACTTTTACGTTAACCAAACGGATAAAAAATTAAAAATTCAATAATGTATGTATGTGCTCATAACGCAAAAATAGTTTTGTCTAAGAAAATATATTTCTACAAAAGAATCAATTTAGAATTAAAAAAAATAAAAATATATACATTTATTTTAAATGTTCTTCCATTATTAGAACATGGAAAGGTTTGCAACTTTCCAGAATAAGAGGAACATCCTATATATTAAAACTATATTTAAATAAGAGCTTGTTTAAATCCAAAAAACTTTATTTGAAACGTTTTTTGAATTTTTTTGTTGTAGAAGTATTTAGGTGTTTCGGTAAATTTTACTAATTTTGATTAAGAGGGGGGTTTATCCATACATCAGTTACATGCAGAAGACGGGAGCATAAAAAGCAGGTCGGAGTCGAAACTATTGCACTGATGTGTAAAAGTAAGGTACTGTTGGAATGTGTAAGCATAGGTCATTCTACCGGAACAGGAGCTAATTTGTGTGTGACATTTTAAGACAAAGCTCTTTAAAATTGACCCAGCCGTTGTCAAGTTGATCTGCTTTTTATGCAATTGTGTCGAATTACTACGAACTGTCACCGCGGAGCTGTGTAACGAAGGTTTCTGTAATAATGTCCACAGACCAACACAAGGGAAAAGAGTACCAACAACTCAGATCAATAATAACTCACAGTTGACAACAACTACAGTCGCTGCCTATTGGCAAAGGGCAGAAATCGGCTGAACAAATTAAGTAAGTATGTTTGTTTATACACAAGGACTTAAGTACAACGGTTCGCCGTTAGATGGAGCCACATCCTGGACTACAGACTCAAGGACGCCGTCGATCTCACTAGCATAAACGCCCCACTTAATATAAAGTAGAGACAGCTTAAGAGGAATTAATGGCAGGAAGTAATATACAGGATTAGTCAAAATTATCGGAACAACTAAATAATTCTCCAACAGTAAAAAATTTCTTTTAAACAAAAGTTTTTTGGCTTCAGACACGCTATCGTTTAAATATATTTTTAATATTCAATTTATTATGGATATTTGTTATTATTCCGTTTTTCTAATAGAACACCGCATATATTTTACATGTTTTAATTCTAAGGTTAATCTAAGAATTTTTGGTGGGATTATTTTTTTATAAATTCTTTATTTTCTAGTTACAAGCAATTAATCAAAACTCATGAACTTTTACGTTAACCAAACAGATAAAAAACTATAAAATACAGAAAAATAACAACACAATTAAATAGAATTAAATTAAATGTTCAAATTGCTACATTAAAATAATTCCTACAAAAAGAATTAATCTTAGAATTAAAAAAAAATTAAAAATATACAAAAATCTCGGTTACAGACCCGTGGAGTACATTTCTTTGTAGTTTGTAATTATTTTTGTCTACGATATTTAAAACTAGTCTCATATTGAAGTACTGAAAGTTAGCCAAATATATAAGGTGGGAGATTTGGGTAAAATTTTGTCAATTCCAAATGGCTTTCTTGTTTAATCAAATTTAAACTGAAATTTGCTGTACCGTAAAATTGTCTAAAATGTACTGTATCCTGTATTTTATACTTTTTTTTATATTCTATACCCTTATTCAAACGCAAAACCATGCAAACATAAAATTTAGAATTTCCAAAAGAAAAAATTATAATGAGCAATTTTTAGGGATTTTTTCAAATAAATTTAGCAAGGTATATCGCACACAAATGGCGGATGCGCCAGATAAATTTTCCACCAATCAATTTAGATTTAACACATTGACAACACAACTCAAATCACACAAACAAATTAAATCAGTTTACGTTTGCAAACAAATCGTTTCGGTGCGGCGAGATCAGCTAAAATTGGCTTAAACGGCGAAGCGCGTCGACGACATCCGAAAGTAAAGTCGAAAGCTTCGGAGGCAATTTGTTAATCGATGTAATCTGTTGATTTGTAGCAGTACAAGGGTGGATTAGCGCTATCGCGGCCCTCTACCGAAGAAACGGCGAAACTCGGCCGGCGAGCTCGTTACGCTTGTTAATCTTGTTCATTTGCATAATTGATGCTGTTCCTACTATCCGCGGAATTAACATGAATCAATGATAAATTCACGACGCATTGCGTGCCCGCTCCCACAGAGCCGATTTCGATTACACGGCAATTATCGTGATAATTCGATACATGCGACGCCCAAGATATATAACATCCATTGGTATATCATAACTAGAATACAAAATAATATTGCGGCGCATCCATCTCTTTTTTTGGACACTTTCTCCAGTACTTTTCTGTTTCTAAGTGATGATAAAACAAGAATTGGTTAGGGAACAAGGCAAGTAGAGCTAATATTATTAAAAAATAATAGGTTGTGTGATTTTTTTACTCCACGAGTATACCTTTTTTAATCCAGAACGTCCAAAGTTGATAAGTTTTTACTAAATTTTTGGACGTTTAATTTCTCTATCGTTACTCTATCGTTTTTTTTAACATGTATATAAAAGCGAGGCTGTCATTGCGTTAAGGAGACTTTCAGGGTTTTATGTAAAAGCGTAACCTTGAGAACCTTTTGTTTCAAGTAATTTACCGGATAAATCACCAAATAAATTACCGTAATTAATGGTAATTTACGAATTTTTATTGCCGTATTTTACCACTTAAATAGCTAAAGGTAGTTTACCGTCAACGTTAAAATTTACCGTTGGAAATAGACCGACATTTACAAATTTCAGGTCTTGCAAAATCTTTAAACCATTAAAGGAAACCTTTTTCTGTTATTTTTTGATTTAATAAAGAATTACTACTATTAAATCTGGAAAAACTCCGGAATTTGCTAGTCATCTACAAAACAATGAATTTTTGGGGCCTGTATTTTCACCTATCTAAAAGCTAAAGTCCTCAATAGTTTTGTGACTGATCTGTCAAATTTTATGCCTTGATCCAGAATATATTAAATCTTGACAGGATTGTAGTCCAGTCAAACGGTGTTTTGGTCAGGAAAAAAATACAGAACTCTTTTGTTCTTTCATTCTATATGTTTTTGGGGTGCCGATCCGAATTTCAACTTGCTACTTCCCACGGATATGGCTTCACAACGAAAATCGCAAAAAACCTCAACATTTTCGACTTTTCTTCAGTTCTTTGCGAAAAAGTCATAAAACTATGTATGCACTTTTCGACGTAGACCACTATATACAAAAATAAAGTAGGTACAAGTAAGTAAGTTCTATAAATATTTTAGCAGTGTGTCGATGATACATCCAAGTACAAGTTTTTTGTTATTCTGGTCGACCGCTCGGCCGCTAAGTGCAAAAAGTTGTCCATTTACGCTTCAACTCGTATATCGGAAATTTATTATTTGCGAAACCTTGTTCGAATGCTTTGAATAGGTTTATAATGATTTATATGTTTCTATTTATTAGCTTAATGTGTAATTAATTAATGTAATTCCTACATTGCAATGTAATTGTGCTTTTATTAAATATGACGTTAATTTTATATTAATAAACATAAAAGTTTTCGATTACATGAAATGAAAATCTCATTTCAAGATATTGCATACGACACAACAAATTATACTTACAACCTTATTCCATCTAATAGCTTTTTTTGTGTTAATAAATACAAAAATCAATTTGTTGTTGTCAATATTTTTACTTTCCAGGTTATTTCAGAACTGGTATTAACATTTATTCACAAAATAGAAATAAATTAAAATTAAATTGCTTTAAATTAGTCTTTATGGTAATTTGTTAATTGTGATTTACTGGTGTTTTCGAGATATTTAGCTTCAACGATATTTTGCAGTGTTTACCATTACTATTTTTTTATATTATTATTTTGTATTTACTTTACAGCAATATGTCAAATATCTGACAACTGAAAATAATGACAATTATGTATATCACTAATTTACAAAAATTTTTGGGAGCAAGCTCTAAATTTTTGACGAATTTTGATGTAAATATGTTATAATTATTATTTTAAAAAAACGATAAACCAAAATATACGACCATCTAAAAGAGCATTTATACAACATAAAAATTATTTCATCAAATTTGACCTGGGATGAGTATAAATTGTGTTGGTAACGGGTATATAATTTCCCAAAAGGAGACGCTTCAGAAAGAAAAGTTGTTGGTTTCTCTTACGTATAGCTTTTATTGCATATTAATTACTCACAATCATATGCAATAAAAGCTATACGTAAGAGAAACCAACAACTTGACGTTTCGAACCAGGGACCTTTGCGTCGCTAGCACAATGCTCTCCCATCTGAGCTATTGACATTGTGCTAGCGACGCAAAGGGCCTTGGTTCAAATCCAGGTTGTGGCTGTAATTTTTGATATATTTAAAATTTACATCCCGCCTGTATGTTACCATATTATTAACTTATAATATTACTTTGACAAAGTATGTCGTTAAACATTTTCAGTTATAGTTTATATTCTTTGGAAATTAAAAAGACCTTCATTTTTAATGTATATGCATTTTAGCTAACCTTACAGTAGACAATACATAAGTCAAAATGTTATTTTTAACTTATTATCGTTGTTAATGCACGCCTCTTAATTTATTTAGAAAACAAATTTAGAAATAAAATTTCCAATAATGTTCCAGCTAATATATTGTAAATGAAAAATGTGTGCTTATTGAACTGGAACTATATTACAATAAAACTTCTGTAGAGCTCTTTGAAATATTAACAAAAAAAGAAAAATAAAAAAATTAATTAGTTATCAAACAATGCAAAACCAAAAATGAAACACAATAAATACATATTACAACAATAAAAAATTATTTATTATAAGTAAAATTTTAATAATTTGTCTTAACAAATGAACAAAAGAAAATACCAAAATGTTTTGTTTTTTTCTCTAGAAAGTAGAAAGTAATATGTTTTATATGGTCTTATTGGTTTTCTCTGTTCCTTCTGAAGTTGGAGCCGTTTAAAATAAGATATTGTTAATAATTCAAACGGCTGTAACTTTTTAATGAATTGAAAAAGTAATTTACTTTCTGAAAAAAATTGTTTTGCGGAAGAAACGTGGGACAGCCTGTATATATTGCTATAATTTAAATTATTTTGGTTGTCAAGCATGTACTAGATATCATGAAAGATAATTAAACATTAACTGCTGTAAAGTAAATACAGGTATAAAATTTCCATTGTCCTTCATACAAAATACATGCTCGTCCTAAATGTAAATTTAAATTAAATTTAGAGAATTTATTTACATTTAGTGAATATATTTTAATATTACAATTCTGAAATAGTCTATATTTAGTGATAATCCTGGGCATCAAGTTGATTTGCGCATTTACTTACTTACTTACGTAAGCCCGTCATCCTACTGCTGGGCAAAGGCATTTACTTGCGTAATTAATATGTGTATTAGTTAACATAAATTTATATAATGTGTCATGATATTACGCAATATCTTAAAATGAGCTTTTCGTATCATATTATCAAATTTCATGTTTATTAATATTATTATAAAAGTAATTCTATATTTAACTAAATGCATTACATACTCGTAAACTTAACTGTAGTGATCATATTTCATTTATTACATTGCAATGAAGATATCACATTAAGGAAAAGGTCGGACACGCTAAAAATAAACTAAATCCCGTTACATTACATCCATCGAAAAACCACCTCGTGACGGACAACTTTTTGCGAAGCGGCCGGGTCGAGGTAGAACAGTACACGAATATATAACCGACATACTATTTTCAAATCCTGCGGTAGCGGTACGAACTTACTTATTGCCATGACTCTACGTAGGCTTTAATCATATATTATAATCTATATAATTTATTATTATTTATTAACTCCATACCAATTGTATTAAAACGATTTATTTATCCATTACCGCTTTATTTCAAAATAATAAAAAAAAAAACATAGTCAGCATTGCAGCTTATTTCCTATACAGTACAATAAAACAAACCATTTAAAAACGTATAAAAAAACAATACCCATTTAGACAATATAGAAATGGAGGTACTTAATTTATACCGTTGCACCGTAGTGTAACGAATAGCGAAATTACACAGAACATCATGAAAACACGGGCAGCGAACCGCGAACGGCGCTGTTCATAAATCATTGCGGCGGAATGGCAATTTCATATTGCGACAAATGTAAATTTAAAAATATGCATACATACATGAAAAGTGACACAATAATTCTTTATTATCTCCTGTCTACGTTTACGTTTGTCGTACGGAGGGGAGATATAAAGGGATTAACTTTTAAACGAACTTGAATCCGAGGTGAACTTTTTTCCGCCCTGGTTTTTTTTCCACGCTGCAGGGGATAATACGCTTGAAAACAGCGAAGCGATTAGTACGAAATGGACGATTTTAAAATTTGCAAAAATGTGTTTTGTAAATTTACTTTTTCTCTTGAGTATTTCATAACATTTGAATTAATGTTCACTGTATATACAGGGTGTATATTAAATGAGTGCAATAATTTCTAGGGGTTATAGATCTTCATAATTGGAGTAAAAAATTCAAATTCGTTTTCTCTCTAAAGTGACACCAGTATTGGATAATTACTTATTGAAAATGCAGAATTTGACCCCGCACGTTTTTAGAAAGGGTGGTAGCGACTTGACCTAGAGCCTGTGGCGAAACAGCTGACAGCTGACCGAGGGGAAGTCCCGTGCGTGCTTTAGTTATGCTCTGCAGTTGTTTCTGTTTATCTCATTTCTTGGTAGTTATTTTGTGGTTTTCTGTTTCAAAATGGACAATTTTAGTAGTGGTGAGTACGTGGACATGTTACTTGTTTATGGTGAATGCAGAAAAATGCGGCGGCCGCTCAAAGACTGTATTCGCAACGATTTAGAAACCGGCGCGTCCCTAATACTAGAACTTTTGTTTCCGTGGTTCAACGGTTAAGGGATAGTCCTGCTCGGGTATTTTTGCCCAACCATGGAGGAAGAGGCCGTCCGCGCGATCGCAATATGGTAAATACCGAAGAACAAATCTTGCACATGGTCCACGAAGATGATCGACGAAGCACTAGAACAATTGCTCGACAAGTAGGAGTTTCCCACGGGATAGTGCACAGAACACTACGTGAAAACTTACTTCGGGTATATCGGGAAACGCGTGTACAAGATTTGCTCCCACAGGATTATTTACAGAGGGTCATCTTTTGTGAGTGGTTTCGTGGTCAATGTCAAACCAATGAAAACTTTCCTAATTTGGTACTTTCCACTGATGAAGCGACATTTACCCGAAACGGAATTTTTAACAGCCGGAATATGTGCCACTGGACCTATGAAAATCCGCGAATTATACGACGTACCATTTTCAGCACCGATTTGCCATTAATATCTGGGCCGGAATTATTGGCAATTATTTAGTAGGGCCAGTGGAACTGAAGAATACTTGAATTTTTTACAAAACACACTACCAGGTTTGTTAGAAGATGTGCCGCTTGATGTTCGCCGTGAAATGTGGTTTATGCACGACGGTGCTCCTGCACATAAGAGCCGCATTGTAGTGCAACATTTAAGTGAAACATTTGGTGAAAAGTGGATAGGGATTAATGGACCAAAACGGTGGTCAAGTCGTTCTCCAGACTTGATTGATCCTCTGGATTTTTATTTCTGGGGTTATTTAAAAGGATTAGTATAAGACGGAAGTAAAAATGAACTCCGTGACCGAATTTTCAATTGTGCTGAAATTGTGCGCGATGACATTGAACGCCGCTGTTTATGTGCGAATTGAAGGCGCTAGGCCGAAGCGTGTTTGGATGCAAACGGTCGGTGCGCACTTTGAGCAGTTTCTTTAAAATTGTTGGTAAGTTTACTGTTAAATCATTGAATACATCGTTATTTATACGCATTTCGTGAGCTCCGCGTGCTACAGATAGGTGCGGGCTAGTTTTCGACGGACTACTATACATTATGAAAACATGTAGGTAGCGCAATTGAATTTTCAACTGCAAAATATTTAAATATTCTATTAAGATTTTTTGTTTCTCATATTGAGTTACATCACCCCTCCAAATTATTGCACTGAATTAATATACACCCTGTATACAGTTCTGCCTCACATCTAACTACATACAATACATTTTTGTTTATGATTTAATGGTTTTTTTTTACATAAACATTGGTAGGGGTTCCTAATAGAGAAAGCTCTCTGTTGTGGTATCACAAAGAGCCACATCAGGAAGATGGTACAAAACTTGGAAGATAAAACTAAGCGAGCTTACTGGAAAACATAGCCTGGCATGAGGCAAGGTAAGGCTACCATAACCTTCTCCGCCTCCAAGGCCAGACAGCATCTCCAGTTACATAAAACAGCCCTCCGACTGATTACAGGTCTCCTTACAGGACATTGTCCACTGAGATATCATCTCACAAAGATTGGACGGGAAAACAACGCAGACTTAAATGCGCACAATGAAAACCACTTGGGAGCCGCCATCATTGAACCAGCAGAGCTGACACAACTTACTCCTCGAATAATTTACTGACTTCGTGAAAAGGCTCAACATCGAAGGACTATAATGTATGAGGGAAATACAAAAGATCTTTTAGGTCAAAGTATGTATATCGAAAGGCACCGATGCCAAACGACTCATCTCTACTATACCATACCATACCATAGTCTCTATTATCATTCTTAATTTATCTTAGTTTAACACAGGTTATTTGAAAAGGTATGGTAATAAATTTTCGGGCGATTTATCAAATCTCATATTCGTATTAATTTTATTTTGCTTGTAATTTGAATCAAGGAATTTTCTTCGATTTTTCAATGATCAAAATAAACATTCTTATAGCAAATTCGATTCCGAACCTTCAGTTATTTTTACCTTATAACGTCATATCGACACCCCTCTTTTTCTTACTGATTTTGATGGCTCTTTTAATTGTCTTATTGGTAAGAGACAGTTTATGGTCTTAAACCAGAAAAAAATATTTATTATATAGTACCTCCGCCAGTACCCCATCACAATATTGTCAATGTAATTTTGAAATTTAATTTTGACGTTACACTTTTCAAATTGTTCATACTTGAATTACAGAAAAAATATATATGGCTACTAACTATAGGCTTTGTAAACTCATTTAAAGCTAAACTGGTTTACATTTACAAAATTTTAAGAAAATGATTTCATTTCTCATCAACCGAACTAGAAATGCTTCAGGACCAATTTGAAAAGAAACTGCAGCAGTTCGCCAAAATTGAGCCAATGGTTTTACCATTGGCTCAAAAATAGCTACAAACAGTGAGCGAGTAAAATATAGAAACATGACAAAAATCCTGAACCAAATTGTTTTTTAAACTTTTCGTTTTTGTTATAACCAAAATACACATGTTTTACTGATTATAGTAGATTTTTTAATTGTCCTGAATCATAGTGGACATTTTGTATGGCGTCACATAAGAAAACTTTTGAAGAAAAGACAATTGAAATTTTAAAGTATTGATAACTCAGGGAAAGATGGAATATGAAAATGCGTTTTGGATAGATATATGCGAATACGAATTCGGGCTAAAACAATGTCTCTATCGTAAGATTCCGCAAAAGTGAGGTAAATTTTTTGCAAAAATTTATGCCAGCTGAACCCTATATACTAGAAACATCAAAATGGTCTCTCATAGCAAAAGTTCAACTTAGTACTTTAACCTGACATGATAGAAGTTTGTTGACAATGTTTTTGATACTTCACACTTCTTAAAAAAACGAAAGAAACGCTTCCAATAAAGAATCAACGAAAAACGCAATAGAATCAGAAATATCAGCATCAGAAGAACTTGAGAAAGACATTGTGCTAAAAATCCTATACACCAGATGGAAAAATCTTTCCATTCTTAACTAGTCAGAAAATTATCTTCAGCCGGACCGTAGTTAAAATACCCCCACCGTAAAATATTTTTGGTGTGGAATTTGTAAAAAAAATTGATTTAATCGATTTTGCCCAGCCACGAACTTTCTTTTTAAGAGATAAGCTTGTATACCAAATTTCAGATAAATTACTACAAAATTACGGCAGTTATCGCGTACACAGACAGACGGACAGACATATGGACATAGCTAAATCAATTCAGTGTTCTATGCTGATCAAAAATATATATACAAGTATATACCTGCCACGTTTCCTTAAGGGTGTTACAAATATTGGGACAAAGGTAATACATATACCCTACCACAGTAAATGTGGGGGTTATAAAAAGAGCAACATTCAAGATTGTAAAGAAAGAAAGAAATTGTTTTGACGGTACTTGCTGATTTGATAATTTGATGATCGTTTATCAAAAGGAATGGACTGGCCAGCGAAATACAATGCCAAAGATCACATCCTAAGCTTTGTATATATTATTACTTTGAAAGTCCTTATTTAATCTGAGAATATAAAGAATAATTTATAACCTCCCGAGACCAAGCATCAATTTTGTTGGACACTTGGTATTTAGTGTCAAATGTGTGTACCAACCAAATAAACAGCTTGTTTAGAATATAATTCGTAAGTGGAATACATACATTAGAATTAAAACGTTTGTGATGTGTATTAGTATTATTATTGATAAATGTCCAACTATACATCATTTCACTCTGAAAAATTATGTTGTTGCCCGCAGGCCATTATTCTCGAATGTGCTCAACGAAACAAAAGGTTGGGGATCCCTCTAAAATAAGACACGGCACAGAATTATTCTGCAATCGCTATAACATTAAAATTAACCGAAAAAATCAGATTTTTGTGCAAACGTGCACACAACGTATGCTGCATGCCGCTATTACTATTTACATGTCATACGGCAATAAACACAATACAAACAAACACTACTTATCAACTTATAGTACCTACTCACATTTATCCCTGAAATACAACGAAATTTGTGGCAATCACCGGCTCTCCTCCACACATTGGCAAACGACACAAACACAAAAAATCCGGAAAACCGCAAGAATTTCGACGAAGAATCCGAAAAGATGCGCGGCTTCTACGACTTCACGAATCCAACTGACGAACATCTGACGAACTGATTGTTGCCGGCCCGAATAGGCAATAGGCATTAGCGTACGCAATCAAAGACATACGCGATTAGGGTGTTTTTTGCCAATTCGGATAAAATCAATTAGTTTATTATCAAAAATGGGCAAATATGCTCTGCTGGACTTAATTAGCATTATAAAATACGACAGGTTAATATTGTAAGATCGTGCTGTCTCAGATAGTTTGGCGGAACATTGCGGTGTTATGGCAACTGCTGGATACAAACACTAGCGCTGTGTACTATGCTCTTATTTGAATGTTTATTTTTTGATTGTATGTATGGAATTAATTATTATTTTTCGGATATGTAATCCGGATATGTAAAGTCAAATCTGAAGGCCCACGTATTTCAAGATGATCAAGGCCGGTTCCAAGATGCACAAAACATCTCATCATTCGCGACTGTGTTTTACCTGTTTTGACTTTTAACCAGAAATGAAATTGGAATACATAGTTGTTTATTTAATAATGCATTAAACATAATTTATAACCCAAATTTCAGAATGGTTTAATAGAGTAATTTTTGCTTTATGTTATCTATTTTTTCAACTCAAATGTCGTTATATATTGTTCCATGATCCTATTTTATAACGTTTGAAACGAATGATGATAAACTATCTGTGTACATTTCGGCTTAACCTCCGACAATACATAAATAAAATGGTTGAATTCCGTTGAATTCTTTATTGCGTTTATTGTTTATATTGCGCACATTTCTGAGGCAATAAATCGCGGATGTTATGTAAATTCTGGCGTTATCGTGAAATTTATTGCGAGGAAAACGGGGTGGAAGTGGACAGGGGCCGCAAAACGTCGAAGGAATTCATGGTCTGAGCGAGTGGGCTCGCAGGCAGCCCGCAGGAAATATCCTTGGAAATTATTTCGTACGAATTTATTTCCATAGGTATGTCAACAGTCTTTTATGTGGGAGTTCTTTTTTCACTTTTTCCGGTGCTACCGCTCAATGTTTTCGCTATTTAAACTTCGTAGAGGCTTTTCTTTATCTGACATCGTAAATATGCCGTCATTTTACGTTTTATACTCAAATTTGTTATGTTCATAATAAATGGGGCAGTTCGCTACTAAATGTTACAGTTATCTGTAGTGTATAAAGTGTAGTGTACTGTAGTGGTCCAATCAGAATTGTATTATTTATTACAATGTTCCATTTGTTATTATTCCTTCTTGTATTATTGCTCTTAACAACGCAACACTTATTGTCTCCAATTACGATAATTTAGACAAACGATCTGTTATGAGTTCTGACAGATCAGAACAAAACTCCGCTACGGGCGCTTAGATCGTTTTGCAACTCCCTTCCACAGGGTATGCACAGGGCCAATAATGGTAGATAGAATTGCTTGAATCCATTGTAGTATAGCAAAAGTTCACAGTTTATCAACAAGTCATCAATAAAAGTAGCGAACTAATAATTTTTTGCAGGCGAAGAGTTTTTCAAATTACCTGAATATTTAGTCTCAGTAGCAGTGAAATTTTCTTGTAGGTGCAATTAGTTAAAATAAAGATTTTAATAAATAAATGAAATATGTGATTGGATACTGACAGTATAATACAGTGGAACATTGCATTGTTGCCTGTCTAGAAAATGACTAGAAAATATACAAAATGAGTAATATGAATAAAAATGACTTTATGCTCATGAGTATATCGTCGGACAAACTGCAAAACCTTATATCTGCGCTTTTAAGAAAAATAATATTGTGTAATAAATAAACTGAAAAACGTAGTTTTGTTGCTTTTAGAATTTCTTTTGTTAATAAATAGTTTAAAAGAAATGCCATTTTCTTTAGTAAAAAGAAATCTGATGTGACCAGGCACATGGCTTTATCATACTGTACAGCGTGTCAAACGCTGATGATCTGACAATATTAGCGCTGGTTCGAATGAAAACTGCTAACGCTTCACTATACTATTTATTGTGTATACATGATGCACAGATCGACCAACAGAGTCAACTGCTATGCATGACTTTCAAAGTTAAAGTTTGCTCATGCAGCTAAACTATTAATTTAACCAAGAAATATCATAGACATAAATTATACAAAATTTCCTCTACTTTAATTTGAAACTTCTAAATATGAAGCTTCGTCTCGGTGCCTTTTGTAGTTTCTCCGGAATCGTCGCCACAAAAACCGGTACACACTTACACACACACACACACACACACACACAGTCAGACATGTTCTTTACCTTGGTCAAAAATATTCAGGTGACCCAATTGGATATATTTCTGCTAAAATATCAAAACTTTTTGTCAAAACGATTACAATACTTTGTCATACTACGTATGATAAAGTAAAAATAACAACAATTACTTTTTGAGCTAGTTTTGTATGCCGTTGTCCAAAACGTACAAACCTATACATACTAGGTTTTGCAGTTTTACTGACGATATGTACTTAATGCTCAATATATTGACAAAATGCTCTAATTAATTCATAGTGTTTGAAATGGAAATGTACAGTTAATAATGAAACACGTTTATTGGCAAATAACATAATTATCGACAGAACCACAGACAGAACATTAGAATGCTGCTTGTACAATATCCAATCAACATTACAACTGACGTCTTTAATGAAATATTTTTAACAATAGGAATAAAAATCTGATGACTGTCAATAAATTGAGGATTAGGCATTTCTATTTATATTACCCTGTTTCTTTGTTTTATTAATAATAAAGACTTTAAATAAAGTTACATTTGGAATAAATACAAATTTTGTAATTACTTTCTTGGGAAAAACATTTACATCTCATTAATTCAAAAAATATTTGAACCTGCAATTTCATTTTATCAAAATACCATTTTTATATCAAATTCGTTCCCTGTTTTTTTGCAATTTTGTAATAGCAATTCGCTATTTTTTTTGTTCGAAATAAATACTACGTGGCAAAACCTATTCGAAAAAATACTAATTAATAGTTAATATAATTTCATGAAGACCATGTATGAATATGGGCTTCTACTTCTGACCCAAAACGCTAGACAACATGCTCAGAAGTCTGTGCTCAGAAGCTTGGCGCCGCTGTCAAATGTGGCAACATAATATTGCTTAAAATCCCCAGAAAACACGCATTCCATGTAAAATTACCAATTTCGGCTTTAATCATGAAGTATTCTGTATCTACGCATCCCAACTCAAGAAAGTTTGCCGCGGGTGTACCTGTTTTTATGTACTTTGGAAAATTTGCTGAAATGTCCTAACCTAATTATGGTTATCATGTTCACTTCCATATAATTATTCAGTTTTCAATTAATGCATGTCACTATCATACTTATCTTTTATCAATTACATTTCATTTGATACTAATTAGGCTTTTTACAAAGCACAGTTGCCAACTTAATTTAATCCTGGGTGGTCCTGAGAGAAATGCGCGCGCACGTCGTCAGATCAAAAACCAGAACGAGAAACGTCTATTCTGTAAATGGAAATGCAGGTTTTTTTTCTTGTCCAAAACCTGATGTTCTGGTTGCACGTCCATAAGAAAAACATACGAAATCGTTGTCAATTGATCAACTTTTACTGTATTGCGTAGTATTTGGACCAAGAAAGAAATAGGTACCTATAAAAACACACAATCGCAAATGCACATTTTAGAATTTCAACGTTATGCTTTGCCAACTTTGAAAAATAACACATTGAAACATAAATCACGCTTTTGCCTGTGGAGCTTACTTACACATTAATTACAAACCGTGGCTAAATTTAAAAGAGCCAGCGAAACAATTTGCGCTTCCTACAGATTTTTATCTAAGAGCGCCGGACCACTCGACGGTAATTAAAAATTAATTTGTTAGGCGGCACTTCCGAGCGCTTGCCCGTTTGCCCATTTGAATTCGCAAAATTTAAATTTAGAGCCGTAATTTTATTTCGCCTTTTTTTCCTCTTCCGTTTGCTTTCGTTTTCGCTAGGTGTTAGCTTTTCCGCTCTGTAAGTTAAAAACGCAATTAACCAAATCAAAACTCCGGGTATACCTACGCGAAAATGAACATAATTAATCATTTAAATGTCAAATCAAATATTGTATTTAGTTTTAAATAGTGTCCAACGTTGAATGTTTACGAACAGTAGGCGCCATCTATTGAGCAATGCTAAAACTTGACTTATCGGTAATGCCGTATGATCATCCGCGAAGAATGCCATATGAAAAATACAATAGTTGTTTATTTGTTTTATATTATGCTATATTTCAAACAAATATTACAGGAATTTAACGAATAATATTCATTATACACTATTCATGGTAAATAACAAGTTGCGTTTGCTAACGATAGATGGCGACACACGATCACCGGGCATCTCGGGTATAGGCTCGCTTATATTGTTTTGCACGAAAAGCAAGTAAGTTAATCATGATTCTCCTTAATTGCATGATGTTAATTACCCTCAAATAATTCTCTACACCTTTTTCTACTTAGAATAAGTAATTTAACCCTGGTGTTTCGGTATATGATCTATAAAACATCTGCCTAACCTATAAACAACAACAATCTGTGACTTATCCATACATAATAAGTGCCTGTGTTTGTTTTAGTATGAACGCGTTTAAAACGAATTTCTCGGAAAATGAAGACGACCCTCCTGTTCCGGAAAGCTCTGGGAGCGAATTTGATATAGAGGCGGAGGTACGTTCCGTTTGCCCACAACTATTGTAATTTAATAGATATTTATTCAAACGTATAATAATTAATAACGTATAAACTGACGCTACTTTATTTTTATTCTCTAACAAAAATATTTGTCAGCTGTATTTTGATGCATAATATCGTATCATCTTAATTTTTATTGTAGAAAAAACAACGCCGAACATCTCAGCGGCTGAGTAAAAAACCTCGGATATCGATTGTTGAGAGTGCAGACGAGTCCAGTGATGATTCCGTCGTTGAGGTTAAAAGAAAGAATGCACGGAATGGAGTGAAAAAACAAAAAGTGGTAATCAAAAAAGAGACTGTCGTAAAAGTGCAACCTCCGGAGATCCCAATCCAACAGCAAGTGAAACGTGTCATTCCCATCATCGATCCCAATAAACTGGTATCTAACATCAGTTACAGTGTAAGTCGGATATTATTTACTATGTATATGACTAGTTTTAATTTAAAGCAAAAACAACTATAAAAATATATATCTCATTGAAAAGGCTTTATCAGTCAGATTGATCTCAAATTTCCAATGTCACCCACCCCTACACAGCCGTCATGGAGCTAATAATGGGGTTACCTAAGAAAAAATAAGGGAGTTTGTGCGTCTATCGTAAAATAGTTTTTTGATATCTGCATAGCAACACAACCTGTTCATAGTTTTAATGAACTGTCTTCCTTCTTTCAATAACAATTTGAAATTTTAAAACTCAATAACAAATGAATATTAACGTTATTCACAGTTCCACCTACGGTGGCCAACTTCAAAAAGTAGAGTAACCAGACATATTTTGCTTTTGGGGAAAACCAACCGGACATTTTAACATCTTGGCTAAATAATTAACTTGCAGAATTGTTTTAATTTTCCAAGATGCTTTTCTTTTTAATTGAAAGTACTTTTTTCAAAATGCTATAGTGATCACACACAAAATTAGGTTCATTATTATTTGTACAATTGTAAAAAAAAGTATTTGGGAGTTGTTGTGGCAAAGTAAAAACTAAATAATAAATTAATTTTGTAGGTATAAAAAATATAAAAAGTAAATTGTTTTCTTTAGTACAATAAATTTTCAAAAATATTACTTAGGTCTGTTGATCCATCAGCGCTACAAGAACATGAGAAGGAACTAAAAAAAACTTGTTCTGTGAAGTAAAAGCATAGCACTTTATTAAACTCAACATTTTAGCACTTTTTAGAAACGTAGATATGACCTTTAGGCTTAAAGTGGCAAATGTTCCAAGCTACCAAAAAAAATGTAACAAGTTATAAGTAATACATATTAGTATACTTGTTTTCTGTAGTATCTGAATCTGAATTAAAATATTGTTTTTGAGAAAATAAAAACATTTTTTTCTCAATAATTTGTGTACTAAAAAATAGTGAATTTGGTGTAGTTTTTGAGAAAAACATTGAAAAATGAATTTTCTTTCTCAAAAACTAGATTCAATTCACAATTTTTGTATTCAGATTGTGACTGTACAGAAAAAATCATTGTAATTTTGACAAATTAAGTAATTGGAAATCAGTAAAATAGATCTGTGTTATCTTAAATGTTTTTTTTTCTTGAAAATTATACGCTGTGGTAACAGATTTCCATATAATAGAAATAAACTGATAAATGTTCTTCACTGTTATTTTTTTTATTATTTGTTAGTCTGTTTTTTCCTTTTATTAAGATAATAAGAGTTGACTGACAATTTATTGTTAAAACAATGAATAACGACAACAATAACAAAAACATTAAGACGAATAAAAATTAGTTCAGATGATTATAACGAAAAGAAAACGGTTTTTATGTTTCAATATGCTAAATACCTAGTTTAAAAACCCTTTATTTTTTTTTTTCAGGTAAAAATACCTATTGTCTGAAAATCAAAAACATTTTTGTTCTCAATAACTAGAATCAATTAACAATTTCTGCCTTAATAAATAGTGAATTTGCTGCAGTTTTGGAGAAATACATTGCCAAAATGAACTTTCTTTATCAAAAACTAGACTCAATTCACAATTTATGCATTCAGATCCAGACTCTGCGGAAGAGAGCATTTTATTTTGACAAATTAAGTAGGTAATTGGAAATTTGTGAAATTTTTTGATATCTTAAAAGATTTTTTTCCTTTTATTAAATTATTAAGTGTTGACTGCAATTTGTTTGTAAAAGCAATGAATAAAGACAAGGATAATATAAACATTAAAATAAATAAAAATAAATTTTTAAGAATCTGATTAAAATTTCATGTTTTATAATGTGTTTAGATGAGAATAACTCAGAAAACAGTTTATTGACAAAAAAATTTTTCTGACCAAATTTATAGAGAATTTATTAATCTATAAATCATATGGAGCTATGTTAATATACCAAGCTGGAAAAAAAATTTCGGGTAAAAAATAAAAATACCTGAAAACATTAGAAATAGTAACGTTGTTAAATTTGCTCCAAGTTGGAACAATTTTGCAATACCTAGTTTAAGTTACTAAGATAAAATTAAAATTAAAATATTTGGTCCCGTAGAGCTCAACAAAACAAAAAAATACTCAGCATTAAGAAAAATTATTAAAAAATATCAAATTATTAAAGAAAATTGTTTAACAAGAAATAAAAAAAAAAAACGCAGAGAGCTAAAATTACGAAAAGTACCCCATAAGTTGCCTGTAGACTACTTACCTAATTTATATATATTTTGTTTAAATTTATTGTAGCCTGGGACATTTGTTATTGCAAAGAAAGATGCACAATCTGGAGATATGAGTAACCCACCCTGTATATGGAAGATTGATGGGAAGGCACTGCTGCAAAAATATGAGGCTTTCGAACACGAAGGAGGCACAATTAGACATCGAAACACGTCTATTGTAAGTAAAGTATATTATTTCAATGATATATTTTATATTTGGTTTTTGTAGTTTTTTTATTCAATTGTTTCCAGATATTACTAAATAATTACAAATATCTAATATATGTATATTAGGGTGGTCCAAAAGACGGACTATTTGCTAGAGGGCAACGATCCACCGAGCACCTCAAATTTCCCATTTGAAATACATTGCAAAAATGCATCTTTTTTTCCTTATTTTTTCACGTTTCGGATTCAGAAAAAAAGTTGCGGGAGATTATCAGAAATCGTTCAGAACCCCCCACGGAACAAATCCACAACCACTATTTTTTTGTTCACCACCCCCTACCATCACCATAGTACCCTAAATATAAGACAAAACTTTCCCCAAATTTACAATTTTACAATGTTACGTATTTTATTATTGTTTTTGGCAGAAGTGATTGTTATTGTGTTATTGACATATTTTTTTGTCATTTATTAACTAATTTGAAATTGTTTAAACAATTAGCATTTGTTTAAACAAAAATTTACGATGATACGAACATATTTTTCCATTTTTTGCGAAGTTACTTACAGTTGTTTAAACAAATATATATATACAATGTTGCGGACATATTTTCTATTTTTTAAAGGAAATTATTATTAGGAGCATTTTTGGTCATTTACTAACTAATTTGCAATTGTTTAAACAAATACCATTTATTTACAAAAATATACAATGCTACGGACATATTTTTCTTTTTTCTTGAGAAATTATTATTACATTGTTGGCATTGTCTGTCATTAATTAACTAGTTTGCCATTGTTTAAATAAATACCGTTTGTTGAATCAAAAAATATACAAAAATGTTACTGAAGTAATCTTTTTGGCGAAAATTATTATTGTATTTCTTGTCTTTTTTTTTCACTAATAATTTTCAATAATAACCTATAATAATAATTAGTGTTGCAACCACAATACTTGTTTGACCGATATCGTAAACCCTCCAACATTACAAAAAGACCAGAAATCCTATAATAATTTTTGTCAAGAAATACGTTGTATATTATTGTTTAAACAAATTTATTTGTTCAAACAATTGCACATAAAGTAACAAATTACAAAAAACATGCCAACAATATAACAATAATAATTTATACTAAAGGAAAAACACAAAAAAATATTTGTTTAAAAAAATGGAACTTGTTTAAAGAATTGCAAATTTGTTAATAAATGACAAAAAAATGCCTATAATTTAATGATAGTTTCTACGCTAAATATAAAAAATGTCCGTAAAAATGTATATATTTGTTTAAACAAATGGTATTTGTTTAAACAATTACAAATTAGTTAGTAAATATCATAAAACTTCCAATAATCTAATAATATTTTATGCAAAAAAATTAGAAAATTATGTGCTTTACAATATATAAGATAAATTTATTTAGTTCGCAAAGAAAAAATATACAATATGTAGAACAACGTCAATAAGTGTGGTTGCATTCAATTATAGTAGTCTGCAACAGAATATATAGTCTTGTCTATTAGATGTTCTTCCATCTTCCTCCTGAATATATGGTAAGGTTGCTGTCGTATCGAAGGCGGTATGTTGTTGTACAACTTCATTGGTTGAATCCAAGTGCTCCTGTGGATTCTCTGTTTGGTAGATTGAGGTATCCTAAGCTGGCCTACCTCGCACGTTCGGGTTGAGTAATTGTGATCTGCTTCATGTTGTTGGAAGAACTCAGTGTAGTGCTTTTTAAGGAAACAGCAGGATTCATGGATGTACATTGCTGGAACAGTAAGTAACTTTTTTTCCTTAAAAATTAGCCTACAACTATCCCTACTTTGTAATTTATAGATAGCTCTTATGCATGCTTTTTGTAGTCTTAGAATTCTAGGTACCTCAACACCTGCGCCCCAGAACATTATCCCATATCGTATCCTGGAGCAGACCATCCCGTGATAGGCCATCAAAGCAGCATCCTCGCCAATCGTCCAGGATATCTTGCGAATTGCATAGGCGGCCGATGAAAGCACACCGGCAAGTTTTGATATGTGAGGACCCCAGCTGAAGGCTGGGTCTACAACTAATCCCAGGAATACCGCCTCGGGGGATGATATAAGTTCTTTCTGTTCATGAGATACCACTACCGGTTCCTCTCTTCTGATATTAAACTTCATTATCTTTGTTTTGTCAACGTTTAGTTTTAGCTTGTGTTGGCTGAACCATTGCCCGCAGTCCGTCAGAGTGGATGAGATGTCCTCCAGCATCGCGTTCACATCAGCCGCATGCACCACCACAGAAGTGTCATCAGCGTACATGCTCATGTCATTCTTCAGGATTGATGGAAGGTCGTTAGTATACAGCGTATAGAGAATTCCACCGAGAACGGAGCCCTGAGGAACTCCTCTCTCCACGTCCAGCCAATCTGAGTACACCCGAGATCCTTGATCCATGACCAATGTCCTTTGTTGTCTGTTCTCGAGGTAGGACTTGATCACACACAATACTCTGCCACGAAACCCCATCTCTTCTAGCTTCTCTACTAATATCTTGTGATCAACACTGTCGAACGCTTTGGACAGGTCCATGAAGACAGCTCCAACACATGCCCCTGCATTCATTTGTTGCAGTATACTCGACAGTATCAAATAAATGGCACGCGTGGTGGACCTACCCTCGATGTACGCATTTTGCTCCGCCGCCATAAGGTCAAAGTCCTGTATAAAGGATATCATCCGGCTGAGTATTACCTTCTCGAAGATCTTTGCCAGTACAGACGATAGGGCAATTGGGCGGTAATTTGAATTATCTGATTTGTCTCCTTTCTTATAAACAGGTATTATGTTTACTTTTTTTAGCTGAATTGGGAAAACTCCCAACTCAAATGCTTTGTTGATGAGAATCGACAGAGGCTCCATGAGTATTGGCGCACAAAACTTCATCAATCGAACAGGAATCCCATCCGGACCAGTGGCAGCTGTATTTCTTAAACCATTTATAATATTATATATCTCAACCGGTTCAGTGTCCCTTAAGGCCATAGTGTAGTTGTTTTTATTTGTTTTGTACTTCCCATCGGTCCCTGCTTTTACATTTGTACACGCCTCTATGTAAAATAAATTCATTCTATTAGCAACCGTTTTTAAATTCTCGCCTGGATAATGCTTTAACTGTGTTGCGTCAAAGGTATTTTTTGTTTTGCCTGTTATTCTACTCACGATATATATATATATATATATATATATATATATATATATATATATATAGGTATATATATATATTTGTTTAAACAACTGGTACTTGTTTAAAGAATTGCAAATTCGTTAATAAATAACAAAAAAGCCAATAATTTAATGCTTAATAGTTTCTGTAGAAACTATATTATATTTATTTTATTTTGGTTATATTTATTGTAATAAATATAACCAATATGTCCGTAACAATGTATAAATTTGTTTAAACAAAGTGTAGTGTTTGTTGAAACAATTACAAGTTAGTTAATAAATGAAAAGAAATTCCAATCTAATAATTTCTGCAAAATTAGAAAAATATGTGCATAACATATATTTTTGTTTAAACAAATGGTAATTGTTTAAACAATTGCTAATTAATTAATAAATGACCAAAAAGCAATAATTTAATAATTTTTGCAAATAATGGAAAAATGAGTTCGTAACAACGTATATTTTTGTTTAAACAAATGGTAATTGCTTAAAAAAATTTTTAATTTTTAAGTTAGGTTATAAATAACAAAAAACCCAATAATAGTAATTTCTGTCAGAAAAATAATAAATCACGTAACTTTGAAAAATTGT
Organism: Aphodius sticticus; assembly: GCA_963966075.1. NCBI lineage: Eukaryota > Metazoa > Arthropoda > Insecta > Coleoptera > Scarabaeidae > Aphodius > Aphodius sticticus. The sequence continues at coordinate 101,067,933 of OZ014506.1, read as the reverse complement.
AAATTTGGGGAAAATTTTCCCTCATTTTTAGGGTACTGCAGGAGAGGGTGGGAGCGGTGAAAAAAAAATAGTGGTTGCGGATTTGATTTTTGGGAAGTCCTGAACAATTTCTGACAGTCCCCCGCAACTTTTTTTCTAAATCCGAACCGTGAAAAAAAAGGAAAAAAAGATGCTTTTTTGCTATGTATTTTAAATGGGAAATTTTAGGTACTCGGTGGCATGTGTTAACGTTGACCGATTTTTTTCAAATTTAGGGGGATTTGTTTTTCCGGAAAAGGAACCGATTGGGGTGGTCGTTGCCCTCCAGCAAAAAAAAAGATTTTGCAAGGTATAAATTTGGACCACCCTAATGTATATAGTTTGTCCCACTCTTTATTCTGCAAAACTGTTTTGCAGTTAGTAACTCTCATACCGAGTAAAAAAGTTTCATATGGTCTTATTTGTTTTCTTTATTCCTTAAAAAACAAATTTTTTAAAAAAATTTTTGAATTTTAACGACGGTATTTTAGATGGCTCTAACTTCTTTAGGAATTGAAAAGCCAAGAAGTCAAGTTTTTACTCAGAATGACATTTACTTATAGGGTTTTTTTTTGTTTATTCAATTTATTTTTATTATTTGGATTTTGTACTTAAATTTATTTTTGTTATATTACTGTTATAGGTATTCAATGTGTTCTTTCTTCATGTTCAGATTGTTTGATGTGTATTTTATTTTTTATTCTTCTTTATTGTGTTAATACTTCACAGGGCTATAGCATTATAACTTATAAGGATTTGAAAAGGTCCATATGAAAAGAGTGACAATTTTTATGGGGAAAAAGTAGGATTATTCGTATTATTTGTCTATAACTCTAAATTATTAATTTCTATCTATAGATTAAATTTACTTATTTTTCTTGTTTAGTATACAGGATGGTCCGCTTTGGACAAAGATACCTACTCTCCCATAAAAGTGAAAGTTTGTTTTCATTCAGGCACGAAGATGGAAGTGGAAATCAACTGGGAAGATCTGAAGATTATTGACATTGATAGCGATTAAATGTATTCTTTATTATTTATTATGATGTGCAGAGCTGGGACTGATATTGCATGGATATCAAACTATTCATGATCTAAAAACTCCGTAAAAAATTATTGCCAATCTTTTGTCTTCTTTTAACATTATCGTACGCACACTTTAGATTGTGACTATTGCGAAATCCACATTGGTATCTCTTGCAAATATATGTAAATTATATTTTATTGTTGCAATATCCGCACTGAACTCTTTGGAAACGTTAACAATAGTTCTTTTTTCTTTATTCCTTCACACGTAGCATGACTGTTCTTTATTTGCGATATCGTTAGTGTGACATATGTAGCGTTTAGGACATTTTATTTGTGTGTTAAATAGTCCTTTAACCGATTGTGAGAGTTAGTGTTACTCTAATGTTGCAATTTTGCGTTATTTACAGTTAAGAAGTTTATTATTTTAGTTACTTATTTTTTTTTGGTTATTTATGATTTATATGATGTGGAAACAAAGTTGAAAGAACATTGCATATTTTATTTTATACGAAAAGTGATAATGTATTCTTAGTTTGTAGTTTGGATTAGTATATGTTATATTTGAGTAAACTTTAAGGTTACTTTGTATTTGTATAAGTGTACAGATGATGATAATATAACATTTTTTCTATGAGTTTTGTGCATGTACTTATTTATTGACAACTTCTTCCTGACCTTTATGTAATGAGTAATGACTATAGAGCGGATTTTAAGCATTTTTCTTATGCTGTTTTGTTGTAAACGGGTTAAAATGTTTAAGAAACTCCACTCTCTTTTCTTCTTATTATTCAAATATTTGCTTTTTTGTCATATATCTAGGTCATATAAAAGGTAGTTGGTTCTACCAAAGATAAAAGAATATAAAGATGCGACGCTTAGGGTCGGCTCTGTTGATTTAGTGGGGTCCACATTTGATGACCTTGAACGCATGTGAGCTTTAAACCGTTGACCAAACAAGACGGGAATTGGCGGGAATTTTAAACTAACGAATACAATGCACGATGGGCGGCAACGTTACCGACATTAGAGGTTATGTAATGCAAATGAAAGCAAATCAATATTCACATATATAAATAAAACGTATCCGATAGTTAGCTAAATGGAATATTAACAAAAATAGTGGATTATAATATAACAAATAACTGTGTGATTGTTTGCCTAGGCCATCGATATTCAAACTTGTTCAAACTCACATTATTATTATGACTTGTTGCTGGCAACCAATATGTTTTATATATTTTATTCTATTTTGTTTGATAAACGTAAACACCAAACTAAGGTTATGTCACCCGCTAGTATACAAACACAAAGGCTGTTGGTAGCCATCTTTTCGTTGACCAAATCTATCTCACTCGAACCGCGTTTTCTTGTCTAGTGACGTATCTTATAATTCTCTTATCTTTGGTTCTACCTTATTTCGAACTGTTTTTACCATTTTTAGTGGGCAATACTGCAACGTGTTTATGATTTTTGTGAACAGAACATGGTCTTATTGGCTAATCAGTCAGTAAGGGAATTGAATGTGCTAATCAAAAATGTAGGCTGTACCCAACTGTCTATCACCTCCATATTGTAAGATATAGAGTATAGAACAATCATTGGCGTTCTTCTTAACACTTTGAAATTGGCGCCAATTACGCCAGTGATCTTCCATTTTTATTTTAGGTTTACTTTTTTCTGAAATAAAAGTCAATACAAATATCCTTTTTTTGTGCGTTTTCCCCTAGCAATGAGTAATGAGAAAACGACTAGAATTGAATAGAAATCAGATAGAAGAAACAATTTTATTTAATAAATAAGGAAACTGTCAGAAAAAAAAGTGCATTCTGTGCTTTAATAGTTATTTATGTACCACGGGCATTAAACTGATGTTTATGCCCCACACATCAAGTAGTGCCCGTGGTACATACAAAATTTTATGTCCTACAATGGTTTTGTTCCTCCGTTTGAATGATATTAATAAATATTTTGACGTAAATTAAGTGACAAATATTTGATGTATCTGACATATAAACCATGGCAACGCTTAATGCCCGCGCGGACATAAAGTAGCTGTTTTTGCCCCGGTATCTAAGATGTAAAATGTCACTTTATTATCATGTTGGGCATAATAGTTATTTATGTTACAAGTGCCGAAAGTACGGAATAGCGCGACGAGCGGTAATGTGAGCTAGTCACGCTATGCAGTTTTCGGCAGGAGTGACATACAACGTTTTCTGTGCTGCTTTTTGAGTAAATAAGTATTTTTTTAAAATAAAAAATGGTTCGATTTCTGTATAAGAAATGTTAGTTTGGTACCACTGCGACGAAACGTCAAGAGTAAAAGTTAAAGGTGCGTTCCGATTGGTGATTGGTGCTAATGGTAGGTAATGGCGGTGGTAGCAGACGACACATATTAGTTTGCATGTACATAAACATGAGTAACTAGCAATTATCTATTAGAAATACTATAATGGCGTCTACTACCACTGCCATTCGCACTAATGAAAACGCACCTTTATTAAAATTCTGAGAGTTTGTTCATTACACTGTAGATGTCACATGCGTACCAACATTTAGAATTAGATATAACAACGGGTTGCTATTCCTTATCAACAAACAATCAAATTGGTGATCTTAGTTTATTTGAAATATGTATTTTATACTTTGCCCCACTAGAGCTGCAAAGTTCCATAGCGGTTCTCCAACCTCGAGCGAAATCAGCTGTTTTCGAGTGTGACAGCACAAAAAATATGTTTTTATTAACATTCAATTTTTCCTTAGACATCTTTCCCACTGCAAAAAGACGGCAAATTTTTATAAATTCAGATTGAAACTCCTAAGTTTTTAATAATGTATTATATACCATTTTAGGCCACTGCAATTAGTGTAATCTACGATTTCGCGAGCGTAATTATTCTGGTAGTTCCAGTTTTTTAATAGGTTTTATATCTTCCATCTTAAAAAAAGCTGAAATTACGGGAAAACCTAGTTTCCCACATATCTCGTTTCCAATACAGATTTTGTTGAGACGCCTTAATGACTTTTGTGGACTTAAAATTACCGACAACTTTTGTGCTTAATTTCTTTTTTCTATTTTTCCTATCTATCCTCTTTTCTGAAACTTTATGCTCTACATAATTTGTTGTTGGCAATTTTTTCTCGAATTTGCACTCTGAGAAGGACATACTTTTAGCTACGTACATTTAAAGTAGTTTCTGCAAACGTAACGCTCTTTTTGTGACTATTATCTCGGTAACTATTAAAAAAAGACGAAAATTGCAAATACAATTGGTGTGGGAAATTGTATGCTCTAAAACGGAAACGTTGGCCGGACAAAGAATTGTTTGGAGGGAACAAAATACATACAGGGGTTGAAAGAGTTTTTGTCACCATCGCGGGAAAAATGGTACACAAATTATAGCTAGTCAAATTTACTGTAAGAAGGTTTCTGTGTATTTTTTCATATAACTAACCGTTTCTAACAAATAGGTACCATCAATAAAAAAATAGTTGCGTGCTAAATACTGTTTGATACAACAAAAACTTTATTTCGTAATCGTTTCTTATAGTAGTTGAGATGCAAATTTTAACACTGTCCTTTGACATAAATCTTCAAATTGGTACTTGTCTTACCAACGAAAAAATATTAATAAATTCATTTTGATTGTTGGTTTCTAGATCATTTGAATTTCGTTCTGTAGTTTTAGTAAAATAAGTCACAACCCGCATTTTTCTAATTACGTTTCAGAATTTGCCAAAACGTACAAAAATGATGTGATAAGATTCTGTGTAAAATTATCAGTAATAATATAACAAGAGAGTGAGAATAAATTGAAAATAATTTGACAGATTGTTTGAAAACTTGTTGCCAAATGGCAACAAGTTTGAACAAAATCTGTCAAATTATTTTCTAATTTATGGAACTCTCGAGTTATATTTGACTAGATTATTTTTTGATTCACAAATTTTTACAATAAAAAAGATCAATAAAACTCATAAAATTATTGAAAAATTTAATTTAATTAATTATTACTTACAATATATGAAAATATCGTTGACACATTGTGAATATATTAAAAGAATTAACAATTTAAATTAGTACAATGAAAAACGCAATTATTAAAAATATTTCGAGACTCATTATTTATTGAGGATTTGGAATTGCTTGTTATATTAAGTGTTTCCTCCTGCGTATTTTCTCTAAGATTATTTATTATATTTGAATGATGTTCTTGGTTCAATTGTAAGTATGGTTTAATCGAACTTGCAGAATTATGACCAGTGACCTTGATTAGTTCTTGTTCTCCTACACCAGCTTTTGAAAGGTTACTTACTGCACTTGATCTGGCAGAATGGTTAGTTATTTTTTTAGTAACTGTGTCTAGACCTACTTTTTCTGTGGATTCTTTCATCCATTTTGAAATGGAATTTATTCCCACAGGAACGTTTTTATACCAAAAACCATGAGTTTGCCAAGCCGGATTTGGAGTAAGAAACAAGCGTTCGGTTTTAATATTTTCTTCACGTTTACTCATTAGTTTTTCAAAAAGACGTACAGGGCAAATATCTGGGTTATTTATGTTGGAGTCAACCATTTACTATTAGCGCACCTTTGTGCTCCACCTGTGCAATTTCTGTAAAGATGGGATTGTATTTAATCTTTTTATGTCGGTTTCTTTTTTAAAATAATGAACTAAACATTTCGTAGCTTCTCCTTCCCTCCTAGCTAGTTCATACGATGCAACGTGAAAAAACTTTCTTTGCAATCCACAAGGTGTATCTTCGTCCCAATAGTTAAAAATTTGCAACAATTCTGTATTAGAAAGTGCCACAGAACTTTGTTTGTGCTTTTCAGGATGTTTTTGTAAAATTTTTCTTTTTGCATCTCTTGCATTCCGAGCATTTCTGAATTCTATATCATGGAAAGGATCAAAGGGCTGTTATACTTATTAAAGTAAAGTTCTTGAACTAATTTTGCCGTTTTATTCCACATTGTCTTTATTACTGCTTCTTTATAATCATTTCCGTCTTTTCTTTTCATGTTATAAGCCCAATCTTTTAAAATCAATGCCAGAGTAGCTGTTGTAGTAGATTGATCCAGAATATAATTTCTATCTTTGGTGAAGGTCTTAAATTGTCTCCATATAGACTGATTACTTATTAGAGTATTTTTCGAAGTAGTTTCTAAAATCTTTTTTGTAATTTCTGCATTAGAAAAGGTACTAAACCGATGACTTTCACCCATTTCGCGTTGACACAATTAAGTAATTATTTTGACAAGTATCTGACAGTTGCTAGGTAAATAAAAGCTACAGTGATTATTCCCGAGAATAATCACAAGAGATTTATTCCCACTATAATATTGACATAGTTGGTTGAAACTTACCCTTGTGACAAATAAAGAAGCATTTCATTGGTTTTAAGAAACGTCAAAAAATAATCTGAGAAACATCATGGGAAATTTACGTGTTCATCAATTATGTTAGTATAAATAAGATATTTATACACTGTGGGCCAAAAAAAGCAGTATAAATTTTCAATTGTTCATATTTCTAAAGATATTAAGTAAATTCAAGCATTTCTTTCATAAACTAATTGTTTATATTATGAAGATTGAAAACATACCATATTTGCAATAATTCAACGTTCTAATACAATGTAATGTTGCTTTATGTATGGCTATGCAACATTTCTGGTAATATCCGGTCAATTTAAGGTGAAATGAAAGGTGTAATGAAATTAGTAGGTAATGGCATTGGTTTTCTTTTGGTCAAAAGGAACAGTAGAGATTTTATACCATCGTATACAGGGTGATTTTTTTTAGTATACAGGGTGAAATTTTTAAACAACGCTTCTTTTGCTGTTTTTGCCCAAAAAAGCAGTTGAGTTGGACATTGCGATTCCCTTCCATAGGCTCGAACAGTTCAATTGCGAAAAACCATGGAAAAACTATGGCCAACGTTTAGTTTTCTTATGGGCGCCATGTTTGATTTTGAAATTTTTGAAAGATTTTTCTTACTTGTTTTCCTTATTGTACTACAATTATTGGGCTGCAGATTTTTTGCAAATTTTTATGTTCTTGCAACAGAAACATAAAATTTTGCCTTGATGTTGGAAGTGCTCTTTATTTAAACATGACAAAAAAATAAAAAAGAACACTTGGTGTGAAGTGATGTGACATACTCAAAAAACGTTGATTCCAGCTCCGATTCAATCTTAGCAAAAACAAACAAAAGAACAAGTAACATACGTCTAAAATTTACAGCTAAATAACAAGAGTGATACATCATAATTGAAACTGACGAAAAGACCATCTAACATGATAAATTCAAACATGCCGCCCATAACAACGCCAATGGTTTCTCCACGATTTTAAAGATAACTCAAGTACACACTTAAATTTCTCTTACCGTTGCAATGTTTTTGTTACAAACGTCATATTCCACTGGTTTTTACTAAAAACAAAAAAAAAACATTTTAACTATTAACTATTAACAACAATATTTTGGAGACTGTGGCGAACTTAATAATAAAATTATAAACCCCTAACCACAACAAGTATTTTAGAACCTAAATACGTATTTCAGCAACTAAGTTGCCATCTTCAGTAGAAACTAAAAAGAAAAGAGATTAGCACTTCATAGTATCTTTACTGGATATTGTCCAAGCAAATCACTAGTGGAAGTGACGTCCATGTTAAAAATTAGCCTATATATACCCATTGTTCGTCACACCTCAGTGAATTTTGATCACTGAAGCGTAAAAAACATGTTTAATTAAAGCAGGTCAAACAATGGCGAACTAGGTATAGGACCCCTGTCTGAATTTATTAATTTATCTCTATTCAAGTGAATAAAGATACTTTCCAAGCTGTTTAGTTCCCTATTATTTGACACAGCTTTTACAAGTTTTAAGTCATCTACAACTACTTTATGACCTGTGTCTAAAATATGTTGAGCCACACTCGATTTTTCAAAACGATTATATTTAAAATGAGCTACATGTTCTTTGAACCTAGTTAAAATTGTTCTTCGAGTCTGGCCAACGTATTCTTTTTCACAGTCATGACATTTGATACAATATATACCAGATTTATCATGTATATCCTTATCCTTTGGGTTTCCAAGAAGGTTTTTTATGCTATTATGAGTCGAATATGCTATACAGAGATTTTGTGATGTAAAAATACTTCTCAAACCCCTCGTATATGCACAATCGAACGGTATTTTAACATATTTCTTCTTTTCTACAGACAAAGTATTTAAAGTAGATATTGAAATTGACGTGTATCGGAAAGATACTAACACAATCAGGTTTATCCCTAATGATTCGCAGCATCCTTTTCAACAAAAATTGTCTTTTATTAGTTGTTTAGTAAATAGGTTATTGAAATTTCCATTGTCCGCAGATAGATATCAGCAAGAATTATTGTTTATTAAGAATGCTGTCTTACATAATGGGTACCCTGAGAAAATAGTTGATAGAATGATTAAGAAGCAGAATCAAAAAATGTATGTAAATCAAATATCTACTTTAAATACTTTGTCTGTAGAAAAGAAGAAATATGTTAAAATACCGTTCGATTGTGCATATACGAGGGGTTTGAGAAGTATTTTTACATCACAAAATCTCTGTATAGCATATTGGACTCATAATAGCATAAAAAACCTTCTTGGAAACCCAAAGGATAAGGTAGATATACTTGATAAATCTGGTATATATTGTATCAAATGTCATGACTGTGAAAAAGAATACGTTGGCCAGACTCGAAGAACAATTTTAACTAGGTTCAAAGAACATGTAGCTCATTTTAAATATAATCGTTTTGAAAAATCGAGTGTGGCTCAACATATTTTAGACACAGGTCATAAAGTAGTTGTAGATGACTTAAAACTTGTAAAAGCTGTGTCAAATAATAGGGAACTAAACAGCTTGGAAAGTATCTTTATTCACTTGAATAGAGATAAATTAATAAATTCAGACAGGGGTCCTATACCTAGTTCGCCATTGTTTGACCTGCTTTAATTAAACATGTTTTTTACGCTTCAGTGATCAAAATTCACTGAGGTGTGACGAACAATGGGTATATATAGGCTAATTTTTAACATGGACGTCACTTCCACTAGTGATTTGCTTGGACAATATCCAGTAAAGATACTATGAAGTGCTAATCTCTTTTCTTTTTAGTTTCTACTGAAGATGGCAACTTAGTTGCTGAAATACGTATTTAGGTTCTAAAATACTTGTTGTGGTTAGGGGTTTATAATTTTATTATTAACTATTAACTATTACCGTGTATATGAAAAAAATCACCCTGTATACGATGCTATAAGATCTCTAGTGCTTTTTTTTACCAAACCCAGACAAATGTCATTAGCCATTGATTTTAACACACCTTTCATTTCACATTAAATCGACCAGATATTATCAGAAATGTTGCATAGCCAAACATAAAGCAACATAACTTTGGATTGAAACGTTCTATTATTGCGAATGTGGTATGGTTTCAATCTTCACACTACAAGCAATTCGTTTTAAAAGAAGTATTTAAATTGACCAAATATCATTGGAAATACGAGTGGTTAAACAAGATTCGCAGATAAATTATATAAATTATTGAACAACAAAAATATGCATCATCTCCACGCAGGAATGACAGAAGGAACTGCTTGGTAGTCAGCATTTAGCTGATAGTTTTGCTTTAAGTCTGACAAATTCATCATTATTATAGTCTGTAAGTAAACGAAAAATCACTAATTTTGAAAGACCCTAGCGACACCAAATTATTATTTTAAAACTATAAAGATATACGATGTGAACAAAAATATACAATGTTTGTATAAACTGTAAAAAATCCTAAAAAACGGGACTTTTAAAACTCCGCGGAACAGAGAATAAAGAAAAGTCGGTACTGTCCCGCCAAAATATGGTACCTACGTCTGCTCACATCCTCAAAGCATCTTATATATTTCCTTGTATAACTTTCAAGACAAAACAAAAAATAAATTATAACAAAAATTACACTAATTTACCATTTCTTTTAGCAGCAAAGCTGAAGATGATAACAACAATAAAACGGATGTGCAGTCTTGTCGCCATGTGACGTATTATTAATTGTGATTATGAGTCAAAGCCTAGTAAGATTTAATTGGCGCTTGAATATTGGGCGCAAACAGTTGCTGGGCGGGACGCTTGCTAGGTATACCTATATACACTCAGCGGGAGGTAAATTCGACGCGCGGACGTAAACGCAGTCTAAAAACAGTTCCAAAAGTGCTCCCTATCTGATTTACCTAAGGATGTGTTTTGTGTATCTATCAACGAGGAAAAATCATCCATCCACATTAACTTAAACAATTAACAATAATTGGTCGACTAATCAAAAGACAATGTTAAACAGCAACAGCGTTCACACTATATTCGACGATATAGACAATTTATTAAAAGGTACGTCTTTCACTCTTTTCAAAATCTTTGTTTAATCGAGAAGTAATGTTTTTTTATCGTGTAGATCTTTGCGAGTTCTTGTCGGAAAACATCAAAGATGGAAGCATTTCGGAGAAGCATAAAAATTTGGCAAAGCAGCTGGTTGAAAGATCGAAGAAACAGTTGCAGAATATTAGTGTTGTGACAGCGACATTATCAAAGCCGGAAGCGGATGAGGATGAGAGTTATGTCGATATGACGCCAACAAAAGGTTTGTAAAAATCCCAATTTTTGCATCATGCAAAAATTTACGCTTTTCTTGTGATGACGGTATTGTGAGTTTATTCGGTGCTGTTTGCTATTTACTATTTATTTTAATAATCGGAATGTTGCGATATGATATTTTTAGGTAGAGTCGCGATATTCTTGTTGATATTTTGATAAAAAAGAGTGTTTCGATATACATACAGGAAGATACGAAAATATTTACCGTTTCCTAGAATTAAATTCGCGCGTTGGTACTTAACCCTGAATCTGCAAAATACCTTCCTATTTAGTACTCTGACCCAGTGGCGTACCTAGAGCTTTTGCCGCCTGGGGCGGTAACCAATTTGCCGCCAGCTGGGGTGGTAACCAATTTGCCGCCCTTTCTAAGTCAATCAAAATTAAGTAATGGTGGTTATTAACATTACTGGACATCAACGAAAATTAATAAACACAAATTTTATTTCTTTTGCTTAAACATATTGTACCCATGGATTGTACAAATACAATATACAAATAATGTGTATAACATGTATGCGTGTTTATAAATTTATCTTTCTTGCTTTTTTATTCGAAAATTCTTGAAGAACATAATCAAAACTTATTAGTATTATCGGTTAGCTACTTTTCTATAGAAAGTATCGCTAGATTTCGCCATCTTTAATCGCTCATTGTTGAACGAAGATAGTATTTTTTTATCTATTTTAGTTTGGAAAAGCTGCTTTCACAACTGACGACACTTACAGCTATTGTTAAAAGAATTCTTAGCAATATTACTATGTTTGGAACAGAGTTTCGCAGCCTGTATTTTTGAATCTATATTAAAAGTTCAAGAGGCCTTGGTCCGCTTTTCAACTGCTCGTCGTCAATGACAAGAAAGTTATTCACGTGATATTCAAAATTTGTGTTTGCAAGATTACATGGTATTAGGAAAGAATACGTTTCTGCAAGGACATGTAGTTGCTCAAAAGGAACTGTTATTTCCTGGAGAACTCTATCTAGTAACGAAAGCATTTCCCGTTGTATCTCCTCTTCTAAAATCTATCGCCACGTCTCGCGAATGTTCACCACTCATTTTCTTTTTCGTTCTAACTCGACGCTCAGTGGAAATCTCCAACTACTCACACATTTTTTTTTGCTGCTGTAACTGCGTTTTGCATTAGCGTGCCCCATTTTCCACTGAAATACATTTGTGAAAAATTTGTTTTAAGTCACATTGATAACCCTTTTGTTTGGAGGTATTGTTGTGGGTCGTTAACTCCCAAAAGGACGGATTAATCGCATTAAATTGAGCTAGCACCGAAAAGAAAAAGATTCCAATGAGTGGAGTAATATTCCAGAGTCTGATCGTGTTTTAATATTTTTTCCTTAGATGTCAGTTTGTCCAACGCACATAAAATGTTTAAGAAATGTTTTTTTTTAAACAATTGAAGGCATGAGAATGAAAAGTGGATAAAAACATAGGGATTCCTATGGTCTTTATCCACTTTTCATTCTGAGCTCTTCAATTATTGTTACTACTTCTACTCTTGCGTTCCAACGAATTTCTACCCTGCACTTTGACCAGTGACAAAAAGTAAAATATCTCATCAATGAGTGGAAGACAAAAAAACGAAAATAGTCTGAAAAAATGTGGAATTGCATGGACACCGGCCCAGTTTAAAGAATGATTTGTACATGCTTATCCACATGCAGAATTTACTTTTATTGCAACGTCCTTGACCGATAGAGTCGCTGTTTGCAATAACAAGAAAGTCGCTAAAGAAATTATTATCAGCTGAGTTGTTTATAATCATTGATTCTGTTGATAACAACATTATTATAGTATTTTTATTTTTAAATAAATTAGTCAGAAATATAAAAAATGCCGCCCCAAAATGTGTCGCCCGGGGCGGATCGCCCCCACGCCCCCCCCTTGGTACGCCACTGCTCTGACCAACATACCTACAAAAAGTCCCAAAGATCCTGTGCCTGGCTTATGGCTTTTAACTGCAAAATTTACAATGGCAAAACCAAAACCCCAGAAAATGAAAATTATGGGAATTTTCGGCCAAATCTGGTTTATAACCATTTTATGGGTTTTGAGGACGCATTGAATGTAATATTGTAGAAATTTGCGACTTATAGGCAAGAAATATCAAAAACTGTTGGTCCGATCTACTTTTACTACTATGTTCAATAAACATTGCTACACTGCTCAAAAAAATTAGGGGAGCACGTTTTTCGAAGCCTGTAACTTTTTAAATAATAGTTTTAGGCAATTCAAATTTGGTGTGCTTTAAGGGCATATATTGAACAATGTTACAACTCTTAGAAACTTCAAAGTTACGCTTAGAAATGTGAATCAATAACACAAAACAAAATGGAAAAATGTCAAGTATGCTTTGAATTCACGTATGAAAGCATGAGGAATCTTAGTGAAGTGCAAGTTGCTCGTGATGTCGCCCTTATTCAGCATGGCCACTCTATTCGACATGTTAGCAGGGACCTTCGAGTTTCCCCTTCTGTATTCAGCGTTTATACAATCGGTTTCGGGTGACTAGCCAATATGTTAGAAGAGACAAGGTCGACATCGAAAAACTACTAAAAATCAAGATCGATTTCTTGTTCTTTCCTCTCTACGTCAGCGTACTGCCACAGCACGAGACCTCCTAAACGACCTAAGACGAGCACATGGAATAGAAATTTCTGATCAAACTGATTAAAAAACAGAATTAAAAGAAGCGAATTTGAAACCAAGAAGACCTGTCCGCACACCTTACACGCCTTACGCAGCATCACAAAGCAGCGCGACTGAGGTTTGCTCTGGATCACAGAGATTGGCAACTTCGTCACTGGACGCTTGTACTGCATTTCAGATTTCTTTTAATTCGTTGCGACGGTCGAGTACGTGTACATAGACGTTCTGGCGAACGCTACGCAGCCGCTACTATACAGGAAGTTGATAGATTTGGTCGTGGATCTGTGATGGTTTGGGCTGGAATCAGTATAGACAACATAACTGATCGTGTTGTGGTTCCTGGTAGACTAAATGCCATGAATTACATCGAAAACATCTTGGAAGACCATGTGGTGCCTGCTGCACATGGCGTCGGTCAAAATTTCATCCTAATGCCGGACAACGCAAAGGCACATACCGCCGGCATCACCAGAAATGTTGTCCAAGAACGTGGAATTCGGGTCATGGAATGCCGACGTTAAGTCCTGACCTGAATCCTATTGAACACGTGTGGGATCAGCTTGACCGACGTGTTCGCAAGCGCCCTAATCCACCGCTAATCATACAGGAACTGACACAAGCCCTGATTGAGGAATGGAAAAGCATACCCCAAGAATCTCTTCGCAGACTAGTGCGAAGCATGCCACGCAGGTGTGAGGAAGTGATTCGTGCTCGTGGAGGGCATACACTGTATTAAATCTTACTAAACCACAGAAAACCCGACTGTCATCGATACTATGACAGTCGTTTCCATTTTGTTTTACCTTATTAATTTACATTTTTAAGTGTAACTTAGAAGCAACTAAGCAGTTGTAACATTGTTTTTGTAATTTTTATTATTATTTTAAAAGTTACAGGTTTCGAAAAAAGTGTTCTCATATTTTTTTGAGTAGCATTGCTTGATGAACCAGACATTCAAAACGTTATGTATTTTTGATTTTTTCTGGATATGCGAAATGCCTTGACACATATTTTAAAATTACATACATTTTTTTAATAAATGGAAAAAGGGTCAAAGTTAAATGTGATCTAGATACAGGAGCAAATACTTCTAGTATTGGAATTAAACAACTGTATAGACGATTAAAAACCATATCTGTATATTTAAAAACAACAAACCACAAATGATATATTGATTATTGATAATTTTTGTGGTAATGTAATTCCGGTGATTGGATTTTATTGATTGGGATTACACTCATATGTAAACACAAGGGAATTGCGCATTTCATACATTGTCATGTCATGGACCATTGCTTTTTGGTAGTGTATGTAAAAAATAGAGACTTGTAAAGTTTTGTAACTCTATTACAATATAAGTATACACAAGAATATAAAGTAGATACAGACATAAATAAAGTAGAAAGAGAGGTTAAATTAATAATAGAAAAGTATGATGATGTAGTTCGAAGATATGGATGCTAAAATAAAGTAAAAATAAATTATAAAAATATAATATAAAACTTACTTACTCGCATATATTCCAATAGTCAAAACCAGTGGCGACACAGAGCTCTAGTATAAAACGAAAGTTAATCTTTTATTAGGTACCTAAATATCTGTGATAATCCCTTAAAAATTTCTCTCCCTATATTTTCAGTACCACCTGTAGAAGAACCACCCCCAGAGGTGCAACTAAGACATCCAATTATCAAAGATCCCATTACCAGAGAATGCCCATACATATGTACGTATTCATACAACAATTACAAACTAAAATCGCCCTGTATACAATGACATGGCAATAAACAATTTCAGCTCATAGAATTCACGAAATTAAAGACATAGAGAAGGCGGGATATTTAGAGAAGAAGGTAAAACTGTGGTCAATTTTGGACCATCAAGTAAAACAGTTCATAGTGATCAAAGATAGCTGGTTGATGATATACAGCAACGAAAATGATAAGAAGCCAAGAGAGGTGGTAGACTTGAAGAAAAGTGCTGTGAAACATGTGGACCACTTTAGGGATGGGATGAGTCAGCGAGATGCCAAAATGTTTGAACTGATCACGGAAACAACAACTTTTCAGGTGAGAAAAACTGTAACAAAATGTGTCTATTTCAATATTATATTATAATTCGTTTTTGCCTTTTTAGTTTTTGGGAAAGAATGCGAAGGATATGGAACAGTGGATTAGTGTAATTAGTAAATCGTCTAAATATGAAGACGTTGAGAATGGTATTGAAGAAAGGAGTAATCCCAGCCCACCAACACGGTGAGTACCTAAACGTAGCTTTTTTAATGTGTCTAAAATCCGCGACAGCAATACAGAAAAAATCTGATGTGGCCAGGCACATGACTTTACCATATTATATATAAAATTAATAGTTTAGGTGCATGAGATATTATTTGATCGAGATCGGCTATGTCTGCATTAAAATAAAACTAGTAGACCTAGACAGATAAATCGATTAAAGCTGCGTTCGGATATTGTACTCCGTTGACGTTCCGATTGGTGGCAATGGTAGGTAATGGCGGTGGTAGCAGACGAAATTATAGTGTTTCTCACATGTCGTGATGAAATTCTATTAGAAATACTATAATGGCGTCTACTACCACTGCCATTAGCACTAATGAAAGCGCACCTTAACGATGTTCAATATCCGAACGCAGCTTGTATTGACAGTAGTATTGTCAAAGCATTAGCGTTTGACACTGTCTACCGTCATTATAATCACATCTGACATCTAATCTGACATATCCTGGCTACTAGTTTTAATGCAGTACGACCGATCTCGATGAAATAGAATTTGCTCATGCAGCTAAACTATTGATTGTACCAAAAAATGTCATAGTCATAAATTATTCAGAATTTCCTCTAGTTTAATTTATTATTTAACTATTTCGACGAAATTCCAGAAATGCCGGCTTATTTACAAAATCTTTTAAAAATGCTAAGACTAAACCTCCAGTTCCTTTAGACCCTTTTTAACAGAAATATTTTCAGCTCTAAGTTTGGTTATGAAACTTCTAAATATGAAGTTTCGTCCCGATACCTTTAGTAGTTTCTCCGGAATCGTCGCCACAAAAAGCGGGTACACACACACACACACACACACACACACACACACACACACACACACACACACACACACACACACACACACACACACACACACACACACACACACACACACACACACACACACACACACACACACACACACACACACACACACACACACACACACACACACACACACACACACACACACACACACACACACACACACACACACACACACACACACACACACACACCCACATCCACACACACACAGACATTTTTTTGTACCTTGGTCAAAAATGTTCAGGGGACCCAAAAAGACATACTTCCGCTAAAATCTCAAAAATTTCTTTTGGCACGATTACAATACTTTACATACTACGTATGATAAAGTAATACACGAATAGATCTAAGTAAAATGTGTTGTTGGTAAATTTGAATTCTGACTGTTTTAAGTTAATAGTCAGAACTGGAAAACCAGACCGAAAAGATAAATACAAGCAAGCGTAAGCATTAAGTCACCCAGTTGGTTCCGCTTCCGCACACGCTTCCGGTTTTACGTCAGTTATACGTGATAACTGACGTAAAATCGTAAAACATACTTCTAGGATAAATAACTATCGATAGAATAGCCATAAATAGCAGGCATTTTTCTAAGGGGGTGTCTTCACTGCGCAAATATCAAATACAATTGCTTATACACTCGTGGACAAACAATTTTGACACTACTATCAGTTGCAAAAGTATTGAGCCCTGTGTTTGAATGCCCGTAACTCTGAAATTGCTGAACAAAAAAAAATAAATAAAGCGCGTTATACTCCTGAATCATTTCTACATAACAGGAGTGACTATAAAATTTTTCTGCCCATCGGTTTAGCCACGAGCGCGAGAGAAGTAAAAAATGGTACCTACCCAATTTTTGCGGTTTTAAAATAATGCTTGACTTTCCGATGCTTTTTCTCCTAAACCACTTAACAACAAAATTTTAATTTTTGTTCGGCTTACACTTAGAGTCTCTTTTATAGATTGTCGTTTTTAATATCTTGATTTTGTATGTAATAAAGTCTGTAAGCGAGCTTTTTATGGGCGCGGATATCTCAGAAACGAACAATAGCAGGACTACGCAGTTAAACAATCCTTATTTAGTGGGATCCATTGTAATAACATTAAAGTTATTTGAGAATTTTTAAGAGTTAAATGAATGTAATAGACTCTGTGCGCAGGATGGTTCCCCTTGGGGAACATTTTTGTCATTATATCTCGTTCGGTTTTATTTTTTAAACTAGCATACGTGATTTTTATTCTTTATTTGTGTGCCGAGATATCCGCTTCCATGAAAATTTATTTTGGCCAAGCGGATTAGCAGGAAAAAAAATGGAAAGACGAGCGCTTATTAAAAAGTGCTAAAATCTGGTAGATTTTTACACTTCTCTCGCGGTTCTGTCCAAACCTAGGGGCAGAAAATTTTGATAGCCAATCAAGTTATGTAGAAATGATTCACGAGTATAAGACACTTTATTTCAATTTTTTTTGTTCAGTCGTTGCAGAGTTACGAACCTCCAAACACAGGGCTCAACACTTTTGCAACCGATAGTAGGTATGCATTTTGATTTTCAATAACTGCAACACAAAACAGTATTGTTAGGTTTCTAGTTGTAGATACACTGCAAATTTTTACTTTAAACTGTGATTTTTACTTTAAACTGTGTAACAAAAAATTAGATATTGGGATGGAATAGATAAGACAGGACTACAGTATTTGAGAAACTAACCAAGTTCTTTAATATCTATACCAGCGTTTCTCAACCTTTCTACTCTTGCGGAACCCTTAAAATTGGGTTGGAACTAGTGATGGGCAGAATCGTATTATTTCAAGAATCGATTTTCAGTGATTTGCATAATCGTATGATTTGGTTCTCGAGTTGTTCTCCATTAATAATCGATTATTAATAATCGATTTTGAATAATCGATTTTGAATAATCGATTTTTAATAATCGTATGTTAATAATCGATTTTTAATAATCGATTATGGATAGGGAGAGTCAATGATGTAAAAGCATATTTTGGGTTGCGCGACGTTGGTGTGACGGGGGGGGGGAGTATAAAACTGATGTAAATGCATGAAAAACCGATTATTAAAAATCGATTATTAACATACGATTATTAAAAATCGATTATTCAAAATTGATTATTAAAATCGTTTATTAAGAATTGATTATTCAAAATAATAATCGAGATATCTCGATTATTTCAAGAATCGATTGTAATCGATTTTGTAATCCGAATGCGCCCATCACTAGTTGGAACCCGACGGAACCCTAACAAAAAAAAATATTAGATAGTGTCCTCCACTCCTTCCCAATATCATTCCGAAGAAAAAATACACAGATAAAAATGTGTAAATCCATACTGTATCAAATAATTAGCAACGTATCTGTAATGAAATGCTCTTCAATATGATTGAAAATTACTTCTACTGTGAAATAGCAGCACTTTTCCACTGAAATTTCAAAAATATTCTATAAAATTACAGTGACAATGCTGTATTTTCGCAGAAGTTCTGAAAAAAATACAGAGGTATAGCTGGAATGAAATAGCCAGTGATGCTTTGTTATTTTACAGCATTTTTTGTTGTAGTTTATTCCATTCTATTTCTATAATTTTTCAGAATTTGTCTCTGTGTATCAACTTATTTCTTCTTTTCATTTCCTTCAAAAGTGAAACTGCTCTTTCAAGTATTACCAAAGGAAGAAAACGGAAAATTTAAATAAAAAATACGAAAACGTAGAATACAAACAGTAATTTTTACAATAATTAAATATATTCATTAATAAGTTCGTAAAACGTAAAAATAAAATGAATAAAAAAATTAAGAAACATTTATTCTGAGTAAAAAGTTTCATATGGACCTGTAAATAAGATAATATTAGAACTTAGGCGCCGTTTGAAAAACATTTACCTTCTGAAAATAAAGGTTGTGAATAAATAGCCAAGTAAATATGACAGATGATTTCTCTACTATAGTATATAATAGAATAGTATATTTGCTATCAAAATTACATAACACGTTATTATTATATTTTCGCTTAAAATTTGGTAAATAAGAAAAGGCTTGCTCATATATACACAATGTTGAAAACGGCACTAATACAAGATAGTTAAACGCCGAGGCGAAAACTTGTTAAAAGGCGAAATTTGAAATAAAAAAATGTGAAGTTTTAAATTTTTTGCATTGACAAACTTTTATTAAGTTAACTATTTAAGTTTTTAAGATTTGCCAGTTGCCAGTTTATTTTTTCGGAAACAGATTTTTTTTTATTATAGCTTTATTGTGGATGTTACATTCGTTCTCCTTCATTCCTGATTCCAAATTTTCATATTTCCAACATTCAGAATATTCTAAGGAAAGATAAGAGGCCAAGGGGGAACTGCTGCTTCACAAACAGCCTGTATTGTTTATTCGTTACGTTATGAAAGATTAATTTATTTTGTTCTAAATGCATAACAAAATATCATATACAGTGTGTCC
Organism: Aphodius sticticus; assembly: GCA_963966075.1. Lineage (NCBI taxonomy): Eukaryota > Metazoa > Arthropoda > Insecta > Coleoptera > Scarabaeidae > Aphodius > Aphodius sticticus. The sequence goes on along the minus strand of OZ014506.1, from coordinate 101,047,957 downwards.
CACTTAAGAGTGTAACACCTTCATATCATTTTTATTTTTAGTCCAATTTTAGTAATTTTTTCTCTCAAATATAGAATACATATTGCTCTATTTACTGCCAAAAAACCAATTGTCTTCTTAAAATGCAAAGCACCTTGTGATGGCAAAATAAATGGCAAAAATCAAGAAATCACTTTAGGGATTTTTTTATCGAAAAATTTTACTAGTAATAATTGTTCAAATTTGCCCAAAGACCCTAAATCCAAAATTTCATGAAAATTAAAAAATATTGAAATTGTCATCAAAAATAAGTCCGTAAACATTATTTGCATAGGCAGCTGCGCTTAAAAAGTGTGCTGTGTAAACTTTGTTTGAAATAAAACCTGAACTGTCAAAGTGCTTCAGCTGCTTACCTTGCTGATCGCGCATTATCACCGACTAAACTTATTATTTTCACCTTTTCGGCAAGTATAAGCATTATTATTCAGACAATAATTAAATACAACAAAGCACTTTGACAGTTCAGGTTTTATTTCAAACAAAATTTTCATAGCACACTTTTTTTAAGCGCAACTGCGTATGCAAATAATATTTACGGACTTAAAATTATTTTTGAAGAAAATTTCTATATTTTATAATTTTCATGAAATTTTGGATTTAGGGTTTTTGGGCAATTCTGAACAATTATTACTAGTAAAATTTTTCAATAAAAAAATCCCTAAAGTGATTACTTGATTTTTGCCATTTATTTTGCCATCACAAGGTGCTTTGCATTTAAAGAAGGCAATTGGTCTTTTGGCAGTAAATAGAGCAATATGTGTTTTATATTTGAAAGAAAAAATTACTAAAATTGGACTGAAGATAAAAAAGATATGAAGGTGTTACACTCCTAAGTGGGACACACTGTATATCAACTTCTCATAAAAAGAATTGATACATTCCTATACAGTGTGTCACGGGACGTTGGATTGTATGGGTACTTTTGTTATTATTAAAGAAAGAAAGTTGGTTAAATGGGCAAAGTAGTGCATGTTTATGTGCTCTTTCATAATCCCTTCAGAAAACAGTTGAATTCCACCAAATGATTTCCAAGCTATTTTAAAAAACCCTAAAATGTATTTTTTTAATTATGGTCATAACTTCTTTATTTGTGATCCCATCAAAAAAACGTTTTTACGTTATAAAGGCACTTTTTTGTCTACAATATGATTATGTCAGTTTAAATTTTTTTTGCCAATGAATTCGTCAGAAACAAACGGAACTTTTGTTTTTCTTGTGGACGCCATATTGGTTTTATACATGTTATATTCAGAATTTTTTTCTGAGTAATTTGGCCGAAAAATTGAAGTTTTTTTTAATTGCGAAGAGTTTATTTGAACGTAAAATGCTATAATTCGTATGAGGATTATTTGGGCTGACGTTCACTACGATAAAATAAAACTATTTTCTTCCAATCGCAATATTTCGGAATAATTTATTCCTTCATCAGGCGTTTAGACTACAATGATTACAAAAACAATTAAAATATGCACTCAAAAGCAGAATGTTCCTACTATTTTTTTAATATCTCCAAAATCGCATGGTGCCATGAAAAGCACATTTGAGTGATACATTATTTATGTGCCCATAGTCAAGTTACCTTAATAATTTTAGAATGTATTTATCTGTACTAAGTGTACTAACTACACAACATAAAAAAGTAACAACATTTTAACAAACTAAATAATGTTTTCAAAAATCTTGTCATTATCGCATTGTTCACAGCATTCTGTAATACGGTGACCTTACCGAGGGTTCTTCTGTCAATCGAATTGAAAGCGGCGATGACGGTGTCACGTAACTCCCCAACGTTTCCAAAATTATAAACACCATGCACCTTATTTTTTAAGTCACTCCATAGATCTAAATCACAAAGGGTAAGATTCGGCAATCTTGGTGGACACAATATATCTGAATAGGTAGCAATTACTCTCCGTTTATGTCTTATATCTAAATAGTTCCTCACAATTCGGGCATTATGTGCAGGTGCTCCGTCTTGTTGGAACCACATACCTTAGCGTAAAGCCAAGGGTATATTGTCCATTCTTTCTTCCACGTCCTCACAGAGCAATATTGCCGATACCTCTCCAAAGTTAAATTTTTGTTTTTGTTTTTGCCACTATACCGCACCATACATTAAAACCAAACCAACCCTGCTTATGGCGCGGTACAAAAAGGTACTGATTTTTGCGGGCCCAGTACCCAGTAGTGCGTCTTCTTTCAGTTAAAAATACTGCAGTTAGAAAATATGTTTCATCAGACCATTATATTTTTTTACAAATAAAGAAGTTATGACCATAATTTAAAAAAATGACATTCTTTGGTTTTTCAAAATAGCTTGGGAACCGTTTGGAATTCAACTGTTTTCTGTACCGATTATGAAGGAGCACATAAATATGCACTACGTTGTCCATTTAACCGGCTTTCTATCTTTAGTACCCATACAATCCAACGTCCCGTGAAACACACTGTATATTTCTCGTTTACAGAACCGCGGAGTTCTAAATAAAAGCATTTCTTTAAAATCCTGTAATTATTTTTGTCTTAGATATGTATTCCAGACATTCATGCCAGGAATAATCAACCAAAAAATATTGTCCTCAATTGCAAAATTTGTTTGTACACCTGCTTATTACTAACACTGTTTATGCTATCTTTTAATATTGATATTTGATATTTATATTGTTATTTATGTGGAGATATATAAAACTAAACCAAAATATAAATATTTTGTAGCAGAAATTCGGCTTTATTCAGCCAACAGATTTTATATTTAACAATTAACATTATAAACAATGACTCAACCTAAAAACTTTCTTGTTCTCGTACGATATACAAACCTATTGTTTTGTCTGTTATCATGAAAAGAAGTTCTTCCCTGTAATACTTTCTTCGCATGACCTACTTTCCATATGAACGGTCATGTTGTAGTGAGGCACAACAAACTCAAAATTAACTAATAACTATTGGTCTATTTCGACTGGAAAATGCAACCTCAGACCAACGAAATATAAATTAAATGACTAAATGTAAAACCATCCAGTACTGAGTGTTAGTAATTTCTTACTTCCTTCTTCCAGGTTAGTTGATAAAACCTACAAACCGAGTCGAGAATTACCTCCTGAGCCAGTTTCCGGATTTCCCGGAGACAAGTACATACCACGGAGGCCGGAATTAAATCCTAGAATAGCAGAGCCCAGCGACCCAGTAAACACAACAGATGGCCCTATAGACGAAGAAAACACCCAGGAAAACATATACGAGAGCCCGAAAGAACTAATTTTAACGACCGCCAACAAGAAGACAACAAAATTCAAAAAACCTATTACTCCAGACACACCACCTCCACTACCACCATTCATCTTCAGAAGTACACAACCCAAACCCAAACCATTACCACCACAAGTTGAACAAAATATCCATCCACCCATTCCTCCAGCAATTCGTAGAGATAAGCCAAAAGCATTTGTGCAACAAAAAGAAAACACGTTATCCCAAGAATCGTCATTCTCTGAAGACGACGTTGAATATGACGAACCATTGAATGAAAAAGAGGATATTGATCTACCAAAAGTTCCAAACATTGATAAGCAAGGTTATATTAAGAAGCCCTTAGCAGTGGTCATTCAGCCAAGTCAAGATGATGAAGATGAAACGTACGATGAGGTCATACATCCATCAAGTCCTCCAGAAATTCTCAGGGATAAGCCAAAACCATTTAGAACACCAATGGAAAACACCATAATCCGACGGTCTTCATTCTCTGATGACGAAGACATTGAATATGACGTCCCGTTGAATGTAAAAGATGATGTTAAGTCACCAAAAGGGCCCGACATTGATAAACAAGGTTATGTTAAGAAGCCGTTGGCCATGGTCATTCAGCCAAGTCACGATGATGATGAAACGTACGATGAGGTCATGCATCCCGAAGTTGAGGTTAAGAAGCGTGTACCAAAGATAGCTGGGGTGAAGCCAAACATTTTGCCGAAAGTATCTGTTGTCCAGCCACCTAGAGCTCCAAAACCCACTGTGCCAATCCGATGGCCAAGCAATACAAAAAAAACTGCTTTTTGATTTGATAAATTTAGGGATATTATGCCATTATGAACTATTGTAATATTTTTTTATAGAGTCTATGTATGTATGTATGTAATATTTATACTTCTTTAATAAAATTTGTCTATATAGAATTGTCAATTTTAAATCCACGATATTTGAGAATATATAAATCTAAAATGGCGCCCATAAAAAAACAAAAGTTGGACTATGGTATCACCACCATCTACCAACCATAGGAAGAAACCATAATGTTGTTGTTAATCATCCAATTGATGTGGATGAAATAGTAAACATAATAGCAAAGATAAGAGAATTATAAGATACGTCACTAGACAAGAAAACGCGGTTCGTGAGATAGATTTGGTCAACGAAAAGATGGCTACCAACAGCTGATTGTGTTTGTATACTAGCGGGTGACATAACCTTAGTTTGGTGTTTACGTTCCTTGGATTGTGCAAGATTGTGTATGTAGTGTATTAATAAGCATTTTAATGAGTGGTCAGTTTTTAATTAAAATGTTAATTGTTAATGTGGTTTCGTACTGTTTAGTTTAGAGGTACCTTTATAAATAGTAGAGACAGTGAAAATGGACACAAAAAGGTATCCCAGTGGAAATCGGTGTGCGTACAAAACAAAATAGAATAAAATATATAAAACATATTGGTTGCCAGCAACAAGTCATAATAATAATGTGAGTTTGAATATCGATCGATGGCCTAGGCAAACAATCACACAGTTATTTGCTTAATTATTAATTATACTTTCAAAAAGTCAACAAACCGCTGTTATTTGTTATATTATAATCCACTATTTTTGTTAATATTCCATTTAGGTGACTAGCGGATACGTTTTATTTTATTTATATATGTGAATATTGATTTGTTTTCATTTGCATTACATAACCTCTAATGTCGGTAACGTTGCCGCCCATCGTGCATTGTATTCGTTAGTTTAAAATTTCCGCCAATTCCCGTCTTGTTTGGTCAACGGCTTAAAGCTCACATGAGTTCAAGGTCATCAAATGTGGACCCCACTAAATCAACGGAGCCGACCCGAAGCGTCGCATCTTTATATTCTTTTATCTTTGATAATAGCTTATTTTAGGCCGGTTAAATTCCTAATCGCAACACTTTTTATTCTAGAAAGAAACATAACAAAATGCCATATTTTCAAGTAATATATTTTATCACAAAGAAAACAAGGTTTAACAATAAGTTTGTTTTTTACATTTGAATCTCATATAAAATATATCTACACATAATTACAGATTTAAATAAAGAAAATAAAATACAACACAAAAAAGCTTTCAAAAGTGTTAAAAAGGCACTAATATACAGGGATGAACAAAAAAATATACATCATATTACAACTTTCTTCTTGACAGATCTCCAACAGCATCCAAATAAAGTTCCCAACATAGAAGCAACACATAACCCAACTTTTCTAACCTTGCTAAAAAATACAAAAATGAGGTTATGTCATTATTACTCGATTACTTCCACGTTACGTTCGGATACCTCCATCAGGTTCATATGACACTTTGCGACGTAAAACTAAAATCTTCACTTCATAGCTAACCTTTTGTACAGTATAAAATTCGCTTTTATGTCATTGCCGGCACTTGACACAATTATCTAGGTTATGTGATTAACGGGAGATAAAATTACCGCATCCTGAGGTCCTCGCTTAACGTACCATCTCCGTTAGTAACAGGGCTGCCGTTTGAGTTACTCGCTGATGTTTCCATCCTATTCCTAAGCTCAAAGACCTGTTGTATTGCTTTCCGGAAGCAGAGGAAATTATAATCGATGATACCTAAAACGTGGAAAAAAAAAAGAATAAGACAGACTGAAAAAAACATTTTTAAAAAAGTTAACAGTCTAAAAGCATAAAAATAATTCATCAAACTTGTCTCTGTAGAAAATTTGCAATAGGGAGATAAAAAATATTAAGTAAAATAAATTCAAGTAGTTTGACAATTTCGAAAAATTTTTATTTCACAATGAAAATCGTAGATTTTAAAAGCTTATAGACAATTTGGATAAACTTTTTTAGGTAGGCAAAGCACCATAAATGCTAATGTGAACAATTTTACGGAGCGTGAGCTTTCAAATTCGACGCGAAAGGCACTTTTAGATGTTTTTGCTGTAATAATTTGACAAACCGCCAATTAGTTAAAGTTAACTGTCTAAAAGCATAAGAATAATTCATCAAAATTGACTCTGTAGAAAATTTGCAATAGGAAGACAAAAAATATTAAGTAAAATAAATTCAAGTAGTTTGACAATTTCGAAAAATCGTTATTTCACAAATGAAAATCGTAGATTTTAAAAGCTTATAGACAACTTGGATAAACTTTTTTAGGTAGGCAAAGCACCATAAATGCTAATGTGAACAATTTTACGGTGTGTGAGCTTTCAAATTCGACGCAAAGGCACTTTTAGACGTTTTTGCTGTAATAATTTGACAAACCGTCAATTAGTTAAAGTTAACTGTCTAAAAGCATAAGAATAATTCATCAAAATTGACTCTGTAGAAAATTTGCAACAGCGGAGACAAAAAATATTAAGTAAAATAAATTCAAGTAGTTTGACAATTTCGAAAAATCGTTATTTCACAAATGAACATCGTAGATTTTAAAAGCTTATAGACAACTTGGATACTCTTTTTTAGGTAGGCAAAGCACCATAAATGCTAATGTGAACAATTTTACGGTGCGTGAGCTTTCAAATTCGACGCAAAAGGCACTTTTAGGCGTTTTTGCTGTAATAATTTGACAAACCGTCAATTAGTTAAAGTTAACTGTTTAAAAGCATAAGAATAATTCATCAAAATTGACTCTGTAGAAAATTTGCAATAGGGAGACAAAAAATATTAAGTAAAATATATTCAAGTAGTTTGACAATTTCGAAAAATCTTTATTTCACAAATGAAAATCGTAGATTTTAAAAGCTTATAGACAACTTGGATAAACTTTTTTAGGTAGGCAAAGCACCATAAATGCTAATGTGAACAATTTTACGGTGTGTGAGCTTTCAAATTCGATGCAGAAGGCACTTTTAGACGTTTTTACTGTAATAATTTGACAAACCGTCAATTAGTTAAAGTTAACTGTCTAAAAGCATAAAAATAATTCATCAAAATTGATAATTTGACAAACCGTCAATTAGTTTTGTGAACAAGACACATTTGAGTAGCTGTTTGATTTGTGTTACCAAGGCAACGGGCACAATTCTTGTACTAGAATTTCCAGAAACGTCAAACTGTATCACATAACCTATACCATTTCGTATTCTTAAAAGCGAAGTCATTATCAGCGGAAGCTTAATAGCGTTTTCTTTTAGTAAAACTAGTCCATATAAAATAATAAAAAAATTGAATATTTTAACAGTCCTATAAAATCGTCATTTCAAAACTGAAAATTTGTGACTTATTGCTTGGGTATGACTTTTTAGGATGGTACGTAATGCTACTTCATGTGAGCTTTTGAAATCTGCGCCAAACGGCTTTTTAGACGTTTTTAGTTCAATAATTTGCCAAAACGTCAATTAAGTTTCATGAATGAGACACAACTGACTAGCTGTGATTTGTGTTACTAAGGCAACAGGCCCATTTCTCTTAGTATATAGAATTTCTAGAAACGTCAAAACCTGTCACATAACCTATCATAATATTGTATTCTGAAAAGCTTAGTAATTAGGGCATTGTCTAAACAATAAACTTATGTCGGCAATAAAAAATAATTAGAATAAACTTACCCTGATGATCAAAATTGTCCTCACGCAGTATGCAAACCAATGCCAGGAACTTGTTCACCTCTCTCAGGTACAGCACAGTGCCGTTATTTAATTTGATAAGACTAGAGCTTTGTTCGTCAAACGCAGTTGCCTCCTGGTGGTCTCGGATACCGTAGATCCACGATACATCGATGACAACGTCTATCATATCGCAGCATAGCTCATAACTCTGCATATCGACAGGCGTAGAATCGGTCGCTATGTATATTTTCGAAACTACGTCAAACAGGAACGATTTTTCAATGGCAGAATTCTAAAAACACAAAAAGGATTTAATGTTTTTCACTAAATGTTCTAGTATGAGATGATATGTAAATGATCGTAACACACCTGTCAAAGTGACATATTTAATAATTTAAGGTTATGTTTGTGACAGATTTCTTTTTTTATCACCCTATAGTTTCTTAGCTATTTTGAATAGAAGTATAGTACCGTATTTAATATGTTGAGTAGGTTTTCAAGTGCTGGAAGTTGAGGTATGAGCTTCTGGACAACTTTTGAGAACGCCTCAAAAATTGAGTGGTCGTAGATGGAAGTGAGATGAAAACTTAAGTGGATTTGATCGCACCCTGAAAACGAGAAATTTAAATAAAATACTAATTTTTTTTTTCCGAATTAAACGAGAATTTGGAGGTTATATTACCTGCATCGGCCAGTTCGTAATTTGAGCGCTGGTGAATATCCCTCTGCGTTTCCATTTTGCAATCGTCAAGCAGACCGTCCACCTTGTGTATAAAGACCTCAAATTTAATATTTGGGTTCACTTTATACGCCTTTGTCACTGTCAGGTTTAGCTTGTGTAGCGCATCGATATATTCAGCCTGAAACAAATGTCGGGAAATTAACCACAGTCGAGGCGATAGGTATTTTTACATAAAAAAAAGTATTGTCCAGCACTCAAAAGACTTCTTACACTACTCAATTGTCGATATAATCTGATACATCTTTTTTAACGTATATAAATTCTTTTTATGTGAAATTAGTCCAACCTCAGTATAGCTATTTTTATATAAAATATAATTGTTGTATTAAACTACAAGTTAAATATTTAAAGAAAGATTTATTTTTAGGTTATATTTGAAGATTCATTTTTCTACATATTATATTTATGAAATATACAACAGTAGTTTTAAAATATGCTGTCTTGTTAATGTTTTATTCATGTCCAATGTCTTTACCTAGACTAACCAAGACTTTCACACCCTCATTATATCAATTTAATATACCTAATTATAATCAGAGAATCAATCCCTATACAAGAAAGAATACTTACGCTACTGAACAAAAATAACAGCTGTCATTTGCAACCATTACCAACATCACAATTATTCAATGTGGCAGGAAATACAACCTGTCCTTTGCGATGTTAGATTGCCCTGTACTAAAACTGAATGTATTTGTTTAAGCCTGTATATGTAACTTTTCTTTTTGTTATAAACTATTTGTTTCCAACTGAGCTTGATTTTTTGAGATTTGCATCCTGATCATCAACAAATTGTTACCCTGTATATAGCGCCATTCACCATTCGCTTATTAGAAAAATAAAGAAAAACACAATAGCTTTGTTCGCTGAGCGCGTTTGGAACGTGTTCGGGATGTAATTTATATTGGACCAGATGTGTTGTGTGATAATGGTAGGGCAATCATAGCGAGACATCGGGACACAATACGAGACACAATATAAAAGAGTACCTGAACTTGTTCGGGATTCGCTCAGCGAACAAACCTAATGTATGTTTCACACAAGATATATTGTAGTAAAAAAGTTTATAGACAATAAGTCAATAGTCAATAAGTTTCTGTTGTATTTCTATCTCAGATTGGTTTTACTTTATCGAAAAATTTGTTTTGACATGTTTTGACATTTTTTCAAATAAAATCTGTTGAGAATTTAATTCCCTATAATTTGCATCTAAAGGTAAACTACTACAAATCAGATATTTCCGGTTATTATTTGAACAGTTTTTAGGCGCTATATTTACAAAATAACGGAAAGACCAAGATTGCAAATGTAGTATGGTATTTTGGAAACAGACAATGCCAAACAATGCCAAAATACTAAGTTTTAAAACTCCTTTAATTATTTTGAGGTAACTCCTGGTATTGGTTTAATTGAAGCCGTTATTTTTTGTGTTTTTTTTTAACAAAAATAATGTCAAGGCTGATAAAATTGTAGAATTTAAATAAAAGCCTCCTTACTGACACTGTTTTTCTGTGCTCAGCGACGTTAGTTAATTCCCGATAGTATCTCTTCATGTTCCGCTTAGATATTTGTTGACAGTAAGTTTTTTATAGCGCTTTTTATTTTCATTTTCATTAGTTATTTCGCTATTTTTCCTTTTGTAGATTGTACGTACTGATGATGGTGGTGTCCACCGAAACATGTATAGAGCTAATTAAATAAATTTGAAAGGATCAAGGAGGCTTTTATTTAAATTCTACATTAAATTAAATATGTTTGAAAGAATAAAAAAGAATTGCAATTGTTAATTATTAATCTATATATTACATACTTTTGCGATTAATCTATAGGTTATCAACAGCTAAGCTAATTGATGTTAAATGTTAAAGCGTTATTTACAGTAACAAGATTTCAGACAAATATAATTACTGAATCACATGATGACAAATATAACCAATATACACAATAATATCCAAGACGCCAGAACAAATTTCTAAAAAAATGATAATAGCATTTCTTATTATTTGGGAAAAGTCCATTATTCAAAATTTTGTTATTAATTAACTTTCCAGCATTATTAATTTAATACCAAATAAATCTCAATGGTTGTTCAATTTTTAACACTAAAATAAAACAACTAGAAGTTGTCCCTTCTAAAATATATAAGATTTAGTTTCTGAAATACCAAAAGTACAGGAAACGGCAAGATAATATGATATTTATGTTTACATATCAATTATTAATTAAAAACATTAAAACCTTCACCAAAACAAGTTTAAAGTACATAATTTAATTTTTACTCGGTAATTTAGATACCCTACGTAAGATAATATTTAACAAACCTGCGCGTCTATGACGAACACCAAGGCACCGCAGCCCCCAAAAATCATATCGGAGTCGAAGCTGGGATCCAAAAAATCGATCTGTCCGGGAAAATCCCAAATTTGAAACTTAACGAAACTCGAATTATTGATGTCATCTTTGATTATTTTATTTGTACTCTCTAAGAATAATGTCTCGTTTGGGGACATCTTATGGAAGACAACCTTCTGTATCGACGATTTACCAGACCTCCGTAACCCCATTAGCAATATCCTCGGTTTCTGTTCACTTCGACTAGAAATCGTAATATCGTGATCACCATCAAACCCGCCATAACCAAATTCCTTTGGGAACGAACCAACTTGTTCATCGTAACCACCTGCTTCTTCCTCGTCTTGATACGACTGCAATGAATAACATTTTAATGCACAGATGTTGACCATAAGAATTCTAACCTATAAACTTACCATTTTTTAAGTTTTATTTTTGTTTCATATAAAATTACGACGTATTAGTAAATAACTTGGTGTGGTTTTGATATGGCCCTCGTGTTTTAACACCAGGCACAGCTCGGAGCATTTCGATGAGAAATTTTATCAAATTATGAACATTCCACAATGTAATAATATTGATTTAGTTGTACGTCTACGCAACGCACTCACAATAAAATGGGTATCTGTGGCGCACAATATCTAATGTTAAAGTTTACTAATTAAATACGGTACAAAAACTGATAACGATTGATAAATACAATATTATAAATATACATAACTCGTTCTATCATTTGTATACAGTTCATTCACTTTTCTATCTACTGCACGTCTACTGTCTGTAGAAAATACAAATTACAAGCGCGCATCTTTTCATTCTGTATCGTGTAGATCGTAGTATTCTACGAGTTTATTATACAGTACCTACTTATTAACTAGTTTTTATTACGTAATGATCACGCTGTTCATTTCGGCAACAATTTAAAAAATTATTGAGAGTTCCCTTGGGATACACATATTTGGTTGGTAATGAAAGCCATCTTTATCACATGATTGCACATATGCACATGATGTTCGCTACGATAATAACTGATTTGTTTGAAAAATTGTGATATATGGATTGTTTTAAAAAAATATAATACGCAGTTGTATTTCGTTGTTTTATTATTCCACATAGTAGATTTTTGTTTTCCGGTAGACAAGATTTTCCTTCGAGTGGTGTATTAATATACTGGGTGTTTCATTTGATAAAGCTGTTTTAAAAGTATCACTTGAATTGCAAATTTTGAACGCTTTGTACGAGATATATTAATGAAATAAACATTATTTATAGATACTTAATTTGAATATATACCGCAATAATCAACAAAAAAGAGTAGGAAAATCAAAATAATTAAACATTGTATTGTAGCTTTTAGGTATATATAGGTACCCCTGATAAAAGTCGATGTATTTTGATATGTGGAAACAAAAAATTAAATAAAAATTATACATATGATTTCGCATTAAAAATAACAGAGTTGATATCAACGTGCGGTATCTCAAATTCGTTCATTTCTGCACATGACGTCACTGCGAGAAGGGTGATTTAGATTAACAGGTTGACAACCGTTCCACTGGTGCCAACGCTTTAATTGTCAAAAAGGTTAAACGCAACAACGACAAATTACAAAATTACTACCACATTACCAAGGTCTATAAAGTAGTAAGGTTACCCAAGTACGAGATTTCTCAGTTTGAGGGGTAAAGGGAGATCGTGACGTCACTAGAGTCGTGCGCTGCCACCAATTCGAATGCTTATTTCGTTGTATGATTTAGGTTAAGTAGGTGCATAATTATATTGAAAAAATAAATGCATCTTTCTTGTGATCATTTTTAAATGATTAGGATGAAAAAAAAATGATGAATGTGATTATCACAACATGCTATTTCAATAATTTGTTAATAATGCTGAATAAGTACATTAGTATGTAATGTCCGATTAAAGAAATGTGTTGTGCTAAACCAGGTCTCTGCAGTTGGAATCAAAATTTAGCAGAAATTCAGTGAGTGGAGTCAACCTACAAACAAAATCAAGAGCCGGAGTCGAAGGTGGTATAACGGCAACCACATATTTTTGCAACCATGCAAATTGGGGGTTGAAACACTAAAATTATCAGGAATTGAAGTCGAATGTTTGGTTTACTAACTCTACAGATAAATAAATAGAAAAACTATAACTAAATCAGTATTGGTACAACTTGCTTATTAAACCACTCATTGGCTTGTCCTGGTTACAATGTTTGGTTAGAACATACGTACAAAGAAAAAATAAAAAATCAGAAGCTTTATTGTACAAATTTTCTCATCTTTGTTGTAATTTTATTTTTAATATCAGCTACTCTTCGTTAAATATTTACATTTTTTTTGCTATTGAAAAGTAAAATTTAAAAAATTTATCCGTACATATATTCTTTGCTCGACAAAAGCTTTCAAAACTATGGTATCAATAATTGGATCTTGTTTTAAAAGTTCTCTTCTTAATTTACTGCTAATTCTTTTCGAATTATTAATCCCATCCCCCGTAAGTCTTTCGAACTTGCTAATTCATTTTATTAAACAAGCGTTTAAATTCTTCCGACGGATTTCTTAGGCCGTCAAAAGATAAATGACGTATCCAGGATGGAAGGGAGTATGGGTGCTCTTGCTCGTCTTCGTATGAGTAATGTCCCAATTGTGGATGAGTTCTGCTTTAAACTTTGATCACGTGGAAAAGTAAAATATGATATTGTTAATCCAATCACTGTTGAAATGTTATACCTCATACCGCAACCCGGTACGGAGCAAACCATAGGCATCTAAAATTGATACATGATTTAGAATAATGTAATTTCCAATATAAATTAATATCTTACCTTTACTAACTTAATTACTTCATAAAATACTACACTAATAAAACAACCAATAACGTAAAACTATCAACTATTGAATTTAACAATATAAACGCAGAATAACGATTAAACACGAACAAAAGTAACCTTTCTAATTCACTAAAAAACCTATAACGAGCTGAGCTGGCAATAATTAAACGTATCTTTGAACAAACTAAACGAGCGATGTATGCGACGTGATGCGAAGTGTGCCGGGACTCTAGTGACGTCACGAAAGTAGAGCATATAGGGATCTGAGGGGGGTATATAAAGTGTACTATAGGAAAGATAGCAAACTGGATAACCTCTCTCTTTATAGACCTTGCCACATTACTACTATGGCAACGATCGCTACTTCTTGCAATCACGTCACTTGTAGATGCACGTGAGCAGACCGTGGTGGGTCGTGGATAGTATTTTACTTCACAAGTTCGGATAAGTATAGTTACGGTACCTATATTTTAAATTAATATTGGCGTACAAATATCAACTTTCGTTAGTTAAATTAAACATAATTAATTTATTGATGAATCTTTTGTTACTTTTCTGGTCAAAGTGTATTTCTTGTATTTTAAGTTATGAAAAAGAAGTTGAGTTATGATGAAATAAAATCGACTGTCCTTACCCTGAATTCTGTATTCAAATAATATAAAACAAAATAAATATAATATAAAACAAAAAAATTAAAAACTATTTTGCTCTTAATATATCCGAAATATAAAATAATAATTGATCATCTTATTCGTTTTTAAACCATACACTTCCGCTTATCTCTAAAACTGGAGAAAAAAATGTTAATAGGCAACCAAATCTGCCATAATGTATAGATTTTGCATAAAATTGATCACCGAATAGACTACTTTCGACGTACGAAGAGACCAATGAAAATGTTTGATAATAGGTAACGGTTGTACCCACAGACAATATACCTATGTATTATACATTATATGTATATTGTATTATGACGAACTTTATTAATTAATTGTCTGATTCACGATAGATTGGTTAATAACGACAATAGGGTAATAACATTTGGGGATAACAATAATTTAATACAATCCTAATAAAAAGAAATTTAAATCAGATTAGTAAGATAAGTGAACTACATCCGGTATCCTGCGGATCTCACGCTTTCACCCCCCACCACAACCATTAATAACTTATTTAACGGATCGGGTAAACAACACCCTGTAATACCGACAGCGTGTTGTTGATTCTCACGGCGTTGGCGTTGTTCGATTTATAAACCCGTTTTTTTCGTATTATCATTTGAAGTTATCGCAGAAAGCGCATCTGTCGAAGGTAACTATCATCCTGTCTCACCGCCTCGAATTTAAGCGGAAACAAGCTATCGCCGGGCGACAGTCGCATCATTTACAAGCGTCTACGTCATCTCTGGCACTAATTTCGCTACCGTTTCGCCACTTTCTAAATACAGCGTCGATTTGCGAGATTGTTAATCATTTGTTTTTGCTAATTATTACAGATGGGCGACAGTGACGATGAGTACGATAGGAAAAGACGCGATAAATTTCGCGGCGAAAGAGCTGAAGCTAGTTACAGAAGTGCTGAAAGAACTGTGAGACCGAGAGACGATTGGCAAGAGAGGTTAGTTTTGTTGGAAGTTGTTGAAATTGTGGATGTTTTATGGTTGTTTTGGGTGGTTTTAGGGATGCTTGGACCAGGCCGAGGGCTCGAGACTACCGACCCGGTGTCCGTGATAGAGGATACTCGCCAAGTATGGAGCCCGCGACGAAAAGACTGCGGCACGATTATTACGGCGAGGGGTATTATAACCATTATCCTACGTATCACCAGCCTCCGCATCGGTAAGTTTTATTGTTTTTGTACTGTAGAAAGTCCAATACCCAGTATAACACTAATTTATTTTCGTTAATCTTTTAAATTGATACGGTAGTTAAGTAGTTGTCTCCGAATCGATACTAAAGGTGTAAAAGACTGAATTGAGTTTAGTTTGTTAGAGAAATGCGTCATAAATGTGTTTTAATCATTTTTTAACACGTGAAGTGTGGCATTATTACTAGTGTCGGTTTTTTTCAATACCTTTGGCTGAAGCGACTATAGAAGACAATAATCAAATAAAATTCATCAAATAATGACTATAAATCTCTTTTTCATAGTGACTTTTGGATTTTTTTATTAGTTCTTGAACACTATTTGGCGACAAAAATTAATCCGACTAAAAAATATTAAGTATTTTGGCAATCTTTTTACCGAATTATATGTAGATCTTGCATTCATCTTTCTCTGTAGCTACGTGTTTAAAATTTCACACAATTTTAGGCTAAGCTAAAGCCGAATGTTCAGTCGCACACTAATTATAAATTTCTTCTTTATTACTCTGTATACATGATTTCCTGGATAAGAGTGGTAGTAATTTAGTGTTGTGTTTCATGGTTACCATAATTATATAATAAAAAGTCTATATAAGGAATTACAGTTAACCTGCCAAGTTAGTATTAAACATAAATAACACGTTTACAAGTTTAATGATACTGATAACAGTATTATCTTGCACATCGTAGAAGCATGAAGTTTGCCCCTTTGTGTTTTCAAATCGTCATGTTTTCTTTTAACGGTATTATATGCAAAATATTCTTATCTTGGTTTAAAATCTTTGAGGCCACAATTCAATTTATATATATGGTGCAAACAGGCATTAGTACACATTTTAGCAGTTATGTATATTTCTTTCTTTACTGGATGTTGTGTCTTTTTTGTATTTTGTAATTTCTTTCTCAACCAATTTATTACAGCTCACCATTTTGATTTACACACTGTTCTATATTATTTATGTACCACCTTTCTTTTATTTATGCATGGTTTAGATGTCACACGGTCCAACGAGATGCAACTTACAACATAACTAACGGAATTTCTGTTAACCTCTTTTAAGACCTGGTAATTTCTTCAGAGAGCCTCAGCCCGCGCCTGCTGAAGGCCAACAGCCCCCCATGATGTCTTTCAAGGCATTTCTAGCGACACAAGACGACAACATCTCGGACAGCGAAGCTATAGAAAAGTACAACGACTACAAACTGGAGTTCCAACGGCAACAGTTGAACGAATTTTTTGTAGCCCACAAAGACGACGAGTGGTAAGCATTCCTGTTCGTTTTTTGTTGTAAAAACAAATATTTGTAAATAATATTGGCGGTTGTATGTGCCGGATAATTTTTTTTTGTGGTAAAAAATTTTGTTGTCTGGTTGGTCAATTTTTGATTGTTACAAAAATTACAAAGAGGCACATACAGCTTTTGTTTTGAATTAACTTTTTGACACGTTTAAGATGCCCGTTTTTTCCTGGTGCTGATGACGATATTATACACTAGGGTGGTTCAAATTGGCTATTTTTATTTAGAAAGCAACGATCCCCCAAATCATTTCCAAATCCAAAAAAAGCGGACACGTATTTTTTCTTTTTTTGAAATTTTGATTCTTAATGGTGCCTGTCGAGGCCTCAAATTTACATAAGAAAATGCATGGGAAAAAGACATTTTTTGGTGTTTTTCGATAATTATTCGGAGTTTGGGAAACCTTAAGACTAAAGTTATAGGACTTGTAGAGGACTTTCCAAGGAAGAATTTAACCTATCATACATATGGATTTGATGCCCCCAACCCGCCCCCACAGTGCCCTGAAAACTACCCTTAAACAAGAAATGTAGATTCTTCAGAAAATTGACCCTTCTAATTATTTCATTCTCTTTTTTTGTCATAGAAATCATTATTATAAGTCTAGTGGGATGTTTATAAACATTTGTCAGTTAATTTCCATTTGTTTAAACAAATTTTATTTGTTTAAATAATTCGTTTTTCTCGAAAATCCGTCTGAATTCTGTTTTCTGAGTTCGAAATGGCAGTTTATTATCTTAGAGTGCCATTATTCATTAAAAAAATTCCTCCTATTGTTTAAACAATAAATTATTATTCATTTTCAACTTTTTTCTAATTATGGTAGAAAATTCACCTTTTTTGAGAAACTCGTTTTTCTCGAAAATCCGTCTGAATTCTGTTTTCTGAGTTCGAAATGGCAGTTTATTATTTTAGTGACATTATTCTTAAAAAAAACTCCTTCTATTGTTTAAACAATAAATTATTATTTATTTTCAACTTTTTTTTAATTATGGTAGAAAATTCAGCTTTTTTGAGAAATTAACTTATAAATTTCACCATTAATGTGTTTGATATTAATATCACCATTATGCATTTGAATAATATTTTATTATATAAACAATGGAAATTATCCCAAAATATAAATGATGTCACTTGACGATAACAGTTGACCAGACCGATCTAAAAAAATTAATGTTGAGGAGAATTGCAAAAAAATTGTTTAAACAAATGGAATTTGTTTAAGCAAATTTGTGTTTATTAGCTAATAACATAGGCAAGATACCTCGAATATGAAATTTATAAGTTAATTTCACAAAAAAGCTGACTTCTACCATAATTAGAACAGTTGAAAATTAATAATAATTGATTGTTTAAACAATAGGAAGAATTTGTTTAATGAATAATGTCCCTCTAAGATAATAAACTGCCATTTCGAACTCAGAAAACAGATGTCAGACGGAGTTTCGAGAAAAGCGAATTATTTAAACAAATGGAATTTGTTTAAACAAATGGAAATTACCTGACAAATGTTTATAAACATTCAACTAGACTTATAGTAATGATTTCTATGAGAAAAAAGAGAATGAAGTGATTAGAAGGGTAAATATTCTGAAGAATGTACATTTTTTCATATAATGGTAGTTTTCAGGGCACTGTGGGGGTGGGTTGGGGGCGTCAAAGCCATATGTATAATACCTCAAAATCTTCATTGGAAAGTCCTCTACAAATCCTATAACTTTAATCTAAAGTTTTCCCAAACCCCGAACAATTATTCGAAAAATACCAAAAAATGTCTTTTTCCCATGCATTTTCTTATGTAAATTTGAGGCCTCGACAGGCACTGTTAAGAGTCAAAATTTCGAAGAAAAAAAAATACGTGTCCGCTTTTTTTTTGATTTGGAAACGATTTGGGGGGATCGTTGCTTTCTATCATCACTTCAATTTTTGCAATGCATTTTTGAACCACCCTATTATACACATATTTAGCATTGTTCTGTCGACTGTGGTTTGGACCCGATTATGTGCATACATATATTTATAAGAACGTTTTTCTCTGCAGCTGTTGTCACGAGCGTTCCCGCAAAACACTTCGTTGCCTTCTTCCTCTCCGTTACGTTAAAATATTACGATGTGTTCCGTGTGTGAAAAAGCTACGTTAAAATTGTGAAACGAAAGAGCGAAAACGAAAGATCGATCAGAATGTAAAAAGTTGTTGCTATATGAAAAATCTCTATATGTACGAAATAAAAAGCGGTGCGCGCAATGCACTCGCTTTCGCGTGTCTTGTTAGGTTTATGCCTTGCAGGTGAGATTCACGTTTAAGACGCTATTATATATATATATACATTTACACATCGTGCCTCTGACGAGGTGCTGTTGTTTTTTCTTGAACGGGCGAATGCTGTGTGAGTGAATGTTGTGCACGTATTTGATGCAGAATTTTCTTACAGTTTGTACAACGGGTTTTGATGTTAGAATATTATTAATTTAGCGCTCCAAAAATGTCTACATACAAAAATTCATACATTAATTAATAAAACATTAAATAATAAATAAATTAAGTTAATTCTTATGTTTGTGTAGAAAAATTAACCTTAAATTCTGTGGAAAGTAATTAATATATTTGAATAAACGAGATGAAATTTGTTTGCGTTATTTAGAATCAATTTAATAATTAATTCTAAATATTGCAAACAAATCTCAAAAGATGTTAATTAATTTTTATAAACAATTCCTTTGATTGGTTGTTTTGCAGTTGAAGGGTCCTCTGCAATAACCGGATAAATTTCAGATTTGAAAATTATAAAATTAAAAATAATATTCACTAAAATCAGGAAAAAGATAATCAATTTTACAAATATTCATGTCTCGAGAAAAATTCAAGAGTTTTAGATGTCCTAAAAACATCGCAGCCATAGTTAGAATATTGATTTAACGTACGGTTGGTTGCAAAATTGAGTAACTGTTAACTTTGGTTAGGAGTAAAGTATCAGTTCTTCACTATTAAAGGTAAAATGTCATAGGAAAAAGTTTTTTTTTTAATTTAATTTAAAGCTCAGTTATCAAACTTGATATCAATTTGACTATTTTATCTTTTGGTTTTATCGTTTGATCAGAAGTTACATCATTATTAACGGCAAATTATGACACTGTATTTTATAATATACCATTTCTAGTGAGTCACAATGATAATAATAACCAGCATTTTCAGTAAAAGAAAATTTGTTAAAATCAGCAAATTTTTTTGTCAGTTTATTTAACTATTATTTTCAAAAAATCAAAAATCCACTATACGGCAAGTTGAACATTCTTTACCTTTAATTTGTTGTATTACTTTTACAGTTTTGTGAATTTATTACCCGAGAAAAACCTTTGGAACTTTTACGTTTTTTGAGAGAAAAATGTGCCGGTTTTTTAACAATAATATGTACTTAAAATACCATAATAAGTACTTATCATGCAATAAAAAGCACTTTATAACAAGGACAAATACTTTTTAGACCACCCAAAACTTTAAAAAATAACTTTTTCTTCAAAAATAAATAAATTGATTTGTCTCTTTCTGAGATAGAGCCAGTAACGTGTGAGCATTATTCGTGACTTTTTGGTGCTCCAACAGCATGGACAGATAATTTTTTTAAGTGGATTATAATTCTGGACGTAAAGGCATCATGTTACATTTTTCAATAATACAAACTTAAAATGTCGACAAATTAGTTCTTTTATATTTTCTGTACTGTGTGAAAAAGAATACAACATAATAAAATTATGAAAACTCAAAAACAAAATGGTAGCTACATCTTGAACTTTTCATCATGTTAAACACTGTGTGTTGTTTTTTTTTGGAGCAGCGTATTAATTGAAGGAGTTGAAGCCATAAGATATCATGTGCATTATTAAAAAAGAAACAAAAAATCTGATGTGGCCAGGCACATGACTTTATCATACTATATATAAAATTAATAGTTTAGCTGCATGAGATTCTATTTGATCGAGATCGGCCATGTCTGCATTAAAATAAAACTAGTAGAACTAGACAGATATGTCGATTAAAGCTGCATTCGGATATTGTACGCCGTTGACACCGGGTACACCGTCCAAATGACACTTACATGTTATTGGGTATAAAAAGTGGAATACAATATCTGAACGCAGCTTATATTGACAGAAGTTATTGTCAAAACATTAGCGTTTGACACTACCTACTGTCATTAGAATCAAAAAATCTGACCAATCCTGGCTACTAGTTTTAATGCAGTACGACCGATCTCGATGAAATAGAATTTGCTCATGCAGCTAAACTATTGATTCTACCAAAAATGTCATAGTCATAAATTATTCAGAATTTCCTCATCTTTAATTTATTATTTAACTATTTCGACGAAATTCCAGAAATGGTGGCTTATTTGCAAAATCTTTAAAAAATGCTAAGACTAAACCTGCAGTTCCTTTGGACCCTTTTCAACAGAAAGCTTTTCAGCTCTAAGTTTGGTTATGAAACTTCTAAATATGAAGTTTCGTCCCGATACCTTTAGTAGTTTCTCCGGAATCGTCGCCACAAAAAACGGGTACACACACAGACATACATACACACACACACACACACAGAAATTTTTTTGTACATTGGGCAACAAAAATGTTCAGGGGACCCAAAAAGACATATTTCCGCTAAAATCTCAAAAAATTTTTCACTATTACAATACTTCACATACTGCGTATGATAAAGTAAAAACATCCCAGGACTATTCGTGTGAACTCAAAATGTCAAAAAAAAACAATTCTTCAATATTTTTGTGGAAAAATAATGCAACAATAAAATTCTCTAACTATGCTGGAATGAAAGCCTAAACCTTGAACTTTTGATCATGTTGAACAATGTGTTGGGTTGATGTTTTTGAGCATCCTATTTATTGTATGGTAAAGCAAAAAAATATTGAGTTAGGTGGCATAATTTGTTCCAATATTTGTTTGTTTTGACATAAGAAAGCAAGTGATTTTGCAGCTTGCAATGCCATCTGTTAAGCCATCTGCTCAGATCCAAATAAAGCCAAGTGTAAATTTAAAATTTGTTGGAAAATGTGGTGTGTACTGTAAGTATTCTGCATCAAATGCGTTAACTTAGTTCTAAAGAATGCATCGTACAACATCTTTAGAACTGGTTGTATTGCTGTACCAATTTTATTTTCATTAATAAATGTTGTATTAGTGTTTTTGCAACTTGAAAAAAAAATAAAATAAAAAAAGCAGCAATAAACCGTTAAAACGAGCAAAAGATTTGCGTGTGTGGATTAATTTGTCAAAGTGCAGCGAAACGCATCCGTTACGTTTGTGCCTAATGGTTCCGTTAATTATAGGTTTCGATTGAAATACCATCCGGAGGACTCTGTTAAAAGGAAAGAGGAACAAATGGCAGCTCTGAAGGTACGATATTGATATTGTTGTGTAACCGTTTGTTCTCATTTGTGTCATTTTTGTTTTTTATAGAAAAGGGTTGAGGTTTTTATGGAGTTGCTGAGCAATGGGAAAATTTCGAATGTGTCCACGGATTGTGTCCGAACTAACGACCTATTGAAGTTGTTGGATACGGTTGTTGTTAAGCTGGAAGGTGGCACTGAAGAGGATTTGGCTATCCTGGAAGAGGAATATTCAGGTTAGAATTGTTTTTCCATTTTAACTTTGTATTGTTCTGTTGAAATTCTGAGACTAGGAATAATACAAATTTAGTTCCAAATTTAAATTTAAATTTAGTTCCAAATCTAAATTTGGAACAAAAATATGTAGGGTTATGTAGTGTGTCCCCCAGAAGGACCTAACTACATATAGTGGACCTGCAATTTAATTTTGAGAGAAAAAGTAATTCTTTTTTAGACAGTTTTGGGTGCTTTAAAAAGTCTACAGCCACAGTCAGAATTGTTTTTTTTAATGTAATTTTATGCTCAAAAATTAAATTGAAAAGTTTTTAGAGTTTTTTCCACAGGTTCTTACTCATAGAATCTTAAAAACAATACACCCAATTAAAGGTGATGAGCAGATTTTTTATATTCTAGTCAAAGTTTTAAAAATTGCAGAGAAAAATTTGCTGATTTTAACATACTTTTTTCTTCTAAAAACACAAGTTATTGTAATTGTTGTGACAGTAAGCACTAGTAATAGTACATTCTAAAATGCAGCTGTCATAATTTGTTGTTAATAATAATGTTGACATAAGATGAAGGGATAAAATTGAAGACCTACCGATAAAATCGAATCACAGAATATCAAAACTGTTAGAAAATATTAAAACTTGCTATCTGACCTTTAGATTAAATTTAAAACAACTTTTCCTGCATATAAATGTGAAAACCTGATTCTTTACTGTTTACGGCATCCAAAACTGTTTATAAATAACTATTTTCAAAAAAAATTCTCAATTTATTTATTATTATGTATTTTGTTGAAAGTAACAGAAATACATGGTGAAAAAAATACTTCATGATTATTATTTTTGTTTAAAAAAAGAAATTTAAAGATTGAATAACTTATAGATTATAGTAGATTGCATATTTTGCCAAAACTTTAAAGCTGAAAATCAGCACATCTTGGAAAGTTATTAATAAATAACATAATATATGTGTATATGTTATTTATTTACATGATATTTATTACAAATTATAGTCTGTATCATTTTCTAGAAGTTAATTAGAAACTTATACATCAAAATAATTTAATTCGTTTAAATTTAAACAAAACTTTTAATAACAAAACTAATTCCTGAATAGGGAATGTTTTTGTGTTTAACATCATTAAATTTAGTCCGACAGTAAAAAAAGTTTCAGATGAAATTTATTTGGTTTTAAAAAATAAATCCAGAGATATCTCACACAACAGATAAAATAGATAAAATAGCGCGTGGATTTTAAAATCAGCTGTTTCCCCAACCGCCAACTCTAACCTCAAACAACACTTGTTTTGACGTTAACATTTGTTGGTTATCTGATCGGTATTTATTGCGATGTTTCTTTTCGTGTTTTCAAGTAGTTAGTCGGTCTGGAACTTGAACAGCATTAGACCAGTGAGTGTGTCACTTATTTCAATGATTATAATTGACATTTGAATATCAAAACAATAAACTTAAAATAACTCATTCAAACTTCCCGCCCGAAAGCTAAACCAAATTAAAGGAACAATGGTTCAAGGTCCCTGAGCGACAGGTCATAAAGATCAAAGGATTTGCGCGAAGTGACCAGTCTTATATGTCTAGTCTTTGGTATCTCTACAGTTACATTAAAAAAGTTTTCAATAGAAATAATTGTTTTAGTACCATTATCCTATGACAACCCACACAAAGTTGGTGCCAATATCACCATTGTGTTTCCCCATGAGACCTGTCTTTTGTAGCTTTCGTTTAAAATATTTACATGATGTACTTGTAGTTTTAATCATTTTTAACCATATTAGTTTAACCAGTTTCTAGCCCTGTCCAAATTCGTCTAAATTGCTAACAAAACAGATTCATTTAAATCATGGCTTGTCTATATTTGTTAATTACTTACCAAATTATTTCCAGAACTCGAGAAAAAAGAATCGAAAACCGAAGAACCGCAAGCCGAAAAGAAAGAAGAAGTACCACCTGCTACCACGAACACGGCATCGAAAGAAGACGGCGAAGTAGCCGAAGTCGAACAGGCCTCCAAGACATCGGCCATCGACGATGACGGAGAGATCAAAGAGAACGGCGAAGAAAAAGAAGAAGCCGCGAACAAACAAACAGAAGAAACACCAGCCGAACCGATGGAAACCAAAATCACCGAACCCGAGGAAGAAGAACGCACAACAGAAGAAGAACCGTCCAAAGAAGAGAAGGGCAAACTGGACGAGCAAGAAAAAGAGGTCGTAGAGAAGGAAGAAAAAATGGAAGACGACGAGGAAGGCGAAAAATCGAAAGACGACGAGGAAGAAGAAAAATTGAAAGACGACGAGGAGAAGATGGAGGAAGGAGGCGAGGTTGAAGACGTGAAGGAAGAGAAGAAGGAGAAGAAACGGAAGAGGTCGTATTCCGGAAGCAGTAGTTCTTCGTCTTCGTCTAGCAGTAGCGATAGCGAGACCGAAAAGGATGATAAACCGAAAGAGAAGGAGAAGGTTGAAGACGGGGAATCGGAGGAACAATCGAAGAAGAAAGACGAGGAAGAAGACCCGAAGATCGAGGTCGTTCCCGACGAACCAAAGCCGGAAAAACCGAGGGCGTTGCACAAAACCACGTCTATTTTTCTTAGGAATCTCGCGCCGACGATCACCAGGCAAGAGGTGGAGGCGATGTGTTCGAGATACGATGGGTTCTTGCGGGTGGCGCTGGCCGATCCGCAGCCCGATAGGCGTTGGTTGAGGCGAGGGTGGGTTACTTTTAAGAGGGACGCGAATATCAAGGAGATCTGCTGGAATCTGAATAATATCAGGCTGAGGGATTGCGAGTTGGGCGCGATCGTCAATAGGGATCTTAGTAGGAGGATACGGCCGGTTAATGGTATTACGGCGCACAAGCAGGTCGTGAGGTCGGACATCCGGATATCGGCGAGGGTTACGTTGCATCTGGACACGAAGAGTGGGCTGTGGGTCGAGCAGGATGAGAAGAAGGAGAAAGCGCAACAGGTGTGTAATTTTTGTTGTCGTACGAAATTTTTGTATTGTAAAGAAATTAATTGTACTGGAAAATAAGAGGCTAGAAAGAAAAAAAAAACCTGTTTTACTGCAGTTATTTTTTATCTTTTGTTTTTTCGGGAATGCTATTATTCCGAGTAAAACTTTTATATGGACTGTTTGAAAGAATGCAAAAAAGTCAATTTTGGTTTGGTTTTGTTTCTTTATTTTTGTACTAAATTTATTTTTATTCCTTTTTGCTTATTAATTAATTTTTTACTTTTTATCACTGTAACAGGCTAAGGGTTTTGTATTGTTTTCTTTGCCTGAATTTTGCATTTTTTGGAACTTCTTAAGGAATTAGAAAAGCAAGTCAGTCCATGTGCCACTTGCCCAGAATTACATCTATTTTCTAAAAAAATTGATGCCGGAAACAAAATGGGACATTGAAGTAATCCATTATACTTCCACTTAGACTTTTTAAAGAGTATATAAAAGTACAATATTTTAGCTTTAATTCTTTTGACATTTTGAGATCATTTTTTTTTCATGTCCTTGGAGAGATGCCTTTTCAAGTTCCTAGTCTGTTTTAATCTTGAATTTGTGGTTTTTGCCACTATTTATTGTTATTATTATTTTTATTTTGTACTTGTTTGGTTTGTTATTGCAAATTTTTGCAATTCTGTGTAAATTGTACGGGAAAGGAAAAGTTTATTTGAAGAGCAAACATGCAAAATCTGATAAATCCACCATAGACGTTTTTTGAGATACACATCAGTTCTATCTAATTCAAAATCCATTTTTTTTTCATACAAAATCAACCCTGAAACAAAAGATTCCAAGCTAAAACTGTTAAACCGACAAAACAAGTACACTTCCTTATGGCCGCTTTCATACAAAGAAAGTTCTGTTATTTATTTTTGCAGGAGGCGAAGTTTTCAAGATAATCAAATATTAGATTAATTTTTGGTGTTGAATATCTGTTATATTATCATCAAAAAGCCCAGTAGCATTCAGATTTTAATCAAAAATAGTGAAATACAATTGAATCGGTCGGTTCGAAAACACTACAAGTCCAAAAAGTGAGTTCTGAGAAAATTAACAAAATAATTTTGTAGGTGCAATATCTTGAAAAGTATAGCAGTTAGTTAGCTATTTTGTGCTAACAGACAAAATATAAAGTAGTTCACAGAGAATTAAATGTATTACATATTTTAATCATCATGGACATGTACTGTTTTTGAACTCTATGGAAAAACAGCGTACATTTTAAGAATATTTGTTTATTTAAAGCATTTAAATAATAATTTTATTATGATGTATAGTGTTTTTGGCGTTCTGATTCCAAACCCATTGTCATATTTTTTTAATTCCAAATGACGGATTCAATATGGCGACTAGAAAATTTAGAAAGATGTCTGGTGCTTATGTAACTTATTTGCTGCAATATTTGAAGATCCTAGATGTCCAATTTTCAAAATTCAAAATGGCGGAATCAATATGCCGACCGAAAATGTAAAAACTCGTGGATTTGCATGAAAATTATTTCCCGTCATATTTGAAGATTGATAATTAAAAATGTCATGTCAGATTTTCAAAATAAATTCATAATAGCGGATTATATATGGTTAGTCAAAATTACCGGGACACCTAAGTAATTCTTCAACCGTAAAGGATTTTAAAGAAAAATTCAAACTAAAGTTTTTTGCTTTTAAACAAGCTATCGTCTAAATATATTTTCAATATACAGGATGTTCATTTTATCCCGGAAATTTGGTAAACTTTTTTTTCTAATGGACCAGCCTACATATTTAAAATTTTTTTATAAAATGATCATTAACAGATAAAAATAAAAAATCAAGAAAAAATAACTAAACTATAAAATAGAATTAAATTAAATATTCAAGCTTCCAAATTAAAAGAAATGTGTATGTATGAAGGAATATATTCTTAATTTGAAGTCCAAAAGTTTTGATTAATTGCTTATAACTAAAAAATTATAGTATTGTATTAAAAAAAATATTTTTACAAAAGAATTAATCCTAGAATTAAAAAATGTATAAATATACAGGGTGTGCTATCAGTTAAATTTCTAGAATAAACAATAGTTTGTTTAAACCCAGAAAAAAATTTTTTTTTGGTGTTGCAGAATTATTTAGGTATTTCGGTAATTTCATCTACATAGTTTTGATTAATTGCTCACAACTCAAAAATGACGCATTTTATAAAAAAATCATACAAAAATTCTTGGAGTTAATGTTGAAAAATGTAAAATTATTATATAGGATGTTCTATTTGAAAAAGTAAAGGGTACCAGATACCCTGAATAAAATGAACATCCTGTATATTAAAAATATATTTAAATGATAGATTGTTTAAAGCAAAACAACTTTTACTTGAAAGTTTTTTTTTAAATTGCTTACGGTTGAAAATTATCCCAAGCATCCTCTTTAGGGGTATTCGATAGAATAAATCATAGTGAACATTTTGGCTATTTCAGTTCAAAATGGGCAATTTTGGACTTGTACTGTTTTCGAACTCGCCGATTCAATTAAAATTGTAAAATAAACACTAAAAAGCTTAGTTCCTTACAAATTTAGGGGTTATCATCTTCAGGGGTCAACATCTGTTTACGCAATCCCCTGTTTCTGGGATTTTGCTGCAAAAGTTTTTGGGAGTTGTGACAAAATGTGAAAACTGGATTTAACATTGTGGTTCCTCATTTTAAAAATACCTTTTCTGTCGATCGTTTATTTATGAGTCAGCTTAGTGGATAGGAAATCGTTTATTAAACAACTCTATTAACGCACGATTTCTATTAATGCATGATTTGTTATAGCCAATCACACGACGTAATGACTTGATTGGCCAATCGAGCATATGTGAAATGAAACCTTCCAATCAAAATATACCGCCCTCTAGAACTGTCAGTGTCAAACTACATAAATTGTCATATAACCTAACAAGACATTGGCGAAGAAAAATCTATGTAGACGACGCTAGAAGAATACGATCGACGAAATAATTTTGTAACCAACTCGAATATTAAATGGCGATTAATGATCTGGACAATTAACGCTCGAGCGTTAAACAGTCTCGATCATTAATCGCTCTTTTTACTATACTTGTTGGTTAAATAACTATTTTGAGCATTGGTTAATTTATAACTAAGTAATTCTATAAAATAATTACTGGAAAAACATTTAATTAAAAAATATTTCTTTCATATCGATATTATTAATTAAATTTAATAAACTATCCTTTACAGCAATACTTAATCATTTTTCTCATTTTATAAAAAGTACTGGAATCAACAAAACTATTTCGTATTTTATTTTAAATGATCAATTTCGGGAAACTCTTGTATTTGTAAGTACAAACGGTCATCAGTTAAAACTCTCTATATCCATTTATATAATTTAATTTGTTATAGATAGATAGATAGATAGATAGATAGATTTATTCAAACTCAAAAAATACAGTTTAAAGTCAACAAAATAATTTCAATATTTGAACAATATTATTGATGAAGAAATTCTTCTATGGAGTAGTAGGCCCCTTCAATTAGATAATTTTTCATCTTCTTTCGAATGAGGTGATCAGGGCCAACAAATATATTTGTAGGTAGTTTATTGAGAACCCTCACTCCCACAGACAGTACTTCAGTTGCTCTTAGTCGGTGGAAAGGTGGAATAAACTTGGTTTTGGATCTGGTATCATGATCGTGTACATCGCAAGATCTCTGCACCATCGATTTTGATTTCCTTTGTTCAAAAGCAGTTTGCAGGATAAACTCACTGGGTAGTGTAAGAATCCTGAGTTTTTGAAACCAGGATCTACAGCTGGTTCTTGAGTCAACACCAGCAAGTGCTCTCACCGCTCGCTTCTGCAGTCTAAAGATTTTTTGTGAATGTGCAGACCCTCCCCACACCATTATTCCATACGCCATACGTGAATGGAAAAGAGAGTGGTAAGCCAGCAAACCCGCAGAGACATCAATACATTGGACAATTTTCCGTATGGCAAAGATTGAGGCAGACAGCATTTTACTTAGGTCTTCAGCATGCTGTCGCCAGGTCAAACGAGGGTCCAATGTGATTCCAAGAAATTTTCCGGTGGCTCCGTTTGTTGCCTCCCGACGGGATGCTAGGAAATGGACTATGGATGTCTTGTCCACATTCAGCGACAGCTCGTTTGCTGAGAACCAAGTTTGTATGGTGTCTGTAGAATGTTTGGCTTTTACTGCTGCCTCATCTCCGTTTGAACATGTATTCAGGAAAGTCACGTCGTCTGCATACAAAACCATATGACCCTCTGTAGTGTTTGCAGGAAGGTCATTTAAGTAAAGTATGAACATTAACGGTCCAATCAAGGATCCTTGGGGAACTCCTCTTTTCATAGTGTACTCGGTACTTTTACTGCCAGCAAAGTCAACCACCTGAGAGCGGTCACTCAAGTAGGATCTCAGGATGTTCAGTGTTACTCCCCTTAATCCGTATCGGTCCAACTTTTGCAGGAGCAGCTCATGCGACACGCAGTCAAATGCTCTACTCAGATCATAGAGAACCGCAACGCACTGCTCTCCTCTCTCAAACGCTTCTGCAATCCAGCAGACCAAACTCACAATAGCATCACGGGTTCCCATACCCTTCCGGAAACCAAACTGGCGACCATCAAGAATTTTCCTCGAACTAACAAAGTTGGTGATGCGTTCCGTCAACAAGGATTCGAAGATTTTACCAAATACCGTTGTTATCGTTATAGGTCGATAGTTTGCTGGATTTGCAGGATCTCCCCTCTTGTGCAGTGGTATCACTCTCCCAATCTTCAGACACCGTGGAAAAACACCCTCACTGATGCATGCGTTGACAATATGCGCTAAATGGTTGGATATGATATCTTCAACTAGCTTGACAACTTTTATGTTCATGTTATATATATCCCTACTTGGTTTGTTCTTTAGTCTTTTGATATGTCGGCTGATTTCATCTGGAGTTGCGGGAAAGAGGTACATAGACACTTCTGAAGATCTTATATTGTCCATGCTGTCCATGGGATCTAACGTGGAAGGTGGAATTTGGTGCAGTATGTTTTCGATTGCCTGCGGGAACGCTCCAGCAAAATCTTGACATGTAGGTCGATTTTCCATATGCCCACTGGCTTTACCTCGACCAGTCTCACGGTTGATGATGCTCCAGGTTGTTTTTTGTTTGTTGTCCGATGTTGTCAACTCCTGGATGTTGCGTAGTCTTCTTCTTTTGTTGCATTCATCCAAATAGAATTTTTTATAGTTTTTCCATAGTTGATAAATGGCAGGATCATTAAGATGTTAGAAACTCGCATACATCAAGTCAAGGGTTTCTTTTATTTGAAAAAGCTCTGCATCGTGGTGTATGTGCTTTGACCTAGTTGGGCACTTTCGGTTTGGAAAACAATCATTGAAGTGGCCGAGAAAACAGGAGAGAAATTTATTGAATTTTAGCTCTGGATCTTGCGTGTCTGTCACCTCCACCCAACCTTCACTCTCAATGGCATTTCGGAAATTTAAACAATTTTGTTTGGACATGCTCCTAGTCATTATCATGTCAGACTGTATTGCCGTTTCGACCGGGAACGCGATTAAAAGAGCCTCATGATCTGAGAGGGCAGTATGACAAACTTCGGCTTCGTATTCCATCTTGTTGGTGAAAATATTGTCAATGGCCGAACGAGTTGTTGCAGTTATTCGGGTATACTCAAATATTGTTTGCTTCAAACCAAAACTTTCCAATAGTTGTGTGACTGTCAGACCATCCAAACACGGAGAACCACCAAAACTGACGTTGAAGTCGCCCGCGAGTATCACCTCAACATTTGAGTCAAACTCAGATACGACAAAAGCAAGCGCATCCTCAAGCGAGTCTATGAAAATATTGATATCTCCCGCCGGCGCCCTGTAAGTGGATATTATTAACGTTTTGATCTTTTTAATATAGCATGCCGCCAATTCAATGTGAAGATCCTTCGAAAAAGCTTCAATCATCTCCACCCTCTCTGCTTTTAGGTCAACGTGCACGTATATGCAGGTGCCCCCATGGATATGCTCCTGTCTGCAGTAATTACTAATCATATTGTGGTTAGCGAGTGTATACATTTGGAAATTTTCGTGGTTTAGCCAATGTTCCGCTATGCATATTATTCCCGGTGTAAGTTGGTTAACCAATTGCTGTAGTGCTTCCAACTTATTTGTTATGCATTGGATATTCATGTAGAGAACGGACATCTTTATGTTATTTTTATTTTTCTCATTAACTCGGTTTCTTGCTAGGTCGTCGTCTTGTTCTTGCGTATTGGGTGAAAAAACCTTGTAACATATGATCCCGCTGGCCAGATTTGTGTGGCCATGGCCCGCTCTAAATTGTGTAAATCAATCATTATTTTGAATGACGAGTAGTATTGCGGAAACTTTGATGGCAGCTGCTCGCAATTTACTTCCGGAAAATCATCCTTCAAAAACTCAAGCATTAGAATCCCTTTTTAGTATTCTTCACCTTTTTGATTTTTTGATTCGAAAAAAATATTATTTTAATCTTATCTCAACATTTTTCCAGACATTCGGCCTGGTATCGAACAACCCGGTACTGCACAACATCACCGACTACCTCATAGAGGAGGCTAGCGCCGAAGAGGAGGAGCTCCTCGGGTTGGAACCGTCGTCCGACAATCAAGATTCCACGAGTACCGTCGACCGCGACGACAACCTCATATCGGTCCTCGACCGGATAATACTCTATCTACGAATCGTCCACTCCGTCGACTACTACAACCACTGCGAGTACCCCAACGAGGACGAGATGCCCAACAGATGTGGCATTCTACACGCCAGAGGACCTCCACCAACAGCAAAGGTAGCCATTAATTAATTTTTAATTTTTTTTTAAATTTTTTAATCAACCCATTATTTTTTAATTAATTTTTTAATTAATTAATGAATTAGAATTTTTAAATTAATTAATGAATTTTTTAATTATGTAATGCATTTTTAATTAATTAATGAATTTTTTAATTAATTAATTATTTATTTTTAATTAATTAATTATTTAATTTTAATTAATTAATAACTTTAAATTAATTATTTTTAATTGACTAATTACTTTTAATTAATTAATCTTATTTTAGTTAATTACTTCTAATTAATTAATTTTATTTTAAATAATTAATTATTTTCTAAATTAATTATATATTTTTTGATTAATTAATTAATTTTTAAATTGTTAATTCTTTTTTAATTGATTTTTAATTTTGTAATTAATTAATTTTTAATTAATTAATGAATATCTGATTAATTAATGGATTTCTAATTAATTTTAAAATAATGAATTAATTTTTAATTAATTAAATATTTTTAATTATTTAAATATTTTTTAATTAATTATTTTTTGATTAACTAATGAAATAGTGAAAAAACTAATGAAACTTTAGGTTTTTTAACTTAGTTAAACTTTAGGTTAATGATCAATTTATTAATTTTTTTAATTAATTAACAATTTTATTTTATTAATTTCTCTTTCAGACTGATATGACGCAGTTCATCGGTACTCCGGTTGAGACAAAGATGGCCGCATTCCTTCCCGAGAAACAGTCGAAGGAGGATAATAAGAACGAATCGAAACTTGTCACTTTGTCTCTGAAAGATGTCGATACCGAGATCGATAAGTTTGTGCAGGCGAATACTCGTGAGTTGGCGAAAGATAAGTGGCTGTGTCCGTTGTCGGGCAAGAAGTTTAAGGGGCCCGATTACGTGAGGAAGCACATTTTTAATAAGCACGCGGAGAAGATTGAGGAGGTCCGGAAGGAGGTTGAGTTCTTCAATAATTATCTGCAGGACGCTAAGAGGCCGATGCTCGCCGAACCCGTGCTGCCCAAGCGGGAAGAGCCACCCGCGTACAGTCACCCTCCGTAAGTTTATAAGATTGTTAAGAAAGTTTAGAACTGTTACAATTTGTTAAATTAAAAAAAAAATATTATGACTGAACTACATACAGGTATTAGTTTTATATAAACATTTGTAATAACATTAATTCCAGTAGCAACTGCTACTTTTTTTGATTTTCTTTGCACTGCTGCCAACCAACATATCTAATACTTGATCTCATCGCTTTTCTCTGCATGATAGCTCCCACTGTCAACTCCATCAGAGTTTTATAATCTCCTTTCAAAACTTATTTAGTTTTCAAAAAACTGTCCTAAAAATCTGTCTGTACTTCCATTAGTGTAGAAAAATTAGCTTTTTTAGAAGAAAAAATTTATGTTTTGAAATTTTGGTTATGAACTCTCAGTACGAACCCAAATACAGATCCGAAGAGTCCCCACCTCTCCGGTGGGAGCTTCATCCCCTTTTGCTTAAAAAACTACCCCTAATCGTGACCTCGCAGTCTTTTTTGGCGTTTTGCTCGTAAAACGCAATTTTTACGAAAAAATGTTAGAGGGCTTTTTATATTCTCCATTAAATTCTCTATAAATATGTCCCTTACTATTTTTTGCGTATCACCCACCCAACGCTCGTAAATGACCTTGGAATATGGTCATAGTTTTCAGCGCGAAGAGAAAAATGAGCCCAGCGCCGCTTTTTACGGTGATTATCTTTCAAAATGTTAGTCTAAGCTAGACTAACATTTTTTAAACATAAGTATATTTAAACTAGAACAAGCCATTGAATGTAAATATTTATTGATTGTATTTTTCTTCCTATAACATAAACAAATACTTAATTATTTAACCACAGATGGTGCAGTATTTTGTCAATTATATTAAAATGATCAAAATGGCAGTTATAAAAAAATTATATTAATTATGATTTATATGCTGACTCTTGATATTTTTTTATGTTTTTGGGGAAAACATTGCTTCTTTTATTTCAGGAGATGAGATGAGCAAAATGGTTAAATCTGGACAAAATTTATATTTTATTCAATCTAGTGATGAAAGTTAAAGTGCTAATTAATGTTTGATATACCGCTTGTTCTAAGCAATCTTTTTTTTTTAAATTTTTCCTATCTGTCTATATATATATATATATTTTAATAGTATCTGTACAAATAAGTAATTTTTCTTAAGATTGTTAAAATTGTTTAAGGACAAAAAAATGGCAAAAATGTTCATTAATTATTTTTTCCGTCGATCGTTTATTTATGAGTCAGTTTAGTGAATAGGAAATCGTTTATTAAACAACTCTATTAATGCATGATTTGTTATAGCCAGTGATGTGGGCCGGGTAAATACCCAGTGGGTGGGAACTTATAAAATGGGTATTTACCCGGGTATTTACCCCTACTTAGGGTAAATACCTAAATTTTGGGTATTTATCCTTTTTATTCCTAAAACACCATTTAACAACATTTCAGAGATATTTATACAGGGTATAACACTTTTTTTTCGCAAGAATTGTTCTTAGATAGCAAATGTCATTCTGAGTATAATTTTTCATATGGACCTAATTGTTTTTTCAACGCCATGTTACAGCCGCTTGAAATATTAACTAAATAAAGAAAAAGAAACAATAAACTACATATCAAACAATGCTAAAACTAAGAGAGAGCACAATCAATACCCATAACACAATTAAAAGTAAATAAATTTAAGTAAAAAATTCAAAATGTTAAAAATAAGCAAATAAACAAATTAACGAAAACAAAATACATATGAAACTTTTTAGATATTTGTTTCTCTACAAGTAATTGTCATTCTGAAAGTTTCTTTCATGCCGACTTATTGGGTTTATCAATTCCTAAGGAAGTTAAGTCATTTAATATACAGTTTAAATTTGAATAAAGAAAACAAATAGTCCATATGAAACTTTTTGCTTACTGTGGCGTTTACTATCAGGAAAAAAGTCATGCGGGAACAAAATGGGAAAAGTGAGCACTCTATAGATGTGTACTCTTGATTACAAATAACGTAATATATGAGTTATATAAGAACATTCAGTACATTTTGTTGGATTCATAGCAAAATAAGAAATTGATGAACAACGACGAAAGCCGCTATGTCAACTTAACATATGATCATAAGTTTCTGCTAAATCTTCTTCGATACACAAAATATGGAAGATTCACTCGATTGAATGGACGATGATGACAAGGAAATGTGTGCTCTTGATATATCGTCAGATGAGACTAATATTTTTATTCTTTGTTTTAACAATGTTTTTATTTTTATAAGAATAACCTTTATTTTGTGATAAGAGAATACCTTTAGATTTTGTGATAAAAAGCAAACCTTTATTTAGTAATTAAATATTTAATTTTACTGCTATTTTGAATAACAATATTATGTTTATAAATACCCCTATAAATACCCAGTTTGGGTAAATACCTAGGTATATACCCGGGGTATTTACCCTTGATAATAAATACCCGGGTATTTAACATCACTGGTTATAGCCAATCACACAACGTAAAGACGTCGTTTGATTGGCCAATCGAATATTTTGTGAAATGAAACCTTCCAATCAAAACATACCGCCCTCTAGAACTGTCAGTGTCAAATTACATAAATTGTCATATAACCTAAAAAGACATTGGCGATGAAAAATCTATGTAGACGACGCTAGAAGAATACGATTGTCGAAAAAATATTTGTGACCAACTCGAATATTAAAAGGCGATTAATGATCTCGACAGTCTCGTACATTAATTGCTCTTTTTAATATACTTGTTAGTTAAATAACTATTAATCTAATTATTTTCATTATAAAGATTGCAGCCTGTTAGTTTATTGATGGCGCTGTGTATATCTCACCGAAACTGTGTTATACATAATTTATTTTATATGATTTTAGAAGTTACGGATCATCGTATGGAACATACGGTCCACCACGCTACTATAACCAGGGTTACGGCGGCCGGCCGAGGGGCGGCTATGCATCGAGAGGCAGGTCAGGACTTAAGCACAATTTTAATTCCTTTTTTGGTGTTGGTTAGAGCTATTTTGAATGCTGAGTTGAGTTGCAAAATACGTTTGATTTTGTGGCGGGCGTTCTTCTGCGACGACGCAGCGCTTATGGATGATTCTTGTTTGTTGTGCAGGGGCGGCGGAGGAGATTTCAGGCCCGTCATCCACTATCGCGACTTGGACGCGCCGAGAGAACCCGAGGAGTTCATCTAAACGGACTGCCGGACTCAGCCTTTCGTAGTGATGTAAATTTTTTTTGTCTGTTTTAGTTCTTTTTTTAAGATTTTTTTTAGAGGTACTATGTTTATCTATTATTGCTATTGTCGCAATGTTTTTTTTTTTTTATTTTGGAACAGTTTACAGTTGGCTAACTATAAGTGATCCGTAACATAAAACTGAAAGAAACTTACCCACCCATCCATGCGTGCCCGTGCTACTAGATATTGCCCGATATCATATTTGTACTTTTTTTGACTTTGTATTCGGTTATGATTTATGCAGACTTATGAATTTTCACAAATAAATAGATATAGTAATCATGTGATTTGTGATTTTATTTGTTCTGTCCTAGTACAATGATTTTTTTTAAATCTTGAAGCGTAATGAAGGTAAGTAGATTTTTGCTGAATAAAGGTTAACCCAAAACAAAATAAATAGTAAAACTGTTTATTTTCCGGAAATTATTTATTTCCTAAATGCCTTAGTACTAAATAAGAAAAGTAAAACATTTATTTACAAATAAGGCAAACAATTCTTTTGTTTCTTATTGTAGAATCGGAATCTGAAAACAGAAATTGTGAGATGGGTCTAGTTTTTGAGAAAATCTTTGAAAAAAATTTAAAAAAATTCAAAAACTAGACTAAATTAAAAATGTCTGCATTCATATTCAGATTCTTGCATAGGTACCAGAATCTGAATTATTTTTTTTTGCTGTTGGATGTCATTTGGTTGTGTTTTTTTTAAACTGATTTAACTGATTTTTTTAACTGATCTACATAATGGTAATCTGTGAAATGCATTGATATCTAAACAGAGGAGTTTATAGTTTATTTAAAAGAAGTTAAGATATTAATTGCGATCTGCAAATTTATTGTAGAAATAACTCTTTTTGGTTCTTGAAAAAGAAATTTTTGACAAAATAAGAAGCACCCTAACAACCATCTGAGCTTAGATGGGAGAGTATTGTGCTAGAAACGCAAAGGTCCCTGGTTCGAATCCAGGTTGTGGCTGTAATTTTTGATTTATTTAAAAATTGCCTCCTGCCTGGATATCACCATTTACTATACAGGGTGAGTTGTTAGTATCCCGGCGGTCGATAGTTAATAAATCGTTTGAGAAAGAAAAAAATATTTTCTACAAAAGTTGTTTGACTCGCCATTTTCTATAACGTAAAATTATTTTTATTTATACAGGGCGGTGCACTTAGGTGTGACGGAAAGTATGAACATTTTTTTAAATGGAACGTCCTGTATATTTTATTATACTATAAACACTACTAAATTTGTCTATCCAACCGTGTATGTTGCTAAGTCACAGCGTTAATAGTTCCAGAGATATTCAAATGTTTTTCCAAAATATGCCCGTTGCAGGATCTTTTTAAAAACTATGTAAAAACGACATTTTTGCCGATTTTGCCTTTAAACTTTGTGAGACAGTAGTCAAAATCAGTAGGTAGATGAAAGTATCCGAAGATATTAGATACACTATACAGGGTGTTCAGTGAACTTGGTAAATTTTGATGTTTTTCAAATGGCTTTTCCTCGAGTTTTTTAAATGGAACACCCTGTACAATATGTGTTGGCTGTAATAACCCTTTATTTCGCTTTAATTTACATCTAGTATGTCATACATCAAATGTTATTATTTCTTGTGATATTTGCAATTTTACGAAAATGTAATGCAATTGTAAATTTTAATATTGCTGTGAATAGAATAAGGTATTTGGTAATTTGATGTAAAGTCTTCAAGTGGCGATAGAAGAGATAATTTAGAAACAATTTAACCAGCTTGATCCTTATAGAAAGAATTACCGTTATCAACATATTAACAATTTTATATGAAATTTATATAAGTATAAGTATATTTTGCCGTGTATAGTATGGCAACCGAACACGCGATTTAAAAATTTAAATTACTGCTAAAGTAAACCCTAAACTGTGTACTTTTAGGGTAACTATCGTGTAAATTTGTCGAC
The DNA here is from genome assembly GCA_963966075.1 of Aphodius sticticus. Classification (NCBI taxonomy): domain Eukaryota; kingdom Metazoa; phylum Arthropoda; class Insecta; order Coleoptera; family Scarabaeidae; genus Aphodius; species Aphodius sticticus. Next base: position 101,009,302 of record OZ014506.1, on the reverse strand, counting down.
TTCTGAGTGTTGAAAATCAGATTTTCTATGATGTGACTATTTATGTTCACAGTATAATCAGTTTTATACATCCAATATTTATACTCGTACAAAAAAAAAACAAACAAAAAATTCTTCTTACAGTAAGAACACATTTGTGGTATAACAAATAATTTCAGTCAAATAAATAATTAGTCGGTTTACATTGTTATGTAGCCGATTATTTTTCACAACCGATTGTAGCTCTCTCTATTAGCTAGGTTTGTGCAAGCCGTGTGTAGGTTGACGCAATTTTTTATTTTTTTTCGAGATGTTCATCACAAGCGGCTTTGCTGTACCAAGTTAAAAGACATGCATATAGCGATATTTGTTTCTCCATTTTCTAATCTATTAATGATCGCAAATTTGTCTTGAGTGGTTCATACTTTTCTTTTGTAGCCGGACATTTCGTATTATTACGCACTCAATAACCGCACAAATAAAAATACGGCGAATGACAGGTCCCGCGATCGTGAACTAACATGAGTAATTTATCATACCAACGCCGGAAGGGGTAGTATAGTGACCCGTACGCAAGTCAAATCGCGCAAGTCGGACGCTATAACTGACCATAACATGCTCAAAATCCATGGCGTGCGCGTCGCTACATGCGACTTCGCCGCTATATCCGGCGACGCTAAACCCGGACTTAGTATGTATTAGTTTATATGGAAGACCAACCAAAACCTTTAGTTTTCGACGTTATAAGCGACTCTACGCTATAAGCGACGACGTTATAAATGACTTTGACTGTAGTTATATTTTGAATTTATTCTTCATTCATGGAGAACGGAACAAAATTTTGGAAGAGCGACGATGACTGAAGTACAGCGAAGACGTGGCGAAGAGTTTTAAAATGTTTGGAGCAGAACGGGCAGTATTTCGAAGAAAATAATTAAGTTTTAGTTTAAGTTAAATATATTATTTTAGTTTTAATAAACCTTTTCAAAATTTTTCTGTTTTCCTGCTGTTCCAAAGTTGTTAATAATAATAATAATAATATATATTTTATTGCCCAACAGCGCACCATTATACAGGACAAAATTAGAAATAAGTAAATTGTCGATTATGAATAAAGTATTCAAATGAATTACAACACAATATCAAATAGGCAAAAACGTAAGAGATAAATACAAATCACTGAAAAATGTCTACATCCAGCTTATTCGCGTTCAAACACAACTGAGTCAGCGGCGCTCTCCTCAAAATGTTAGTACGGCTACGCGGCAGCTGGAAAACGTTAGTACGACGAGCGTTCACACGTGGCACAAAAAAGTTCACTCGCGACAAAAGAGCGGGAGAGTCAATGCTATTCCGAATGACACCAACAATAAACATCGCACTCGCATGACCACGACGATCGGATAGTGACGTCATATTGTGGCGCGCCAGTAGCGCATCGTGACAGCATCCGCGTTCTGGATATTGCCCATCAGCCCTAAACGAAAGGAGTTTAAGGAAGCGACGCTGAATCTTTTCAATAGACTGTCGTTGCCCGGCTGAGAGTGGGTACCATACAACCGCTGCATACTCAAGCCGTGAGACCACCAGGGCATAAAAAAGTGTTTTCAATATACCTGGATCAGCTGTTTTGTCTATTGTCCGAGTGATAAATCCTAACATGCGGGAAGCCTGGGCACAGACAGTGTCAATATGGCTAGCGAAATTGAGGTCGGCATCAAAAATCACCCCCAGATCGCGCATCCTTGTAAGCCTTTGAAGTGGCACGGAGCCAATTGTATAGTTGGTGTTGATTGGTCGCAGCCTCCCGGTGTAGGATACCTGACAGCATTTGTCGATACTAAGTGTGAGCCCGTTGTCGTTGCACCAGGTGTGAAGTCGATCGAGATCATGTTGCAGTAACTCAGCGTCACGCATCGTAACTATGCTGGCAAAGATCTTCAAATCATCGGCATAAGCAAGGGCATTACAGGAAAATATGCAGATCAAGTCATTGATAAAAACGTTGAAAAGTAATGGTCCTAAATTAGATCCCTGAGGTACTCCGGATTCCGGAGAAAATTCACGCGAAGAGTAGCCATTATAGAAAACGTAGCACACCCTATCGGTAAGGTAAGACTTCATTAGACTCAAGAATGTTGTAGACATGCCAAATGAGTTTAATTTTGAAAGTAAGAGCCCATGGTCCATAGTATCGAATGCCTTTGCAAAATCGGTGTAGATGACATCCACCTGTCTACGTGCATCAACCTCCTCCGAAAGAAATTGAGCAATCGTAGCTAAATTGGTAATAGTAGATCTTCTCGGCAAGAATCCGTGCTGGTTAGGTGAAATGTGGGGCTGTATATGTTTGTATATGACAGTTGAAATTAGTTGCTCAAAGACCTTGCCGAAGTTAGAAAGAATTGAAATTGGTCTATAATTTGAAATTGCAGAGGTGTCGCCCTTCTTAAAAACCGGAATCACCCTAGCGCGCTTCCATCTGGACGGGAATATTGATGCAGTAATAGATCGGTTGATAATAATTCTCATTGGCTCCGCAAGGACGTATCTTGCATCGCGCACCATAAAACTCGGTATCTGGTATTCCCCAGAAGTAAGCTTATTAGGTAACCCCACCATAATGGCTACCAAATCATCATCATCGACGTGACGACGTGACGACTCTATAAATGAAAAACTAGTAAGAAAATTATCTTCAGCCGTGCTGAGGTTAAAATACCCCCCACCGTAAAATATTTAAAAAAAAAACAAGTGCACCGATTTTGCCCGTTCAGCCTGTATCGGTATACACCAGTGGTTCTTAACCTTTTCAGTACTTTTACCCATATGACGTTCTTGAGATTAGGGTTTTACCTCTTCATAAAAAATACTATGCAGTACGATAATAACGTATTATATTGTTAACATAATTCCTATAAAGTTTACATAATTAATGTGAAGGTTGGTGTTGCTTTTTCTTAACAAGATTTATAATGTTTACTTTAGATTCTGATATTGCACATCGAAAGTCATGGTTTACATTGAGCCGATTCCTAGATTTTGTTTTTATAGACACTAAAGTTATAAGGCGCCCCAATTTGTACTAGTACCAAATGGAACAAAAATTCTTAAAGCCCTGTCGGCTAAAATGGAATATTAAGTCCACATTTTTGTCCAAAATGAACCTATGTCATAATCTTGTCATTCCACATTTGATGAGGTGCCTTCGCGTAGTTCCAGAAATTGAACTTAAGCTAAAAGCTTAGGCTTCGTCTTTAAACATTTAGATGTCTTAGAAAATGGTCTTAACACTCAGGAATAAGCTTGACGATTATTTATGCCCGGGAAATAGCGATTCAACAAATCTATCAAAAAAGATAGTTGTTGAATGATGGAATTAGTGAAGCAGCATTTGTTCTTTGTTGTGAGCACTGCTTGTCTCGGACAATTGTGCGAACATTGATATGTCACCAGCTTGAACTTTACTTTCGTGCAGTTCTAGCTTTCGCAGAAAACCGGCAACTTTATTGAACGTTATACAAATATTGCTCACATGTCCTTGCAGTGAGACATAACTGTTAATTTAACTGAAAAAAATCAGCCAAATACGCTAGCATATGGATAAATGTTTTGTCTTTTATTTTTGTGTGAAGATTCTTCTCCTTTTCTGTTTTGGGCATTTCAAAAAACAAAGGTTGTTTCTTCACGCAGCTTAAGCTTCTATTCAAAACTTTTTTCTTGACAACAGTTTAAAAATTCTAGAATTTGAACTATTGTATGTATAGGGCCTATTACTAGAGCTCGGTTACCCATCCCGGATTGCAATTTTACCCCCAAGGGGGTAAATACCCACAGGTTAAGAACCACTGGTATACACGCTGTTCCATTTGAAAAAAGTGAGTTTTTTACGTTTGAAAATTCAATTATTGTGTGGTAAATGCTGAACACACTGTATAAGATATGATGATGAACTAAACATAGTCTTATTTGGTTATGTTTCTAGTTTTAGACCACCAATCATGAAACTTCTAGTTTCAATAATAACCGAGATATTTTAATTTTAAATGTAACTTTGAAAATCACCAAAAAATTAGTAAAATAGAAAAAAGCTCTAAAATGGTGATATTTAGGTATAGGGAAATCTTATCAAAAATGATGTATTTTGATACGTAGAAACCAAAAATAAAATAAAAATTATATCATTCCATTTAAAATATCAAAGTTGATACCGACTTCCGGTGACCGGACGTGACAGTTTACTTGAGAGTATTTTAGCTGAAGAGCTCAGATCGAGTAAATTCTAATTCCAAAATTTCATGTTTCCAAAATTAACAGAACATGAGAAACTTCTAATGTGCCAGTTCCGTGAGACACCCTGTATATGTTAATTATTATACATCAATAAACCATTTATATTTTTTATGGTACCGTTCAAAATCCGTTTAAAGAGGATACGCATTATTTTATATCAGCTAGTTTTTAGACCAGAGTTTAGACTACTCTTTGAAGCTATTTTAAAAACAAATCTTGCCTTAATTCCGTCGACTAATGTTTAGGTTACTTACATTGATTTAAAACCATCAATATTTCAAGAATCGACAGTGTGATCTAAAGAATAGATAGATTCGTAAATCCTTGTCAAAGCTTATCGTTCAAGATGTCGCAAATCCAACATTCAGCAATGCAAGTTACCTTCAAGCAGGCTGAAGGTTCATCCAACGTCTCCGATAGATTGAGAACTAGAAAATCAATTCATCCCTCAACCAACAAATCTACAAACAGCTCCAAATCGTCCACACACTGCGAAACCACGGACGATGATTCCGTATTCAGCATAAGGAGCGTGTCTAAACTAAGCATGGAACCTTCAGGAAACAGCAATTCCATGTTAAAGCATCTGGTAATGGCGGACGGAAGAAGAAAGAGTTCAAGCAGTGGTCATTCACGGCGTAGCAACGTGGCAAATTCTACAAGAAGGCCGTCCATGACAGATGTCGCTGGTATCGACAGTTTTTGTCCTGATAAAATCGTGGCGTCCATTAGGAAATCTTCCACTGGTAGGAGGATGTCTTTTGACGGTACGAATGAATACGACAGCGTGGTATCGGATATTTCGGAGATGTCTACATTGCCTACGATGATGACTAACAGAAGACCAGACGATAGGTTTGTTGTGATGAAGAGAGGTTGTGGCTGCAGGGAGGAAGTTACTACTGTCGTCACTGAGAAGATTATACGTACGACTCCAAGTAATGATTGAATTTTGGTTCTCATAATATGTATTCTTATAATGTTTTTTACTTTATCATACGCAGTATGTAAAGTATTGTAATCATGCCAAAAAAATTTTTCGAGATTTTAGCGGAAATATGTCTTTTTGGGTCCCCTGAACATTTTTGACCAAGGTACAAAAAAATGTCTGTGTGTGTGTGTGTGTGTGTGTGTGTGTGTGTATGTGTGTGTGTGTGTACCCGTTTTTGTGGAGACGATTCCGGAGAAACTACTAATGGTATCGGGACGAAACTTCATATTTAGAAGTTTTATAACCAAACTTAGAGCTGAAAAGCTTTCTGTTGAAAAGGGTCCAAAGGAACTGGTGGTTTACTCATAGCATTTTTCGAAGATTTTGCAAATGAGCCGCTATTTGTGTAATGTCGTCAAAATAGTTAAATAATAAATTAAAGGAGAGGAAATTTTCCATAATTTATGTATATGACATTTTTTGGTAGAATTTATAGTTTAGCCGCATGACCAATTCTATTTCATCGAGATCGGGCGTACTGCTTTAAAACTAGTAGCCAGGATATGTCAGATTATTTTGATTCTAATGACAGTAGCTAGTGTCAAAACGCTAATGTCTTGAAAATGCTACTGTCAATATAGGCTGCGTTCGGATATTGAACACCGTTACACTTTTTACACCCAATAACACGTAAGTGTCATTTGGACGGTGTACCCGCTGTCAACGGAGTACAATATCCGAACGCAGCTTTAATCGAGATATTTGTCTAGTTCTACTAGTTTTATTTTAATACAGACATAGCCGATCTCGATCAAATAGAATCTCATGCAGCTAAACTCTTAATTTTATATATAGTATGATAAAGTCATGTGCCTGGCCACATCAGATTTTTTTTGTTTGTTTTAGGATTGACTGTGGCATTGGAATTGGTGCTTTGATTTTTTAGACATACTATTTGCTATATTTACATATCTATTTTACTCTATTTACTACAATATGTTTTTATTCAATAATTATCTTTTGCGAAATAAATATTTATGACGAGCTACTTTATTGTTTTTTTTACTTTATCATACGCAGTATGTAAAGTATTGTAATCATGCCAAAAATTTTTTTTGAGATTTTAGCGGAAATATGTCTTTTTGGGTCCCCTGAACATTTTTGACCAAGGTACAAAAAAATGTCTGTGTGTGTGTGTGTGTGTGTGTGTGTGTGTGTGTGTGTGTGTGTGTGTGTGTGTATGTGTGTGTGTGTGTGTGTACCCGTTTTTGTGGAGACGATTCCGGAGAAACTACTAATGGTATCGGGACGAAACTTCATATTTAGAAGTTTTATAACCAAACTTAGAGCTGAAAAGCTTTCTGTTAAAAAGGGTCCAAAGGAACTGGTGGTTTACTCATAGCATTTTACGAAGATTTTGCAAATGAGCCGCTATTTGTGTAATGTCGTCAAAATAGTTAAATAATAAATTAAAGGAGAGGAAATTTTCCATAATTTCTGTATATGACATTTTTTGGTAGAATTTATAGTTTAGCCGCATGAGCAAATTCTATTTCATCGAGATTGGGCGTACTGCTTTAAAACTAGTAGCCAGGATATGTCAGATTATTTTGATTCTAATGACAGTAGCTAGTGTCAAACGCTAATGTCTTGAAAATGCTACTGTCAATATAGGCTGCGTTCGGATATTGAACACCGTTACACTTTTTACACCCAATAACACGTAAGTGTCATTTGGACGGTGTACCCGCTGTCAACGGAGTACAATATCCGAACGCAGCTTTAATCGAGATATTTGTCTAGTTCTACTAGTTTTATTTTAATGCAGACATAGCCGATCTCGATCAAATAGAATCTCATGCAGCTAAACTATTAGTTTTATATATAGTATGATAAAGTCATGTGCCTGGCCACATCAGATTTTTTTATCTTTACTTTTATGTTTAATTTAACTTTTTTAATCGTAGACCAATTTTTTCTATTTTTTAAACCATAATGATGTTTTTGGCCTACTTTTGAAACATGCTGTGGAATAACTAAGGGCTAGGACAAGTTCTAAAATATTCTATTACAAAGCCATTCACATTTCACAACAATTTGTTTTTTTCGTTCATATATCTGAATTTTTGTACAACATACACAATTTCAAGTAGACTTTTGCAACTTGTTAAACCTTTTACCTGATTGATAGCGAAAGACTATTTTTTAATTTTTAATACCAACAACAATTTAATTTAAAGATAATGACCAGACAAAACTCAACGTGTACTTGACACTAATAACGTGTATGTCCACATCTTGTTGAAATAACAGCACGTAGTGGACGTAGCATCGAATGAATACGTTTTTAAAATATAAAACAATGCAAAATTTTGCTTGAAACTTGTGTATCTTCCACAAAATTTCAGATATTAGGATGAATTAAAAACAAAATATTTAGAATTGCTCTGGCTTCGATCTATAGGGTGTCTCAAACGTAGACATAAACATCATCTTTGTTCTACGAGCATAACCAGCTTTATTTTTTTTCTTTAAAACGTAATTTGATAATCTTGATGAAATCTACAATGTCCACACTACATTCTACATTCTACAAAACATAAAGATCGGTAAAAGCTATTGAACATCAAAGTTTAGCAAAATGGTTTTCCGTTCGTTTACAGTTTCGTTAGTTGTACAGATTAGGTCAGTGTATTTCATAAACTACTCATAACTTCCAAGATATACAGGCTGTCTCACGGAACTGGTACATTAGAAGTTTCTCATATTCTACTATTTCTGGAAACTTGAAATTTTGGAACTAGAATTTACTCGATCTGAGCTCTTCAACTAAAATATTCTCAAGTTAACTGTCACGTCCGGTCACCGGAAGTCGGTATCAACTTTGTTATTTTAAACAGAATGATATAATTTTAATTTTATTTTTGGTTTCTACGTATTAAAATACATCATTTTAATAAGGTTTCCCTATACCTAAATATCACCATCTTTGAGTTTCTTTTTGATTTTACTAATTTTTTGGTTATTTTCGCGGTTACGTTTAAAATTGAATATCTCGGTTATTATTGAAACTAGAAGTTTCATGATTAGTGGTCCAAAACTAGAAACATAACCAAATAAGACGATGTTTAGTTCATCATGATATCTTATAGAGGTATTCACAATTTACAGCACAATAATTGAATTTTCAAACGTAAAGAACTCATTTTTTTTCAAATGGAACAGCCTGTATATCGATACGCCATTCGATAGGAAATCTTATTCCCTATCAATCAATATTAGGGTTCCCTATATCTATATTTAAGCAGGCAGAAAACAAAGGTAATAATATTAATGATGCAAGATGCAACTGTTACCGGAATTGTATTTAAACCAGGGCTGCGGAGTCGGTAAAAACATTCTCGACTCTGACTCCGACTCCTACTCCGACTCCAGATATTTTTCGTGGACAGACTCCGACTCCAGAAAAATTACATACAAAAATATGTTCAAATAATTATGTGTAATAAAAATCTTACATTTGTAAATATGTAATCATACATTTGATACAGAGTAATACAACTGAGCAACATTAAATTTGCTATGAAAACAAAAGCACTACCAGGAAAAAAGAAACATAATTATGATATGTAATTTCTTTCTGTAATTTGCTTATTCAAAATATCTCTGACTCATTAAGTATTTAACTGTTTTCTCAAGAGAACATACAAATCGGCACTACTTTGTCCATTTAACCGACTTTCTATCTTTAATAATAACAAAATCACCCATAAGATATAGTGTATAATACAAAATAAAATTCATTTTAATAAAAATAGAATTAAATGCAAACTACGTTTATAAAATTGTTGTGAGGAACAGAATAGCTCCAACCATCCTGCAAGGATGCCCTGACATAATTTTTAAGCTGACGTCAAAGCACCATAATTATGGCTGCAACAGATAATCTGGATAAATGATTATTACTACATTGAACCATGGCCCTACTTTCTCAATCTCATTTAAAATCTTTTGTTCAAATTACCTTTTTCAAATTTCTGCCGGATTACTGTTGTTAAGCGTCTTCACTTTCGTTTGAACAGTGTGTTTTCTAATTTTATTGTTTACATAATATGTACCTATGTAGGTAGGTACTTTGTCAAAGACCTAATAGAATGTTATGTTTTATTTGTTTACTGTCTACTGAGGCAACGTTCATCTCGCATGTTTTTCTTTTTCTACAATAATTAAACCTGGACTCGGAGTCGGAGTCGGTAAATTTTTTCTCACTCCGACTCCGACTCCGACTCCTCTGAAATTTGTCTGAACTCCGACTCCACGACTCCGATTCCACAGCCCTGATTTAAACAACAAATTATAAACAGTTTCTAAATAACAATACTGTAATTGTGCTACTTTGTCAGAAAAATTATGCTAAGTAAATAATTTTTCAGTAATATAAAAAGTATTTTTTGCGAGATGTGCTAATTTACAGCTTTAAAATATTGACAAAATAAGTAGGTACTGTGTCGTATTTTAGAACCTTTTTTTATACTTCATAGATTTTGATTTTAATTCAATATAAAATTAAAAATTTCAATGGAAATGTTTGATTTTTTAGACTAAAAGTCAGGAGATCTTGGTGACTACTCTATATCTCAAAAACTACTTATTTTCCTGGAATGTACAAACAAAAACTAACATAACAAATGAAATTACCACCAAAATATATTTTACTCCAGCCACTCTTTCCGTACCAACTCTCAACATCACATTTACTTATTTATTATTCTTATTAAGCTATTTTTTTTTTAAATTTGTCACTAAATAACTGGTATTGTTTGGAATATCAAATCTTGTTCTATTTTCATAAATGATGCCAAACAGTTATGGACTAGATAGGTGACACTTGGAACCTCTTTATCTACAATAAACACTGATTAGATAAAACACAGGTATCAGGTGCGTATCATTTAGGATAATCAGTCTCTGCTTTTTAGTGCACAAGAGATATTCACTAATTCTCAATATGGCTTTTAAAAAATCGTTTCTGCTGTACGCAACAGTACTTGTCTGTGAGTATCATTTGGCATAATTAATTACCAAAAGTATTACGTATATCCATTTCTAAAACAAACACATAAATGAAATCAACGACAATACCAAATAAAATAACGCGTTTCTTTTTAGTGTTATTCGCTATTTTGAACCCGGACTTCGCTGAGGCCAGGAGGAAGGTACTTAGAGGCAGAAGGACTGTTACCAGGAGTTACTACAGTAAGTATTTTTTGTGTTAAATATTATTTTAAGGTATGCGGTGTGTACAGTAGAAATAGATAACATTTAGATAAGCAGATATTGGTCTGAATCATGCGCCATTTGAGACAATTCTGGGTAAATACGAGGCTGTTTGGCAATTGTTTGTACATATATGATACATCCAAATATTAGTCATTCGGTGTTCCATCATTTGTACTTATTTTTTCGAATATTGAATTTATTAAAAAGAAGACATTTTAGAATTGATTTACGTTACAAAATGCTTTGTTCTTTACTCGAGAGATTCTGGAACCGCACCCAAACATTTGTATCTTCTAAAACTTTAAATTAAAATGATTTTTTTCATTTTATGAAAAGATAGTCAACATACTGAAATCTGGGGTGTCGTGATGCAATAAATACTACAATAGTCCCAACAAGCTCTATGATTTTAATGAATAAGTGAAATTATTGATATTTATTATTGCTACTAACCATATCCTAGGGTATAGAGGCTATTTGGGAGACCTGTAGATGTTTACAAAAGGCGACAGAAGATGTGATTAAGTTATTTATCTATTTTCTATACACACCATGCCAATAATTGTCACAAATTTCTTGATGGAGTTTTTACAAAAGCAGACTTTTTGCACCTTTTTTCCTTTAAATTCAAGTATGTAACAAATGTAAAATATTTGCGAAACATGTAAAAGATAAGTCGGTGTTTTGGTGAGAATGCATGGGGGTTGCTTTAATTTGTACCAAAGTCCTTGATATGTAGAAAATACTTTGCTGCGGGCTATCCAACATTTGTTTTGTAGCTTTCGTACAAAATAAAATCTAAATTCTTTTCCTGATTGCCTCAAATGCTGATCATTTGGGATTCAGTACCCTCGGATATATTGCTTCAGTTGCTTCAAGAAGGTTGGCCGCACGACCAGGGTGTTTCAAAACCTATGGTCATTCATTTAAGAGCTTGTATCGTTACAAAATTTTAAAATTAAAAAGATCTTGGAAATTTTTTTGTTTAAAAAATTTTATATACAGTGTGTCCAGGAAAGTCCGCATCATATGTAATTTTTTTTTATTATCCATTTCGCAGAAATTTTTTTTCTTTATAAGTTGGGGGCTTATATGAAACCAAAACGGCAATAGTCAAATATGTAAATTTCGGTGCCATATACCGAGCGATTCAGAATATATGAATTTGTGATAAGAGTAAAGTACCTTTATTTTCATTATTATCGATAAACTTTATTTGGACATGTTGTTTAGAAGTAAAAATTGTATTCAAATATGAAGTCTAATATAATTTAGTCGAATATAATTTTTACGTCTAAACAACATTTCCAAATAAAGTTTATCAATAATAATGAAAATAAAGGTACTTTACTCTTATCACAAATTCATATATTCTAAATCGCTCGGTATATGGCAGCAAAATTTACATATTTGACTGTTGTCGTTTTGGTTTCATACAAGCCGCCAACTTTTATAAAGAATAAAATTTTCTGAGAAATGGATAATAAAAAATAAATATTAAATTAACACGTAAAATACAAGAAAATCATCAAATCTATTAGTGAAAATGATTCCTTCCTTTGTATATACGGGACACAATTTAATTCGATTTTTGTCTGACGGGCCCAATCATTGTGTACCTTACGCAAATCAACTAGACAATAAGTTTTGTTCATTCGTTTTTTGATTTCAAAGGAATTAATTATATTTGTTAAATTAAAGACATAGATCGATACCGTTTATCATTTTTTAAGTTTATTAACTTTATAAACTTATTTGGAAATTAACCTGCTTCCGGGTTATGCCGTGTGTCAGAGCTAACTGAATACTCAAGTATTCAGTTAGCTCTGAAGAAGCGAGCAACATGGTTCGCAAAATGTCAGGATTTATAAATCTTGACACACGGCATAACCCGGAAGCAGTTTATTTTCTAAATGATTCTGGCCGTGAAAGCCTACGTACTTGCTTTATAAACTTATTTTTCTTTTACTGGGAAAACAATTAAATACGCCCATACATTTATGACCATACTTTTTGAAACCCCCTGAATGTATAAGGGAAAATTACTTTTCTAACAATCTAATCTGACTAACAATCTTTTGCTAATGCTTGAAGAAAGTAATATTTAGTCATATCTCGCCATTAATTAAATTTCCGAATTCAAAAATAGTACAAGTCCACAGTAAATCCTATGGACATGAATCGAACTCCGCGATTCAATTGTATCCAATAGGAATAGGGTATTTGACTATTATTGGAAAACCATCTTAGTGTGTTTATTCCTTCACTCTGCATTGTAAATGCATTATGTTTCGTAATTATTTTCTCAATATTTCATAAAAATCAGCGTTAAAAATTGAATCTCAAAAAGTCCCGCCAAAACGATACTTTCTGTTGTGTGACGTCACCTGATAGTAGATGTCAAATCGGCCCATATGGTCTGTCAGCATCGGCATCGTCGCCATTTGGTAATTGTGTTGTATGATATGTTGTTTTCACAATTTCTACATAAAAATGGGTTATAAATGGTGTATAAATTCACAATGCAGAAATACGTCAAGAAAAACTCCGGATAAACTATTTGTTGCTGTTCCGCAAGATCAGAAACTGCGAAGAAAGTGGTTGGCTGGTAGGAATCCAAATGAAATAAATAGCGGCCAATACAAGTGTTTTTTGTTGTGAAGATTACTTCGACATAAGTAAAACTGGCTGGAATAAGTTATCTATCGTATTTTCGAACCAGGTATTATCTGATCTGACGCTTAAGGTTAGGGCTATCCTAACCTACAAAGTTATGCTTACATGGCACTTTAGTGCTATTAAATTCAAACGGGAGAAGCATAAGAGCGCGTTCGGATAACCCGGTATTGTACGGTGAGAGTGACGCGCTGCATAATAGGCGGACTAATGTCATACGGTGTTTATCTGCATATAAGAGAGAGACAGCCGACCCAGGTTATCTGAGCATTGCTCTTCCCATACCCTACCCTAACAAACCGAACGCGCTCTAAGCGTACTATCGAATGACGTCACTGGAGACTGACCCAATTACAGAGCGTTTTCAATCACGTGATAGGACGTGAATAAAATTCAATTTAAATTTTGGTTTCTAATAGAAATAAAGCATATATTTTTTGAAAAGTAATAACAAATAGTTTTCTTAAACTGTAATCTATTAGGATGACTATCATACAAGCCATATTTTTAATACAGTCAAATACTCTATCAAGTTCTTTTATTTGTTTAGAATACCATTTTATTTAAAAGAAAAGGCAAATAAAATAGAAAAAAAAACAAGTAAATATAACGTTTTTCTCTCATAATCATACAGGGTGTTAAAATAAGGGTAAAACATAGTAAAGGGAATATAGGGTTGTGATGACCGGCCAATGTTTGCAGTAATGTCTGGAAATGCACCATTTCTGAGCCACGAAGAGTTACAACGTTAGAAGCAATATAGGGAAAGTAGGTCGTGTGAGGTATCATACGATAGCCTATTTAGAATCAGTTTATCTCAAATGTTTTTTTATTTAACGTCACTGAAATAAATTAAAGAAAACTTTAAAAATTGTTGAAATTGGTACTAAAATTACAAATGTTCGGTTCAAAATTTACATTGTCAGACAACAAGCAATTAGCAAGCACAATCAATGTGACTGGGAGAGTACATATTAGCAAAACGACTAATACTGTTCTTCTTCTTCTTATCTTTTTTTTTTTAGTTTTTCCTGCATTCAAATTAATTTTTTTTTTAATTTCAGGACCACTTCCAATCCCAGCATGGGCAATTGTGGGCTTGGTTGGGCTTGGCCAGATCATTTTGGGCGGCTTAATTTTCCTTATACTGAAGAAAACCATAGTGGACCCACCCATATCTGGAGAGTACACTCCTGCCAACACGGTCCCATAACTTTAACCCTAGTGCATACCTACTTTAAGCATAGGTTCATAAGAAAGTGTGTGTTAGTTCAGAGAATTCATGTCATCCGACATTTTCATTACTCGTTTTAAGAAATCGCAACAATATACACTAAAGATTAAAATCTATTTTGTACAATAATTATGTATTTAATTAATAAATAAACTTTATATAAAAGTGTTTTTTTTCAAGTTCACTTATGCTACCTCCTGACAGCCCGAATAAATCGGCGATGCTGGCTGAGACAGCGGTCAAAGAAGGCCATCCACATTCTCGGCGCTCGGCTCGTGCATTCTCTGTTCATCTGCTGGTGACTTAGAATGGACGTCGCTGAAGTAGCCGCTGCCTCAGCGTATAGTGTGTGTGCATACTTTCATTGAAATTGTGATTATTATTAATTAATAATTAATTGAATAACGTAAATAAAAATTTAATATAAAATATAATAAATATTTAAAATTTTTTTAAATGCAATTGATTTCTTATTCTGATCATTTATATTAGATACCATATACTAATATAAGACATAGCAATACAATTGTCCATAAAACAAAATTAAAAATAATTATAATAATTGCATAATTATTATTTTGTATAATGTATTGCGTTATAAATCAAATATTATAGTGCATATCTATACATAGCTAGTTGAAATTACAACTAAATAATTCTCCAACCGTAAAAAAGTAAAGAAAAAAACATTTTTTGTTTTAAACTAGCTATCGAAATTTGGTAACATTTCCTTTTTCAAATAGAACAATACTGTATGTTTTTAAATTTTTTAATTCTAAGATTATTTCTAAGAATTTTTTGTAGGAACCATTTTTCATAAAATGCATCATTTTTAGTTATCAGCAATTAATTAAAACTGCTGAACTTTAAAACTGATTTTTTACCACATACATACACACATTTATTTTAATTTGCTGTTTGAACATTTAATTAACATTTAATTTTATTTTTCTATTTTGTTGTTCTGCTATTTTTATCCGTTTAGTTAAAACAAAAGTTTATGAGTTTTGATTAATTGCTTATAACTAAAAAATGATTTTAATTTTAAAATGTAAATGTATGTGTTCTACTAGAAAACGGAAAGGTTGCCAGTTTCCATCATAAAATAAGCACTGTGTATATTAAAAATATATTTAGACTATAGCTTGTTTAAGATCAAACAACTTATGCTTGATTTTTTGAAGATGTTTACGATTGGTCAATTATTTAGGTTCTCCGGATATTTTGACCAACCCTGTATACTGGTATGTAACAACGATATTATCAATCAATAACTTAGTAATTGCCCTATGTAGATCGCAGTCGTAATTCGCATCAAAGAACTGTACCAAAACGATACAATAGATTCAGACATCATAGAAAAATAAGACTGGAATAACTTGGAACTGATAAGATTTATTTGAAAGAGTTAAATTTTTATGATATTCTTTAGTTTTAATTAATTATTGATTTAATATTGCTATTAATATTAATTTTCATTAGTAGTCTTATAATACGGATGGTTAATTTATTGATATGCATTTGCATTTCTTCACGAATATAGAAATAAATATCATTATCTGGTATATTTTCCATTTTAAATGACTAATTATAATAGTGGGGACGTCAAAAATAGAGAAAAAAATACTATCGGATATTTAATTTAATATCAATGTAAACCATTTGTATTTTGCATATAAATTTACCGTGTTCAATATTTTGAAATCTTTTTATTTCAATACTAAATAATTTATTCCATTCGTTACCTATATTCCGGGTTGGATTGATGCTCGAAGAGCCCCTTCACTGCACGTGTTAGATGTCATAAATCAGACCCCTGTCGTAAATAATACCTTCGGGTACACACAAAAACTGCTATGCGTCTCGGCAACAATCCAGTTTGAATGGATTGATACGAGAGCGCACAACTGAGGCGAGTCGCTCGGCGAACGCGTGATTTTTATCCGTAGAAACTATAAATACACTATAAATACGTAGAAGCATTCGTAGAAACTTCTGGCATTCGAATGTTAGCGAATTTGGGCGAGTGTGGCATCCACACTCTCCCGATTCGCGGTCTCTCGCTATGTCTCGCGAGAGTCTGGAAGACTGAAGAGGTATTAAAACACACAATAAATTATTTGTTTAGTTTATTTCTCACAAAAAGTATACTCTACTCGTATTATAGCTACATTATTCATACAGTATCTAAGCTTAACAGTAGCCAGGTTAATCACTTCTATAAAATGTATCGAACGAAAATCGCCTTCACCTTTCTTCACGTTCACAGGTCTCGATACAACACGAATTGTTACTTGGAACTGTCTCAAAAACATTGGAGATGATCTCGTCGGCATTAGGGAAGAACTCCAGAGTCGTGGTAAAGGTCGTTGCAAGAGTTGTCGTCTGGGCCTTCATTAGCTTTGTTGTGCAATTTCCAGCAATGGCATTAGTTGTGGTTTCTATGATGGTCGCTCCGTCACTGTTAAGCATACTCACAAAATGCTCTTCAACTTTCGCAGCACCAAAAGTAGTAGGTCCAGGCTCTGTTGAAAACTCAAATACACCCATCAAATTTGGATTGCAAGTTGACTGTTCAAAAGTGTACTCAGTTAGAGTACCAAGCAAGCTATACGTCGCCGTTGTTTGCTCATTTAACGATGGCTCTTGCACATTCGGGCCAAGTTCACTTACCGACGTGTTCTTGTCAGCAAAATTGACGATACCATAGTTAAGGACGTCGGGATTTGCCATGAAGTTGACTTCGCATTCTGATAATATAGATTCGGTTGTTGGTTGGCAATTGGTAAACAATTTTTCTCCAGTTCTCAACAGATCAGATATGTCCATGGTGGTAAAATCAATTAAGCAGGTTGGCTTATTACCAACAATGTTTGGGGGGGTGTTGTGCACACCAAACACTCCCAAGTCCACAGTGCCTTCAACTGGGTCGATAAATATGCATTGTGTCGTCAATTCTGGTGGTGCTGTGCAATCTGTTTTTAATGGTTCCGCAAGAACATTAATGGCGTCAGTGGTTACAAGAAGACTTAATTCTTGGTCAGCTTCTGATATCATATCATTTAGATTGAGTGGTGCACCAGTAGTATGATTTCCCAACAGTGGTTGAGGTCCAGTTGGACATGTTATTGGTTTAGGCGTACTAATATTGCTTTGAAACTGAGACGAGTTACTTGGAGTACTAGATTGTTCGCTGGTACCACAAGTACTCACATTATTGGATGTAGTTGATGTTGTCAAGCATGTTGTTGTTATACACGGATTTGATGTTGTATATTCAATCTTTGGTTCAGAATTTTGCAGACTCATACTTTCAGTTTTTAGGCTACTAGAGCCCAACTGATTCTCCAAAAGTGAGGAAGCGTTTGCTGGAATAGTTGTCGAAATGCTTAAAATACTTGAAGAAATACTTGAAACACTAGCTGTTATAGTTGGAGTAACAGCTAATACAGTTGTATCAGAACTCGACATCATACTAGAACATTCTATAGTTGAACTATCTATTTTTGCTTCAGCAGTACCCGATTGGTTTTTCAGTATTTCTACGCACATATCATTTGTGAGGTTTAGCCTTGAAAGAAGATCTTTCACATCAATAGTTGGTTTGTTTAACTTAGTTGTTGGCTCGCTGATACAAACTTTATTTTTCCAAAGATCCTGATTCATACCACTTGTAATATTACCATTAGGGAGATGAGTACTAGAAGTAGCAACTGTTGATTCACTAAACAACACACAGCTTGACGTTGTAGTTGTTGGCAGAGTTGTACATTCAGTTGTTGGCTGAATATCGTTTGGTTTGTTGGTCGAAAATTGATCAGTAATCGTTGCTGTGGTGGACACCGGACTAGCGGTTGTCAACAAACTTAATGTTACTACTCTGCACGTACTCTTCTGTTCAGTAATGCCTTCACTTATAATGTTTTGATTTGTAACATAATCATTTGAACAAGTAGTTACTGTATTTGGTGTACTCGAATTTGGCGTTATACACGTAGTTGATTCAGTTCTTGTGGGAGTTACACACGTAGTTGATTCAGTTGTTATGGGAGTTATACACGTAGTTGATTCAGTTGTGTTAGTTATACACGTAGTTGATTCAGTTCTTGTGGGAGTTATACACGTAGCTGATTCAGTTGCTGTGTTAGTTATACACGTAGTTGATTCAGTTGGGTTGTGAGTAATACACGTAGTTGTTTCAGTTGTGGGAGTTATACACGTAGTTGATTCAGTTATTGTGGGAGTTATACACGTAGTTGATTCAGTTGTTGTGTTAGTTATACACTCAGTTGTTGCAGTTGATCCAGATTCTGTCGTACCAAATTGATTTTGATCGCGATACACTCGTGGCGATACTCTCGTTACATTGCAGCAACTAGGAGACGGTTGTGTCCAATTGTTGTTTGACCCATCAACAACTTTGTTAGGTCGGAAGAGTTTCTAGAATTCATCGAAGTTGTGCTTAAACTAGGTGTTGGCAATGTTGTCGCTGTTGTTGTCATGGTACCCCAGTTTACATCCCGAGCTTTAGCAAAATTCTTTACACTTCGCTCAGGGAAATAGTCAGGTTCACATTCTGTAGTTGTAGGAGTGGTAGTAATACTTGTTGTTTTGTCTTCTTTTGTTGCTGCTGCCGTGATACTCGTCGTGGGCGTAGTTATTGATGTTGTTGACTTAAATGTTGTTGTATGTTGTCGAAGTTGTAGGCGGTGTGGTTGGAGATGTCGTTGATGCTTCCGTTGTTGTTGATGATGGTGTGGTGGTTGATGCTTCGTTGTTGTTGTTGTTTCGGTTGTTGACGATGTAGTTGTTGCGTCGTCGTTTCTAACGTTGATGCTATTGTTATTTCGGTTGTTGTTGTCGTCGTGTCTAACAGTGTTGTTGTCGTTGCTTGCGTTGAAGTTGTTTCGGTTGTCGACGTTGTTGAAGTTGTCGTTGTTGTTTCTGGTCCTACAGTTGTATTTGGCGGCGCAGATTCGCTTGTACTTGTCACATTCTGATTCGACTTATAGAAATTCTTGCTATTTAAGAAGTAACTGAGCACCGCACCTACAGTTTTTATCGTATCAAACTTGTTCTCGTCCAAAGGAACGAAATCTGATGTCCCAACCACAGTCTTGATGGCCAAAGGTCCACCGTTCTTTGATTCAGCAGGAGCGCTCACAGGATTGGTGGTATCATCTTTAGTTGCTGTTGTTGTTGCAACAGTTGATTCAACAGTGTTCGCGGCAATTGTCTTCGTGGCATCATCATTGACTGCGGCCAACGGTGCAACGGTTGATTCTGCAGTTTTCCCGACATTGGCATCACCGACTTTTGGACCACCTCTTGTGTTGTCTTTATCAGCGACAGTTGTATCTAGTGATACAGCAGGGAATATTGTATCATGTTCTTCTGTAGCGAGCAACAACTCCTCCACAGATGATGTCTTCTCGTTTGTATCCATCGATACTTTACCCAGCCTCCAACTGGTCGTCATTGTCACCGGAGCATTCCCGACACCCTTATCGTCACTATCAGCTTGACCATCAGTCTTCCCATAGGTCTGGCATAGACGCATTAGCTCGTTCAATAGACCTTTAGGGTCCTTTGCCTTCGTATCAGTAATCTTGGAACCACTCATAGCTGCGGCGGTTTTTGAGGCTTCGGCAGCTTTTGCGGCGGCTTTTGCGGCTTGTGCGGCAGCACCAAAGTGAAGAGAATCGAGTTCTTTCATCACCGGTGGTACGTAAGAGGATGACGAAACTTTTACTGGTGAAGAATGGCTGCCAGTCTGGTTGCCAGTCTGGCTGCCATCGCTACAAGTCACGCTTTCAGTAGCAAAATGGAGGGAGTCTTGACCTCCTCCTACAGCTGGTTTGAAGGATGACGAAGAAACTGTCGCTGGTGCGACTGGAGCAGCGGTAGTTGTGGTAGTGGTTGTAGGGGCCGGAGTAGTGGTCGTAGTCGTTGTTGTTGTTGGGGCTGGAGTTGCGGTTGTAGTCGTTGTTGTTGTCGAAGGAGTGGTAGTGGTAGTAGTCGTGGTTTCAGAAGTAGTTGTGGTTTCTGAAGTAGTTGTGGTTTCTGAAGTAGTTGTGGTTTCTGAAGTAGTAGAACAAGTTGTTGTGGTTGGACAAGTTGTTGTGGTAGCACAAGTTGTTGTAGAACACGTGGTTGTAGGAAGGGCTGTTGTAGTACTTGTACTACTGGTAAGCACCTTATCAACATGCAGCATGTCTCCATAAGCTTGCTTCGGGGGTACGTAAGGGCTGGACGTAACCGTCACTGGTGGTGTCGCTGGTAACGCACTTTTTTCATGAAACGCTGTACAAGTCGGAAAATGTTCCCATGTGTCATTGCTCGTTGGAAAGAGGGTGAGACTGCCTTGGAAATGCAAGGCCTCTTGAGCTCCTACGATAGGGGTAATATAAGATGTGGTCTCGTGTTTGACAGGCACAGTCGGAGGTGCAAATGCTGCAGCTGGAGGCTGAGTAGTAACAAATACGTTTTGGTGATGACCTTTAGCCTTCTGGGTTACGGGATGATGTGGTTTGTTTTTATCAGCCGCATGGTCCTTATTTGTACACGTTCCATTCTTACAGCCGCATAATTCTTCAAGGGAACCCATCCTGTTTGGGTCGTAGATGATACTCTTGATGGTATATAGGGTAAATTGGCTTATATCAGGTGTCTGCACTTGGGGTGGTGCATTAGTTTCTGCGTGTCTGGGTATTCGGCTGGTCATTTTAGACTCTGTCTTGCGCCTCCACAGAATATCGAAGATTGTTTTCTTGGCGGCTTTGGCTTGACGGTCTGGTTTGTTCAGTGCCCAATGGCCCAAGATAAAGTTTCCAATATGGGGATTATTGCGTTGGTATTTTCCTGGAAAGTACCAATGGACATAGGTGAGAAAGGTTGCACAACAATCTTGAAGTGTACATTGAAGTGCCAATTAGTAGTTTAGTTAATGTTTTAAGCGATGAAGTTAATAATCGAACAGGTCTCCGAGTTTGTTGTGCAACCCTTTTGAAAATAAAGCACGAGATCTATTTATTTATGTATTTATTTATTTCAAAATAAACGTATTGTATAGAATAGCTTAGTGTTTACGCATTGTAAATAATCACAGGTTTCTTATATAGGTAGTTTTACTACTATGTTAAGTTTAGAAGAAGGCTTTTGGTTTTATGGTGAGGGGTGACGACCTGGCTACATCGGTGACTGCTCCGGGCGTGCTAGCCTTTGGTGGCGGCAGTGAAGAGCCTGACATCAAAGCCAAAAGATTCTGTTTCTTTAGACTGCTTATGGAAGTTTTGCACCACACGTCGCTCAGAATCTGAAAGGTGTTTTTTTGACTCTCGCAGTCGCGCGCAAGGTGCTTATATATCCAATTGCCAGCGACCAGCTCCCTATGGTGGCATACTTTACATTCGCCTGAAATATTTACTATTTTTTACTACGCACGAGATTGGACTGAAACCGGATAATTTCTGATATAAAGGGTTGCCAACTCCCTGCATGCACTGGAGACCTGATCAGTTAGTACTCCTTATCTCTATCTCTCTCTAAGATTATTAGAAGTTTAGCAAGTCAATATAACTTCAAGGGTATGGGCGATAATATGCACCACGTTAATGTTTATTTAGTTAGTTTTGGTTTTTATTTGTTTTAGTGAGAAACACAATTAAGCACCAACTATTTTTCATGGAGAGAATCCTATGGAATTTAGCTTGATCTACCGGCCAGCCAGTCAAGTCACGTTTTGTATTGTTCCAAAGTGATTAGTAGTTAATTAATAGTAATTAAGGTCAGGATAAAAAAGTCTTGAAAAGATTTTTAAAGATTAACCTCAAAGTGAAATTCTAGAACAATTTGACGGTTGATGGTTAACGGGCCAGGTAAAACGTCAAGGAGAATTTCAGAGTAGGTTACTAATAGCCCAGGCATTTAGGTTTTATCCTGGTTACTTCGAACTGACGCAATTCGTCGATCCATGGCAACAATCCAAGTAACTGCAGACAAGATATGATGCTTCATGATCCTAAGTAGAACGGATTTACCAATTTGCAGACACTATATTTCCGGAATTTGGTTAAATTTAGCTTTTCAAAGCCATGCCTGGGCTATAAATAATCATTAAAGAAATCTCCATGTTGGAAAGGAAGCAAAAGTTGGCAACCGTATAAATATCACAAACTCGGCTATTCTCTCATCAGTTGGTGCGAAAATTCACAAAGTCCATGCTTACCAACAAACGAAGCAACCGTCTTGTCACGCTCGTTGATCGCGTTCAGCATTATCACCCCACTGCCTGGCATGGGCATCGCGCCGGTCATATTCCACGTCGAGTTCGTCATGAAACCGTAAGTATTCTTATTGTCGACGTCAGGAGGGTACATCTTCACATCACCGTTGGTACCAATCACGATCTTGACACCGCCAGCTTCCGAAATCCAACTTCCGTTGAGGCTACACGGAAAATCTGTAAGATCACTTCAGAATCATGCCAGAAGGTAACTTCCAGGATACTTTACCTTCATTCGTAGCCTCCTTCTGCGCCGCCAACAACTCTACGTTTTTTAGAATCTCGCTTAGGGTATTGGACATGTTGCAAGGAATCTCGCATTGACCGGGTGCTGAACCTACTACCTGATTTTGGACAGCTGCTAGGATTGGGTCAACTCCAGGAGCACCAGGTGCGCCAGGTGCACCAGGTGCTGGTGGAACTATACCTACAATGCCTGGTGGTAGAGTGACCGTTTCAGTTGTGGACTCTGAAAAAACTAAATAACTTCAAAAGCTTAAAACACTCGCTAAGGATATTACCACATTCCGTCATTGGCGTGGGGGGTGGCGGTACCGCGGAGGAGTCAGGTGGCGGCGAGGCTGGGGTTTCTCCACCAGTAACCGCAGCGGCTGCAGTTGTTGTTTCGAGATCCCGTCTCATCACATTCAACATATCTCCAAGCATAATGGGCTGGATTGTCCCAGCTAGGGTACTCTGCGTATCAGCTATTGCGCTGGAAGTGGTGAAGTAAGTTCCTGTGGATAAACTGGAGGGATAAACTGAAGGAAGCGATGATGATGTGTTGAAAATTTGCGGGATGGTAACATCTCTCCTAACCAGGTTCAAGTTCGGGATGGCCATTGAGTATTCTACGACGTCGTTCATTTCGCTTATGGGCTCTGATAATATACTAGGAAATAGGAATGATTCACTTTTCGACACCATTTTATTCTCATCGCAAGTTGTTGCTTCCGTTGTGGCTTCCGTTACGGCTTCCGTTGCGGCTTCCGTTCCGTCTTCCGTTGCGGCTTCCGTTAAGTTAGTCGATTTCGTGGTTAACACTACTTCCACACTGGGTTGTGTGGCTTTACTAATCGACGATGTACTACTAGAAACATGTTCAGTAGTTCTAGCTGTGGAATGCGATGTCTTCATTTTAACGGTTGGCACTGCGTTCTTTTGATGGGTAGGTGGTGTCTCACTAGTTTCTGATTCATTACTCGTGGCTTCAGCCTTGATATCTTGATTGTCAGATCTGCCTTCTTCCTCTTGGTTAGCCATCTGTTGCTTGACCGGACTTGGCGTAGTGAAAAGAGATGCTCTAGTAGTGCTAGGCCCCTTTGTTGTTGTTGCTCGTGTTGTTGGTCTGGTTCTTATCTTAGTAGTTGTTTGTGGACTTGAGAATAGATTATTAGTCATGATTGGGGTTATCGTTCCTATACTACCAACGGCTTGAGTACTCACTAACTCGTCCATGACTGTTTTCAAGGCAGGTAGAAAGTAACCTATCGAAGAGGAAATTATGGCATTGTTCTTAGCTTCTGTCTTATCGCTAATAGTCCTGTCGACCCCATTCGGGATTTCTACCGCCTGGATTTCCCTCGACGTTTGAACATCTCCTTTGTTGGTGTAATCCGGAACGCTGTTTGCATAACTCGATATTGATTGTATATATGGCGTTGCTGTTGGATACCGGTCATCTAACGTGGGTAGTAAGACGTTATTAATGCTAACAGGTTGTTCTTGATGTGGCTTGTTGGCGTGTGCGTTATACGAGTTTATTAGGTCTATCATTTCGGAAAGTTTCTGCTCTACTGGTAACCTAACGTACTGGACATCCCGTTTGGACTTCTTCTTCCGTCGCCTGCGTTTCTTTGATTTCGGTACTATTCTTAATGTAGAGTCTCGATCCGAAGGCCAATTGTGATGTGTGATCTTGTCCGTGTTGTTTTGTGATGCTGTGCGTTTGCTGTCGAAGAAACAAAATTTGTAGTTAATTCGCGAAATTCGAAAATTATCTCGAATAAGTTAAAAAAAAGTTGCATTGGGTAGTGTGACACCATCTTCCTGATCAAAGATCATAGAAGATCAAACTGCAAAATGGCAGCAACAGATTAAGATATTGCAGTTGTCATATTGTTAAAATACTGTTATGGATACGCCGTGGATACACCATAAGACAAGACTTACTGTTTTGACAAATTTTCGATGTCGTTAAAGCTGATTAGTGGCACTCTACTTTTACTAATTAATTTTGGGCTTGGACTAAGGGTAGCTATATGAACTTGGTTGCATTTGAACCGCCGATGCTGGAGGCCATGGTGGCTGATCCGTTTCCGCCTCTTCAGGTCGATTAGGAAACTCTTCATCTCCTCTGTCAACATGGCGTTTGCTGAGGATGGCTCCGAGAACTGACTGGTGTGTCGTTGTCTTAGACGATCCCCGAAGAACGGTGGTGGCGTGTCGACTCTGGTACGTGACGTCTTTAAGTCTCTAACACTACTGCTAATGCTGGAAACACTCGCCGTTATTAACACTGCGCAATAGACGACTGCTATGGCACAGGTGCGAAGACATAGAGCTGACATACTCTCACTGTACGTGAGCGAAAAAAGTTTCCATGTTTTGTTAGAGGCATCTCAGACGTGTCCTCTGTACCTTCCAAATGTCGACATATACGTTCTTACTGGAACTGGAATTCTGCACTTCGACTCGTGCGTTATAAATAATTTGACATATGTTACGGTTCTTCTACCAACTGTCGGTATTGCGCGTCAACCAAATAGGTTTTCATGGATACCAAGCAACATGTTCATTGCGAAGCTCAGGTACTACTTGTGTTATTTGGTGTAAAATTTTAGGTTTTTTTTTTCTTTTCAATTTGAGAAATATTCTATAACCAACATTTTATATGGACCATGAAATTACAAAATCGCCAACAAACAACTTTATCAAATATTTTCGCCTATATCTGACGAAATGATAAGCATTCAACTATAAAACAACTCAATGCAAAAACAACTTTTGCTCCTAAATATCTTGAGATGAAATATCAATGTTTGAGGTTATGTTGAACCATCAAATGAAGTATCATTCCAAACCATTGGAAAACGAGAACTGTTAAAACGCCAAAGGATTTTGCTGGATTGTTGCATGTACAAAAGTGAAGTAGGTATGGGAAAAAACGCTGTGTTTCAGAAGAAATCTAATACACGGTAAGATATAGGGTACCAGCTAAAATCAAAAACTTTTTTTTCCCACGCAAAAGACACACCACACTTGAAGAACGAAGACAAGATTACATCACACGTACTACATGAGGCAGACAGGACGAAACATTGAAAGCCAAGTGAAAGGAAAATATAATTATAAACTATCTATTTTGTAAATTATTTTGGTCGTAAAGGCTTTTGTAAACTGTCATCATCAAACATCGTAACGTAGTATTTATTCCTTCATAATGCTCACTATTCACTCGCATGATCTTGCACTCGCTTGATAGCTTGTGTATAACCCTCATCTCGTGAATTATAGCTACATTATGTGCTCGCCAAATAATATACCTAATCACATACCTATGACGTCGCAAGTGTTTCTTTTTTTTGTTGGACTCAAATAAAATGTACTAATACAAAATCGAAAGCGAGCTATGGAAAGAAAGAACGGTCAACATTGCTACTAACACCTTTAACTACCCCTGTTTGACCACATCTTACCTTAGAAACTCAGACACCCAGAAAATGGATCAAATCAATCATGAACATATTGACAGTCAAGAGATACATCTAATAA
Source organism: Aphodius sticticus (assembly GCA_963966075.1). Taxonomy (NCBI): domain Eukaryota; kingdom Metazoa; phylum Arthropoda; class Insecta; order Coleoptera; family Scarabaeidae; genus Aphodius; species Aphodius sticticus. Next base: position 100,982,851 of record OZ014506.1, on the reverse strand, counting down.
ATAAGCAATCGAACAAGCACACAACCAGGAAACTAAAAGGAAACACCCAAATAAAAGAGAAATTAAACAGAAGTTTGATGAGAATGACACTAAACGTGAAAGAAAATACAGTTCTTAAGCGACATTTCAGAATATATGGAAGAAGAAATTGATTGGAAGATACCGACAAAGTTAAGTTGTAAGAGTGGAAATCAAACATTTCTAGGCTACTATGAATCATTTGTAGAGGCAAGACACTGTATAGCGTCGATGATAGCGATCAAGTAAAAACCAAACACTTCTGGAGGCACTCCAGAACACCGAGAAATCTTGATGATTTTAGGTAATGTAAAGTGTCAGATAACTAAAAACACTGAAAAACTTATTTATTCAGCCGAAGTTCATCTTCATAATTTTCAATGTTAATCTAATTTTGTATATTCGGATTTCTGCAGTTTTTATTGCGTAAAAAACAATGTATGTACTTTAAATGCATGGAAAGATAGAAGTATCATCTGTATCATCTTCATGAAGTTATTAGGACAATTTTCGAATTCAGTAAAAATAAAAATTATTTTGGCTTGTTAGTCCCGTGTAATTTGTATCACAAAATATTTCATGTCCTACATGATCGTAAAGTGACATCTTACATCTTAGATACCGGGGCGAAAACAACTACTTTATGCCCGCGAGGGCATTAAGGATTCTTAACGCCCGCGCGGGCATTAAGCGTTGCCATGGTTTATATGTCAGATACCACAAAACCATTGTAGGACATAAAAGTTTGTATGTACCACGGGCATTACTTGATGTTTATACTCGACTTAAAAAGCTCGAGGGCCGATAGGCCCGAGAGCGGTCACCATAGGGGGATACACATCCGTTTAATGTCCTTGGTACATAAATAACTATGTTAACTTGTTTATTTAACGTCGGTTTTTGGGGGGAGTTGAGAGTGGGTAAGAATCCGCACACGATGGGGAGTCATACGGTATACGTGTCTCGGGACTACGGTCATCCCTCTTCGCTAGGAAACCTGATCAGACAAAAACCACGTTACCTCTTTATTATAGAGTATGATTTTATACCTTTGACACGTCATTAGACAATGCTAATAGCAACATACCCTTTAGATACTAAATAACATAGTATTGGCCGGGTGCGCAATGCAAGCGCCTCTACATGTGTAGGCGGTAGTAGGTCCACGAGGCGTAAATGGTACAGATTGCTAATAAATGCTACAGTTATCTGTACTGTATAAGTGGGCAGATCAAATTTATATTATTTATTACAATATTGCATTTGTTAATACTTCTTCCTGTATTATTACAGTTTACAACGTAACACTTATTGTGTCCCATTATGATTATTTATACCAACGATATGTTATTAGTTCTGACGGATTGGATCACAACATAATGCGCTGTGAACTACTGCACATACTGTAGGCATTTTAGTTAGGTATTTCTCCGGTACGGGCGCTTAGATCGGTTTTCAAGTCCCCTCCACGGTGTATGCACAGGGCAAATACGAGAAACAAATTGTATTAACTATTATTTTAAGTTAATATTATATTTATACGCATATAAATAAATATTAAAATTATAAATTGTATTTTGTGCATATGAAAGGGAGTCGTCCAGCTCTTATTTTTGCAAATTCCTCTTGTAGCTCGTCGATGTAGTACAATTTATTGTGAATGATCTTTTCAGTTGAAACAAGTCGAAAAATTATTCATTTTGTCACGTTTCATGATTGATACTTAGTATTTAATTATTTATAATATAGGGTTGATTTATTCACCTACCCATAAAGTGCTGCATAGCTATATATGTGTGAAATAGGCCGATTGGTGACTTATTTGAAAAATAAAAAAAAAATCAAAAATTACTGAATTTTTATTCGCGATTATAGAACACACGGCCTGTTATGGAAAGGCCTCCATATACGTGCTGCTAGTTTTTATCCGCGGGAGAGCGAAATGAGGCAGCTAAATTTCATAGAACTAATGCCGTTCGTTGGTTCCTTTTATAATCCAAACATTTAGGTCATTCCCAGTTTGGCTCAAGGCAAGACAAGCGTGAAAACAAAGTAACATTATCTCCCAATGAACATCCCACAAAATATCATATTTTACCAATCAATACAGGTCACTACAGATCAATATATGACAGGCAATGTCACACGGATGACAATGTCAAAAGCATACACAAACCTGACGTATGCGTTTCAATGGTCAGCCCAAAACCAGTAATAGTAAAATGCTCCTGAAACCAGATATCATCAAATTGCACGTGCCCGGAATATGTTGATGCGTTGCACACTGCTCAGCCTTCTACTCTGTTGTAACATTGCCATGTTTAACGAATTTGACCAAGGCTTAGTGGCCGAAACAAACCAAGAAACAAACCAGCAACCAAGATACCTAAAAGAATTTTTCCCGTTCTTGACGAAAACCGACCTAAGCGAAGACATGAAATCCCTACTGACCAGCTTGAAGAGGAAGAAGCGGGTGTGCCACCATGGAAATAAGAGAGGATCACACATTGTCCATTTTAAGCCAACCCGTGATGTAAGAATCATGCATTATCCTAGTAGGTCTGTAAATTTTTCTAGGTAATATCGTCTCGATATGGAACTAAATGTCTAACTAATCAACCAAGATGTATTCTTTCAGCGTAACGAAGAGATCAGAAAGGTATGAGAGGAATAGGCGCCATGTAGTCTTAGGAAGGTACGAAGATAAAGCTGAAGAACTATCCACAGCAGTGGCAAGGGCGAAAAAGGATGTAACAGAAATCAGTAAAACCACTGATACCATCGGGTCTTCTGCGACAGTGCTAGAACGAACCAATGCTAAACGTTCAGACCAAGTTGAAATGGTAATGACGAATCCACCGCTGGCGTCACCAGCCGATATGACAACTGAATCGTCGACTATGCTATTGACCATGACTGAATTTGTACCGACGGCATCTCCGAACCAACATCCAAGCGTCCAAATCATAGGACTTATAAAACCGTCCTTGGTACCGTTGGTCATACAAACCCAAGCCCAAGTCAGACCAACGGAAGTTGTGAGGTTAACCGGGCACTCACCAAGGCAAAAGTTCGTCCTCGACCTGAATACTAATAGCTTCAAACCAGCAGAGAACAATTTAGGCTCGTTAACTTTAACGAAACGGGGAAGCGAAAAGCGGGACGCCGAAACCAAACGGAAGAAATCGATAAAGAGCGTCATTACGAAAATCCTGATTATTCCAGTTGAGAGACAAGTGGAGGAATTCAATGACGAGATGGCTGAAGAGGTTGACGTGGTTAGCTTGAAGCATACCAGAGATAGTAAGAAGAAAACCGGTGGTAAACACAAAAGTACATCGAGCACGCCAAGTACTGTCACCATGTTGACTACTGATAATTTTACGCATACATCAACCACTGAAGATCCGTCATCTTTGAAGACGGAATTGTCGACTGCCGAATCGATAGGTAAGGATGTGATGACTAGCTCTAAGCCCACGAGTAAGAGTACGTCTAAAGGGTCGACGAAGCTATCGAAAGCCACGAAGAAGAAACAGACCAAGGCAAGTACTAAAGCGAGTACAACTACTGATGCCTCGACTGTAGTGACGACGGTTTTGGGTCCGAAGGAGACTGAGCCTGTCAGTACCCCGGTGCCGAACATTACCAGTGTTGCCACATCGGTTGCCTCTGTGGCCTCTGAAACTACTACTTAGGAACTAAATGTAGGAGTTGAATTTATTAGGAAAATTAGTGCTAATGATGACATATTAGAATCGTACAAAATAAAATGGATATATTCGTAGAACGTTTGTTTTTTTTTTAATAAGGTAGGCCAATCAATAAAAATTACCAAAGTTAAATCAAAATTCAGTTTACGAAAATACGTTTCAACATTATGGTGGAAAAGCGTGGTGGGTGAATACTTTTTTTCTATGATTGTACACTAGGGTGGTTCATATTTTATCAAACATTCCTCTTTTCAAGGGCGACTCCTTTTAAACGTTTTATGACTTGAGAAACAATTACAGTATTTTTTTCATAATATTAAAAAAATATTAGTATTTCGAAATCTGTGAAATGCTCTTATAACGCTCTTATAAGTTTATCGAATATTTTTTAAATATATTCAAATATATTGTAGTCATAATAAAAACGAAATGCGGGTTTTTTTTAAAGTCAGTTAAAACCACAAACTGAAGTTTAGCTCTCAATGGTTTTGTTTATTTAAACTCGGTTTAGGGTTTAAACTGTCTTTGAAAAACCGGCCTTAGACGGCTTATAATATACAGGGAGCGCAAAGATATGATTTTTCGGAGATTGTCATTTTTACAATCATATGAACTCCCCTATAAAGTGGTTCCCGCCGTAGGTATTGCGCGCTTGTTCTGGAACACAGAAAAATGTATTTGATTAAAAGATGTCTAGAAAATTAACAACAGATATAACAGAAGCCCTAAGACTTTATCTGAACTGCTAGTGTTGCAGTCTTGGAACCTGAAAAATAGAACATACTATGACCTTGCTGAAATATTGTTTTGGTTGCAAAATGGTGGCTATTCTGGAATTGACAAAATTGAATAGAAAGTAAGTCCATCTCTTTTTATTTGTACTTTTTTCTAAATACTAAGTAGAATGTATAGGAAAAGACAAAAGTAGTATCATGTAAATTGGCCTTTACAGTATAAACTAGGGATGTAACGGAGGTCCGCCTCCATAAAGGCGAAACTTTCGCTTGTTATTCAACCTCTGCCTTAGCACTTTCTTTGGCGGAGGTATAGTGGAGGCATGAGTGGACGCCGCTCACTACGGCGCGATGCGTGTAATGGGCGTTTTCGGATTGCATAATCGATGATAATCGAGATAAGTCGATTAATTGATTTTAAATATAAGTTTGTCATCCTTCCGCCACCAAGTCAATAAATCGCCAACCCAACCCATTGTATCTTAATAAAATTTTACATACATCTACATAAGTCCCCCGTCTTCAATATCGCCGCCCTATAAACCCAATAAATCGCCAAAAATCGTATGTGTTACCGATTATGAATAATCGATTATTAAAGGAGAACAAATTTTTATAACCTCCGCATCCGCCTCCGTCACCGAAATGTCACCTCCGCCACATCCTAGTATAAACTGTAGTCCATTTAATTAACAGGAGGAATAAAACCAGACATCACACTAGGAAAAAATCACCAGGAATGTTACCAGATCTTTTAGCGGTCAAATTTAAATTATTTTAAGGTGATGCGTATTTAAAAACCCCAACAAATCCCTTACGGTTAAAATAACTTGTAACTTATAACTAATTTTATCCACAGTCGAAATTTCCCACGGTACACAGACGATTCTGTGACCCCAATGTACTAAATGAAGTAAAAAGCTGTTATTTGGATTGATACTTTAAAGACTCTTGACTTACCTACTCGGTTCATATTTTTTAGTTTTAGTTCTATTGATTTCACTGATCTGATTCTGAAGGCAAAAATACCACAAAAAAAGTGAATGCAAATCGTTTTAAATGTTTGTTTACATACGACCTAACCTATTCAACGCCATATCATAAATTTGTCCGGTGTAAAACAGTAAGGGATCCAGCCAATCACGGCCTAGTGATAAAGTTGAAAAATTCCACCTGGTTATTAAATAGATTATAGTGGATGCAGATGTAGAATCCTCGTAGCTAACATACTTTTCGTCCAATGTATATAATTTTTTGTACGGCATGTTTTTGCACCCAAAATTTAGTAATTTATTTCTGAATTTAATTGAGGTTAGGTAAAATGTCTATGGCGCTACATAAGAAACTTTTCGAGAAAAAGACAATTGAAACTAACTCTTAGGATATCAGGTAAAAGTAGAAGTTTTATGTTTAATCTAAAAAAATACCAGGACAATTTTTTACATTTTGACATTTTGGCTTAACTTAACAAAATCCTGAGAAAACATTTGTGTCCGGATTTGTATCCAGTTCAAAGAAGTATATCCAATGCAGTTTCTATTTACAAAATCCACATTCCCCGAATTTTCAATATTAAGGTAAACGTCCCAAATTCAGACACTGTCCTAAATGCCGGCATAATTCTGATTAGTTTGATAAAATAAGAAATCTACAACATTGTACTTTATTTTAGGACATCCGGTTTGGTAATTTGACATTACACTTATCTACCCACAATCGCTTCTTATTCTACCAATGTTCTAACGGTCAGAATCAAGAAGTTCGATTGAGGATAACAATAATTAAGAAAATTCTAATAATATCTATTTAGGCTGACTAAAAATGCTTCATATTTTCATAATAATACGGTGTACTACTCTTTTAACCACTATTATTTACATATTTAGGAGTGTCGGAATTAGGTACATGCAAATATAGCACGTCTGTAAATCAGACATGTGTGTCGGAATTGTGTACATGGTTAGAAGTAATACATATGGCTCTATTGCTGTCTTTACACAAGAAAATAACACATTTTCCATTCTTCGCTATATCAATGAACCCTAATTATTACAGGGTATCGGAATTACGATCATCAATAGTCCCTAATTCCGTCATAAATATCGACAGGCTTCATGGGAGATGAAGAAATAAGTCAGTATGCTGCAACACTAGCAGCAGAGAGTAGCGATTTTGGCATTAATACACCGCCTTTGGACATAACACTTGAACTCATGCCATCTCCATTAAAAAAATCATTATTCTGGCCTTGGAGAGAATATTTGTTAATAAAAAATTAGGAAGCACGTAATAAATACATTCTAGAGAAATAACAAAGAAAGCCAAGAAAAAGAGAACAGTAAAACGAGAACACATCTGGAAGATGCAAGAAACATTAAAATATAGATGAGGTATAGAGGGTAGACTGAAGAAGACTAAGGACTTATTTTATACTGTGTTTCATTAAAAATGGTAAAACATAAATGTTTAACATTTCTTAATAATAAATCTTATTCAACAATATTTAAAACATTTAGTTTTAATTTAGTTATTTACTTGAATGTTTATATTTGTCGGAATAATGTACCACAAGTGGATCACTGTCTGAGTTATGTTCACTGAGGTGTCGGATTTCGGATCAAAATATACGCCTAGTGTCGGAATTTGGGGGGAATTATTAAACTTAAAATATAATATAAATTACATAACTATTATCAATTTTCTTTCAAAATGAATAGCCATATATGGCAAAACAATTTACACATTGAATACAAAAAAATATATACCGTCCCATTTGGAAAATACGAGACAGTTTACTGAAAAATTGAAAACAAGCGATAATACACAAAGATATTGAATAGAAAGATGTTCGGTTGAATAACCGAGCTACCATTGATGTACACACATATTCATGCCACTAGAGAATTTAAAGGCTAAAGAAGGTCCTGCCAAAATATCAGATTTAATTGTTAAACAAATTTTAACTCCTACTGGATCTCCTTAAAGCTTTTCTACTCGTTTTCGTTGCTTCCTAAGCCCGTCTTCACCTTAAATTATTTTCGTACGATGCACACTCCACTGAAGGATCTTCTACCTCAATTGAAGATAACACCAAGTGCACAAGATTCCAAGAAGCATCGAACGATCATCCAATAGGAAGCGCAGCATCCTCTCAAATAAAAATATCCTCACCATCGATGTTGAGTAACATTAAAGACCCGTGTGGTTGAATTGAATACCATGAATTACTGTCGATATGGCAGTGGAGCTGGTACTAGCTGCCTGCTACCTTCTCCGCTCTGCTCGCCACACATTCGCTTTAATTATAGACATGAGAGGATAAAAGGACCTGTCTGCTTCACTACAGTAGTCTCCCAGCAACACGCAAGCATCATCAGGTCTCATTCAGTGTGAGGAAGTGCGAGGTGCGAAATTATGACCGTCTGAGAGAGGCGTGTGCTTACTACAACGTTTTCCCGATAGGTGTGTAAATATCTCTCTGTGTATGTGTATGTGTGTGTGTGTGTTTATGTGAATTCGTGCCAAATTTTGAGATAGTTTACGTGCGAAATTCGACAATGTTTACTGCGTTTTAGTGAGTCACGGTGGTCATAAAAATAATATTTGCATCATTTGTATGTGGTAATAAATGTTGGAGTGTGACGGATTATCTTGGTCAGGTTTTTAGGGGAATTGTATATTTTGAGTTTTTAACGAAATTAGTTTGAGAAAATTATTATTTTAATTAAATTAAGATTTAGTTTCACTGAAGGGTAATCAATATAAATTTCGATAGATATCTGTGTTCAAATTTGATGTTTTTTGCAAAAGTATTTTGTAAAAAGGAGTGTGTACTTTCCATTACCAGCATGTATACGAGTTCTAATACTGATTTTGATTTTGATAAACTGTTATCCATACATTTACAGCTCAGTACACCCAAAAAAATGACGAAGAACAGTTACAGGAAAGAATAATAAATAATTAGTTGTATACTAAAAACATGCTTTCTCCACCATTTTATTTATTAATTTGGCCGCGGTCTCGAAGATTTAAAGTAAAATAGATATTTCGAATACCAAGGCCGACCGGAAATAAGTTATTCAGCATTTCTAACTGAGATTTTGATGCCGACTTTATGTGCCATTTTAATTTTAGTTTCTACCACCAATGAATCTTATGAATATGTTTTTAAGGTTAAAATATGATAAACTTTTATTCGGCTAGTGCCTATTTTTTTTCTTTGACGTGTTTACATAGCTATAGTTATTTGACAGAGTACTTCTATTCTATCTATGAATAAAATTCGCTGAATTGCTTATTTCTTTATTATTATTATCATTCGTCTTTTGTATTTTTGAAGATTACAAACTACAGCTGATTAAAATCAAATATTAACAGATAATAATCAATCATTTTAAAGATACAAAAATTAGTCAGATTGACTTGATTATTTATTGATAGATTATTCAATAATAAAAGAAAACACTGTCTTGTCTTTAATCTATACTTGGAGCAAAAACGAGACAGTTGGAGTGTAACAATATCTGACTCAATGTAGGGCCGCTCTTTTTTATATTATAAACATTGCATTATAAGCATTACAATTTACTTGTGTGGAAGTTTTTCAATGGTGGTACAAAGATAGAAATTTTTTTTTTGATTCAAATAAATCGTTGTTTGAATAAAGGCAAAAATATATTTTTTGCGCATCGGCAGTATTTGAACCCGATCATATCTACGATGTAGGTTTGATCTTCGCATAACTCCTTATTCAGGTAAATGTGGTCCTTGTATTGTATCTGAAAGGGGGATTTGATGTTTAGTTGACGAGAATAACGCACGATAACTTACTAGAGTCGCAAAACATCACCGAAAGCGTCATGCTGGCGTATTTAGATGAACAGATCAAAACTAAGCAAGCCCCAACCCTTTGGCAATACTATAGCATGCTACACGCTTGTTTAAATATGTATAGAATATAGATATGTCGCAGTTTATGCGATTGCAAGCGATTCTAAAAAGACAGTTTGTGGTTATGTGTGGTTACGTTTGACATATGGCGTCTGATATCAATGTGACCAATCATAGAAAAAGTTACTAAAAACGGTGTTACAATTTGTTAATTGCAACACCGAAAACAGTGTTACAATTTGTGCATTGTGACTGCAAAGTAGAAAAATAGCTCTACTTCCAAGCTCTATTGTAGACTAAAGTAGGGTAAAATTATCTACAATAAGATTTTGTCATGATTTTATCCTAACTTTACGAAGTTGTCAGTTTACTACAGTACCAACAGTACTACAACCGGTACCCGCAAAATACCCTAGATTCTAAATATTGTAAGAAGCTCTATTGTGATCATAGTTGCGCCCCGTTAATTATTTATTAAAACTTGTAGACCAAAGTAGCGTAAAATTATCCACAATAAGATTTTGTCATGATTCTCTCCCAACTTTACGAAGTTGAGTTGAAGTTTTACTACAGTACCAACAGTACTACAACCGGTTCCCGCAAAATACCCCAGATTCTAAATATGGTAACCACAATGTCTAAATTTATATAAGAGAGTAGAAAAATAGTATATTACACTCGATTTAGAGACATCTTGGCGCATTCGTTCATTTAGCGCACTCGTCGCTGGCGCTCCTCGCGCCTCATACAACTCATGCGCCAATTTGAAGTCTAATAAAACTTGTATAATAATATACTATTTTTGTTGCTGTCCTGTTTTTACACCACTTTATTGTATTTATATTTTTAGTAATAGTCATATTTTGTCCTTTTGACACTTTTTGCTAAATAATTCAAAATTGAACAGAAGATCATTTCATTTTCATAAACAATTTCAAAAATAAACAGTTCTATCTTCAAACATTTATATACAATATTATAACAATATTTCATGATAGCCGTCTCAAAACCCATCTACACCAATCAGTATAATATGCAGTAAATTTGAGTTAAAATTCGCAAAAAGAGGAATGTTAAATGGACGAGTTTTAATCAAATTATTTGCATATATTCCCCTATATAGGTCAGCAAATGTTAATTCACTTTTGCGACTTTGAATAACAAAATAACTCATAATAATAATAACATACAGGAAAATCATCGTCCTCATCATAGAAATGAATTTTGTAGTCAAATTTCTTCACACGTACGGTTATACCAATTTACTTAATTTATTGTTATTAATTTATTCGCGGCACTTATGTCCCACTATGAATATTTTTGCAAATAATTTATATTAAGGCTCCGTTGTAAAAACATCGCAACTACGAAACAAAATATTTAGATTCGATGTTTTTCTGTTGGGGTCCGTGTCTATGCCGTGGTTTACGTATCGATTAAAGCTTATGGTGTCTGCGATGATCTGGCCATACGTAACAGCCGAAATATGGCCATTGTTTACATATCTGACAATTATCGCATTTTTCGGTTAGCGGAAAAGTTATAATGGAGAAAATTATTTGTCGGGCAATTCCGTCATACGAAGATCGAAGATCGAAGAAGCAACCGTAGACACGTGTTTCGGACTATTAGTCCTCATCAGTCCGGTATAGCCAAGGAGCAAGATGGACACTCAATGGAAAAACACTCAAATGGTTCCCTACAGGGGTGACCAATGTCGCCAATTTGGTGCTTCAGTCCCAACATCTTCAGGATTTAGCTTTCCTTTAAAAGTTATAATGTTTGGGCTGAAATTGTACATAGATAAAAAATCTATTATTGTATTGTGACTTTGGGGTATTATATTTGAAAAAAGAGAAATATGTAGAAGTAAAATTCATTTTTATCTTACCAAAAAATTATTTTTGGCCGAGCCAAACTCCTTATTTATCTGAGAATTGACACTGAGAATTTCATTAATTTTGAACCATAAATAACGCCGTTAATAGAAAAGGCGTTTTAGCACAGGTAGAACGGGTTTTAAAGCAATTGTTGAAAATACTGTAGACGAATATTGTTTAGTAAAAAGCATATTACATTTTACATTCTATGGCCATCAGCAGCATACACCAAATACCGGCATTCCTCTTCAGTGATTTTACATTACAACAATCAACAATTGCTTTAATCTTCGTTCATTTCAAATTCCAGCATTTCCGTGCAGTTAAATATAGAACCGACTGAAAATTGGAACATAAACAGAAAAAATCGATTTATTTTTTATTGCGTAATTGCCCGCCATGGGTCAGCTATATAATAAAATAAAATTAGTCCTGTTCCTGTTTCATGTAAAAAATCTATTTTCACAGTTCAATAACTTAAAATTTCCTATGACACCACATATTTCCCAGAAACGCTTTATTTCTTTAACACAAATTCCTCCACATCAAATATTCGTCCATTCCAAATATTTACAATTTCTTTTTAAAATTCCGGACAGCCCGATCTCATCTCAAGTCATGACATCAAAAGTCCCCAAACGATCCAATGTGGCCTAGTTTTGACAAATGTAAATAAAGATCGTTTATTTTTTAGTTTGTTTTCCTTTTTCTTCGGCAACAATATTATCCATTATCTAAAAATATTTCAGTACCTTGATTCTGAACTAGGCTCACTTAAATTTAGATGCACAATGTTTTGAAATTCCCCATTTAACTCCAGATGACGCTGCCTGACATACGAAAACGTTCATTTATAACTCTCACGCACTGGACGCATAATTCCACCTAAATATAGAGTTTGTGCGTGAATGATTTCGAAAATAATTTATTTCTGTTTTATTCGAGTCGTATTTTGACCTGGTTATGATTTTAATATTATTAGCATTTACTCAAAGAAATATTTTATATTTCTTTGGTCTTTTCGTGCATAGATATCAACATAATCGATTAATTTTTAAGTGTGCTATAAAGTAACAATCGAAGACTCGATGTGTTGCTTGTGCCGTTGCTTGGCACCTTAGGTGCTGTATACAAACTTTGGCATTTGACCAAATTAATGATATTTACACGATTGACTGACCCAATCTTTATATAGACCAATTGCACAGGAATTCAATCGGAGTGGACCAATAGCAGGGCTCGGTCCAATCACGGTTGTGGTCAGCATTTCCGAATTGTTGATACCAAGGTAACCTATATTGACTGACAATCGGAGAATATCTGCTCTTGATGTATTGCAGAAAAAATGTACAATCTCGTATTGCTCAAATTTATTTGTCTGTTTATGGTTATAAAGTTATAAACAAATTTTAAGTCGTGTGGAATGTTGATTGTATCTCAAGTATGTTGGCAAGAGAAGATGAAAACATGACAGGTATTGTTGGTATTGAAATTGAGCTGGTATTACGTTAAGCTTAATGTGCTGTTACAAAGTAAATATTTATTTTACAATTGTATTGCGTCTTGTCATTTTAGAGGATTTTTTGCCACACAGGCTGAAAGGAATCATAATCCACGGAAGAAGTAACTAATATTTCTATGTATCTTTTCTTAATTTTGTTCTTTATCTTAGCTTTCATTTTTTTTCTCTAATAGAACACAGAACCTTTTATTTTTAGGTAAAGTAATATTATTGTACATGGTTGCTGTACTGGTAAAAAATCCAGTTAACCTATTATAATATGTAATTCATTGCAAATATTGATTTCCATTGGATGTTCAAAACTATTTTCATGTTAAGTCTGATTGTTTCAAGGTGAATGTAAAATTATTATCTTGCGTTTGTTTGTCTCAGAATAGCTTCCAGATGCTGGACAAATTTCCACATAAACAATACCAGAGATACCAACTTGAAAATAGACTTGTTTAGTACATTTTAATTGCTATTTTGGCGACTCAGATGTCGAGAAAAATTTCTTCATTCTATTTTAAGTTTTGTTGTTATAGAAAAATAGTTTGTGGTACCATGGTGATACCCTAATTAAATATTATAACTTTGTTCCTTATTTTAACGATATACGTCATGTCGGATTCAGAATTTGCAAAACTATTAAATTAAGTTTTTCTAACAGTGCTTTTGTGATGGACCAGATATGTTGCTATGATAACTGTATTATAAATACCACTGACACATTATCTGGTTTGTTACAAAAGCACTGTTTGTAAACTGGTTTTGCTTCTGCTCGAACAAGCCTATTAACTAGCTACTTCAAACGTTTGAATATTCAAATTCCACGAAATATAAGATTTAGTAAGCAATTTAGTAGTTACAATCCAAAGAACAAATCGTGGATATATAACGAGTCTTCTGTTGGTATGTGTCTTCTTACGATAGACTTAAGATTTAGACCCTCTCGCCTTCTGTATACCAGCCCATCCAAGAATGACAGCTGGTTGGGGAACCTATTGCGCTGACGATTGGTCTCAAGGGTACGTTATCTTTGCAGAAGGGCACAGTAGGAGGGGAGTTACTAAATCTGACATTGAAACCGGGTTCAGCGAGAGGCCGTGTTGCCAACTTCAGAATGAACTCGTAACTGTTGCCAACTTCAGAATAGCGTTGCCAACTTCAGAGTGAACTTCAATGTTACCAGCCTCAGCCCTCTCCATCTAGGGTTGTGCCCTCGAGGTCCCTCGGCCCCAATTTTACCGATAGAGCCTCCGCCCCCAAACATGCCAACCTTCAAAAGTTCCAACCTCAGCCCCTTCGCCCGAGGCCCCCTTGTGCCCCGTTTGAATTTTTGTGTGTGGACTTCCGGTTTAGCGACAAAAGCCCTATATCTCGAGAACTAAGGCCCTGGTCGAAAAAATAATTGAATATTCTGTCCGATTTTATGTAAACGAACAAGATGGCGTTATAGACTTTGCCGCAAAGGCATTAGATCTATCATTTTCAAAAGTATGACTCATCCTTCTAATTTTTAAACGGTATGACATATCTAAAAAATAAGTTCAGTCAAAAATGCACTTATATCATGTAATGATAACCGTTGTTTGAGTTTTTCATATCTCGATTGGATCTTATTTTTCCTCATCAGGAATCAAAAAGTCTTCCAATCTAAAAATATGTGAACTTTCGGTTTTAGCATCAAAGCCCCGTGTATCTCGTAAACTAACCCTCGAAACACTAATTTCAAATTTCGTCCTCGCGACCCGCAGGTTTGTTTTGACGATTACGAATAAGACGGAGTTGTAAAATTAGCAAAAAAAGGCACTATTTCGTGTAGTTTAGGAAAATATGGCTCATCCGTGGATATTTAACACGACCGCAGTTGCCGGTCTGTTCGGGGGAATGCCAGCATACCATTGTACCCTAGAGGCTTGAAGGAAAAGGCTCCATTCTTCTTGTTCGGTAATTGATGATGATTTAACCAATTCCTTCACTAGTCTTCCTACCGTGTCTGTCGGATCTTTGGCCATTTTGCAGTGCGTAGTAGGGTCTATGAGATCGTTTAGCTTCCTACGGCAGTCCTCCTTGTTCAATATCTCCGTTGCGTTCCTTTTGTCGTCAGGGAGTACTGTAATATATTTTTGGAAGTCGTAAGAGAGTAAGTCTCTTCTTTGGTAACATTACTTTGGTGGGGTAGCTTTGCTAATTATCCTAGGAACCTCTTGTCGAATGTCCTCTGCTTGTACATCTGGAATTTTGTACAAGGCGGGTACTACTTCCTTAATAGTTTCCTCCTTAGTTATTATTATGGGTGCGATTACATAATTCAATCCTTCACCTAGGAGCGACAATTCACCGGTGGAAGGGTCGGCCCTAGGCGGTAGATAAGGTAGGCAACTGCCTACAGCGGCAAAATCTAGGGGCGGCAAAACTAACTAAACTACAAAAAATATTCTAAAAATATTGCCTGAATCTAGAAAATAAAGGTATAGTAAAATAAAATCGAATACAACAGGAATTAACAGGTTTTGGCCATTCCTATATTTTAAGATGCACAGCAGACAATAAGAGACAAGCTTAAATAAAATAGCTCATAAACTTTTTTAAAGAATTAAGATCAGATGAACGGTTTGTTAGAAACTGAAAAATTAGCTAACGAAATAAAAAAAGTTCATATGAAAGTGTAGACAAACCTATACAAAAAGCAAAAAAGAAGTATAAAATAGTCATAACTCTTTTGCTTCGTTTGAGTTTTTATACGATATCCACAAACTTAAAGAAAATAGTAAAAAAAAAGTAAAAATGAATTACTGTCACATTGTAAAGATATGAAAAACGTCTGAACAGATGGTAATTCCTCCGTTCTTAACGCTTTAGAATTGACTGGCGAAATGGTAGTCTAGTCATTTTCGATTTGAGTAGACACATAATTCACCCGCCTATAAAAATAATATCAAAATGTTTGCTTTGATGTTAATTTGATTGAAATTATATAAAAACTATCAGTGATTAAAAAATTCGTCATGAAATGCTTGCATCAATAACTCCGAAAATATTAAGTTTAGCAGAACAAATTATACACCATATTACATGAATTGAAGTAATACATTAGATCTGAAAGATGATTTTCGCGATTTTTCAGAAAAACTTTTGGAAAGATATTTTAGTTTAGGGTTATACTTCGTATATTGAACTAAAACAAAGAATACTATTCTTTGTTTTAGTTCCAAGGTTTTTAGTTTTTTTATAAATCTGTTTTCTTTTAATATTTAAAGTATTTCAAGTTTGAGGAGGTTTGCCTACGGCGGCAAAAACGCTAGGATCGGCCCTGTCGGTGGAGAGTTGGTAATTAGACATATTTATGACTAGTTTGTCCACAGTTGTAGATTTGGTCACAATCTTATTAGCCTCTAACTTAGCAAACTTTTTCCTGTGAGATTCAGTTGCCTTGTCAACCTGGAATTCTGCCTTTCTCCATGTGGTGGAATCTAGCTTACTTGAATGGTTTAATCTTCGGCTAACAGTCTATTTGCTAATCTAAGGTGTTCAGAAATATCTATGTTTCGCCCTGTAAAGATGCAGATTATTCGCAATTACTTTGGAGAAGCTATATCCATAAATAAAAAAAGAATACTAAAAAAACACAAATTTGTCATGATCAATAAACCTTCAGGAATTCCTTGGCCATATTAATGGACCGTTGAGGACAGTTTACAGGTATTCCAGGAATAAACATGCGAGTGGAAATGATGCAAGGTCAGCCATACACGTAACTGGGAGTTTATTTTAATTTATGTTACACCGAGGTTTTGAATCGACAAAAAGAAAACTGTATCAGCAGATTAGAGACACTACAAAACAAAAACAGACACATTACTTCCTTAATTTATCTATTAGAGGCTAAAAGAAATTGATTAGAAAACACAATATACTATAATATACTAGATTCTAAGTTTATTTTACAAAATAATTAACAAAAAATAATTTGATCAAGATTCATTTTGTCACAGTCCTACAAATTTAGGGTAATTCCAATCCGTTCACGCCTGGCGAACTTCTTGAACTTTCGATAGTAGGTATTACCGACGCGATCTAAAATTAGTGGTGGATGCATATTGGAAATTCGAAAACTCTATGTCCTATTTATAGCAGATAACGTTTTCATATAACGTCGAGACGTTTACTTTGGGCGTCTGGGTAATTTTTGTTGATGTTTATTTCTGTGGACATATTAATCATTCTCACGTTTTCGTTTCTTTTAATTTTAGATTAGGTACGAGAATGTCAAAGGATAAGGCGTCGTCATACAAGGATGTAAGTATTTTGGCGAATTGTGACGATTGTGAAGTTTTTTTTTGTTTTGCTGAGTTTTTTTTAGCTTGCCATTAGATATGCAACTTTATTTGCTGTTGTGTATGAATGTGGCTCTGCTCTATAGGCTGGGGCTTTTTGTGTTTTGAGTTTTTAGAGTGGATACTTTACTTTTGGGGAGTGGATATTCAAAAGTGATTGATTTCTTGAACTGAAGTCTGTTCCTATAAAAAATACGTTCGATGCTTTTGAATCCAATCTTCAATTTTATTTACTCCAACACTGTACATAATTCATTATTTTATTTTAATGAAGCGAGAAATTAGAAACCGAGAAAGTTTCTTTAATTATGAAACTTTAACATTTAGTCTTAACATTACACATTTAAAATATGACACGCACACAAACAATTATTCTATCCAGCGAGTATTTGATATTGTTTTATACATTATTGTTTTTTCATAAATAGTCCATTCAAACAAAATCAAAGATTACAATAATTTATTGAAGAGCGAAGCTAAAATTATCAAGTTTTATTAATTATTGTATATCTATTATCCACTTTCAGATATTGAAACTTATAAAAATCAGAATGTTGGAAATTGATGATTTTATAGCAGGGTACTTGAAAACTTGTCGAATTTCCTTAATTACTCCATAGGCTGTCTCAAACTTAGACCACCAAAACATCAGAATAATCAGCTGTCACTATTTTCTTTTAAAAATTGGTATAGCATGTTGTAGCCTTAAATAAATGTCTCTATATTACAAGCGGTTTTGAATTTGATATTCAAAATAAGATGTATTTGGTAGTTGATTACGTGTAGTGGTTGATTACAAGTGTAACTATGCTTCATGAATATGGGCATCAAACTTGAATGACATTGCACAACATTTCACACTAGAAATTGTGACAAGTTTTTAAACTAGAAACTAAACTTGACAAAACTAGAAATAGTTTCCAATTGCTTCCCTTGATATCCCTTTGAACCAAAGTATTGCAAACTTATACGAAGCCACGAAGAAATTAATTTACTCACCTTGGACCTTGTGTATTTAAGGTTAAGTGTAAATATTTTTAGAAAACACCGGCTCTGATCTAAGGTAATCTATACCTATAATGAACGAAATTTTTAATTTCTCGAGAAAAAGTCATTCTTTATAAAGAGTTTTGGATGTCCTAAAAAGTCGAAAGCCATTGTTAATATTTTGATTTAACATACAGGATGGTTAGAAAACACGAAAATGTTAAATTGGCCAAAGAGTGAACTATCGGTTTTTCGGAATTAGATCAAAAATGTTATAGGTAAAAGTTAGTTTGAATTAATTTTATGCTCAAATATCAAAATTGAATGTTCTATTTCAAATTTTACATCTCGGACCAGTGAAAAGACATTACATAAAGGTGAACAAAAAATGTAGAGACCACAATTATGTTTGATCAGTTGACAGTAGTAACAGCGTACACAAGCAATTTGTTGATAGAAGCTGATTGAAATGTTGACTTTAGAGCAAAGGGTTTATATAGTTCTTTGTTACGGCATAGGTGAGGTATCGTACCGCCGTGCTATTGAAGTTTTTAACAGAAAATACCCTGAGGTATACGTTTCTGTCAACTGTGTTCGTGAATTAGTTAAAAAATTTCATGCAACAGGAGACGTGAAAAATATCTAGAAAAAAAAGCGAAATGGCGAAGATGATGCAGGAGCTATGTTAGCTATTGATTCCGTGAACCCTTCCCAAAAAAATCGTTGAGGCAAAGATCTCGAGACTTGAACATCAGTAAAAGCCACCTGCAAAGGATCTTTCCAAATCAAAAATGTCATCCTTATAAACCAGTACTGATACACAGTTTAGTAGAAGGAGATGATGCTCGTTGATTAGAATTTTGCCTATTAATGGGAGAACGAATTATTGTCGATAGATTTTCCTACAGAAAAATTATTTTCTCTGACGAAGCGACGTTTACCAATAGAGTTGTTAGTTCACAGAAGTGCAGATATTGGTCTCAAGAAAATCCAAATTTCCGTATTATGTACAACCAATTCTCAAAAATATAAAAAAGTGAATGTTTGGTGTGGGATTTATTACAAGAAAATAATTGGACCATACTTTTTTGACGGTACTGTAAACCAAAACATTTATTTTGATATGTTGGAACATTTTTTGCCACCTACTTTGGACGAAATCAACTTACAGCTCTGGTGTTCCCTACAGTATCAACACGACGGTTGTCCTGCTCATAGCGCATATCAGGTCAGGGATTGGTTGAACAGACATTTTCCAAAACAGTGGATTGAACGATTCAGCCCTATGGGATTTCCACCACGTTCACCTGATTTAACGCCGCTTGATTTTTTTTCTGTGGGGTTATTTAAACAGAACGTGTATGCGAACAATTTTCATGATAATGTGGGCATTCTAAACTTAAAAATTAGGGAAGCAGTAGACGAAATAAATGAAGAAACAATTGATTTTGTGTATCGGGAGTTTAGAAGAAGATAGGAAAAATCTATAGCTGTAGGAGGGGAACATGTGGGGTAATGCTTTGTTAAGTTACTTTGTTAAAAATTTAAATATAAAACAACTTTTACCTATAACATTTTTGTTCTAATTCCGAAAAACCGATAGTTTACTCTTCGTCCAATTTAACATTTTCGTGTTTTCTAACCATCCTGTATGTGAAATCAAAACATTAACAATGGTTTTCGACTTTTTAGGACATCCAAAACTCTTTATAAAGAATTACGTTTTCTCGAGAAATTAAAAATTACGTCCCATATGGGTATAGTTAGGTCGCTCGGGGGACACACTGTATATCTCCTTTTTTAACAATGAACTTTTACAAGATGAACAAGACTTTAAAAAAAGTTGGTTAAGAATCGACAACAAATTATTTGAAAAATTGCAGTCTTATAGATATAGAAGATAAAATAACAAGACACACAGTTACGTCAGTGAAATTCATCAAGATTTCGGTTGATGGTCATACTTAGATTTATTGCTACCGGTCCTAGTTTGTAAACTAGCTTCTAGTACGAAAATTTTTATGTTTTTTTTCTGAATTACATTAACCAAGTTCATACAGGCGTCTAGTTTTGAAAATTGAACGAAACTAGTGTAATGTATTTCCAGCTTTCTAAATTATCAAGACTTATACGTTCATAATATAAAAATCACTAAAACACTTAAAAACCTGTCGACTTCCAACAAAACTTTACTAACTTTCACCCGGTTTTGATTTGACGCGAACTAACCAAAATCTTCCAGCTTTGGTAGACCTTAAGCACCGAGAATAATACCACTTACACGATTTTATTACAGTTTTAGCGAGCACACAATTTACACATTCCGAATTTGGACGCACCGAAGCCCGAACTGAACCCGATCCGAACCTACATAAAACCGAACCATAAAACACAATGTTTTTCATCTTACGTTACCCTGTATGTACAATTAAGTAGTTTTAAATAAGAATTATTGGTGATGCTTTGGGATTTTTCTATAACCTCCCACGTACAGCTACAGTTTGTGCAATTTTCAGAAAGTTTACATGGGGCAATTTTGTAGGATAACCAAACTTATGTAAACTTTCTGGAGTTTCTTAGAAATCATTGTTTGTATGTTAATATTTTATTTTGTGTAGAATCCTGGAGAGCTTATGGTAGCATGGCAGATATACAAAGCTCAGGGTGAGGATGAGATTAATTTGCAAGAAGGAGATGTTGTGGAACTGCTGGATACCGTAGATCCTGCAGGACCAACGCTGAAGTAAGAATATTTGATTTTGTAACCTTTAAGGGATTTTTATGTTTATTTGTGTTTTAGGCGAAGAAAGTTGGATCCAGAATTGGATGTTGAGGGTGAGAAATTACTGGATACTGCTGCAGCGCGTCATAGACTCGCTGTAAGACCAAGAAGGACACATACAAGCTCAAGACATTCCCCTACCAGAACTAATCTTAACGCAAGGTATATTACATAACATATACCATCTGTAAAAAGCGAGTAAATTATTTATGAAGAGTTGGATGTCATGGATGTCCTAAATATGTAAATGGTCAGAATTTTGTTTTAATGTACAGTACAGGGTGGATACAAATCAAGAAATTGTTGAATTGGTCCAAGAGTAATCTATCAGTAATTTCAGAGTTGAACATTTAAACTCAGTTATCTTTATCGATTTTGAATTGTTTTTTAAGACTTTTATATGCACCCCAGTGGCGGCTCGTGATCTAGAAAAGTGGGGGTTGCTATTTTCAGGTACCTACCAGTTTTATATGATATCTGTTTTATAGAAAAATATCTTTATTTGTGCACTAAAAAATGACTCATTCTTATTCTTAAATACTCTAATTTTAATTATCTTTGGCTGCTACGTCCCATGGGTCTTAAATCCCTGTTATTGTTTAGTACTATGCACGGTGTCCCACTTTTCTTTCCCGAAGACCTTTTTTTCAGATAGTAAATGTTCATACTGAGTAAAGAGTTTCATATGGACTTATAAGTTTTTACAATTCATTAAAAAGTTACAGCCGTTTGAAATATTAACAAACCGATATTTTAAACTGTCTAACTTTTTAAATCGGTCGGTTAAATGATTTAAATCTGTAATACCTGTTTTTGTCCACCGGTCATCGGTTCCAAACAATAGACAAGGAAAACAAAAAAAATCATTTTTGACGTCACACCCACAAATCCACTCATTTTTGCTGTAAACATCAGCATTATGTCCTTGTAAATGACCGAGATTTAGTCGACACGCATTGTTTTATCACTCCTAATTTAGTGAGGTAGGCCTCCCAAGCCTTGTTATTTCGCAATGTAGACTGCTAAATGGTTGAGCTAATAAGCTCTGCACTGAGTTCATTGTTTGTTTTTAATTTCGAGTAATAATCGCTTCACGGGCAACTAAACTCCACAGCGTATGAGTGTCAAGTGTCAACTGTCTACAACCTGCAATGCAATAATGCAAGTCGCTAGTCGCGTAAGCATGACGTCGCATCGCTTCTAGACACCACTGGGGGCATGGTCCAGTAGTTCTGGTGTACTGGATACTTGCAACCATTTCAGAGTAAATGAACCAATCGACGCGGCGAAATTGGCTCGCTCGCGGGCTACAATTCAGGCGTCGATACGCAGTGTAGCGGTAGCAGATGGTTGCGGCCTTGCTACGGCCCTAGAAAATGCTCAATATTTTATTAAATTATATGTTATAGATCGTTGCATATTACTTACAAACAATTTAACTCTTTTTTTAACTCTTCTTGTTATTTTTGGGGCTGTGCAAACCTGCAAACCAATCCACGAGCCGCCACTGATGTACCCGTTGTGAAGTTCGTTGCCCATAGAAACCCAATAACCTATTTGTAATAGTATTTCCCATACACGTATATGTCCCCCACCTTCTACTTCGCCGTCCATATAAACCCAGAAAATCGCCAACCCAAAATCGTATAAGTAATCGATTAATAATATGCAATATAATGGAGAATCCAATGGAGAACAATCCGCGAAGCAATTCATACGATTATGCGAATCACTCGAATACTGATACTCCTATCTCTTGAAAAAATACGTTTATGTCTATCACTAATAGCATGCTCTTAATTTCAGAGCTGCACTCATTTTTTTTATAAGGAACAGTATTTTAATGCAAGGACATTAGCGTCAAAATGTTTACAAAAGTATCGAAATTTTTGAATTCTAGTAAAAAAAGATCCACGTGACAACTTTGTGACGTTAGATATGAATTAAAAAAATCTGATGTGGCCAGGCACATGACTTTATCATACTATATATATATATATATATATATATATATATATATATATATATATATATATATATATAAAATTAATAGTTTAGCTGCATGAGATTCTATTTGATCGTGATCGGTCGTGTCTGCATTAAAATAAAACTAGTTAGCCAGGATTTGACAGATATTTTGATTCTATTGACAGTAGGTTTTGTCAAAACATCAGCGTTTGACACTACCTGTCATTAGAATCAAAATATCTGTCAAATCCTGGCTAACTAGTTTTAATGCAGTACGAACGATCTTAATCAAAAACAATGCTCATGCAGCCAAACTATTAATTTTACCAAAAAATGTCATAGACATAAATTATACAAAATTACCTTGGTCAAAAATGTTCAGGGGACCCAAAAAGACATATTTCCGCTAAAATCTCAAAAAATTTTTTCGGCTCGATTACAATACTTTACCATACTATGTATGATAAAGTAAAAATGCAAACCATAGTTTTTTGTGTCTTGATTCTAATTCCTGATTCCAAAATTTCAATTTCATTTATTACAACAACATACAACATTAAATTTTATATTTGAGCATGCGACTTAAAGTTCAACTTTTTATTTTTAAATTTATTGTGAAACTGGTAGTTTACTCTTGAGCAAATTTTACAATACATATCATGTTTTTTAGGTATCCTATTTAGGCATTTATAAGTAATCAAGAAGTCTTTATAAAGAATGACGTTTTGTATATAGTTCTTATAGATAGGTCCATCTGGTGGCATACTGTATAAGAAATAATTTGTTTTCATGTATGCAGAAATTGTAATGGAAGTGAAGATAGATCAATGCTTTTTGATTACGAGATACAGTCAGTATTTAGTTGTAAACGATGACTAGCAGGAAACCCCAGAAAATCTCTGGATGTCGACCAACAGAAAGTTTCCAACGCTGCCTCGAATTGACAAATTTGCAATCAAGATTAATTATATAATTGGGACATAGCATTCAAAATATTGTACTTGTATAACATTAATCTAATTTAGTTCTTCTAATATCATGCCAGATTCTTTATTGTATCAAGATCATACAATAATCTTTTACCAATTTACCTATTCACATTATCATGTCACATAGTTGACGCTCACTGTTTATCTTTTGTTTATTCAGTTTCTTTTTTTTTGATAAAGTGGAAATTAATAATTCTACTCATGAGTTACGACTACTTTTTGCGATGGTAAAAGCTTATAATTCTTATGTAACTATGTAATTATTATTTCTTCTGTAGGAAGAAAAGTAGTTAAAATTAAAGAAAAGAAAATTTCATTGATAAATGTATGTTTTGAATAATTGTAAGTTTCTCTGCTTGTTTATTTTAGATGGCTGGTAAAGAAGATGCAAGGTGACAAGAAGAAAGGCTGGGTGCCATGCCAAGTTCTGCAGTCAGTCGATGAACCAACTCCAGGCACTGGTTTACCTGGTGACGCCGCATTCCGAAGACAGTTAGCTTGTGACTCGTATAATTTTACTTCAGTTACCTAATTTTGATTGTTTTAGGGCGGTGGTAAGCGAGCTAGTGGAGACTGAACAAGAATTCGTTAGAGATGTAGACTTCGTAGTACAGAATTACCTCATCAATCAGGAGAAAGATCCCAAGAAGGTACCGAAAGTCATAAGGGAAAATATGGAGATGATCTTTGGCAATTTGAAAGAGATCGCCGAGTTCCATAGAGTGTAAGTTCATTCAAGATCTATTTCAAATTTTGTTTATTTGAACAGAAAAAAACAGTGATAAACAAAGCCAATGCATCTTGGAATATTTAGAATATTGTGTAATTCAACGAGAACTTTGATAGATGATAGATGCAGGAATCCCAACTAAATAGATTTCTGAAATTTTAGTAGTTATTGATTATGAATTTTTAATTTTCAGTAATAATATTTATACTGGTGTTCTATTTTGTGTAGAGTATTAATGGAAGGCGTAAAATATTATGCCAATGAACCTCACCTTCTTGGGAAAGCCTTTCTTCGATTGGAGAGAGATTTTGACAAGCATGTCAATTACTGTAAAGAAGAACCTGACGCACAGACTCTCCTGAGTACAAATGAACAAGCCAGGGATTATTTTGAGGTAGGATTTTTGTGGAATATTGACGTTTTATTTTTATTTCTTGTTACTGTTGTTATAATCTGTATAAACTGATTTTTCGATCCCTGAGCAGTGCGTTCTTTTTTGTTTAATGCGAAAAACAATGTATATTTATACTTATTATGAATTGCAAATATTATTATTTTAGTAAAATATAATCCAATGCTGTCTTTGGAACGTTCAGAGTTTAGTTCAATTAGTAAACGAACAAGTATTTTTACGTCATCGTTTGATGTTTTATTTCATGACGGGTTGTTTTTTTAATCTGATAGTGGGACATAATCTGATGTAGGTATGTATAATTTGACGTCCTCGATCCCAATCGTAATTTATTCATGGAAATCCGTCACCTCGACTGGACAGAATTGAGGCGGCTATGTCTAAAATAGGTTGAATGTAAAAATCTGAACATAAAGGTGTACACTGTGGAAAATTGAATGTTAAACGTGTATATTTGGTTGCATATCCTTGTCTAGTAGGAGATCCAAAAATATGATGAGCAGATTTATTTTTGAAAATGTTTCAAGTGTTTTCTAGTACCTACAATATGATTTTTATTTAAGTATATTCGACTACTGCTAATCTTGTCAAAAATTCATTTTCTACCCCTTCGAAATATTGTATGACCTGAAAAACATTTTTCATTTCAATTTCGTTAATAATCCATAAACTTTTGACTGTAGGTAACAGAACATATCTCAGATTTGCAATATTACAATTCCAATTGTTATGTCAATAATACAATAATTAAAACTAAACGATATACCCTGGCCTACAAGTGACAACGAATGGATCTGAATACATAAATTGTGAATCTATTTTTGTAGAAAATTATGGATATCAAACGGAAAAATATGCAAATACTCGTTTCTTTCTCAACAACTAAATACAACTGAGAATGTCTGCCATCAGATTCAGATTTTACGGAGGAAGCATACCAGATTCAGTTGTAACTTTGATTCGATTTTTTTGCTGTTGGCCAGGGTGGTCATTTTTCGGTTTTACTATTTTTGACAAAATCAGTAATTGGAAATCTGTAAAATTCTCTACACTCAAGTTTATCGATTTTGTTATTAAGATTGCAAATAAAGCTAGGAATATATCGCTATAACCTTTTTTTTTGTGTTGGGCAATTCTGCTGCGAGTATTAATAAACCCATCTAAAATAAAAAACTAGACTGAAAAGCGTTAAATTACTTCCTAATCCATATACAGTCGCTAGTTGCACCCAATTAATATATTTGTTTAGTTCATATTTAATTTTCGTCTTTATTGCAATAGCAATCTTTGTTTACTTCCAATACACGTTTTTCGTCTATAATTTAATACAGGTGGTTTTCCTGACCTCAATCATGTTATGGCTTATAAACAAAAATGCAGGAAAATACGACTGAAAATCGTATAATATATAAAACATATAGGTTTTCTTTTTAAGGTGGAATTTTTAAATATCTGGAGAATGAAGAATCATGCGAAGAAAATATTTTAAATAAAATGTTAATATTATTAAGGAGGAATTTCATTTGTGCTAAAATTAGCCCCCTTCTACTACCCTTTTTCTCTGGGTGGCGGGTAACTTTGTAATCTTAAAGATGACCTCGTATTTTTTATTGCAGATTAAAACTATTTCAATTTTCTCTTGTACCACGGTAACAATTCCACAATAAAATGTATCAAAAAGCCTCTTTAGGTTGACTAGGTTGCTAGGTTGACTCTTTATTGACTAAAACCGTTTAATAAAATCAAATCATTCCAAAACGTGCGTATAAAAGCAAAACACAATCAAAAACGTTTTCTATTAAACCTAATTCATTATAATTATAAGACAGTTTTTATAAGTCGTTTTGACGTAATATCCGAATCTGCAATAAGAAGTGAAGTTTCCTATTTAAGATTTCAATGTTACTCACGTCCCCATCCACAAGGGGGATGCGGGGGTTAATATTAACACTAATGAATTTGGCCCACAAAATATTAAGAGAAAACTGCTACGTCCACGTCGTCCTGGGTTACGCCAAGCGTTGTTTATTTACCAGCCATCTAGATTTGTAAAGGTCAAAAGTTCAAGTATTTGGAACAAAAAGGTAGTATTTTTCATGGAAATGTATTGTAGTATCGAATGTATTGGTTCTCAATTATTGAAGTAATCGGAAAAATTAAATCTTTTCGATTACAGCTCCATCTGGGTTCCTATTTAATATTACAAAGTTACCCGCCACCCAGCCACAAGGGGTGGCCATTTTTTTTTCAGTAACGTTCTTCTTTCTCCAGATATTAAAAAATTCCAGGTTAGAAAACCACCGGTATAACGCTGAGAAAATGTTTGACAGATTTGTTTGGGATAAGCACGAAAGATTTCCATTGTGTCAGGTTTTTTATTTGTATACCCCCCCCATTCACTGTGGTAGGGTATATTGAGTTTGTCACAACATTTTTAATACCCTTAAGGAAGCGTGGCAGGTATAGGCTTGTAAGGGGTGTTTTTTTTAGGTATAGAACTTTAAAAATGAAATAAAACACAGATAAATTGTTGGTAATAATTGCCATCAAATTGGCTTTATTTGAAAGATAATTCTTTACCATTTTTATTTGAATATGATTTCTGGCATATGGCCACCGCGGCTGGCTCGGATGAAGTCCAATCGTGAGGTCCAATTTTGGATCACTCTCTGCAGCATTTGGGGCCGCATATCGGTAATAACGCATACCGAAAATAGTCCAGCGGTGTTAAATCGCACGATCTTGGAGGCCAATTCACAGGTCCACAACGCGAAATTATGCGCTCACCAAACATTTCTTTCAACAAATCGATTGGGGCACGCGCTGTATGACGTGTTGCGCTGTCTTGTTGAAACCACAGCTCCCCCAAATCAAAGCGATTCAATTCAGGAACAAAAAAAGTCATTGATCATGGCCCTATAGCGGTCTCCATTGACTGTAACCTTCTGGCCGGCATCGTTTTTAAAGAAGTAAGGACCAATTATTCCACCGGCCCATAAAGCACACCAAACTGTCATTTTTTCTGGACGTAACGGCGTGTCAACAATGGCTTGAGGATTATCTTCACTCCAAAAGCAGTAGTTTTGCTTATTGACGTAGCCATTCAACCAAAAAAGAGCTTCATCGCTGAACAAAATGTTCTTGTGAAAATCGGGATCAACAGCATCTCGTTTCGGGTCCATTCACCGAATGTACGCCGTGCCCGATGGTCTTGCGGCTTCAATTCTTGCACGAGCTGGATTTTGTAAGCCCGCAAACCAAGATCTTTCCGCAAAATTTTCTATAAAGTGGATGGACACAGATCCAATTGTTGTGCACGATGGCGGTTGGACTCATTCGGGTCTTCCTCGGTGCTGCGCTCTACAGCAGCAATAGCTTCTTCGGTACGCACTGTGCGACATCTCAGAGGATGCGTGTTATCATTTAGAGTAAACGTGGTGCGAAACCGTTGCATTGTTAATCGAATTAATTGCTCTGATGGACGATTGTTTCGACCACCAATGGACCCGTGTTTTTCGAAATAAATCTGCACAATTTGCGTGCGTTGTTCAGGCGTTAGTCGATTCATGTAGAAATGGCAAACCAAACTAAAGATAAATCACATGGTAGCTGACAAAATGGCGGTCAATCGATTTAGCTATGTCCGTCTATGTGTCCGTCTGTCTGTGTTCACGAGAACAGTAATTGATCTGAACTTTGGTATACAAGCCTATCTCTTAAAAAGTAAGGACAAGTTCGTGAATGGGCTAAATCGGTTCACTCCATTTCTTTTTAATATATTACGGTGGGGGGTATTTTAACTTCGGTCCGGCAGAAGATAATTTTCTCCCTAGTTTCTTTACAGTTAAATAAGTTTTGGCAATTGATCCTTCAGATTAGCTTGTAATTTGAACATAACTTATTGCAATCGATTTTTATGTGATCAGACAAGTGCAAATATCGCTGCAATTTTGGCAGTAGTTTTGATAGAAGGTAATAAATAAATGCACATAGCTTTTCGTATGACAACCATAAACATATCAATACTGCTCTGTAATATAGTTATAAATTAGTTTATTATTAAAAAGTTTTTACTTTTGGGATTCCATCAGTAATTTTTAATTTCAAAATTTGTTACACTTTCCATTATACCTACTATGGACAGTTTCCAAACATTCATTCCATAAGCTGTTGCTAAATAATTACAAGAACAGACTCACAGAATTCGTACAATTCCAACAGATGTCTAATTCGACATACGAAATAACGAGTATTTTTAACGCTCTGTTATTCAGCTGCTGCCAAAAACAATATTCGACAGGCCGGTTTTCAGAGGCAATTTTCAGATATCAACAAAGTACATCAGTCTGTTACGTTGGCTTTTCAGCAGCATATTTTTATCCCGTCTAAATATTTCGTAACAATCGAGGAATTTTTATTCAGCCCAAACATCATTCGTAAATAGATTTGTTTTCCATCTAATCGGAAAATGCACTTTCAAAGTTTCGCAAGGTGCATTTCAATCACCGAAAGAATTATCGGTGATCAACTAAAATTACTTGGCATCTAGATGGCGCCAGCGAACGTCTGGAAAACTTCGATAATTTCAGACAGTGAGGAGTTGCCAATTTAACCAATTCACGTTACGTAAGGCTACTACGCTAGTCGACGTAGACAAAAAATGCATCTGAAATACTGAAATAAACATTTTTTATGGGATGCGATGTCGAAATGTAAAAAGGCTCTTCAGAATTGCGTCTCGTGATGTTTTTTCGAGAATTTTCATGTTAAAAATAAGACTATGCGAGTGATTCAAGTCGTTATATAGCGATGAGGTACTCGCTGCACGCTTCAAACAATGCTTTCAAACTGATTTTATCGTATGTTTACAATATTACACCTGCCCTGGTGGTTTAAATTTAGCTTTTGGAGTTTATAGGTACATTCTTAGATTTATTGTTGGCATTCACGAGTGGATTATTTCGCAAAGGTGGTCTCTACCTAGCTGACTACATAAAACACTGAGATTTGGTTTCTTTTGCTGATAATTATGCACTACTCGTGGAGATCTTCATGATTATTTTTATTTCAAAGGCATTCAAGGTCATTTTTTTCTGGAAGAGTTTAGAGTTTTGACGAGCTGGAGCTATTTGGATGATATGTGGGTCACCAATATTCCGGTGCATCTCACTGTTCCGTATGTACCAAGGGGCGTTAACCATATTCCTTAGTATATTATTATTTTAGAAAGCCTAGTATATTTGCTTTTTTTAGCGCACTCCCCAAGTTGAATGCCGTATGATCAAATCGGCTTTAGTCCTTTTTAGTACTTGTTAACTTGTAAATTGTTCCGTACTGACAACTGAGAGATTCTTCCCAGAAGCCGGTACAGTTCTCTATATTTGAGGCAACGCTAGTTTCTTCACGTGTTCTTTCCACCCTAACTTTGTATCCAGAGTCATACCCAAATACTTTACAGTGTTTCCATATGGAACTATGGGTGTCGTTAATCTTGACTTGCGGTATGTCCTCGATTAGTTTGTTTGTAAAGTTTATGTAGACAGATTTCAGTTCGTTGAGCTTGGTCTTCCATGTTTCAACAGTTGATTTTCCATTCAACAACAGTTTATCCCACTGCCATTAGAGCCGTGTTATCTGCAAAACTGGCGACTGTTATATATTCCAACTGTGGTATAGTGGTCACTTGTATATAGTAGACAATAGGTGCCAAGACACAACCCTGGGGTATTCCTATTTTACTGCTCTTAGATCCGAGTATTCATCTATCTGTTTTGTTCTGAAAAGTCTTGCCACACCTTATTGAAAGCTTGTGGCACATCAAGAAATATTTTTGAGCAAATAAGGCTTTCTTCTAATGCTTTCCCTATTATATTCGTTATTCTAAGGAGTTGATCTCTGGTGGTATGCTTGTATCAAACCAAATTAGTGATTTGGAATTAGTTTGATAGAAGAAGCAATGAGGGAAACTGATGCCGAGCAAAAATTTAGTAAAAATTTTCTTCGACTGTAGAAAGAGCTTTGGTGGCTTGGCTTATATATGGAAGAACAAATAATAAGAACATCACAATTATGAATGAAGATATAAAAACAAGCTTAAGAATGAAAAAAGACTATCAATTGCTACTCCTATTGAACTTTCCCTACCCACATAGAGATAATAATTGACAAAGTTAGATGTCACGATCAACATAGATCCAGGAAAAGTAATGGCCACAGACCAAATAATATAAGCCAAAAAAAAACATAGTGAAGATTTTCTTTGAGTATAGAAAACTGGCTAGGCTAAAATATGAAGAAAAACATTAAGCAACGAAATTACAAGCTTAAGGACGAACAAAAGATCAACTACAGCAACGACCTCCATCCATCAACAGATTATAGCTGGATGTCATGATCACCAGATATCATGTGGAAGGCAGCATTGGCCACAGAGCAAATGATTTATATGGACATATATTAACAGAAACATATATTGCAGATTTTATTCGACTATAGACAGAGCTCCAATGGTTTGGCTATATAATATATGAGGAATAAACTAACAAGAACATCAAAATTATAAGTGAAGACATGAAAACACGATTCTGGATGAAGACAACTCCAAAACAGGAACTCGTATTGGACGTTCCCCATCCGTCAAGAGATAGGAGGTGTCAAAGCTGAATGTTATGTTCAATAGAGATCCAGCAAAAGGAGCATTGGCCACAGACCAAATAACTAATGTGAACGAGTCGAAAGAATAACCAATGTTAAAACCACATGTCCAACAAAACCATAGTGCAGATTTTAAAAACTAACAAGAACATGAAAATTATACATGAAGACATGAAAACACAAGCTTAAGAATGAAGAAAAGCCAAGAGATAGGTGACAAAGCTGGATTTCATGATCAAGAGAGATCCAGCCGAAAAGAGAATTTGCTACAGAGCAATTGATAAATGTGGACGGGTCGAAACTATGAGCAATCTGGGAAACTTAATCCAAACAAAAACATAGCAAAGTTTGTTTTTGACGATGGAAAGAGCTTTAGTGCTTTTGTTAATATATAAAGAAAAAGTAACAAGAACATCAAAATTATAAATACAACCTACCCCAAACATAAAAACACAACCTTACGGATGAAGAAAGGACCAACAACAGCAACGCCTATTGGTCTTTCTCCATCCACCGATAGTTGCCAAAGCTGGACGTCATGACCAACAGATAATTTGCAATTAGAAGCATTGATCCCAGAGCAAAGGATAAATGGATCAGACGAAGGAAACTTGACTGAAACTCAGGCTCAGTACAAACATGTTAAACGACTTTCTTCGTCTATGAAAAGAATTTCGGTGGCTTGGATAATGTACGTATGGTGAAGACTAACAAAAACATCAAAACACTATATGAAGAAGAACCTTAAGGAGGCAGAAAGACCAAGAACGAAATCCAGAACAACAATGCTGGAAAAGGCTGGAAAGAGTTGATAAGCAGCATCTAGAAGAGCATCAAACAATAAAATAAAAAAATATCACCACCCACAATATTGAGAAAGACGCCATTTTGAAGATTATCTGCCGTCTTTATTTGACAGCTTCACACCTATCATAACCATTTCAATCAATTCCTCACTCCTATTCTTAAACTATACATCGCTAGGCAATGTAAAAGAGTTCTTCAACTTCGTTCGATTCATGAATCAGTTACCAAAACCCACAATGAAGCAGTTAATCACCAGTTAGTTAAGTACTGCTGGCGATTTAGTCAAAACTGTGAACGCGAGTCGAACTCCTCCACACAGTGGAGTGCGTCTATGTATAGCCCTCGAACCCGGCTTCCAACACAGACACAACTCTCTTAAGTCAGTCGATCTGTGTCAGTGAAGTGTTCGTCTTCTCCTGCACTCCCAGCCTGCACGTGGATTAACCCCTGATCCACAGGTAGGTCCCACACGTCACAAACGTCACATACTAGAGAAGAACAACTTTGTAAAAGGGAAGGGGAAGGAAATAAGAAGGACTTGAAGTTGAGGAGGTGTCTTAAGCTTAAAGGGTCATCAACCATGAAGCATGGAACAACCACTCAAACCCTTTGAGATAAATCAAAATAAATTTTCTTCGAGCTTCTTTTGTATCATCTGTGGTGATAGACGTTTTAAATTCTCCAGACGTTTTACGTAACGGAGATAGGAGTGTTATATTTGGATTTGGCGGCTATTTTTGGAAAATTCCGACTCCTCTGGTGTTCATAACTTGGTGTGATTGAGAAAGGTTAATTTTGATGTATTAATGAGTTGGGTGGGCATGTTTGGACGCAATGGGAACTTGATACCGGATCGAAAGATGGAGGTGTTTGCCAGCGGGCATGCTAGCCCGCGTGCCCGTGTGCGTGCGTATTTTTGGCGTTTTGCATTCTATCGAAATGAATGTGTTTTCCGGTTTTATCGTGTCGGTGTTTTTAGGCGAGCATCGCGATATTTGGTGATGAAATTCGATACCAATGTCATCAATTTTGTCAATGGAAATCATGAAATAAGATGCTTATCATTTCATAATATTGTTCTTCCATGAATATGATACTTTAAAGATGAGATGAGAGTAATTATAAAAAATGCCTAAGTAACAATAATTTGACTAGATGCAAAATATGTAAAATAAGACCTATAGGAATAGATTTATATATAGATGGAAACTAGCATACATCAAATAAACTACGACAAAATATCAATACAGAAATAGCTACATAATTAAAACTGACCAAATTTAAATTTAAGTAAACATAGGAGTATTTCTGTATTCATGAGTTATTCATGAGTAATGCGTTCTTGTTAAAATAATAATCATATGGAGAACAATCATTAACCAATATACATTTGATGTTATGAATGATGATGTTTTAGATATTTTTCTTTTATACATTTGTTGACATACCAATTAAACATAAACATAACCTCTACTAGTTTACTTAAAATATTATATTATTCTGCTAAAAAATGTGGCTTTTATGTTGTTAAAATTATGATAAAATTATTATCAATTGATTTTGACACACAGATATTACAAAAACTATTTAATACGTCTATACGAACAGTGTTTTTGTCTGTTTCGTGTCAAAGATATTAAATCTTACAAGGATTGCTCAATACCTATCTTCCAATCTTACCAGCGGTATGACGTCACGCGCGTTCATTGTCAAATTGTCGGGACACACAAAACAATGACCGTACGATTTCGCCGAGTCTGCGTACCGGTTTGCCTACCCAGATTTGTTTAAACTGTCACACTTGGCACGTAAAAGCGCGGGGGTTTCAATCAGTCCAACAGTAGCGCAATAATCAATGTTGTGATTATGCTTGTTTGAAACGTCATATGAAGACACTTGACCGACACTTGACACGTAAAAATGCGGGAATTTCAAACAGACCAATCATAGCGCAATAATCCACTTTGTGATTATGGTTATCTAAAACGTCAAAAGCAGACCTTAAAAACACTTTTGACTTTGAAGTTTGAAATGTTTGTATTGCGGTAACCCAGGGATGATGATGTGAAATGCGAAAAATGTGAAATGAGAAATGAAAATCATTGTTAAAAACCTAAGAATGTTATGCTTTTGTTTACTATTCAATTCGAACCTACTATAACTGAAGAGCAAACATGTAAAACTCTTACATTCACCATAATATATGGCTACATTCCAAAAATGTATATATATATATATATATATATATACAGTGCTCCAATAAGAAAATCGATATTCTTAGAATGGAAAGTGTTTGATAGATGTAATCCAATATTGTGAACACAACAAACTAAAACAAAACGAATCAAACTACTTGTCCTATGGCTTGAAATCGATAGAACTTTTTCATTGTAAATAGAATTTGGTCATGAATCACAGCAACAAATTTCTAGTGGTAGAGATATAATTTGTTTCTTAAAATTATGTTTTTAGACAAATAAGAGAATAATTCAAAAACTGTAAGGAGTAGGGTAATACTTTATACACAAAAATTATGCAAAGAATAAAAAAAAATCTGATGTGGCCAGGCACATGACTTTATCATACTATATATAAAGTTAATAGTCTAGCTGCATGAGACTCTATTTGATCGAGATCGGCCATGTCTGCATTAAAATAAAACTACTAGAACTAGACAGATATGTCGATTAAAGCTGCGTTCGGATATTGTACTCCGTTGACACCGGGTACACCGTCCAAATGACACTTACGTGTTATTGGGCGTAAAAATGTAATGCAATATGCGAACGCAGCTTATATTGACAGAAGTTATTGTCGAAACATTAGCGTTTGACACCAAGACTACCTACTGTCATTAGAATCAAAAAATCTGACAAATCCTGGCTACTAGTTTTCAGGCAGTACGACCAATCTCGTAGAAATAGAATTTGCTCATGCAGCTAAACTATTGATTGTACCAAAAAATGTCATAGTGATAAATTATTCAGAATTTCCTCATCTTTGATTTTTTATTTAACTATTTCGACGAAATTCCAGAAATGGCGGCTTATTTGCCAAATCTTTCAAAAATGCTGACTAAACCTCCAGTTTTTTTGGACCCTCTTCAACAGAAAGCTTTTCAGCTCTAAGTTTGGTTATGAAACTTCTAAATATGAAGTTTCGTCCCGATACCTTTAGTAGTTTCTCCGGAATCGTCGCCACAAAAAACGGGTACACACACTCAGACATTTTTTTGTACCTTGGTCAAAAATGTTCAGGGGACCCAAAAAGACATATTTCCGCTAAAATCTCAAAAAAATTTTTTGGCATGATTACAATACTTTACATACTGCGTATGATAAAGTAAAAAATTCAGAATTTGCATTAAGAAAAATAACGTTGATATCCATTTGACGACAGTAGCGCCATCTGCAACAAAACCAGAAACACGCGTTCTTGTTGCATGTTGACATTCAACATGGCGTCAGTGCTGTGCTGTTTCGTGCTTGTGTAACTAAGAAACTCAAAATTTAGATTAGAAAATTCAAAGTAAACCGAGTATCAGCAGCAAACTACTGGCCTTATAATCAACTTCATACAAGGAAAGCTTTCTATAGTTTGTTTCAAGATAATGAGATGTTATATTAATAATAATGGATTAAAATGGCCAGCCTGTATATTACTTGATTTTTTATACCTTTGTATCCTAAACTTATTGTTAGTGTTCGAAAATCTAATTAAATTAAATTATCATCAAAAATTTAATTAGTTTGCATTGTAGTTTGCATACAGCGTGTTCACAATATTGGACTACACTCAACTTAAGTTTAACTCGAAAAAGCTATAAGCCAAATTTCTATATTTTATTTGAATAGATGCATATTAAATATAAAGTAAAATCGATAAAGTATTATTCACTGAGTTTTAGTTACGTCATTCTGTATTTTGAGAATATAAACAAGTGGACGAAATATTAGTTTTGAAAAGTGGAAACACAAAGTCAGATACTGTTGTTTGAATTTCTATATTATTTTGATTTTTTTACTATCAAACTAAATACTACCACGTATTATTAAATACTGAACTCTTCCTCTATACCATTAATTATGAATTGGTTACATTTTACCACAAAAGCTTTGATAGTTAATTGAGTTCAGTTCGTTGAACCTTGCAAAACACTTTTAAGTATATACCAAATAAAAGAATATTTATTTTCACTTAAAATAAACCATTTGATGTCTCCGCAGATGTTATTTTAAAATATAGTTTGATATATTGTGATTTTTCAAACGACATCCCTGCCAAATTTATTTTTGAAAATGTTAGTATTCCAATCGTACTAGGTACTCAATTATTATGTTTCACGGGTAACTGAGATCATTCCAGAGTATTGTCGTTATGAATTAGTTTCAGTCAGGTTATGTATTGCTTGGAGGTCGAATACAGACGAAAATAGACATTTAAACGATCACACACAGAATGTTTACGTAGTTCTTGCATAGCGTTAAATCGGTAATAATAAAATTATTATTTGCCAGTTTGAATAATACTATAAATACAGTAATATAAAAATATTATTATTCAGATGTGGTGCTGTAACACGGTTGTTATTTGACGATGTGGTTACACCGGTGTTTGCTTTTACGCAGCCAAACGTAAAGTTTGCATTCTGAATAGACGAAATCACTTTTTAATTGGATGTGATGTGGATGGAAAGCAGTTTGCTTTGAAGTTTTTTTTTCAGCGATTTTTGTATGTGGGAGTAACGCGGTATATTGCCAGGAGCACTTATAGCTTATGTATTGAGTGTATTGGCGATAACTAAAACAAAAGTTTTTAATTAAAAATAATTCACATGCAATAAAATTTCGAAATGTTGACGTTTATTCTCATTAGATTTCAGCATACGTGTATAGATATATTAAGATGTAAATATTTATGCTGGAAAAGTAAACATTAGATACCTTGACCCCAGATGGCTTTAGAACAGAGTGCGTGTATAAAATAGAAATGGCAATGGACCAGAATCTTCCTGTTTAGTCTCTTCTGCTTGAAGATTCGTAAATATATAATAGAAATAGTTTCGAGATGATATTTATTTGTTTCTTGTACCGTTAACATTAAAAATAGGATTTTTATGGTTAACGAAATGGTATTATTGAAGCCAACATAAATATTAGATTTCGTCTGTGTTAATTAAAACAAAGAATCCTAATTAGTTTTCTATTATTATACTAATGTATCTTCTTCAGTTTAGCAAAAATACGAGTTGGAAAAGTTGAAAATACCGAAGAACTGCAAAAATCAGCTTCTTATAATCTCTATTCTGTTCTTATGGTGGTTTTTATATTTTTAGTTTTCTTTTTTTATATACAGTAACCTCTCAGTTTGTTTCCTTATATCCCTGCTTAATGTCTGTAAAATTTGAGATCGATCTATACTAATTAACACGTGCCCAAAAAAATGTGCTAAAAAAGCAAAAATGCATATTTTCACAAAACTCGGCTCAGTTCAGACTTTCTGCTTTCAGATTAAGATTCTACATAGAAAAGCTTTACAGAAACAGTTCACTTGATCGGTTCTGTTAAGTGTTGGCCAGGATAGTTATTTAGTTTAGATTGTTGAATTTTTGAAAAATTAAGTATTTGGTTTTATGTGAAATGCTCAGATATCTAGACTCAAAAGTGAATTACTTCATTATGATATTTTTGAATAAGTTTTAATAACTGTGATATGTAAATTTATTGTGACACGAACTAAAACCAATGTTTTTGGAAACTTGTTTCTATAAAAAAAACTTAAAGGATACCAGTATTATTTTCGAATTTAATGATTAAGGTTTATTGCTATAACATATATCCAAAATAATATATTATTTAAAATATTTTGTGTAAGTATCACCAAATGTAAATAATGTACAGTAGAAGAAAAAATTATATATCACTCCTACATTTTTGTCGCGATATAACTCCGAAAATAGCCAAGTTTTGATAGAACATTCACTCACAAATTCTTTGTATTTTAGGGAGTATTCAAGGAGTATTCAAGATCAAAAGTTTATTAGATAGTTTTTGAGTTATATCTCCACAAAAAGGAGCTTCTGGGAGTATAAAACCTAGCCCAGAATCGATTGAGTTAAGTTGTAAAATAGGACATAAAATAAACAAAACAAAGACTATTTAGATTATAGTTTTTGAATAATTAGAGAATAAAACAACACCGTTAGATTAAGGGGGTACATATCTCCAGCCGAGGTAAAAATGACTGTTTTTGGGAATATTTTTTAGGGCCATAATTGTAAAAAAAACCTGATGTGGCCAGGCACATGACTTTATCATACTATATATAAAATTAATAGTTTAGCTGCATGAGATTCTATTTGATCGAGATCGGCTATGTCTGCATTAAAATAAAACTAGTAGAACTAGACAGATATCTCGATTAAAGCTGCGTTCGGATATTGTACTCCGTTGACACCGGGTACACCGTCCAAATGACACTTACGTGTTAGTGGGTGTAAAAAGTGTAACGGTGTTCAATATCCGAACGCAGCCTATATTGACAGTAGTATTTTCAAAACATTAGCGTTTGACACTAGCTACTGTCATTAGAATCAAAAAATCTGACATATCCTGGCTAGTTTTAAAGCAGTACGACCGATCTCGATGAAATAGAACTTGCTCATGCAGGTAAACTATAAATTCTACCAAAAAATGTCATATACATAAATTATAGAAAATTTCCTCTCCTTTAATTTATTATTTAACTATTTTGACGACATTACACAAATAGCGGCTCATTTACAAAATCTTCGAAAAATGCTAAGACTAAACCTCCAGTTCCTTTGGACCCTTTTCAACAGAAAGCTTTTCAGATCTAAGTTTGGTTATGAAACTTCTAAATATGAAGTTTCGTCCCGATACCTTTAGTAGTTTCTCCGGAACCGTCGCCACAAAAAACGGGTACACACACACACACACACACACACACACACACACACACACACACACACACACACACACACATACACACACACACACAGACATTTTTTGTACCTTGGTCAGAAATGTTCAGGGGACCCAAAAAGACATATTTCCGCTAAAAACTCAAAAATTTTTTTCGGCATGATTACAATACTTTATAATACTGCGTATGATAAAGTAAAAATGGAAAAAATATCAATTACATGTGATTTTTTGACTCTTTAAGCACAAGAAAAAAAATATTTTACTTTCTTTGAAAATTAATTATAAGCGTAAGGAATGATATTAGAGGAGACTGCTAGAAAAACATCGCCTCATGGTCGGCATGATTTCGTCCGCCAAGATCCATGGATCTTAACAATTCAAAAATATTCTTAAATAATAATATTGTTGTTATAGTCTGTGGAGCCAATTTTTTAAATTTCGAAAAACTTACCGATTTATGACATTTTGAAGTTAAAAACATGCATTTCATGACCAATTTCGTACTTTGATGGTTTATAAAAACCGTATTAAACAAACTATCGAAAAAATGGCTCGACAGACTATAGAGAATGTATGTAGGAATATTTGAAAAAAAATGCATCCAAAAAATATTGACAACTCTTTGAGTTATCATACCGACCGTGCAGCAAAACATAGTTCTGAGAGAAACATGTATATACTTTTCAATGGATAATCGTATCATATTCAAGCAAACTCAGTGAATTAATAATTAATTATTGTAGTTAACTTATAATTAATCTGCCATTCCGGGTTGGTTCTGTATGCCTTCCTTCTGCTGTATTTTTGTGTTTTTATTGAAAAGAACCGATTATAACAAGTACAGAGAGCTAACTGTGATAACACGCCCGAGCCGGCCTCTTAGTGGCCGTCCGCATTTATCGTTATAACTTCGTAATTAAATGGAATTTCTTGATATTTTTTTAAAATATTTGTAAAAGTATAGACAATAGTAATAAATAATAATAAAAATTTTTTTTTAAATGCTGGAGATATAGGTATGTACCCCCTTAAGGATGTATAAAAAACCAGTAAGAAAAGACAAGTCAAATGTAGCATAGAACACCTGTAAACAAAATTGAAATTATATCTTATAAAGCTCATTGTTTTTCAGAATGTTACTTTATTGTTAGAAATCAAACAGGCTAGTAAAATTAAAATCTTGTTCTCTTTATTGATCATCTTTTTAATCACTAGTTTTTTACTCTTACTAATATTTTTGTACATTAGCATAGTAATGCTAATAATATAGCTACGTAATATAAAATTCTATAACATACTTTTACTATTTAGATATATTTTTTTATCTATACGTTATTCTCCAGATCTGAAGTATAATTTTCAGCCAACATAAATCCACAAACTATTTCTTTTCCGTTTTTAAATTTAAAAATATGACAATTTTTACGTTCATAACTCACGTTGAGTGACTTCATTCATGATAGTCACCACAGCGTCGGTGTTATATAAATAGATCTAGACGGAAAGCACATTATACCGTAATGTGACTATTTCGACTAAATATCGAACACCGAACCAACCACGTTTTGATCAAATTCACTCACTTCTAATTTTACGCGGCTCATCTACCAGTGGGCGAATCCACGCATATGTCGCCACTATTTTTAACTTATTTAAAGTTCTACGTGCGAGTTGGCGAAATCGGCAAATTTACAAATAGGAAACGCTTTTCTACAGCAATTTAGGGGCCATTCTACAATCTTGCACGTCCTATTTTTAAGTTGCCAGCAGGTTGCGTATTTACCTGAACTGCTGGTTCAAGTGAGCGTCGCGTTACGAACAAAATCTGACGTTACTGTGATAGTGTAATTTTTGAATTTGTTGCGTCTGCTTAGTTCGAAATTGCTTACGTTTCGCTTCTGTTTTGTTTTACAGGAGTTGTCGCATCGACTTGGTGACGACAAGACTATAGCTGAGCATCTCAAGCTTCCGATACAACGCATAAACGACTACCAACTACTCTTAAAGGTTAGTAATTTGATGATGAGTTGTGTTGATGGGCAGTTGATGACAAAAAGTCAAAATATCAAATCGGTTAAAACAAATGTAAACTGTTTGAATAGGGTGTGGGAACTAGAAAATTAAGCAAGGGAACATTTGAACTAAATGAAGCATACATTTCTCGAAATATAAAAAAAATTAACGTCATTTTTCATCACGTAACATTTTTGAGAAATATGGGCAAAAATTGTGAAGAAACCTTGTCTTTTTTTTCTCTCCAAAACAATAATGCAACGTAATAGAACAAGATTTAAGTAAATAATTATAAATTAAATTAAATTAAAAAAATATACATATGTAGAATGGTCATAGCAAACCAACTTTTGGTAATAAAGTCATGCCAGGAAACACACCGTTTAGGAACTGCAGAGTTCCGGAATGTGGTATCAAGTTTACAAATTGCATATGAAAAGTAGGTTGTGTGAATCATAGAATAGAGCTCTCTTAAACTTAAATAACTTTTTTGTAAAATGTTTTGGTTTTAACGTCTCTAAAGACAAATATTAACTAATATTGGCTATAATTGGTATTAAAATTACAATACTTCCGTTCTCATTAACTCCTTTTAAAGCTCCGATCTGAAAACATCGCAACTCCGAAACGAAATATTTCGTAGCGATGTTTTTATTGCTGGGAGTGGTCAGCCTGTCTCCCACCAACGTCAGTCCGAAGTCACCAAGATTATAGGTGGTGTTTAAAGTTCCTGACGACGGCTGCTTACACAGGGCAGCAGTAATATGGGCATATTTTTCTGGCAATTACGCTTTATTATCGCAGTTATAATGTTTGGGTTAAAATTGTACTTAAATAAAAAATCTATTTTTGTATCATGAGTTGGGCTAGATGGTTTATATTTGAAAAAGGGAAAGGTTGAAGAAGTAAAATTAATTTGTATATTTCCAAAAAAGTTTTAAAGAGCGTTTATTGTCGCTTAAGACTTAGCTGTGTCCATACGGTGTTTCCGGGTAGGAGTTCGTTATCAAAAGTTGGTCTACTACGACTCTGTATACTTATTAAATAGTTACATTGCTTTTTTTAACTCCCTAGGTATAACTATAGCAACAATTAATAATTAATTGAACTCATTTTTAAGTGTAGGAAAAATAGTACTAAGAAAGAAACATTTTGTGTTTTGTTGTCGATGATCCCTATTCCAGATCTATTTCTCTATCTTTAATTATTATTTTTTTCTCGTTAATTCGGTAAATTTAATAATATTTTCGCCTTTCAATAAAAAACAAAAGTTTATCAGTTTTCATGCTTCATGGGCACGATTATAGAATTTTCAATTTTGACCATTTTGTCTTTAGTCTCAATTTTGAATTTATGGTTTTAAACATTCTCTCTCGATCATTTGATAGCGGAAAGAGGCATATTTGGACGCTTTTCTTCAGTAGCGATTTTTTCCATTTTTTGTTAGATATTTAAGACTGATTGTTGGATTGATCAATAGTGATGAATGTTGTCTCTAAAGACTTTTACCGACATTACCAACGTGTGATTGTGAGCTTAAGAAATATTGATTTTTCAACAGGCGTGCATTTGACTAATTGTGCCCCATAATGGGGTACATTTGGTTATACATGGGGACATTAAGAAAATTGAATAATAACCTCATTGAAGCCATTTTGTTTTGTAGAAATTTGTTATTAAAGTTAGTTACTGCGAATTATACTTATTCACGCGAGTAAACATATTATTGAATATGAAGTGAGACGCAATTCAGCCCTTCATCTCATTCACGAATCTACCCCACAAGTGGAATAAACATAAATCCGATAATATAAAATCTACTAATACTAAAAGAAACATGTTGATTGAGTTACGTTAAACCAGGCACAATACTTTTTGCGAAAAATATAAAACATTTAATTACTAAGGAATAGAATAATTGTTACAAATATGTGATATGTGTTCAGTATGTGTTCAAATACTTTATTTTACCTACCTTTTGCTTGTATTTCAAACAAATTGACCTACAACCAGCAATATAAAGACAGCTTCATAAAGTAAATGTTAACCGTCCAAGTATGGCCCACGTCTAAATGTAACTCCCTAAATTTATTTATCATAGAATAAATATGATTGAATTTATTAGTTTAGTATTATGATTTTTATCTGAGGAAAAATTAAAAATTCTCTTTCGAAAACTGAGTGACTTCCAAGTAATAGTTATTGTCTTATTTCTTATGTTTCGTAATTTACTGTAAGAACTGTTGGCTCGTGCTCATCGAGAACAGTAGAAAGGCGACAATATTAGGTTCACTCGAGTTATTGAGAGATAATGTTTAAAACCGAAAATTGCCAAAATGGACAAAATTGAAGTGTATAGTGTCGTTAATTGTACATTTCATCCGATAAATATTGTTTTAACAATAATAAACAATGGCAAGGCGACAATTGTTCATTGTACATTGACCTTGGCACGATGAACACTAGCCAGAAAGCCTTATAGGAAATTGACTAATACTCCTAGCGGATTAGGTAATAAACAACAATAAAAAGGCAACAATATTGATTTAAAATGAGATGCTGAAATGAGTCTGAAATAAATTACAATTACCAATAATAATTATTAATAGCACATTAATAAACGATAGAAAGGCAACAAAATTAGTTTAAATTCATTTAATATCAAGACAGTAGTT
Organism: Aphodius sticticus; assembly: GCA_963966075.1. NCBI lineage: Eukaryota > Metazoa > Arthropoda > Insecta > Coleoptera > Scarabaeidae > Aphodius > Aphodius sticticus. The sequence continues at coordinate 100,938,808 of OZ014506.1, read as the reverse complement.
TTTATACCTTTGTTTTAGGTATTTTGTTGGTATACGTCTAATGTAGGTATACTAAAAACTTTTGGCAAAGTATGTTTGTCACGTAACTTTCGTCAGTTTATTCTCATTTCTAGTCAAGAATGTAAACAGAGTCATATTTATGTATTTTTTGATAACCGTTTACTTGCTAATCGTACAAAGTGCCAAGAAATACACAACAGAAAATCTGTTTGCTGCTTGATCAAAATTCTGATATATAACAATTGTAAATTTACTTTGCTTTGAAATCGTCTTAATTTGAACACTTTAGGTGTTGTGGCTACTGTTTGCAATCGTTTCCAAGATAGTAGATCATTAATATTATTTCAAGTTTTATTAATATTATTGATTATAGTCTCTCGTCAAGCTGAACTGATAACATTTCGATAAAATTTAGGATGCCAAATGAACTGAAATTTGATCATGTTGTCCAGTGACTTAAAACCGAAGTTAATTTCAGCAAATATGTCATCAATCACCACAAATGTTGTGATTCAAACATGCAATATCCATTACGATAATTTGACATCATTAAACTATTTAAATCTGACGAATCACACAGCCGCGTACTAGAAATGTTCAGGATAGTGTCAAAGGTTTTAGATTGCTGAATCTTACCGGCCGAAAAGTCTTTACACCACACTTAAACAATTATATTTAGAACCGCTGACCTATATAGTCGGTGTCTACCGATTGTATGAACCTGTGTGTGTGTGTATTTCACTTAACGAATTAGTTTTTTGATTCGTCGCAATTTACGTGGGTTATCAGATTGCAAACAGCGAACCCGATGACGTCAAAATCATACCGAAACGTTCGTAAGAAGTGAAAGGCAGCTTTGCGCGGCTGCTTTGGCCGTTAATTATAGTTTGTTTGAAGTGAAGGTCAGTCGGTTTGAGGGAAGATGCTAATAGACATGAGTAAACATACGCAGATTTTATTAGTTTTCTATGGAAACAATACTTGGGCGGATGCTGAATATTTATATTACGGCATGTATGCGACAGATATTTTGTTTATTTTGTGTCTGAATGTGTTAAATTATAGGTATTTCTATGCTTCATAAATTGGAACATGCATTGACAAATATGAATGATACTTTATCTAGTTTGTCACGAAAGCACTGTTGGAAAACTTGTTTTGCGACTGCTCGAACAAGCCTTATTATTCAATATTCTTCTATGTGGTTTTACATAGGTACCTACCTCAATTCTGTATTGAAACATATGCAATTCAACAATTTTTCATGACGAAGTTTTTAGTCACTGATAGTTTTTACTAATTTCAATAATAATGTCATCAAAGATTCAGTAAACATTTTGCTATGATGTTCAGGACATTATTCTGAATCTATTGGTATTATTTTCATAGGCGAGCTAATTATTGTCTACACAAATCATAATCAAATCTAAAATAACTAGACCAATTTGTCTTGTGTCAAATTTTAGCCTGTCATACACTAATTCTTACACAGCATTTTGAGCGTATTATTAATAAATAATTGTTATTTCAAATATTGTGATTTATTAGCTTGGAGCATACCATATACAGGCCCTGCTAGTAATGTCAAAAGACATGTCAAAAATGTTACAGCAGTTCGACCAGTTTTTCTTTGTTAAAAAATCATGCGGATTCTTTTAGCATATTTTTAAGGCTCCATTTACCGAGTAGTGCCATTTACAGAAACATTGTCTGGCAATTTCTAAATTATTCATTTTTTCTAAATCACAAACATTTGTGCATCAATTGTGCTTTGAGTTTAATCAATACAAATTATAACTCTGCTTCCTCAACGACTATCAAAATAACATTTAAAATATGAAAATTGTGAATGATTGACATAGGTACCTACTGTATATTTCTCTAAAACTGAGAAAAAAATCACTCAGTTATTGTGCGAGTGTTACACCAACTTTTGATGAATAATGAAAGACCTTTCACTCAAATTTGGAATATGGTTAGACTTGTACTAAACCTGTTGCAATGTATTTATTTATTTTTTTTTTTAATTATTTACTTTTCATTTGGCGATTGTTGGTACAGGTTTAGTTATAATTTTTTTAAAAAGGGCACCAAAATGAACCATAATACATAATCTCTTCAATTATCCCTTTAAAATGTCTATCTACCAAATATCGTGTATCTTCAGAGGAACGTAACTTTATGTATATTGGACTCAATTGTTAAATTTGCTCAAGAGTTAAGTATAAATTGTTTTCATTTAAATTTTAGAGTATCTCAAATCTCTGATATCGGTCTGGTTATTTGAGTCAGAGAACCTTTGCTAAGTAATAATTATTTGACTCAAATAAACATTCTTTGGATTAAATAAATATATTCTTGCCTCTATTCAAACAACGATTTATTTGACTTAAACATTTCTACCAGTTTATTGTTTACTGTCCACATCCTAAAGTCTTTTAAAAATGACATTTCTATTTAAATATATGCAGAATTTAACTTGCATTTATCATCAGCAAGTCCAATATGTATATGGATTGTATTTTTGTCGCTCTACTACGACTTTTTATGTCTTCACCACGATGCACTACACCGGTCTGCTTACTTGGTGTCTCAAATTCGTTCGCTTCTGCGCATGACGTCACTGCGAGAAGGATATTGACACGGACACCTAGGCAACCAAATACATACTTAAGTTTTTGGCTTTTGTACGAGATTTAGGTTAACAAGTTGACAACCATGTCAACGCTTTTAATGTCAAAAAATCTTGAACGTCACAACGTATTAGCTACCATGGCAACGAACGCTACTTCCCCAATGACGTCAGCGCATAAATGTCATTACAACCGTTACAACAACAGCCATGAAAATTAACGCCATATTCACGCTACTTCCGCTTCCTTCTCGAACTGACGTCACTAGTAGGCGTGGCAGATGCGCGTAAGCAGACCGGTGATAACTGGATCGTGGTCTTAACAATATAACACTAAAGAATCATTAACAATGATCAGACAGTATTATTATTTAGTAAACAATACCGTTACTCGAGTAACGCAATCATCGAACGTGGACGCTATTTGACATCTGACGCTGTCCGAATGCTAGCAGTCAGCTAGCAGCAACATGTCAAAATTACCAGTGAGATGTCAATTGATTTCAATACACTGATCTACACAATCGGCGTAATTGTGATCCTAATAATCATTACGAAGCTGTACATGCGCATCAGAAGTTATTTAGATGACTAAAGTGATGGTTTGGACCCTGTCCTAACCTCACAAAAAATCCACCACCTAATAAAAGCATGGATGTGGACGAGTGCATCTATTGGCTCGGGGTCATGGTACTTGTAATCATCCTATACCACATATTCCGATACGTAAGAGACGCCTAGAACGGTTTGCGGTAAAATCAAAATTATGATGTAGATCATCTTTTTGGTGGAGATGAGGCCTGACCAAAGACAGGCTGTCATTAGCCTTATTTGGGAGTACTGGACTACAATAAAGTATACCTGGAATATTTTGGACAGACTGAACTAGAAGAAGTATTCTAGAAGCTGTTATTATGGTCTCAAAAACATTCAGGTGCTTCCATTTGATATTTGTGTTTGGAACACTGTCCAAAACCAGCAACCCATCTGCAGAACTTGTAAACCACATAATAGCCATTGAAATCTCTTTTTAGGAGTTGGTAAGGTATAGTGCTTGTCTTGGCGAAGACAACAGCGACCTCCAGAAGGCTTTGGAGTTGATGCTAAGTGTCCCTCACAGGGCACAAGACGACAAGTTTACCAATAGCATCGAAGGTTACCGTGGAAGCATCCACAAGCTTGGAAGGCTTCTAGCCCACGATTGGTTCTCCGTTAACTTTGGAGAGTTAATCAAGGAGCGATACCTCTTCCTATTCAAGGCCAGGATACTCATCTGCAAGGTCCGGAGGATATCAGAAGATAGATCAGTCTTCCAACTTAAAGATATTATAAGGGTATGTCACCATGTCTCCAAAGCCTTTGACATCCATCCTTAACCATTATTTCATATTCTAGTTACCACAAGTTGACTTGAAGGACTACCCTGAAGACACAAGGTCTTTTGAGCTCATCGAGAAGACCTCAAACCGTACTCTGATCTTAACAGCGCACAGAGAAAACGTCAAAGACTTTTGGCTGAAGGAGATCAGAGAATTTGCTGGAGAAGCTGGTAAGTTTAGCTCAATTTCTCCAAGTTCCGTTTAAATTAGTATCTATTTTCAGACGAGAGTGGAGCAGAGGACTTCCAAGTTACATCTGAACCTACTTCGCCACCAACTGATTCAGTTCCAGTGCCTGAGTTCCAAAAAGTTGCGAAGGCGCTAGAAGTGAAACCAGTCGAACAGAAACCAGTCGAACAGAAGCCTAAAGAACAAGCCAAACCCTCAGAGCCACCGAAGAAAGTCGAACCACCGAAGAGAGTTGAACCACCGAAGCCGGAACCACCCAAAGTTGAACCACCGCCGAAACCACAACCTAAAGCACCTGCTCCACCAGCAGAAGTGAAGAAAGAGCCTGTTAAAGTTGAGGAAAAACCAAAGGAGGTTCCCAAGCCTGCACCAAAGGTTGAAGAGAAGCCCAAAGAAGTCCCAAAACCAGCACCGAAAGTTGAAGAGAAACCAAAAGAAGTTCCTAAAGCAAATCCAACTCCACCACCAGCACCGAAAGTTGAAGAGAAACCAAAAGAAGTTCCTAAAGCAAATCCCACTCCACCACCAAAGGAAGTGCCCAAACAGAATCCAGCGCCAGCTCCAGTACCAAAAGTAGTACCCAAGCAAGAGGCACCAGCAGTTCCTCAAAATCCGATCAAACCAGTCCAGAGTACGCAGGAAGTTGTTTCGTCAAGCCTAAGCACTCAACGTGTTGAGACCAGTACGAACGTACTTCAAGTAACCACTCATCAGGAGACTTTTGAGCATACTGAAGGACATACCATACAGAGGAGCAGATCGAAGACTCAGGTGATAACCAATACCAAAGGACAACAGGTCCTTGTGGAAGTTGATCCGTCGTATCGTATCGGTGTTCAAGTTGGTCTAGCGACCCAAGGGTTGCAAATCGATGACGATATGAGTCGGAAGTATACAGAATTCACTTCAAGCTCCTCGGCTAGATCAGGTTGGTTTCTCACGTTGATTACGTGACGTGTTTCGCTAACATTGAATAAGGAGAAATAAAGTCATTACCAGAAATATATTTGCGTGTGTTATTTGTCTTCAATTGCTTTTATGCATGCTGTGTTGTTCCTTTTTTTTTAATAGATTTATGATGCAGCTATTAAGTATTTTGTGTACACTCGCACACTTTTAGTTTCTTTTGGTTAGGATGCAATGAATGCGTTTTGAAATTGTTTAGAAATGTAGCTAGCAGTTTTTTTAGAGTACCAACTTTTTTGCTATTTGTGCTCAGTTTTTGCTGCTCACTCACCGTTTTTGAATAGATAGATTTATTTTTGTCATAAACCTTCGGAATTCATTCATACCATTCAACCAAGGGAAATATACGCAACAATATAACTGCAGCGCTTCAAGGGCTAACTTTTGACAACGTTTGGACAACGCCTTAATATCACATGTCTATAGGAGGCTATGAAGAATCCGGTTATAGCCGAAGATCAGCATCAAAATCCTCCTACTCAGAAGGTCTAGGCTCTTCCAAATACGGATCAGATGCCCTAGGAAGCAAATACAGTTCAGACGCTCTTGGAAGCAAATATGGAACGGATTCTGCACTTACAAGCAAATACAGCACTGATTCCAGCTTGAGCAAGTATGACACCTTAGGAAGTAAATACGGTACCAGTGATGCCTTATCATCAAAATATGGAACAGACTCTAAATACGGTCTAGAGTCGAGTAAATATGGTCTAGAATCCAGTAAGTATGGAGAAATCACCTCCAAGTACGGAAAAACTGATGATGGCACAAAATATGGAGAGTTGACCTATAGTAAGAAGTCAGAAGGTGGAGATGGAGATTCTACCTACTCTTCTTCCTATACCAGAAGAAGTGTTAGGGCAGAAGGAAGAACGGAGACTGATGATGATGACCGCCCTTATAGGAAGTCCATGAGGTCTTTGGATCGTTCAGGAGGGGAAGAAGATTATTCCTATAGGAAATCCAGCAGATCAACCGATAGGACAGCCATTGATGATGGTGATTCTTCCTATAGGAGGTCGATGAGAAGCGTTGAGAAGAGTGGAAACGATGATGGCTTGTCATACAGCTACAAGAGGAAGACCACGATTGAAGACGACGGAAGTGCTGACACGTACACCTCCAGGAGGAGAGCGAAGAAAGTTGAAGACGACGACTTCGACATCGACGAGTACATTTCAAAACAGAAGTCCCTAGATCAAGATTTGGACCCATCTGCGTATATCTCAAAGAGGAGATCGTTGAAGACTGACGATGCTGAGGATACCTATTCAGCCAGGAGATTGAAGAGAGAGTCTTCCGAAAAGGATGGAGGCGATTACAAACGTTTAACATCTCTTGACGAGGCAGACAAGTATGCACGTTTTGAAAAGTACTCGAGACGATCTTCAGAGATCGCCGATAGACCAACAGAGTCTAGTAGAGGTAGAGAAGTTAGAGAGAGGGAGGAAAGGGGTGAGTTACATATCACACGACATCTTACATACATCCTGTGATGTCCACGATGTTATATGTTGTTACCAACTTAAGTGAACGAATGATTTCAGATCGCGAATTTGTGCATTCTGTGGAAGAATCCGCACACATGTCTGACGCTATTTCGTTGAGGATGAAGGCCAAGAAGGACATCACTGCTCCACCTGAAGAGAGGCCACTCTTCACGAAGACACTGAGTGGTCATAGCGTTGAACGTAAGTTGTAAATTTGGTTTAATGGGGATCCATCCTGATGCGTTTTCATCTGGGTGTCATTTTTTATATTTTGACATACTTTTTTTGTATTTTTTATTCACGATATTGGTTTTAAACTATAAGTATGTAACAATGCCATAGTTTATTTTTATTATGATTATTTTCTCATTTCCTTTATCAGCTGCTTTATTTGTATACGTAGGCATCCTACAAATTAACCACGGCAACTAATCAATTATTTGTAATCGAAATTTGTTCACTTTTCTGAAAATTTATAGGAAATGCTGACTTCAAACTTTTGGAGGACTTTAAAGGCCTCTCAGAGTTCTCGCATATAAGGAATAACGGTATCAATGGTTTGTAAATTAGATGAATTGATTATTATTATTAGATGTCGTAGTCTATACTCTCTTGCATAACTTCTCTTTTGACCATGAATATTGAAACAACTTTCGCTGATTTGGTTTGGCTTAACGCAAATTTAGCAGTACATTGGGTGGCAGCGGTGGGATTCAAACTCACCAAAAAATGCCAATTTTACAATTTTTTACATTCTGACCTCAATTTTTCTAAAAACTAGGTCTAGGTAAAAAGACTAGGTAAAAACTAGGCATTCCCGCGGAAATGAACCTTGTACAGACCCTTATACAGATGTCCTTCTAGCAGTTTCAATGTTCATGGCAAATATATCTCACTTTCCAGACTATCTAATTTTTCTCTTCAACGTTATGCACGATATAAAACATTAAAGATATAGACTTTAGAGATATCTAAACCCTCGCACTATCCACAACATCTCTTCACAAATGCTGCAGCAACCATAACTAGTTCACAACAACATTAAAATTGATTTTCCATTCATAGAAAAGCATTGTATATGAGGGAGAGATTATGAATGCCAATATTCTCCATAATATTACTATCAGCTTAGCTATGCTTACTAACCGCTCTTAAAATTAACACAGCTGGCAAGAAAACCTTCTTGGAGGTAGCTTTAGCAGAAACCCCAGACAGCTTGATATGGCTTAGAGATAACCAAGCCATACCAGAGCAAGGCACACGCTACATTGTAACCTCACGCGAGGAGCACAGAATTTGGAGGCTAGAGATCAAAGATTCCGTAGAGAAAGATAGCGGGCTTTACACAGCTGTAGCTACTAACGCGAAAGGCAAATCGACATGTTCCACAAGGATATTCGTCCATAGACGTTAGTATTTCCTCATTCTTAGTGGCGTCTTCATTTCGTTTGCTTGTATCGTGCTTCCATTTGATTTTGCGCTTATATAAATAAATCTAATTGGTATTTCTTAGCTACTGAGGAGGAATTGCACAAACCATACTTTGAGGTTCAATTGAAAGACACTGAACTCCTCGAAGATACCTATCTTCGTTTTATGATCAAGATCAAAGGTGATCCTCACCCAGATGTGACATTGTAAGTCTCTATGACACAATAAATAAAACCTATCCTCATAAAAACCTTAGCTTTAAGGATGGCATCACGCTTTCTTCTACCAATGAGAGAGTGCGAATCATCAAAGACCACGAACAAGTTGGATTCTACGAATTGGTCATCCCAGACGTCAAGCCCACCGATGCTGGATTCTACAAATGCGTTGCAGTTAATAACTATGGGGAAGCCACTACAGAAGCTAAACTCACTGTTACAGGTAAACTATTTCATGAGATTAGGAAGGCAAGTATTAATAACAAATTTTCAGGAACGAAGAAAGTCTTTGAGGATTATGTCGATAAAGAAGGCATCCTCCCAGCTGGAGAGCGACCTGCCTTCGCCTGGAAGAAAGATGGCAAAGAATTCGACCCTGAAGAGAGGTTCAAGGTACTCATGGGTGATGACGAGGACTCTTTGGCTTTAATTTTCCAACACGTCAGGCCCGAAGACGCTGGTTTGTACACCTGCGTGGCCCAAACCACAACTGGCCATATTAGCTGCAGTGCTGAACTCACAGTACAAGGCCAAATCGTTGAGCTCCACCGTGAACCGGAGAAGCCATCTCTGGTGATTGAACATCGTGAAGCTAACGCTGTTGCTGGAGGCCAGGCGATGCTTGAGCTGCAAGTTAAAGGTTTCCCTAAACCACAAGTGAAGCTAACCCATGAAGGCAAGCCCGTCGAAGCAAGCAACAAGGTTAAGTTCTTGTACGAAGACGAGGAAAGTTTATCAGTAGTCATCAAGAACGTTGAGGCCTCAGATGCTGGAAAATACGAGATCACAGCTATAAACGACTTGGGACAAGATATCAGAGAGATGATCCTCAATGTTAATGCCCCACCAAGAATTCTATCTAAAGTCGAGGATGTCTCCATCAGCGTTGAATCCACGCTTAGAGTACCAGTGCAAGTTGACGGTATACCAAAACCCACGATACAATTCTACAAAGACGGCAAAGAATTAAAGGCGTCAGATCGCATTAAAATCGTCGAGGAAGGAGATACCTTCACTCTTGTTATCGAGAAAACAACTCTTAAGGACACTGGTTCATACTCAGTAGTTGCCTCCAATAACGTCGCACAAGTATCCAAATTTTGGAACACCAACGTGTTCACCAAACCAAGAGTGCTCAAGAAGCTTGGCGACCACATTGTAGTATCCCAGAAAGAACAAGTGTTCATGAGTATCAAGTTGGAATCTGAACCAGCGCCAGAGATTGCCTGGTTTAAGGACGGCGAAGAAATCAGTGCGTCCAGCGACCATTACTTCGTTGAGAACGATGGCAACTCGTACATATTGAAGATCAGTGGAGCTGTGACAACGGATTCAGCTTCTTACAAATGCCGAGCGAAGAATATCCATGGTACCGTTGAAGATGAAGTCCGCGTTGATGTTAAATGCGCACCGAAGATACTCAAACCATTGATGGCGATGACCGTCACAGAACATGATAAAAACGTTACTTTTGATGTCAAGGTTGAGGCTTATCCCAAACCAACTGTTAAATGGTGAGTGGATCTCACCACTGTGACCAAAAGCATTGCTTATTATTTGTGTTTGCAGGTACTTGGATGAAATGGAGATCAGCGAGACCAGAGCTGAATTCACCAGGGTCGAATCTGACGATGGTGCTAAGCTAGTCATCAAAGAAGTTTCTTCTGAGCTTTCAGGAACTTATTCCTGCAAACTTGCCAACGAACTCGGAAACACTGAAAGCAGTGCTAAGCTTACTGTAAACTGTACGTCTCTCCTCAGATTTATTATAAGACCTAACCGTATCTTCCTTTGAAGGCAAACCACGCATCATCAAGCATCTAAAGGACACTACAGTCGAGGAAGGTGCCACCCTTTATCTGGAGGTTGAAGTTGAAGCTTGCCCGGACCCAACTGTGAAATGGTTGAGGAATGGTAATGAAGTATCAGCTGATGCTAGGATTAAGATCACCAGAGACCTCCACAGGCAAGAATCGTACAGCATGACCGTTAATTTGATCAAATATGAGGAGGAAGGAGAGTATGAAGTCGTGGTGACCAATTCGTTAGGAACAATCAGCAGCAAGAGCTTCGTTACAGTTCAAAGTAAGTACTTAAAAGCTATAAAGATACACGGAGGAATGATACTCATTGCATTTAAAGAATTGTCACTCTTCATATTGTCCTTCAGTGAATATGTGAGTATAACCTTGTGGTAGATTATCATTAAAACACTTGAAGGGCAGTACTTTTGTTATTGTTTTACCCCTTGTGATGGTCCAATTTACCCTTTACACCACCCCACCACATTACAGAAATTACACACACTGACGCTGAAGAAGTGGAAGAACCGCCGAAGAAATTGATCGTAGAAGTTGTGGACGAAGAAGAAATGGTGACTGTGCCAGAAAAGAAGAAGGTGATAATCGAAGACGTAGACGAAGAACCTTTGTCACCACAAGGTAACCCACAAGCTAGCAAAATTAGCCGACTTTCTCTAGTAGTTTTCCTCCCCAATAAGGGGTGGTCCATAGACAGCTTACGCTTTGCTTATGTATCGTTCATGCCCAAAAAAAATCCATTAGAATTAGCTTATTACACCTTTGACAAACACAGATACCACTTCTGACCTTGCAGTCAAAGATAAACCGAAAGCAACAAAGGAAGAAGCCGACAAAATTAAGAGTGACCTTCAAGAAGAACCTCAACCTGTTATAGAAGAAGAAAAACGTCCACCAAAACCCAAAAGGGGGAAGTCGGTTCAAATTGAGGACCCAGTCATTATTGAGTATGATGATAAGTCCTTTGAGGTTGAAGAAGTGCCCAAAAAGAGGGCATCTAGAGCTAACACCATGGAAATTGAGGAGATCGAAGAAGTGGAAAGCGAAGAACCCCAAAAGGTTAGCGAAGTTGAAGTTAGCTCTAAACCCAGAAAGAGTATTGCTGCTACCACTGAAGATATCGAGATTGAGGAGGTTGAGAAACCAAGTAAGAAATCCGAAGTTAAGGACGTTGAAGTTAAACGTCAGAAAAGCGTTGTGGCCACAACTGAAGAAATTGAAGTTGGCCAAGTGGAAGAACCGAAGAAGGTAACAGAAGTTAAAGACGTTAAGGCCAAACCGAGGAAAAGTATTGCTGCCACGACAGAGGAAGCTGTCGAAATTAAGAGCAACTTAGATAAAACTAAAAGAAAAGTCAGTACTGTTGATATCTCCGAAGAGGCGAAAAGCCAGAAAGGTGTTAGGACGTATGATGATGATGTGGATGATGATATGGAGGCCTTACTGCTAAGGGCAAAGAAGCAAAGAAGCTTGGTTGATGACGTGAAAATTGAAGAGGTTGATGCCGGCCCAACAGGTACAGTTTACAAAAAAAAAACTTCAGATGTCTTCACCTCTATTCTGATAGCACGGTTAACTTGTGGGGAAATAATATTGAATGTTGTAATACACTTACACACTTACTTTACTTGCACTATCTTACACGTCAAGCACCTAACAAACAAACGCCATCTTATTTAACTCTGTGTTTTACCAATTTATGTGTTTTGGTTAAATGTTGTGACTAAAAAGGAACCATTTTTTTCGACGACACTCTTTTTGAAGAATATTTTTAGTAAGTATCTAGTTACTTAAGGTATTTTTGCACACCATTTTTTATTTTATGGTAGGTATACATTAAAATAAGTTCATATTAATTGACAACTAAATAAAACTAATTGATTAAGGTACTACAGGTAAAATCACTATTCTAAAAATCTTCAAGTTATTGTCAATAATACTTCTTGGTAAAAAAGTTGTAAGAAATACACTAATTTGCCTTCTGGGTTTGTGTAGCATTACCTGTAATCACGGATACCAACATGAGCGATAGGTCTCAATACGAGTCCTTGGAAGTATCCTTCATGGTCAGAGGTACCGCGAACCCACCCCCGACAGCTACATGGACCGTTGATGGCAATGTCATAACACCATCAACGCCAAGGGTGACCATGACCCAAAAAGGAGAAGAATTCAGACTGGACATCAAGAAACTCTCTCCAACAGATGCTGGCGTCTATCAGTGCACATTATCCAACCCAGTTGGTGATGCCAAACAACAAGCCAAGCTTGACATCATTCGTAAGCATCTTCAACTATAGAAAATCAGCACAACATAACCCATTGTAACTTTTTATAGCCGAGGGTGAATTCCGTAGACCAAAGATCAAGGAAGGGCTTCAAGATCTAACGATTGTAAAGAAGAACACAGCCACCTTAAAGGCTGTCATCATTGGTGATCCAGTTCCAGATGTAAAATGGTCGTTCAAGGGCAAAGAGATCAAAGCTGAGGACTTCGAGAAGTACAAGATGATCCTGGAGAGTGAAGATCGCGAGATTGAAGATGACTTGAAGGAATGCACTTACAGTCTAACAATTCCAAGATGTAGGTCAATAGTGAAGTCAAGATTGACTATTATTAAACTTTGTCTAACATAGGTGAAAGAGAAAATGGTGGAAGCTATACCATTGAAGCTACGAACAAATGGGGTGTCATCACTAGCACAGCAACCCTAAACGTCGTCCTGCGTCCAGAAATCACAGGACCTGAAGATGTTAAGATCGTTCCTGGAAACTCGACAGAGTTCAAAGTTGTTATCCAAGCAAATCCAATCCCAACTGTCATCTGGTGAGTTCATGATGATAAGTCCTTAAGTAGAGTCATAACAAACTTGATTTTTTAGGACGAGGAATGATAATGTTATTGAAGCAACTGAAGACATCGAGATATTTGAAGATGTACCAGCTGAAACTTATATCTTGAAGTTTAAATCGGTGAAGTTGGGTGATGAAGGTTATTACAAGGTCACGGCGAAGAATAATCTGGGAGAGGATAGTGCTGAAGGCAGATTGAAAGTAGTCAGTAAGTATCTGGTTTTTAAATGATGCAGTTTTGATGTGAACAGTGACAGAAAATTATTTATACCTTTGTCTTTGCAGAAGAAACGGAACCAACTTGTAAGTGATTTGCTTAAATGAAAGCAAACGCTTAATTTGCTCTAAAATAGATTTTGTTTTGCTTTCGCAAAAAAAATATTTGCTGCATTTTGCTTAAGATATCACAGCTTCAAAATTGTGTGTTCTTCTTTTTATTTTTACACCAATGAGCAGCATAGGTTTTGTATGTTTTGCTTAGTTTACAAAGATATACAGGCTAGTGGTAAACCTATCAATCAGGTGGTTGTGAGTTTAAGCCTTACTGCTATGCTTCCAGACCCAAGGTTTTGCTCTCTCTTCGGCGTAATGCTGGAGGCAACTCAGTCTTATAAAATCACCGCATCATTTTTGCTAATAACTTCTAACTACAAATTATGCTTACCACAAAGCTAATTCACCCAAATTAACTACTATTTCCGTCCATAGCTGAAAGGCCAAGGTTCATCACTGGTTTAATTGATGGACAAGTCGAGCATGGTGGCGAAACCACACTGATGGTCAGGGCTGATGGCCTTCCACGACCAACAATAACATGGTACCTCAATGACAACATAATTGACGATGCATCAGCCATGGGTGAGCTCAAAATTGTTGCCAATACTGAATCACAAATCAGCAGCTATCTTACCGTCACCGATTTCTGTCCTAAGGATTCTGGACATGTAAGTTTCAATTGCCTAACCAATGGATGTATGAATAATTTGTCTTTTGTCTTCAGTACAAAGTCACTGCTGTTAACGTCGTTGGAGATGCTGAAACAAACGCCATGGTGACCATGTCTCAAACGCCACCATCCTTCTCTTTGAGATTGATTAGAAACCTTGACGTCAATGAAGGCGAACCCTTGACTCTGAAGGCCAAGATTACAGGAAGTCCAAAACCAACTGTAAGAAGTGTTTTATGTTATGTTAATGGTATATACAACCTTTAAATTAAATAGATGAAATGGTATAAAGATGGTGAAGAAATCCCTGAAGACAGTGATAGGATCAAGACTGAACTTCTTCCTGATGGTAACATCAGACTTCATATCGACAAAGTCACCCCTGCTGATAGTGGAGCTTATAAGCTTGTCGTCAAGAACCAAAATGGAGAAACTGCAGCATTATGCGCTGTAGCAGTAACTCGTAAGTTGCCCAAGACCAAAAGAATACAATTTTCTACCATACCTTGTTTCAGCAAATCCTCAAAGACCAAAATTCCTGAAGTGCATCAAGGACCAGAAGCTGCAAATTGGAGAACCTCTAAGGCTAGAAGCTACAGTAACAGCATACCCACCACCAGAAATAAAATGGTTCAAAGATGGTATACCGATCAGACCTTCATCCAACATCCACTTTGAGCACCACCCAGATGGTAAAATAGCTCTAGTCATCGACGCAGTTAAGCCAGAAAACGCCGGTAAATACACCTTGGTCGCTTCTAATAAACTAGGAGAAGTAACAGGTGATGCCAACGTTTCAACTGAACGAAGACCAACGAGACCAGAATTCGTTACCAGATTGGTACCGCAAAACGTCGTTGAAGGCTTCCCAGCCAAGTTTGAGGTTAAAGTTACAGGTTATCCACAACCAACGATCACCTGGTCTCGTAATGGTGCTGATATCATAACAGATCCAAAACATATCAAGATCATCGAGACCGAAGATGGCACAAGTGTTCTTCTTATTGAATCATGCAATCCTGACGCTGACGCCTTGACCTATAAAGCTGTAGCGACCAATGAAGGTGGGCAAGCTGAGACATCAGCACCACTAACTGTTAAGTCAGCTACTAAAGATGACCAACCTGAGGAAAGACCAATGTTCTTGCATCCATTGAAAGATATTATCACTGATGAAGGCCAGCAGCTTAAGCTGGAGGTTCCGTTCACTGGAAATCCAATTCCAAGCGTTGAATGGACCAAGGATGGCGTACCTATTCAACCATCTGATAGGATTTTGCTTACTTGCGATGGAAGGAAAGTTGGACTGGTTATTGACAAGGCTGTGCCTTCAGATGCTGGAGTGTATGGTGTGACCATCATTAATCCTTTGGGTAAGGATACATCCGAGGCTAAGGCTACCATCCATAAGGTCTTCTCTCCGCCAAAATTCACGCAGAGATTTACCGATTTGCAACAGGTATGTCATCAATGTGATCTCACCGGGGATGTTATTAATTCTTATCTTCCAGCTTCCTACAAGAGATGCTAAGTTCGTCGCTAGAGTTTCTGGTGTTCCTCAACCTGAGGTTACCTGGTATAAGGATGGTAAACCTCTTCATGAAACCGATAAGTATCGCATCAAACGAGATGGCGATGTTTGCTGTCTTTACGTCAACAATAGCGGACCTGAGGATGAAGGTGTTTACAAAGCAGTAGCTGTGAATAAGGAAGGTGAAGATAGCTGTGAAGCTAAACTAGAAGTTGTCAAAGAAATGTAAGTTTATATTAAAGATTTGGATTATCAAACATTTAACAATTCTTGAATTGCAGTAAGACGCAACAAAAGGTGGAACCACCATATTTCCTCAAACGTCTTGGAGATACCGAACTCTACAAAGGCATGACGGCAAAATTCACAGCTTGTGCGGCTGGTATTCCAGAACCTGACGTCCAATGGTACAGAAACGATGAGAAGTTGTTCAAATCTACCAGAATTCGAATGGAAAAGGATGGTGCTGGTCTCTTGAGGCTTACCATTGCTGGTGTTGATCTAGACGACGTTGGAAAATACTCGTGCAAGATCTTCAACGAGCATGGTGAGGACATCTGCCATGCTCACCTCCGTTTCGACGAAATGGACGCCAAACCAAAACGTCCAATGACTGATCAGTACACAGATTACGACAAATACAAGAAGAGCGGTGCTCCAATGCCACTTGCAGATGCTCCAATCATCTCCAGAATGACTGACAGAAGATGTACATTATCCTGGAGACCGTCCATTCCATCAGCTCCAAGAGCTCCGGTGACCTACCAGTTAGAAATGTGCGAGTTACCAAATGGAGATTGGTTTACAGTTAGATCCGGTATCAGAGGATGCGTTTGCGATGTTGGCAACCTAGAACCATTCAGGGATTACAAGTTCAGGATCCGCGTTGAGAATAAGTACGGAATCAGCGATCCATCGCCATACGCTTTGACCCATCGTCAGAAACTTGAACCAGATCCACCCAAGTTCCACCCATATCTTGCACCTGGTATTGACTTCAGACCAGAAACATCACCATACTTCCCTAAGGACTTTGATATCGATAGACCACCCCATGACAACATGGCCCAAGCTCCTAGATTCCTTCGTAGAGAATACGACTCCGCCTATGGTGTCAAAGACCAGAATACCAATTTGTTCTGGTTCGTGTACGGTTACCCAAAACCAAAGATGGCCTATTTTTTCAACGATGAACCCATCGAGAGCGGTGGAAGATTCGATACGAGCTACACCAGGAATGGCCAAGCAACTCTATTCATCAATAAGTAATGCCCAAGTCTTGCTTTTCAACTTCAAGATATCATTGCTTTTTTCTTATAGGATGCTAGAGAGAGACGTAGGTTGGTACGAAGCAGTTGCCACCAATGAGCATGGTGAAGCACGCCAAAGAGTCAGATTGGAAATCGCTGAACTTCCAATGTTCATCCAAAGACCTGATATCGAGTATGTTATGCTAAGAGGAAAGGCAAGGTTACACGCTAGGATCATCGGTGTGCCATATCCAGAGGTTAAATGGTATAAAGACTGGAAGCCTTTGGCCACATCCTCAAGAACGAAGGTATGTCTGCAATCATCAAAATATTTTCTCTAATTGACTGTCTTATAGATCCAATTCATCGAACCAGATACGCACATCCTTGTTATCAATGACGCCATCATGAAGGACGAAGGATTATACTCAGTCAGCGCCAGGAATGTTGCAGGAACTGTTTCGAGCAGTGCCATGCTCCATGTTGAGGATAACGATTTGGAATTCAATGTCAGAACATACAATAATCTATCGCCAATTAAGACAAGGCGTCAACTTTTGGATACTGGTTATGACCTTGGCGATGAACTGGGCAGAGGAACTCAAGGAATCACCTACCATGCTGTGGAACGCCTTAATGGTCGCAATTATGCTGCTAAAGTTATGCACGGCAGAGGAGATCTTCGACCATTCATGCACAACGAATTGGATATCATGAACCAACTTCACCACCGTAAATTGGTGCGCTTGCACGATGCTTACGAGACTGACGACACCTTGGCTTTGATCATGGAGTTATGCGATGGTGGTGAATTGGTTAAGGACTATTTGCTGAAGAGGGATTACTATACAGAAAGCGATATCGCTGGGTACATCAGGCAGATGCTGCAAGGTTTGGAGTACATGCATGAGAGAGGTTTTGGACACATGGGTCTTAATGTAAGTACATCAATTGAAGCCATGTCTTCGTTATTTAATATATTCTTTTTAGATTGGAGATTTGCTTCTTTCCCATCCAGGAAGTGACGACCTGAAGATAACTGATTTCAGCTTATCCAGAAGAATCAGTATGGGTAGACTAATACCCACGAAGTACGGTGTTCCTGAATACGTAAGTCCTGAGTGTGCCAAGGGCGAAGGAACTGGTTTGGGCCATGACATGTGGAGCGCTGGTATCATCACTTACATCCTTCTATCTGGTATTTCGCCATTCCGTGGCGAACGCGATAGGGAGACTTTGCTGAGGATCCAAGATGGCAGTTGGAGTTTCGATGAGTCCTGGTGGAAGAACATCAGCTTCGAAGCTCGCGACTTCATCTCGAAACTATTGGTCTATGACTCTGACGGAAGAATGGACGTCCACGGCGCTCTGCGTCATCCATGGCTGGAGAGGGCCGATAAGCTGAGGACGGACGAATACCAAATCTCCACGAAATATCTGAGGGATTACTTCCTCCTCTATAGGGAATGGTATGATAATGCTTCTTGTAAGAACATTTTCAGAAGAAGACCTCTGGATGGTGCTTACACCCATCCATCTCGCATGGTGTATCCACCTGGTGAGAGGTACACTCCTCCACCGTCTCTACCAAAGCCTGATGTCACTCCTCGTAAGCCTACTACCTGGGAAGACCAAATTCCAAGCAGGTCTCCGTTGAATTATGAAATTGGAATGTTCAAATCGGAGAGCCAGTAAGTTTTTGACTTATGGGTGATGTTCTAAATTGATTTTTATTGTTGCTTTTTAGTTACCAGAGTGGACCAGATACATATCTTCTTCAGTTGCGTGATGTTGACTTCCCTGTGAGAATTCGTGAATACATGAAGGTGGCTTCTAGTAGAGGACCTGGTGCTGGGCTAATACAGTCTGATGTGAATGGATATGACTGGAGGGTAAGTACCCTTCAGCTATACTTTTTAAATATCTATGCCTGGATATGAAAAGGGACAAGTTAAGCGAAATTGAGTTATAAGTGCTTAGAGATAGAATAAGTTATGCACTCGGAGGTACTCCAACATTTTAAACCGTTACGGTAAACTTTTGCGCATGTCGCTCAAACTTTTGCAAAGTTTCAAAGTTAATAACTTCGTGCATATTCTGAAGGTCAAAACTAGGTATCTTCATCTCTCGCATCTTAAGAAGCACGCTTGTAGGGATTTTTTGGGGTCCCTGATACCATATGAGATTTCAGATTTTATAATTTAAAATAGCGGGTCTAATATCGCGCCCGAACATGTATTTGACTGTCGGATTCGGATGAAAATTAAAATACATAATGTCAGATGTTTAAAATGCATGTTGGCAACCATAATAAATTAACGTGGTTTTGCATGAAATTTTCCTTTTTCGATCTCTTGTTACATAATTATGAAGCTCTCAATTTCAACTCGTATATAAAATTCGATGTTTTCATGATTAAGTAAGTACGTAGGCTTTCACGGCCAGAATCGGTACATAAATTGCTTCCGGATTATGCCGTGTGTCAAGATTCGTAAATGCTGACGTTTTGCGAACCATATTTCTCGCTTCTTCAGAGCTAACTGAATACTTAAGACTTACCAAAGAAATCTCCCTTACATACCTAAATTTACACCTCACTGCACACATCTGGAGCTACCGCTCCCATGTATTTTTCCACTTGACCGCGTTAGGATCGATTTCCAGACCCTACTGGCTGTGCCGTCCTCACGATTGCGGTTTGTAAATTTCAATGGCTTCTCTAATAAACCTTCGAAGATAATTACTCACCCTTGCGTCTTAACGTCATCGAAATCCATTTTGTGTCCCGACTCGGCAGTGTAGACCAACAGCGGACTGTTGAATCTTGCCTAGTCGGGCATCTCTACTGTGCTCCTTGACTCGACATTCGATGCTTCGTCCTGTCTGTCCTACATAGTAGAGGAGCACAGTAGAGACGCCCGACTAGGTAAGATTCAACAGCTGTTGCTCAACTCTGCTATGAGTCGGGACACAAAATGGATTTCGATGACGTTAAGATGTTGGCAAGGGTGATCATCGAAGCCTTATCAATCGTGAGGACGGCACTGACATTAGTAGGGTCTGGAAATCGATCCTAACGCGGTCAGGTGGAAAAACATCGGAGCGGTAGCTCCAGATGCGTGCAGTGAGGTGTAAATTTAGGTATATAAGGGAGATTTCTTTGGTAGGCCTTCAGCATTCAGTTAGCTCTGAAGAAGCGAGCAAAATGGTTCGCGAAACGTCAGCATTTACCAATCTTGACACACGGCATAACTCGGAAGCAAAATGAACATCAACTTTAGAACACTTCACTTCATATTGTTGAAAGCATTTTCAATAAATTCATTGCCGTCGGACATTTTAAACAGTTAATCTTTAGTTCAGTAGTTTAATAATAATTACAAAGTTAAATGTACATACAAACTACACCCTGGTATGCACAACTAACATTTTAGATGATGTTGTACTTTATTGGCGGAAATCGGAAAACCGCAGTTAACTGTCACATTTAAATTTTCAAAAAATTTTTAATCGGTATTAGTATTACGGTATTCTTCATACTTTCGTCTGAAATCTAGTCCGCGAATATTAAATAACTTTGTAGCTTTTTGTTCAAACTACTTTATAAACTGCTATCATACGGACATTTTATTACTATACGACTGTATCCGAATCGACCGTAAAGGTTCAAGTTTAGTGACGTGACCGCGACGTAATAACGTAGCGTAAAAAGATCAACATATATAATTTCCACACCATGATTATAGTGAGTCCGTATAAGCGGTGAAGACCGTTCTCGACCGTAGTGAATTTCAACTCTTGTGTGGCACCTTACGTTAGCCGGCGCAAGGTTCGATCACAGACCCCATCTGTACGTATACTGACGCGTTAACATAGCAGTTGCAGGTAACTATTGCCAATAATTGTCGCTGCAACATACCCTTCGCCCATAATATATTATAAGGAGGCACTATAATTGACCGACAAGGGTTCCTTTTTTCTTTCGCAGTAAAAACGCATTCTTTATGCGTTTCTAAACGCAGACTAGTTTCAGACGAACACATCTGATAAAAAACACCGTAAAGAGACTAATTAATTAGCCAATAAAAAATTGTATAGGAAATGTGTAATTTGAACTATAAGTTTGTTAGAGATTTATAACTAGAAACTGAAAACTGGTCACTTTTCATATCCACGCACATATACATATTCACAGATAAAAATATGAACAATCACGCCACTTTTTTAATTACTTTAAAACCCTCCATAATTACACGACCCCGGCCTAGTAAGTCAGCGTGACACAATTCCGGAAAAGTTTCATTACTTAATGCGCCTTTGAGCCGTGATATGAAAAGGCCCCTCCTAGCATTGTGTGCAACTTTTGTAATCACCGTTGTAATTGCCAAGGCACAGCTTCATATTATCTCGTAAAATTTATCGTTGGAACGCAACTAAAAGATGTTTCTGCACTTAGGCGCCATCTATCCGTGAACGCCGCCGTTTCACCGACGTCATGGACGAGGAGATCGACGACGAAAGAAAAACTAGAATAAGCAAGTACGGACCTGGAGATACGGGTTATAGCATCAGAAGGTTAAGACATGAAATTGGTATGAATTGACTGACTATCATGATTCTATTATGGTTTATTGAACTAAATTTTGGTTCTAGGCGCACGATTGGACACATATGCTGAAGCTGAAGCGTTCCTCGAGAGCAAACATGAAGGTCGTCTTCCATTCTTCAGAGAGAAACCACAGATGGTCGCCATGCAAGAAGGAAAAGATTTGGAGATGTCCTGTTTTGCCGTTGGAGAACCTACACCCATAGTCCAGTGGTTTAAGTAAGAACCTTACTATTAACGTCAATAAGTTTTGGGTGGCATTTTTCGGCCCGACAGATTGGGGATGCCTACGACAAATTTAGGTAACAAGCGATAAAAAATATATATGCATAAAATGTAAACAAACGACATAATCTGTTTAAACGAAAAACAAATGTAAATGAACGGCAATAGTTGTTTTTCAACGATAAAATCAGCAAAATAACAGCAACATATAGGATTAACCTCAAAAAAAAATAGAAAATGACAGCAGTATGACAAGCAGCGCCGCTTGGCGTGACGTGCAAAATCTGACGTGGTTGTGTTAGTAGTTGGTTTCTATGGTTGGTTTTTATACCCCCCACATTTACTGTGGTGAGGGTATATTGAGTTTGTCACAACATTTGTAATACCCTTAAGGGGGCGTGGTAGATCTGAAATTTGGTATACAAGCTTATCTCTTAAAAAGTAAGGACAAGTTCGTGAACGGGCAAAATCGGTTCACTATTCTGCATGAAAAAATAATGACAGTTTGCTATATAAACGTATATCCGCAAATGCTTCGTTTTCAGAGATAAAGTTTTTCTGAAAAACTGACGATTGAATCTTGTGTCACGTCTGAGGGAGTCATTTTCAACATTTTTTGTAGCTTTGCGCTTATTTAAAATTTTATTAGTATTATTTTCTGTTATTGTTTTAGTTTAATGTATTGTATTAAATAGTTCTTTAAGAAAACTGAGATCATTAAGATGTTTTTTGCATAAAAACGGTACCTCCTACGAAAAAAAAGCAGAGAGAAATTTTTTGTCACAAATTGAACGAGGAATTCCAAAATGCTTTTTAATTTGAAATATCCCAGTGGCGTGCCATTTTTTTTTTTAATTTAAATTGATATCATTAGCCGTATGCGTGCCAATGATGAATATAAAATTTTTAATTGCATGTCAAAAAATGCGCAATAACTACTTCTTAAAACCCACTAAATTTCATTTGCATATCTCGACCGGTTCCAGAGCAATAAATAAATCGCCATTTATTTAAGAATATTAAGAAAAACTAACACCCTGTCATTATTTTTTTAATTCTGAATCACCCCCCGAAGTTTGTCGCACTTATTTACTAACACCCTGAATATATTTTACCGAGGGGGGTATTTTAACTTCAGCACGGCTGAAGATAATTTTCTTACTAGTTTAAGCTTGCAGAAGGACGTCGCAGAATTGAAGATTATTCTGTGATAATTGTATTTACTATTATTATTATTAAATACTATTTAATGTAGTATCTATATTGGATGCCTTCGAGCTAGAGGTATGAACAATGGACAGTCAAATATAATGAGAAATCGAAAATTTGTAGGCAAATGCTTGTTTGACTGATATCGATCTTCTAAAATGATTTTCAGTGGCATACTTTTTATCAACTTTTAGTACTTTTTACTTTATCATACGCAGTATGTAAAGTATTGTAATCGTGCCAAAAAATTTTTTTGAGATTTTAGCGGAACTATGTCTTTTTAGGTCCCCTGAACATTTTTGACCAAGGTACAAAAAAATGTCTGTGTGTGTGTGTGGATGTGTGTGTGTGTACCCGTTTTTGTGGCGACGATTCCGGAGAAACTACTAAATGTATCGGGACGAAACTTCATATTTAGATGTTTCATAACCAAACTTAGAGCTGAAAAGCTTTCTGTTGAAAAGGGTACAAAGGAACTCGAGGTTTAGTCTTAGCATTTTTGAAAGATTTTGCAAATAAGCCGCCATTTCTGGAATTTCGTCAAAATAGTTAAATAATAAATTAAAGAAGGAGAAATTCTGAATAATTTAAGACTATGGCATTTTTTGGTACAATCAATAGTTTAGCTGCATGAGCAAATTCTATTTCATCGAGATCGGTCGTACTGCATTAAAACTAGTAGCCAGGATTTGTCAGATTTTTTGATTCTAATGACAGTAGGTAGAGTGTCAAACGCTAATGTTTTGACAATAACTTCTGGCAATATAAGCTGCGTTCGGATATTGTATTACACTTTTTACACCCAATAACACGTAAGTGTCATTTGGACGGTGTACCCGGTGTCAACGGAGTACAATATCCGAAGGCAGCTCCAATCGACATATCTGTCTAGTTCTAGTAATTTTATTTTAATGCAGACATGACCGATCTCGATCAAATAGAATCTCATGCAGCTAAACTATTAATTATATATATATAGTATGATAAAGTCATGTGCCTGGCCACATCAGATTCTTTCCAGTTCATGTTAGACCGTATAATTAAATCAGCCTGTAACATTTCTTATTATATATACATATAAATTAGTGTGATATTTATTTTTGCACTGTTATCATTTTGAATTAGAATCTGTATTCTGAATATTGATTAGTTGCTTGTTTTGTTTTTTTTGGAAGAAATGATAAATTTTCTTTTATTGCATGTTTTCATCACTAACTTTCTCAAAAACTAGATTCTTTCACAGAAATTAAGTACGGATATAAAGGAACAAATTAGATGTGTCCTGCAATGTAAATTTGTACGTAAGAAAAATGATTCTTTTAAAATTCCCCTATAGTTAAAGGAAAACACTACATTTCCTATATAATTTTCTAAAATTCAAGGTCAATTAAAAAATGCCATCAAATACAGGCTGTTCCATTAGCTGAAAAGCTCGTATCCAACAACTTTAGTCTAAACATTTTCAATTTTTTAATTCATTTGGGTCCCCATATACTTTAAATAAGACCTGACCAGTCTTATATTATTACTGAATAGTTTATGCAATCAAGTTTATGCACACTCTACATTTTAGCTGTTAATTAACTTCATAAAAGTCAAATTAACTAAGTAAAACAGAAAAATAAAAACAAAATAACCCATTCCTTTCCTCAAAAAGCATAAAACAGTAAACTTACAAAATATGTCCTACTGGCGAATTCTGTCGTTAAGGATCACTAATTTGTTGCGCTGAATACATATTCTGTCGTGTTAACCATTGTCGTGGCGAATCCCTAATTTGTAGTGCTGAGTAAATATTCGGTCGTACTCAATTTGTCGTTAAGAATGCCTGATTTAACTTTTTAGGAATGACGCCATCATCGCTGATTCCCATCGCATAAAAATCACCACAGACGAAGAAGGCAGATCGCACATCAAATTCTGCCCAGCTCTCGGCTTCGACCTTGGAACTTATAAGGTCGTCGCAAGGAACAAGATTGGCCAGACCGTCGTAAGGACACGTATGGTCCTTGGTTTGGTTCCAGATGAACCAGACTCTCCAGAAGCCACACAAACCTCAGCCACTGAAGCTCTGCTGACATGGAAGCAACCAAAGTTCGATGGTCATTCACCAGTACAATGCTACAGCTTGCAATACAAGAAGGCAAACGACACCGAATGGACGGAGCAAGCTAATAACATCGACCATGAGTTTTATCTGATGACTGGTCTGGAAGCTGGTGAGAGCTACAACTTTAGATTATCAGCGAAGAATGCTATTGGCTGGAGTGAACCCGGTGTTGCTTCGCAAGTTGTCATCACTAAACCTTCTGGTAAGGAGTTTTTGATTAATTTCGAACAAGTCTATTGATGTAATAATGTTTTTAGGTGCACCTAAGATTCAGTTAAGTAAAGCGATGATGCATCTTCAGCAGATTACCGATAGTGGCCAAGAGCCTCACGTAGATCCAAATTCAAGGCCGATTTATAGCTTAGAGGCCAACCCTGTTGATTGGACGCAAGGAAATGCCCAGGAACATTACGAGTTCATTTCTGAGATTGCAAGGTAAGGATTATTTAGAAAAATGATCTCATATAAACAGTGGCCGATTATATAAATTGGGGGGCCCTAGGCGCAACCTAATTTCGGGTAAAAAATTGGATCTACATATTGTGTAAAAACTAATATGAAAAAAAAAAATATGTTAAAAACAATATATAAGTACACAAACACAAAAATAGTTTATTACTATCAGCGGATATTACAAAACAAAATCACAGAAAATTAAGATCGATGAAAGTGCATATCAAAATAATAATAAATAAATGAAGACCGATTTTACAAATTTCAATATTTTAAGTGAGATAAAGATATAGATTTTGATTTATAACTTTATCTATAATTATAGCTTTAGTACCAAATTCTAAGTAAAATATAGGTAAGAAACAAAAAGAGTTTATTACCATTAATTATTATTCGCATTAAAGCAAATGGTCGAAATATCCTATCAAAATGCTTGACAAAATGAAATAATAGCATTAAAGAATCAATTCAAAATAATCAAACTAATGTTTAAATAAACTTCATAAAGTTGGTTATATCCCAAGTTATACTTGGGATATACTACAAGTTATTACTTGTAGTATTCAGTAAAGTTTTAAATAAAAGTATACTTTTATTTTAATCTTTACTAATTTATAAATATTAATATAATTTCAAATATGTTTAAAAATGAACTCGGTTCCCGTAATCTATAAATAATATAAATAACATCAATTTTTAGTGGAAAGAGTGCTTGTTCAATCTTGTATAAGAATCTATTTGTGAATTTACAACAATTATTTTACTTATTTTCTATTATTTACATCTACAATTCTAGTTAGATTAATAGTATAGTAAACTAATTAGTAGTGTCCGACCGAAGGCGATTTTTTGGGCCGAAGCCGAAGCCGATGTTCGGCTTTTCCTATACCTTCGGCCGCAGCCGAAGCCGAAGGAAGTTCATAATGCTAAAGTGGCGAAATTTAAAGAGAAATTTGTACATACTATATTAGTATGTACAAATGTATCTATACCTACAGTGTATCCCCATATGGACCGTACTATATCTATAATGGATGTCCTAAAAACGTCGCCATTATTGTTACAATATTGATTTAACGGAAAACAAGAAACTGTTAAATTTGGTCGAGTAACCTATCAGTTTTTCACAATTAAATGTGAAACGTCATAACGAAAAATTGTTTTAAATTTAGTCTGGTGCTCAGATATGAAATTTGAATATTTTATATGAATTATAACTAGATATGAATGATATACCGTATCATACATACTTACCGTAATAATGAAATAATCAATGTATAGTAAATGGTGATATACATCCCGCCTGTATATCGCCATTCTATAGATTGATTGTATGAATTAGTTACTTATTAGTTTATTAGTTTTATCTACTATTTTAGCGTTTGTTCTTATGTTTTCATTTTATCGTTCCCCAATAATAACTTAGCCTGAACTTCAGTAAAAAAAAATTATATCAGGAAATTCTTATTCTTTACTTGTTATCTTTGAGACATATCCTGCTGATAAAAAAAACATGACAAACATAAACCTATCATGCAAGAAAACTACTGTAGGGTTATTTTTTACGTAATACACATGTATTCTCACATTTAAAATCCTGATTCCAAAATTTCAGATCTCTTTTATTTTTATTTAGGCACGTGCCGGTTCAGATTCGCCATGAACTGGCCCGATATCTGAGATTTCAGACATTTTTAATTGAACTGTAAAGCAATTGATAGTTTATTTTTGAGCAAATTTAATCATTTCTAATTTTACGCAGAATTATTTTTATAAAGTCTATCTAGAGACGTACAGTATTTGATTTAAAAACAAAAAACATATCGATAATCAATATTAAAGTGCTTCAGACCTTCCATCTGCTTTCTCGTCGGAAACACTTAGTTTAATTGATTCATAGCAACAAAACAGAAAATATTACTTTAAATTTAATATAAAAACTGTATAATTTTAAATCTAATGATGATTTTCTTTATATTTGTATTTAATTAATGGGTTAATTTTTATTGGTTCTTGATGATTATGCGTAGGCAAAATATAACCAAACAAAAAATTATTACTAACTTTTGCGAGATTTAGGAATCAGGCCGAACTTGAAAAATTATTTAATTGTACGTAGAAACAAATTTACTAAGATTTTATAACTTTTTTCAAGTCACAAAGTTTCTTACATGTATTTTTTTGTTAACATCAGGCCTGTTGAATTTATTTACTACTAATTCCTTCTAATGCTTCAACTGTTGTTTTAGCGGTTCTTTGTCTATTATTATAGAATACAAAAAGTTCATCCACATTTTCGCCAAGCACCAAAGTAAACAAACTATCAAATATATCACTTTCTTTTCACAATTCTTCGTACGTATGCGCTATGCGCGAGCATTCGGCTTCGGCTAAACCTTCGGCCTAATTTTGGCCGAAGCCGATGTTTTGCCGAAGGTTAGCGTTTTACTCAAAACTAGTTATGCCAAATGCCTGTTTTTGCATTTATACGCTTCAAATATAGCATCAAAGGTTTAAAGATTAAACACATCATTATCACCATATCTCTTTCCAATTTATTTCAGAGGTCGTTTCTCTGCCGTACTCAAAGCAGTGGACAAGCGTATGGATACTGTTGTGGTCGTTAAAGTGATAGACCTAGGGGAGAATACGTCGGAAGTGGATGGCGAATTTGCTGCTCTTCGTTCGTTGAGGCATGAAAGGATCGCCGGACTGCTGGCGGCGTATAGAACCAGTGACGTTGCCGTCTTTGTACAGGAGAAGCTTCAGGGTTCTGACGTACTAACATATTTGGCCAGCAGGCACGAATACACGGAGCAAACTGTCGCCACGATTGTGTCACAGGTAGGATAGTAGTTACGTGGATGTGTGAGCAATGTGGAGGGTATTAGAGGAATGCCTTTGGATTGACGTAAATGAAATTCTTGGGTTGAAGAAAAAGGGGTTACAGAGGACAAGGGGAGCTTGTGTGGGGAATTCGTAAGGGTAGTCGTATGAGTTTGGGGGTTATTGATGTGGAGATCGAATTGTTTTGTAAGACGAAATTGATGATATTAATGCTCGATTTGTAACAATACTACGAATGTACTATAATTTTGACTAGTTTTCAGTGATATTTTTTAAATTAAATTTATTAACTGTCATTTATTGAAGCTTCATATAATAACTTAATCCAATTCCAGTATTTGTGAGTTTTGCTAGTATGATGAAAAAAGCTCTATTAAATAACAATAAGTAAATATACTATACTCTTTAATAAGATATGACCCCACCCACAAATACTAGTCATTGCTTTTATATAGAGTAGAACTCTCATATAATAGAAAATATCTTTAAATGTTGAGTTTGACATTGCTTTGACATGCTGCTATTAAAAAGTGCCAGAACTATGGCCAAAATGAGAAAGTGAGACATTTTCTGGACAACAAATCCATGACAATAGTATACAACACCATATACTCACCTGACAACAATTACCTCATTTAAGACAAACATAAAAAAAAAACTTTTAATGGAAGATATAATATAACAGGTTGAAGAAGACGCACAATCCCTCAGTTAGCCCGAGGAAGGATGTCTGACCCCGAGGTGAAGCAAGAGGGATGGAGTTGCATTGTTATTACAAGAAATAGAGACTTTGTACTTTGTACTTTGTAACGTCTATTCTTTTCTAACTAATAAAAGACATTAAATCAGAAATTCAATAAATTGAAAGAATTTACATAAATGATGGTAAGATAAACTAGGGTGTTAAATTCTGTTCAAATGAAAGCAATATAGGATAGTTCAAATAAAGATAAATACAAAAGTAATGGTGAAAGGTTTCGACTAGCCTTTGAACCAGCATTATATCCTTTTCCGGTATGATGCTACAGGCTATCGTAATGGTTTTTCACTCATCTTACTTATGAGACTTTTTTATGATAATGCGACTTTATACAATTTTCACTATGCTGAAATAAAAGCTAGAACCTCAAACTTTAAAACTGAGAAACAACCGAAAAACCATGTGGCTCTGTGAAGTAGTTTTTTTAATCGGCGGCATACCAGAGTTTAACAGTGTGGAAATACCATTTTACTGAGTTTCCATATGGTTTCTGGCTATTTGTGCCTACTTAAAGAATTTTATGAAGCGGACCCCGGACCGTTCACCTCAAGCAATGAAGGGTATTTGATATACAGGATGGCTCACTTTTTTCCCACAAAACTCTTTTCCAGATATTAATTGTCATTCTAAGTAAAAAGTATCATATGCACCTATTTGTTTTCTTTATTCCTTGAAAAGATACGTCTGTTTGATATATTAACGAAACTGTAGATATTTTAAACAGCTATAACTTCTTTAGGAATTGAAAACGACAAGTTTACATAAGTTTTTTACTCAGAACGACATTTACTAGTTGGAAAAAGCTCTAAAAAGTTTCATTTCGATTTCTTTTCGTTTCATCATTTGTCTATTCAATTTATTTTTCTTATTTTGATTTTTTACTTAAATTTACTTTTATTGTTGTTATGAGTATTATTTGCGTTTTTCTTCGTTTTTGCATTTGTTTGATATGTATTATTTTTTATTTCTCTTTATTTCGTTAATATTTCAAACGGCTGTAACTTTTTAGGTATCTTAAAAAACAATTACTTCCATATGAGTTCTAATCAGAATGACATTAACTTTCTAAAAATAATTTTTGCGGGGAAAAAGTGGAACAACTGGATATGATCTACCATATTGTTTTATTTATAAAGTATACTAAGTAACTATATGTATCCTCTGGACAAAACCTGAATAACAGGCTATTATTAATAATAATAATATACAGTTATATGCGTCTCATTTTTTAGAACAAAATTAGAATTAGAAAAAATTGTGAAGATCATTACAGCTTGTGAAATGTATTTCCAAATTGTCAATCGCGTTCGTTTGAAAATCCACACAGAGATGCCACATGATTTTTCTCTTTATAGTTTCATATTATATTTTTGTATTATACCAAATATTGACTAAATTTGATTCTTTGACATTTGGGCATTATTTTATGTCGGAAGCTTTTAGCCACCTGGTTTGTGTCTACTAAAAAGCACTTATTGAAATGGAAACTAATTTCTTTTGCCCCACAAGAAAATTGTCGAACAATGTAATCACGTCTTTATATTGTATAAGTCCAGCATAATAGTTTCCAAATTTTAATGTAAAGTCACAACAACTTACTTTTGGAGCAACACGAAAAAGAGACAGAGATGTTGGAAGGAGGTTCAATAGAACAGATTCAGAAATCTTAATATTGTGTTTGTTTTAATGACGAATTAGTAAACTATGCTCTCGAGCTGACAAACAGATAATTTTGATTGCAATATGTGCAGTAATGTCGTTGTTAGGAGTGTACTCCTAACACTCCTAACAAGATATGGAATTTAAAGAAATTATACAATGTTTTATATTAACGACTGAGCTATTAATTAATTTCTGCTGTCAGAACATTTATCATCACTTTGGTGGTACTCGTTATGCATATTATTTCTGATTTGGTAGTTTTCTAAAAATATTTAAATTCCAGGTCCTCGATGGTCTCCAATACCTCCACTGGAGAGGTCTCTGCCATTTGGACCTCCAACCAGACAATGTCGTCATGTCCGGAATGAGATCAGTCCAAGTCAAACTGGTTGACTTTGGCTGCGCTCACAGAGTCACCAAATTAGGAAATAAAGTCCCAGTCGTCGGCCATCCAGACTACATGGGTACGAAACCAAACCTCACAAAACCTACAAAAAACCATAACTTTATTCAAATTCCAGCTCCTGAGGTCTTAGCTGAAGAACCAGCTTTCCCGCTGACAGACATCTGGTCACTTGGTGTCCTCATGTACGTCATGCTCTCAGGAACTTTGCCATTCAGAGGAGAAAACGAAGACGAATCCAGACAGAACATTCTCTTCGTCCGGTACAGATTTGAGAATCTCTACCAGGAGATTTCACAGGAAGGTGTTAGGTTCTTGATGTTGGTCTTCAAACGCCATCCAAAGTATGTATTGATGAAGATATTTTCATGGGTTGGAGTCTATTTATGTTGTGGTTAATTGTAGCAAACGACCAACTGCTGAGGAATGTCACGAGAACAGGTGGTTGCTGCCAACTGATTTCATGATCAAGAAGAGGGAACGGGCAGTTTTCTTGGGCAACCGTCTTAAGGTAAAACATATAACTTATTCAAAAGTATGCATATCTCTAAATGGTGAATATTTGGAGATATAGCTACGTACTTGGTCAGGAAAGATATAAATATTACAGAACATTTCAGAATAGTAAAAAGGATACGGTATACATTGTAATCGTGCAATACGTTCTCGTCTAGTGTAATAAATGTCGGATACAATCAAATTTGCTCTCCCATTAATTCCAAAACACGGGTAGCGCTGCGTGTGTGTGTGCGCGCACGCCTTAATAAAACATGAGCCCAAAGCTACCCGCATAAGTTTGAGGTTATATATGCGACCGCGGTACGGCACGATGTTAAACAATCCCACACAAATTCGGCCATCCTAATTTGATAAACGACCCCTACTCGGGGTTGCCACACGAAAGTGCGCGTGTTAGAAAGTATTGATGCGTTCTTTAGTTTTAAAATTGGAAGAGATACGAAAGCAATGAAAATGCATTCATAATTCTTGCTATTATCTGAATACTTAGAAAATGTCGTATGGATGTTATTTTATTAGCCGTTACATTTGTCTCTGAGGACTCAATGAAATTATTTTCAATAACATTCATGTATTTATGAAAAGGTGAGTTTTGTTTTTGGCTGTATATTAAATGTATCGCCCCGTGACATGACTGAGATGAGCTAAAATTACTAAATTTTTAAATCCTGGTTTTCGTACTACTAATTTACTTCTGTCAATATTGTATTTTCACTTTAGGGATTGTTCCTATTTTTATGACATACATTTTGTGTTTCACGAATCACTTTGCTGTTGTACTAGATACGTCGCCCATTAAATGTCATGAAAAATTTTGCTGAAATCACAATTATTAACAAATTATTATTAATAAAACAAAATATTCAAAAATAAATATAGCTTCATAACAAAAATTCAATAAAACCGAAAAAATAGATCTAAATAAAAAAACAATATAATCTCTGTAACAATTTGATCAATTGATGATCAGATTGATTATGAATCAGGATCATACATAAAATTTTGTATTTGCAAATCTATTGTATCCCTGTGAACACAACTACTAACTAACTAAACGCTTGGATGACAACTTCTTGAAATATCTGTCTAAACTATAAAATATCTAACTACTTTTTAACAATTTATTTTATGAAATTGACGATATGTACTTGAAGATAGCTATTCATAGCCGAAACATGTTGTAAGAGATCACTATGACTACATATTACTATTACAAGAAAGAATTTGCTAAATAAGTAATTAGTAAATGCATATTTGTATATTTTTATTTAATTTAGTGAATATAGAGTTGTTGTGTAACAACACAATTTGTGTATGCATTTTCAGTTATTAAACCAACACTTTGTTTAGGAGAATTTTTATAATTTAAGTAGTTGTAAATTATTAATTATTCAACTTGCATTACCAAAGTCGAAAGAAATGATATAATAGTCCTATATCTAGGCTTACCATAATTATGAAATTCAAAACCGGGACAGGAATGACGTTCGAAAAGACATATAAAATAATTATGTAAGTATTCAATTAAACAAATACTTACCAAATAAAACGTAGAATAAATCGACATGATCGGTAGTTTTGTGACAAAAAAAAACAGAAAGAGGTATAATTACTTATTGAACCACTTCTATTTTTGGATAGTGTGCTTTTCAAAATATAACGATTACAATTTAACAAAAATTAAAAAAAAAATATTATTTGTTTTAACCATTGCATAAAATTTGAGATGCCAACATTTATTTTGTAGAACAATACATGAAGTCAAATTAGACTATCGTTGGAAATGCTAGGACTTACTCTAACGCGGAGGAAGAAATTTATGGGGATATTAACTACGATGGCGAACATGAAGAATAAAATAAGATGGCGTTTCCAAAATATTTTTGTGGAAACAATGGAAAATGTAATATTTCCACCGAGAATTTGAAGTACGAGACTTATACGTATTGACCTGAGAGGGCTGACGTGTGCACTCTTGACAATCGTACTGATATAATTATTATTTATTCAGTTTACAAGTATCCATTTATTTAATTATTTATTCTTATGAAAGTATTACGGACACTGTGACATAAATTCATAGTAGCAGTTTACAATGGCTGTAAGTTGTTGCATGAACAGAAATATTTGTGACATTGTTGAATTTCGACCAACAAGATTGTCGACCAATCTGGATATTTAATATGAACTTATGAATTATGGTGTGTTATTATTGTTAAGTCACAAATGACCAATTATATGCTGAATAACTTTTTAGCTGTTGTCGATCTTTCGAAGTAAGTCAAGATATATAGGCGGTTCCAATTAAAATTCTTAAACTATTTGACATTATTTAGCAAATGTCATGTTGTTCAGGATAACTCATATTAGAATCGCAAATCAATAATAACTGTCAAAAAGTGCGATACTTTTACTATCTAAAATTAGTTCCTTTGTTTTATCCTTGTTAGTTACCCCGGAAATATCTTTTGAAGAATGCTTGGTTTTGATTTTAGTTTCACAATATCTCAGAAACAGTTGACAAAAGCCTAATATAAGTTGATGTCAAAACAATCGAGGATAAAAATCTTACTGAAAACTGCAATAATATACCTAGTGTTCCATTTAAGCAAACAGAAGTTTGTGTTGGTACGTTGTTGTGGGATATTGTGTAAGCATCAACATATTTTCTTGCTGTAGAGCGTATGACTGTCTGCAACTTGTATGTATGGAAAAAACATAAATTTGATTTCTTAAGTCTATTAATATACTTTGTTTATAGCGTGGGACACCCTGTACATAATATTCATAATATAAAATCAATACCAAAAGACTATACAACCTTCGTTATACAACTTTAATTCGACTAATGGTAGAAAATTATGCAGTCATTTTTGGAAAAGTTATAAATATTTTGCTAAACAAGAACTTCGAAATGTATATTCCATGTTCAAATGAAGACACCTCAGTAGTTCGCCTCGGAGCATTCATGTATGACTAACCGAACTAATAACCTACAACTTTGTGTATGACAGAAAGTTATTCAAACATTTTTTTAAAAAATATAAACATTTTATTTACGTAGCCAACTAAAATATAAATTTCCTCCAGTCGGTGCTCCACATAATATTGTCATATGGATGTTGTTCATCTACAATTTCGTTTAGCAGAAAAATGATAAACAATTTTTGTAAAAGTTATAAACATTTTTCTGTAACAGAGATACATTCGTTCTATAAATTCGAAATTGAGGAATTGCGTTGAAATATTGTTAGAATCATTAATCGATGAGTCACTATTTAACACTTTGTTGCTGATAACCTTCAAATCATGCTAATGTGTATCTTTCTCTTAAAAGGCAGCATCAAAAGAATGAGGGCAGTTTTCTTGACAGAGTAAATTTGATTTGCGCTCTTTGTACATTTATAAAATATTTCAACTTGCTGACAACCAATAATCTGTGATAGTATGTTAAGAATTTTAACCGGGACATAATACCAAACCGGACGGGACACCGGGACCAATGTCTCAAACCGGGACTGCCCCGGTCAAACCGGGACTGCCCCGGTCAAACCGGGACGTATGGTAAGCCTACCTATACCACAATAAATTTACATACCACATTTATTAGCTTAATCTACAAAATTGATCCATTAACTTTTGAGTCTAGATATCAAAGTATTTCACACATTTTCAAGTACGTAATTTGTTAAAAACACTATAATCTAAGATAAATGAGGGCCAATAAAGAACAAAAGCGGACAACTGAAAAGTATGTCGAATAATTTTTGTGTACAATCTGAATCTGGAAGCAGAAATTCCAAATTGTGGCTAGTTTTTGGGAAAACTTGCATTTTTGGACTCTTTGCAGTTTTGCCACTGCTTTTCTCGAAATCTGGGCAACTCAAGTCAACATTTCTGCCTTCAGATTCAGATTCTATGGAAAAAAATCATACCAGAAAATGTTATCACATGTTAGATGTTAGATTCTGTTCATTGTTGGTCAGGATAGCTTAGATTATTGTATTAACAAATTAAGTACCAATTGAAAATATCTGAATTGCCTGTGATATCAAGACTCACAAGTTAATTTATTAATGTTTTTCTATTAAATGAATGACTATGGTATGTAAATTATGTGTAGAAAAACCAAATAAAAAATATTTTTTTAAATTATTTTTTATATTATCAAATTATACTTATTATCAATTTTAAGCCTCTTGGGGCACGTGTTAATATGTATTTATTGGTCACAAATTTCAGGAATTAGGAATAGTTATAAAACTCATCATTTCCGAGAGCAAATTTTAATTCTTTATCTATGGAAGCCTATTAAATCAATTGTTATAGGGTCAGATATAATTAGTAGTAGCTAGTTTATCACTGTATCAGTGGATATTATAATTTTGTTTTCAAATGTATAATATAAATTGGAGCACCAATTTATGTTATGTTAATCAACGAATATTTAATTGTTTAACTGATACCAATTTTCTTCTAGGACTATTGTGAACAGTACCACGCTGAAAAATCAGAAGTTATGGTAAATGGAACCGCTAGCAGTTATACGAAAGGAATGTTGAGGTCTCACAGCATTACAGAAGAGCTTTTAGCAGCACCTTGAATGCACAAAAATCAACAAATTAGAACAAAAATGTTCTAAAACGCGCGTACACGCGCCAGAACGCGCTAAACTGAACGTTTAACGCCGCCTGGCGACGTTTGTAAATATTGTGAATATACTCAAGTTATGTACTATATATTCTACACATATTGTTTCCTGTTTTCCGATTTATTTATTTTTGTTGTTTCTTAATTTGTTATCCTCGTGAAGCAAATATTTTTGACAGTTATTTACCTCATAGCATGTTCTTTTTGTTTTTTGTTTTTTGAAAACGTCCAAACGTTTTTGTTGACACATTTTTTTGTGGAGTAACTAATGTAAAGTTAAGGAGGTGGAACCATGTTGATCTAGTCATGTTATAAAAAAATAACAACTGAATGTGTGATGAAAGATTATTAAATAAACCTTGATAAAATATTATGTCGTCGTTTTATTTAATTAGCACGAAGGGTCATTATAAAATGTAATTTGTAAGGAAATTGCAGGACTTTTCGAGTTACGGAAAATTTAATTCCTATCGCAAAACTGTCCCTCTGCGAAATCAGGCTCTTTATCCGATATTGTTATGCAAATCTGACTCCAAGAAAGCGCGTCAGATGGCGCTTTGGGTTCCGATTTTATTATTATTATTCGGTCGAGTGAATCCCTATTGTATTCCTTCTTCTAAACTTCCTTTACATTTTCCGGGAACAAAGTTCTAAATTGGTAAAATGCTAATAAGTTCTCCTTTGGGATATTAAGGTATAACCTAATAACGAAAGAAATAGAAATACACGTATATTAAACTATAAAAATAATATGTTCTTTATATATCAACAAAAAAAATAAACAGAATATGCTTTGAATCTTTGACATGTTTGTGTTCATGTACTTTTCTTCGAAATAATATACGAGATTATATACTTATTACTTTATCATACGCAGTATGTAAAGTATTGTAATCGTGCCAAAAAAAATTTTGAGTTTTTAGCGGAAATATGTCTTTTTGGGTCCCCTGAACATTTTTGACCAAGGTACAAAAAAATGTCTGTGTGTGTGTGTACCCGTTTTTTGTGGCGACGATTCCGGAGAAACTACTGAAGGTATCGGGACGAAACTTCATATTTAGAAGTTTCATAACCAAACTTAGAGCTGAAAAGCTTTCTGTTGAAAAGGGTCCAAAGGAACTGGAGGTTTAGTCTTATCATTTTTGAAAGATTTTGCAAATAAGCCGCCATTTCTGGAATTTCGTC
The DNA here is from genome assembly GCA_963966075.1 of Aphodius sticticus. Taxonomy (NCBI): domain Eukaryota; kingdom Metazoa; phylum Arthropoda; class Insecta; order Coleoptera; family Scarabaeidae; genus Aphodius; species Aphodius sticticus. Next base: position 100,901,474 of record OZ014506.1, on the reverse strand, counting down.
AAAATAGTTAAATAATAAATTAAAGATGAGGAAATTCTGAATAATTTATGACTATGACATTTTTGGTACAATCAATAGTTTAGCTGCGTGATCAAATTCTATTTCATCGAGATCGGTCGTACTGCATTAAAACTAGTAGCCTGGATTTGTCAGATTTTTTGATTCTAATGACAGTAGGTAGTGGCCAAACGCTAATGTTTTGACAATAACTTCTGTCAATATAAGCTTCGTTCGGATATTGTATTACACTTTTTACACCCAATAACACGTAAGTGTCATTTGGACGGTGAACCCGGTGTCAATGGAGTACAATATCCGAACGCAGCTTTAATCGACAAATCTGGTACAATCTGGTAAACTATTAATTTTATATATAGTATGATAAATTCATGTGCCTGGCTACATCAGATTTTTTATTTATCTGATAAACGGGTATTAAGCAAGTTAGCAAGATATTTTTTGTTCCGATTTGGTGGTCAAAAGAGTTGTTGTGTCGAATATTCGAGATATAATACGAGTACTCAGTACACGGGAAATTCAACTGAATTGTGCGAAACATTGTGCGATGTGAATTATGAAAATCGGATTGTGTGGACATATGTTGAATTTACATGGGAACGCCAATTTGTAGTAACTAAACTTATTATACCGTGAATTGTTTCGCGGTCCTTTGTTATAAATGAAAACGGAGTGAAATGGATTAATTAATAAATAACAAATTAAATATTAATTCGGCTTTACATACGTTGACTTTACGTGTACCCATCTGGACCTAACAATAATTGACCTAAATTGTAATATCTCAACCAAAATTGTTCTTTGTACAAAATTTTGATTCCTGTGGTTTAAAACCTAAGTTGTTAGATTTGGTCATGATTAAACTATGATTTTTGTTAAACTCACAATAAAAATATAAAAATATCTGAAATGTAAATTGTAGATCAAACAAATTCCAAAAATTAGAATATACAGAAAATGAATCTAAATCTGGAATAGTCTAAACAACTTGTTTTTTTTGTTCTTACTTGACTTTATCTGTTTATTGAAAACACAGGTTATTGTTTTTATTGTGTCTCAAGTTGACACTAGTCATAGTACATTATCAAATGCATAATTATGACAATATAATTTGTGTAAAATCAAAGGGCAAAAATGATTGATATAAATATGAAAATTGATATAAAATATTCACATTTAATATCTCAGCATTAATTGCAATTTAAAACAACGTTTTCCTACGACGTTTTACCTTTGTGAACAATTGATTGTTTACTCTTAAGTTAAATCAATATTCTGACGATTGTTGTGGCGTTTTTAGGATATCCCAAACATAAATAAATCACTTCTTCTTCTCAAACAAAAAATTGTGGTCCATTGTACACAGTGCGACACATTTTAGGTGAAGACGTCCATGTATTCAGTTTTTTTTAATATAGATTTGAATTCTAGTCCTGATCTAGAAGGGAATAATCAGCATTTCATACAATACTTGGCTTATAAATATAAACCCAGCCCTCTACGACTTTTCGAATAGAGCCAATACAGATATTTTGCGATGAAAGTAGATATCGAAAAAAAGTTATTACAAAAACTTGTTCAGAATCGAATTCGAACCTGGTATACCGACAAGAAAAATTCGCTTTTTCATTTGTTTCATTTCACTTTAATGTCTTTATTCCATGCTTTTAGTCATGCGTTTGTTATTTAAAAAAAACTAAACCTATCACATGTCAGTTTTTTATTATGTATATTAAATTTACAATGATCAAATTCTTGTTTCTCGACTTATGGAGTTGCCTTTCTTTAAACGTGATTACTATTATTGAAACATTTTCAAGAAAAAGACACTTACAATTAGGAAAATTATGAACTTTTTTAAGCTGCTTCAAGTTGTTTTTTTGTTGCAAGCTCCTACGAGTAAGTAGGTTGTAAGTAAAGAATTGCTGTGGCTGCTTCAAAACACTTGTCAATAAACTTTCAGGATTTCGGAGAAACTACAGTTCTTTTGTGATATCCTTTTGAAGTTTCTAGACCATTGTGTTTAGTTGGAGTAAATTCTCAAAAATCATGTTTTCACACAATTTTAACCTCTTCCATGAACTTGACAGGATTTATTGAATGCTTTTATCACTGATTCATTCCTGACTGCATGACGAAGCTTTATACATTTATTCATTATTTTATTGTAATTTAGCTAAAGTAAGATTAAGTAAGTACGTTGGCTTTTACGCCAGAATCATTTAGAAAATAAATTGCTTCCGGGTTATGCCGTGTGTCAAGATTCGTAAATGCTGACGTTTCGCGAACCATGTTGCTCGCTTCGTCAGAGCTAACTGAATACTGAAGACCTACCAAAGAAATCACCATTATATACCTAAATTTACACCGCACTGCAAACATATGGAGCTACCGCTCCCATGTGCTTTTCTACCTGACCGCGTTAGGATCGATTTCCAGACCCTGCTAATGTCAGTGCCGTCCTCACGATTGAAGTTGTTACGATGTTTGTAAATTTCGATGGCTTCTCTAATAAGCCTTCGACGATAATTACTCACCCTTGCCAACATCTTAACGTCATCGAAATCTATTTTGTGTCCCGAGTCATGGCAGTGTTGGGCTACAGCGGTCTGTTGAATCTTGCCTAGTCGGGCGTCTCTACTGTACTCCTTGATTCGACATTCGATGCTTCGTCTTGTCTGTCCTACATAGCATGTTCCACACTCACATGTCAACAGGTATACTCCTTCGTTCTTCAGGAGTGGGGTGATATCCTTTGGGTTAGGCAAGAGATTCTCTACCTTTGCTGGTGCTCTGTACCTTACCGTGATACCCGATTTCTTCAGTAATCTACCGATTCTTTCTGATACCTCACTTACGTATGGTAAGCAAGCGAACCCCTTTGACTCTTGCGGTTTCTCTGAGACTTGCGGCTTTCTTTGTGTGACACCCCGTATGTCAGACTTGGTGTATCCATTCTGACGTAGGGCCCACTCCAAGTGTTTCCGTTCGTCGTCCAAGGTGCTGGAGTCGCATAGCTTATCGGCTCTGTTGAACAGAGTGTTAATAACACTTCTCTTCTGTTGGGGATGGTGGTGTGATTTGGCATGCAAGTACCGATCTGTATGTGTCTTCTTACGGTAGCCTGTATGCCAGCATTTACGAATCTTGACACACGGCATAACCCGGAAGCAATTTATTTTCTAAATTAACTAAAAGAATTTTCATCTCGTGCATATGACTTTGACGAAAACTTTAAACTCAATCTTATTTTTGTTTAGTTATTCATTGACATACATCAGAGAGCACCAGTCATTATAATGTCTTATTTTGTAAGCTAGAACCAGCTAGAACCTTCCAGAATAGCCAACTTCTAGGAGAAACATGTCGCATTAAGCCTTAAAAAGCATTTCAAGGAAATGTTTAATGTGTCGCTTAGAAAAGATTTATTAATCAATTGCTCTACATTCAAATTGGCAATTTAAAAATGTTTTCTCAACAAAAAAAAACCACAAATAACATCAGGCCTAAGCTCGCGCACGTTTGTGCATGTAAATTCGGCGATAAATCTTTGCGTTGGGTCTCCGTAAGTCCCATTCGAAATCTATTAAAACTTTGCGCGGCTCCTGTGCAATATTGACGGCAGTTTAATTAAGTTTCCCGCGTAGCTAGGAACTTGGCCGGGTAATGAAGTATCTGTATAATTTAGCAATTCCACTTGGCTGCTTAATTTCGTTAAACGCGAACATCCTCATTGGACTACCAGGCTGTGTACAAAGTTGCTTTTGGAGCCGTGTTTTGTTTGGTTCTCGCAAAGAAGGTAAATCGAACCGAATTCGTCCTTGAAAGTTTCTCCAGGCCGTAAAAGCAAATAAGGACAAAACGTTTGAAACGGTTGTTAATTGCCTGTTTACTTGAGAATGGAAAACTTTACAGCAAAATACAAGGAGCATTTGAAGGTAATGTTATTTGCTTCAGTGGTTCCCTGTAAATAGATGGATGTTCTGAAGATTCCAGGAAAATCATACAAAGAAATTTTAGTGACTTAAATCCAGGGCGGCCATAGTGACGGATTTTGCTAGGCAAAAGTAATAAAATCATCATTTTTATCGCAAAGCTCATAAAAGAAAGCTCGAATTCTGTTCTGGAAAAAAATTTCTAAAGGCTCCACAGTTCTAAAATCTTTTCAGTATGATATTATATGGCTTATATACCTCTAAATACAGGAAAAAGTAGTGGACATCTAAGTATCTATGGAGTCGGTTTTGAGAATGGTTTAGATAGAAATTTAGTTCTGAAACCTGATGATAATATTACGCCTGCGAATGTACTAACTAAAGTAAACAAAATTTAAGTAGGTAAGTACTAATGTGCTGGATTTTGACGGGGTTGAGATTCTAAAATAAAATTTGCTTTAAAATTATAAAAACCGTTTGTATATGTGACCGGCTCCGAAAAAATGGGTCTTACCTAACTTATCTAACTTAGCTAACTTATCGATTTTGGAGTTTTGACAGATGCGGAATGCTGAAATCTTATTCTTTAACATGCAATTTATCCGAGATGAATCGGACAAAATTTGGTGAAGTTAAAAAGCATTCAACATAAATACATTTTCGCGGGAGGAATCAATATTAAAGGGTACTGTTTGCGTACATCGTTGTCACATGGTTTCATGTGTATTTTCGTTTTCCTTAATTAAAATAAAATATCGACATAATAAAATATTTCCAAACATGACACATGTGCGTTTCCAAATATAGAGTTGAAAACATTATATTCGAGAAATAGCGTTTCTATTTTGCGAGACGCAAAAAGAAAAACATTCGTTTCATAGCTGTAGAATTTCTTCGGCAGCGAATTTTAAGTTCATTTTTTGTGAGATAAGGAAGGTCGAATAACGTTGTAAACGCTGCACAGAAAAATACATTATTATGCCCACAAAAAATTGGTTTTCGAGCACTACACCGCGCCGTATTGCAAACGAAAAATTATCGTGGTAAGTTTTAGATTACATATGACTGGAATAAGCAATTGAATCAGCGAGTTCGAAAACAGTACAAGTCCAAAATTGGCCATTTTGTACTGAAATAGCCAAAATGTTCGCTATGATTTATTCTATCGAATAGACCTAAAGAGAATGCTTGGGCGAAATAAACAAGTTCAGAAGAGTGCTTTTTTGCTCGCTCATGCAACGCGTTTCTACTCAGTTTCTACTGATATCAGTCGTAAACATTCGCCAACTTCGTAATTTGCCTTCAAATCGTTGTTAAGGTACGCCGAAGTAATCAATATGAATATCAATATCAAAAAGATAAATAATATTAAAACAGTCCACAAGTATGTAACTGGTGAAAATTTAGAATTTTACTTCCACGTGACTTCCGGACCGACTACCACCGTAGAAGAGGAAATTTAATACTATTATGTATATAATCATCAAACTCTATATCATACTCTATCATATTGTCATATTTGTATAGGGTTAGTCAAAATTACGGGAACACCTAAATAATTTTCCAACTGTAAACAATTTCAAAAAATTCTTCAAGTAAAAGTTGTTGCTTTTTAAACTATCTATCGGTTAAATATATTTTTATTATACAAGGTGTTCATTTTATTCAGGATATCTCGTAACCTTCCCTTTTTCAAATAGAACATCGTGTATAACTTTACATTTATTAATTCTAAGATTAATTTGTGTTCAAACATACTATTGTTTATTTTGGAAATTTGGTAACATAATTTTTTTAATTCTAGGATTAATTCTTTTATAGAAACCATTTTTTTTTAATACAATACTGTCATTTTTTAGTTATAAGCAATTAATCAAAATTCCTGGACTTCAAATTAAGAATATTTTCCCACATACATACACATTTATTTAATTTGCCAGCTTGAATATTTAATTTATTATGCTATTTCATAGTTTAGTTATTTTTTCTTGACTTTTTTATTTTTTTATCCGTTAATGATCGGTTAATTGCTCATAACTCAAAGATGATGCATTTTATAAAAAAATGATTCTTACAAACGCTTAGAATTTTTTTTTTTTTAATATACAGGATGTTCTATTAGAAAAAGAAAAGATTACCAAATTTTCAGAATAAAATGAACGTATATTGTATATTGAAAATATATAGCTTGTTTAAAACAAAAAACTTTTGTTTGAATTTTTCTTTGAAATTCTTTACGGTTAAAGAATCACTAAGGTGGTCCGGTACATCACAATAAAAATATTATTTAAATGCTTTAAATAAACAAGTATTGTTAAAAATATAAGATGTTTTTCCGTCGAGTTCAAAGACAGTACATGTCTATGATGATTGTTTTAATCATAGCTCTGCTTTTAATCAAATATAAATAAAATATCTAGTACCTACATTTAATTCTCTGTGAACTACTTTATATTTTGTCTATTGGCACAAAATAGCTAACTGTTATACTTTTCAAGATATTGCACCAACAAAATTATTTTGTTAATTTTCTCAGAACGCACATTTTGGACTTGTAGTGTTTTCGAACCGACCGATTCAATTGTTTGTTTTTAATACAAAATGTATACTAATTAATATGATCTTGGAAAACAAATACACTTGAAACCTATTTGTAACTATTTTCAGAAACAGATTTCACTTGTAATAACTATTCAAAATCTAGCATATCTTTCTAAAATTTTTTAAGCACTTTTTATTGATGTTTGATTTGCCAGGACCACAAGAATCATACAAACATAAACAAAAATGTATATTTGTGTTAGTGTCAAAACTAAAATCAACAGATTGTGAGCATCCATAACTTTTAAGAAATAGCCTGCCTTTTTCTTCACTTTTCATTGTTTAATACCATCGATATTATAGCATGCAACTGCACTACGGAAACAGAAATATAAACGGCGAAATCACCACACAGTGGTAAGTCGTAATATTAAGAAATACTTTCTCGTAAAGATAATATATAGGTAGTATAAGTGGTCTTACTATTAAATTATCAATATTGAAGTTTTGACGTTTTCAGTTTGCAAAAATCTTATAATTTTGTAGTGCATAAACAGCAAACTTGTTAACAACCACGATTACATAAAAACATAAGAAAACATAAATGGTAATCAACAGACAGGATTAAAAATCTTACTCGAGTATGGTCTGACATTTTTGGAGTAAGAAGTTTAGAAGGAAAGAAAAATGGAAAGGCGTGTTCATTTAAAACAGTTAAACCTACATAAATCGGGTACATACCTCTCGCGCTCATCTTTAAACCGAAGCTCAGAAAATTTTGATAGTAATAGACTATATATAGAAACGATTAACTAATATATGACACTTTATTCCATTTGCTTTAGATAAGTAGTTTCAGCGGTATGAGTCGTCAAACACATGTTTTATCGCCGGGTAGCTGTACTCTAGACGCGTAATTCTCGAAAATTGATTTTAGCAGTAAGACCCCTTTCTTCCGAGCGGGTCACAAATGATATCCAATATTATGACAAGTTCACGTAAAATGTTTAAAAAATTTCCTAGTACCAATCGGATGGTATAATATCTAAAAATAATACCAATGTTATCCCAGAGTCATTTCTTTGTTACATGACGTCACCAAGATTCGGAGAGAAACTAACATTAAAGAAGCCATGCTGAAGTTTGATTTTGATTTTATTTATAACAATTTTGAAGTTGTCGTAACTGCTGTCATTTTCAGAATTTGAAAATTTTGATCGTTTGTGGAATCATTAGAAAAATATTTTAAAACGAAAAATCATTTGTAGAACAAAATACCCAATCATATGGTTGATATCGGATTGTGCCTGGCTTACAATCTCCGTCATCAGATGCTATAAATAAATATAATATCACTAAATACAAAACTATTACCTGCAATTTTCGTCATGATCACAGCTTATACAGATACTGACGATGGTTTGTTTCGCAACTGTGTGATTTAGAAACATGTTTTCTTAAACAAGAGTTATTTCTCATCAAATTATCTATCCAATGATACCACACACCAACAAGTTCTGGTTTGAAGTTCCAACCACGAATGTAATAATTATTTACTACTTCCGGTATATTCCGAAATTCAAAACCGTTAAATTCGTCAGATAGGCTTGTGTTATACCATTTTTTTCTGAATAACTCATATAACCGATAAAATATACATAATATACACAATACACAAAGTTGTATTACACTAGATGGCAAAAACATTTACAACTTGATTACTTACAAGAGCATAGAGGCGTAGATGATATATGTAGATTACAACATGCATGAAACCATCATGTTTAATAAGGCATTTAACAATTTTAGAATTTTCTTCTAGACACTAAAGAGAAAACAACTTCCAGGACATGAAACATCAGAAAATCAAACGGTTATCAATGCTACCTTTATTCTATTTCCATGTTACAAATGTAAGAATTAATCATGATAAAGGTAATGTGATACACTTCCACAAAAAAACGATTGTTATGTTTTTTATCAGAATAAACATTTTTAATATTTCCAAAGTCAAAAGGATGACACTTCGCTACCCTCATGCGTCGTGATACATTTCCATACTCCTCGCATGTCTTGCGTTAGATTTTTTTAGGTTTGTTCCACTTCTTGCGAATTACAAGAATCTAAATGTAAATAGCTAAATATCGATGTCAATTATCCGTACATACACGCCAAAATAAATATAAGACGCTTTGGCAAATTCTCGTCACTTCTCATGAAAAAGACTAGAGTAAACAATTAGTAATTCATTCCAACTTAACAGTAAAAGTATCAACGATAAGATGGCGTTAATAAACGATTTCTTCACATCGGTTGAAACGCTATAAAGGCGAGAACGCAACCGTTAACAGCATTGATACGTACTGTGAAACCTTGTTTATTTTATTTTTGGGGTTGGGCCACAACCCAAAGGGAATTAGTCTGCGAATATCTGTCGGCATTATCACGTTAAAGTTACGTCGCCGGTTCCAGAATTAGATCTCGTTTCTGGCTTCTTGTACCGAGTTTGCCTGGAATAGCAATTTCCTCTTCCTTCGAATGATACTCTTAATGTCCTTTTCGCCGTTATGTAGACACTCGGGAGTAACAAATGAAAGATCTTCCAGATGCCGCAAAAGAATAAGCAAGCTAATGTCATTTACTTATAAAGGAATATGTATGTACATTGTGGAGTCAAATTATGTACCGAATGGAATAAATGTTGTCTTACAACTTTCAGATAGCTAATAAAAGAACACAACTTTGGAACGATACAATTTTAGATATGTTTAAGTCAAATTTAAACCTAAATCATCAAGCATATGTTTATATTCATCAAATATACAAACTTCAAGCAAGTTGACCCCTTCAACGTTGACTGCTATCACGAACAGATAATTTTAAACAGGACGTACCGCGATCGTGGTCCTTTGATCCTTTTTAAGCTCATATCGGAGAACGGAATAATTCGACCCTTAATTCCGAGGCGTAGTTCCAAACATCCACCTTGCGAAGGTGAAATTGCGAAATGCTAACTCGCCATTATAGAAGGGATTATTCCTTTGATAGGATTATTCAGATATCACAAGAGGAAGCCACCTATCCTTTTGTTTAATTTAGTGGCCAAAACGGGAAATTCAGCATAATATCATCGAAGATATTTTTATCATAGATAAAATAATGAAATTTATTTTTTATTAGGTTTGTATTCAGACATTATTCGATATTTTCTAAACAGATACAAAATGCATTTTCGTTTTTTTTTATTTCTAGTGCTAATATTTGAAATATTAATTAAAAATTGAAAGCACGCTCTCATTATTGTCATTATATTTATGCACTCTAAAAGACTTGAATCTGTTAGATTTTTTTTTTTTGGTACATGCAAATGCTATATTTTTTATTGCTGCAATGTGTGGCATGTTTCAACTATCATAGCTAAAGACCACTAAAAACTCGGCACTAAAAATGGACAATATCAAGATTATAGCTCGTAATATTTTTTATAGACCGTATAAACCGTAGTTTTGTAAAACGTACAAATTTCACTTAATAGCCCTTTTAATTTGTGCCATTTGAACGTGCAATCGCAATCATTCGACAAATCGTATGCGATTTTTAGTTTTACACAATGCAATTTCTTTATATACAGGTCTTTCACGATTAGAAGTACAGGGTGTTTCAGAGAAATAACGGCTAACCTTAAACAAGCATATCCATATTTCAAAGTTTTAAGTCCTAACTAAATTGTATTGAAGAAATCGTCTGAGGCCGGCCCTGGTAATAGCCGATCACGTATTACCTGAATACGGTTGCAAACGTCCGTATAACCATTTATCAAATGAAAACCAAAGAGGTTAGTACGTACCTAATCCAGAAATTGTGATTGCTAAGCGATATTCGTCGAACAAAACAAACCGACTTAACATAGCAACTGCTGGCCCCGGTCGATCAAAGTTATGTCGCATCTAGCCATTCGTCGCATACAATTGGCAGCTATCTGTTTCTGGTACTACAAAAATTCACTACACAAACACAACCACATGAAAATTCCACAGTCCGAAATATTCTTATTGGAGATAAACCAACAACCAGTTGACCACATATGAACCTGGCGAAAGTAGGTCAATGTCGCCGTAGCAGTCATGCCAAGGTGGTGGGAGACCGATATGTTACCGGCGGCGTTGATGTGTCACCAGTCGCAGCATAACTATGGTGGCGTGTTGTTGTTTTTCTTTGCCTGAGCAGAGACTGACTCCGTCTTTCCTTCTTAATTTTCTCTAAAATGCGTAAAGTTAGATTATACGTTTTTGACAAAACGTGTTTATTACATCCTTGGGCATATAGGCCAAGCAATAGAGCTACAAATGATTGCTTTTTTGACATAAAGACTAACAGGAAGCCGCCTGCGCCATCCTATGCAGGACAGTCCGTAGTATATTCCCACTATGTTTCCTACTCGAAAACGCCACTTTTAATTTTTTTATAAACAATTATCAACGAAAAATCGCTTATTCTTTTTACTTTTTTTTATTGTAAAAGGAAAACTATTGAACCAATCTTAATAGTGCAACGGGATGAACTGTAGAAAATGAAATTACGAAGAGAATGACAGGTCAAACGATGCGATCGGATAATTAGAACCGCGGAAAAGCTGAAAAAGCCGGAAAATTTAGCTTTTTTTAAAAAATTCATAACTGCGCCATTTTTGAATAGCTGAACAGCTGAAACTTTGCACAGTGGTAGCTATTCACATGTACTTTAAGTGTGCAAAACCTGGATTCTGTCGGATTAATAGTTTTCGCACAATCTTCATTTGAATTTTTTTTTGGAAAAGTTTTTGCGGAGAGCTGGATGCGTTTGAGATAGCCCAATTGCAATTGAAACTAGACGTGAGCAGTAACAAAACGTCTATTCTGATTTTTCAATAAGAGCCGCTTAAGTGGGTAATAAACTACTGAGAACATGAGCGAAAACGCCCGTGCCCGCTAGAGTGGTCGAGTAATGGGGGAAGTGTGCGATTAGAGGGGAAACGTATATATAGTAATATGCGCGCGCGTTGTATTAGTATAGATACTCGACCGGTTTGGAGTGTGCGGCAGTTTTCGGTCATGTTTGCAAGCATGTTTCACCTATTTCGCAACTTTTAACGCAAAATGAGAATAAACATTTTGTAGCACAATACTTCTACTTTCGAAATACGTAAGAAAAATTAAAATCGCACCACCTCCGACCTATCCAGGCTCGCCGATTCAAATCGCAATTGTGCAAAACTAATCATCGGACAACGCCTGGGTTGTCCACACTCAAAGTACCCATCAATCGCTACTTTCACGCGAAAAGTCGCTGCTACAACTTTCAAAATGGCGCAGTTAAGAATTTTTGAAAAAACGCAGATTTTTCGGATTTCCGCATTTCCGCTGTTAATATTAATTCAATCGAGTCCGTGCAGGGTTCATATTTTTTCGTCTGTTCATTCTCTACAATTTGTTTGTTGAAAGCATCAAGATTGCTCGATCTGTTCAGTTTTTACAAGCGAAAAACGAAAAAAACACGATTTTTTTAGGTTTTTTGAAGGACAATCACAATATATCTACGGACTGTCCCACGTGACCTGGGATCGTCGGCTTCCTGTTAGTATTTTTGTCAAGCAAAAATCTCTATTGCTTGGTCTAATATGCTCCTTCAAGGTTGGCCTTTATTTCTGAAACAGCCTGTATATGGAGAACCAAATGAAGTCAGGGATTGAAAGTTTGTGGAATTAGGTTGTTGGATACGATCTTTTTAACCAAAATATGATGTTACTTTTGGTTACTTCCGGTTATACCGGATATGGTGTCAACTTTAAACTTAGGGTCAATCGTATTTTGCATACCCTATATGTAACATGTGTCATTTTTGAGTTATTCAATTTTTTCAATAAAAAATGACAGCTGCAAGGTTGCTTTAAATTATTTATAAATTATCCGCCGATGCCGGAAAAAGTTGGAAAAAGTTATCCGGAAAAATTGTTGTGAAAACATTTTATCGTTTCGAAAAGTTGTACAGTGTGTTCAAATTATAAGATCAAAGTTGAATTCGAGAAAAGTAGTAAAAGTCGATTTTTTCCAATGGCAACTCTATCATATGAATGCATTTTGGAGTTTCATGGAACATTCTAGATCAACTTTGTGTAAAATGTCCTATACTTAATCAAAGATTGAATAAGTGATTAAAGATTTAATAACAAACAAGGAGGTTATGTTTGCTACCAACCCAGAGCGACTACTGTTTTAAAAAGTCATTGATACTTATGGCATGCGATTTATTAATGCATGTTGCACAGCTGTAAGAAATTGTGGACAAATATATCAAACAATATAGATCAACATAAAATCTTTTTAAATTTTTGGTCGTTATATGTAATCCGCATTTTACATTTATTTTGAAAATGTGGCATGATAATTTGAATGTGCATTCCTCAAATATTACGGGGCACACGTTTCATGCAAATGGAACATATTTTACATTTTTGGTCGTCCATATTGGATATATCCTTTTGAATTTTGAAAAACTTACATTTAGAAACCTAGACGCTTCAAATATCACAGCAAATAATTTCCATAATTTTTGCTGGCCACTTATTCGAACCAATATTTTCAATTTTCAAAATCTGACATGATATTTGGAAACAGCAAATCTGCAAACTATACGGGAAATAAGGTTCGGACAAATCCAAAATCTTCTACATTTTTGGTAGCTATACTGAGCCTGTCATTCTGAATATTGAAAATTGGACATCGGATTTGGAATTATGAACATGGTTCGTCAGTCAGATATCAACTTTAGTAACTCAAGCCGTTGTTACAGTAGAAATATATTCAGAATTTCAATGACAAAATGATAAAAACATGATCCGCAAAAATTCGCCAAAACTGAAACATATCACTACATTTCTACCTCGTTATTTCCACGCACGTCAGTATAACGTCCATTTCTCCCTTCACCATTAACCAGATGTTATACAGCGCACCTGACGGCGTGTTTTACGCGCCAGAGTTATGCCCTACGTACTGGTAGCCGCAAACGCTGCCGTAAAAGTCAGTCATAGGGAATTTATGCCTACCTGCCTACCTAGTTCGGTTGGTCGTTGGTAGGATAGGAAAAATTTAGTACGCTTTTATTCCAGGACCTTTTGCCGCATCGCAGGACCTCTCCGCTACGTTTTATTTCACAGAGCGGGCCGCGCCGTTTCCGGCTCGTGAAGAATTTATAAAACTGGCACTAGGCCATTGAAATTCTGCGCCGGCGACGGCCAAAGACATTGTTTCAGTTTCCTCTTTTTCTGTTGCTTTTATTCAGATGTAAAGCGACGGTAATTTATTATTTCTAAGGGTTATTTAGACTGAAGGGCTCCTGGTGGATCCTTCACAGGATAATAGTCTTCGTGGCGAGGAGTTCGTGCCTGTCTCGAGATATGGTTATTTAAATAATAAAAGGATAGTTTTCTGTGTGGGTTGTCTCACGATGATAAATAATTTATGTGGAGAACTATATAAGTTGAAAAACGATAACTCAAAAGTAATGTACAAAAATAAAAAGGTTCAAGATTTTTAGAGTAAATAATGACAATAATGAGACTGTGCTTTTAATTTTTAGATACTATTTCAAATACTAATACTAGAAATTAAAAAAAAACGAAAATTCATTTCGTATTTTTTAGAAAATATCAAATTAGTTAGGGGTCTTGTATGATTTTACCTAACTTAAGGGGAGGTTCTCATGTAATAGGCTGAAAAAAATAAAAAATTTTATTTTTCATATTTTGAAACCTTGAAGTGTATACAATTATCCCCTGAAACTGATTTTTGATTCTCGCAAGTACGGTTTTATAGCCTATTGTATTCTCCGATCGAAATTTCCTGCATTAAGGCGGCGCAAAGCGATGTTTTTATTCAAATGATAGTTCTCGGTGACGCTTTGGAAGAGGAATGTGAAATTTGGATACAATATAGGGAACGAATATATCTAATAGGTGCTTGTGTTGAGTAAATTATTATATTTCAATGAATTCATATAGAAAAGAGTATTAAAAAGTATAAGGGGGGAAGGTAGAAACTTCTAGTGTAGAGTTAAGAACACCGATGCAACTACGCGTTTTTCTAGAAACACGATCTTTCAAACTGGCATGCGCGATTACTTTTAAATCGTTTAACGAATCGAGTTATTCCTTTTTTTCCCTTAAAGAAAATACTTTTTATTGGAGGCTGAACCTCATAATAAGTAAAACTTTTAAATAATTATATTATTTAAACCGATTTGAAACCGAAAAGAAGCTGTAGAAAATCGAACTTAAAATTCAAACAGCAACCATTTTGACAATTTTCAACTTTTTTAACTAAATGTTGGTTCAGCCTCCAACTAATTTCATCTAGATTCACAGCGTTTTTGAAATTTTGATTTCTGTTATTTTTATAGGAGCTATCGTGCACGTCGTTAAAAAAAGCACGCCGCGCAGGGCCTGATACTTCCTACAACAGTACTACTTCTTGAATATAGTTTTTTTCTGGCACAATTTTGTTTTTTGGTCTCAAAAGTATAATAAATATATAGCAAAAGAAAAAAATATTGATATCTCTTACAATTTGTTCGAAAAACTGTTCCAAAGTGGTGCTACTTTTTAGGTTTCTATATGGGCACCTCCCCTTAACAAATAAAATCCTTAGGTGGTAAGAAACGCGTGTGTAAATTTTCTCCGCTTAATATTGTTGCACTCAATTGTTATTGAACATCAAAGTTTAAACCGTACTAAGAGCCAAAACGCTCCGTGACGTCATAAGATTGGTGAGAAGCTCAGCGAGCCTAGGCCGTGGAGAGCGGTCAAAAAAACAGGACCTACGGGCACTAGAACGGCATCGAGTTGAATGTATTATATCTGCATGAAGTTGTGTGCGTTGTGTTAACGAGTAAGTACAGTTTGGCCAAGGAATCTTTGCGTGTTGTCAAAAGTGACAGTCGTCTGAGAAGGTACGTCCAATGTTAATGTCAATATTTTCACATATCGTAAGGTGCTCCCACACGCAGTGCCAACGGGGGCTATCATTGGCCATCGGAGTGCTTCGCGTAGCGAGACCCAACTGTGTCAATGCTCATCGCCAATACGTCGATCTTGTCCGCTTTATTTCATTCTGTTTTAGCATTACGTACTACTGATGAAAAGTTTAGTTATCTATCTATGTTTTATCATATATACTGCATTACGTACAGCATGTTTGTACGTACTTTAAGGACCAATGATGATTTATTATTTTCCCAAATGCCTGATTGCCAAAATTTAAAACATGAAAACAAACTTTTCTTAACATTTTGTAAATTTATTCACAACAATTATGGTTCTTATAGGCAGTATTAACCTTAAAATTACAATAAATTAATAATCAATAAAATAATATTCTGAAGACAATATTGAAGACGTTATACCGGGTGACCCACGGCGCGGCGTAGGTACGTTCGTTTAATTTTTTGTGTTTATGACGCTGACGGAATGAACGTTGTGCTAATAGACCGAAAACGCCAATTTATGGGATGGTCTTGAGGTTAGTGTGACTTCCGGGTTTTCCGGAAATGACGTCATCATTTAAATATTAAAAATAATTCGCACACTGGGGAGTCATACGGTATGAAGGTTCCGGGATTGCGGTCATCCGTATTCGCTAGGGTGGGGTGGAAAAGGTGAGGGAGGGCGTTGGAGGGAAGCGGAATATGAATCTACATACGATGGGGAGTCATACGGTATAGGGGTCCAAGGACTGCGGTCAACCCTCTTCCCTAGGGAACCTGAACAGACAGACAGACCATGTTATTCTTTATTATAGAGTATGATAAAAAGTAAGACTACAATCAAACAAAGTTGCATTTATATAATTAACTTAAGTATAACAATTTATAGATTATCTTAAGCAGGAAATTTAAATAATCTGATGTATTTAATGTATTCAACAAAGTTTAAAAACTCTACTGGATGCTTTTCTTTATTTTGCAAAAATTACAAGAAGTATATCTAAAAATATTGTGTTGATAAATAAATATACCTGCAAATATATTAAAACTTCGTGTATGTAAGGGTTCTCAATTCTTCTTTGTACCTATCTTATTATAAATAATTTCAATTTTATTAGATAAATCATTTTATTTTAAATCAAAATTATGAATTCATCGATTTGACTGAAATGATATATTTATATAAATAAACGACACAAATTAACAGGGCCCTGCATAAAAATATAGACCACTCAGTGTATCAGATCTGATCCCATCTTATTCCGCATTTGTTGCTGGAAACATAAAGAAAATAAAAAACGGAGATATTTTTAATGTCACGTGGCAAATATAAAAACTAAATAATTTTGTAAGTACGTAGGCTTTCACGGCCAGAATCATTTAGAAAATAAACTGCTTCCGGGTTATGCCGTGTGTCAAGATTTGTTAATGCTGACGTTTCGCGAACCATGTTGCTCGCTTCTTCAAAACTAATTGAATACTGAAGACCTACCAAGAAAATATCCCTTATATACCTAAATAATTTTATTTCCTGTATTGCAGTATATTTGCATTTCTGAATCTATTTAATATTCTCGAACGTACTGCATAAATAATGACTGAAAAACATGTTTAATAATTTAACAACCTTATTATACAGTGTCTTCTTTCGAGGGTAACTTTTTTTTATTTCTAAGCCACAATGCACTGCTTAAAATAATGGAAGCGGCAACAGCAATGATATCGTCTTCACTGTCCATTTTTAATTCTCTACGGTACGCTACGAGCCTTCTACGATACACACAAATACCTTGCGCGCAATGCCAACATGTTGGCGAAGTGAATGCGCGCACTACGCGCAGCGTGTCACATCACCAACGTTGGCGAGACGTTGGCACTGCATGTGGGAGCACCTGTAGAGAGAGTAAAGGCATGCCAATCGCATCATAACTAGCTCATGTCACGTGGCCTTCGACCAATCTTCCTACATTACACCCAATAGCGAGTTTTGGTCTAACTCATATTTAAAGAGACGATACCGGTTTTAATAATATTAATTGTGTACCAACCGATTTTTTTCTTAGAAAAAGACGTTTGCGGACGCTTCCGGTATACGTTTAACACTAATAGAACGTATAGATTTTTAATTTTGAGACAGTGCAAGACCCTATTCGAACATTTTTAAAGTACTAGAAAATCCTAAATGAATATAGAAAATCTATAGTGTGTTTAAAATTACATTGATTCCGACTAAACAGAAAGGAATCCCAAAAAACCCCTCCCCTAAATTTCATTATTTTATCTATGATAAAAATATCTTCGATGATATGCTGTATTTCCCCCTTTTGGCCACTAAATTAAACAAACGGATAGGTAGGTTACTCTTGTGATATCTGAATAATCCTATCAAAGGAATAATCCCTTCTATACTGTCGAGTTAGCATTTTGCAATTTCACCTTCGCAAGGTGGATGTTTCGAACTACGCTTCGGAATTAAGGGTCGAATAATTCCGTTCTCCGATATGAGCTTAAAAAGGATCAAAGCAGCGCGATCGCGGTACGTTCGGCTTAAAATTATCTGTTCGTCATACGTAGCCGCAAGCAGTCAACGTCGTTGAAGGGGTCATCTTGCTTGAAGTTTGTATATTTAATGAATATAAACATATGCCTTATAATTTAGGTTTAAATTTGACTTACACATATTTAAAATTGTATCGTTCCAACGTTGTGTTGTTGTATTAGCTATCTGAAAGTTGTAAGACAACATTTATACTATTTGGTACATAATTTAACTCTACAATGTATGTATTCCTTTATAAGTAAATGACATTAGCTTCGTTATTCTTTTCGGCATCTGGAAGATCTTTCATTTGTTACTCCCGAGTGTCGACGTAACGGCGAAGAGGACATTAAGGGTATCATTCGAAGGAACAGGAAATTGCTATTCCAGCCAAACTCGGTACAAGAAGCCAGAAACAAGATCTAATTCTGGAACCGGCGACGTAACTTTAATGTGATAATGCCAACAGATATTCGCAGACTATATTTCCCTTTGGGTTGTGGCCCAACCCCAAAAATAATGTAAACAAGGTTTCACAGTTCGTATCGATGCTCAGTGGCGGCGTAGCGTGGGTTGGCACCCAGGGCGGTTTTCTACTGAGCACCCCCAAAATAAAACAACAAATACTAAACCTGCTTACGGGAATTTATTTTACTAAAATGTTCTATTACATTATTAAAATTAACTTTCCTGTCCTTTTCAATATACAAAATTGAAATATTGGTTAGTCGCGTTTGGCTCATTGTGGACCTTAAGTAAGATTCTATCAACAAATAGTTCAAAAGAATCTTAGACATAGTGCTAGACTAGGAACAGACTCACAATAGCCCCATTTTACTATGGACCTGAGAAACTCCAATGTGGCTTCCAAGTGGCGCCTCAGTCGTAAAATCTCCAAAATTATGTCTTCTGCAGAAAATTCAGCGTAGATTTTTGTCAAATTTGGAACTATTCCACGATGATCTTCTTCTGGTGATGTTAGCAGAGTTTTAGGCTGAACAACACTAGACGTTACAAGAATATCATCCATTGTCCTGTAACGATGGTCTAGTTCTTCGTAAAATCTATCAAGACATTCTAACATAGCTGTCTGCAGCTCCTCTGGCAATGTTAGTCCAGCATCTCGGGCCATTTCTCCTGGCAAACGTTTTCGAAATCTCCTCCTTCCTCTTCTTCCTTCAATCGAAATGTCTAAGTCCTCACATTTTTTTGATGCATAGGAAATAGCTTCGTTTTTGGCATACGTTGGCTATAATACGTTGGCTTTGAAGAAATTTTTTAGGGCTTTGTATTTTATCACACACTTTTCCAGTGATAGCCCAGAAGTTTGTATATACTATTGTGTCTGATTAACTTCTTCTAGAACTTCACACCAAAGGGAAAGATAGCATAAAAAGATGAAGTCACACAAAGCTGGTATAAGTGTAGATTCTGCTTCTCTTGTATCGACGTTTTCTCTGCTGCTGCTGCTGGGATCACATATCTCTTCGAGTGTTGATACAAGTTTCTCAAAATTATTTTTCAGTGGGGGGCGCGTTCTTTGCCCCTTCCAGCCACTCTGTACTTGCCGGAACGCGCGCTCGATGCAACGCTCTTTCTTTTAGGAAATTATATGCGAAAGTAAATGAAAATAAAGTTGCGATACATATTAAGATATAATATAATATTAGCATGCAGATAAATCCTAGACTCTAGAGTATGTAGCTATTTATTTATTTGTATGTCTTTGCGGAGTGATTCTTCTAGTATTTTCTGGCTGTGCGAGTGAGTTGTCGTTGTCACCTCTTGCTGCTTGGCACCCGGGGCGGCCCGCCCCCACCCCTTTACGCCGCCACTGTCAATGCTGTTAACGTTTGCCTTCTCTCCTTTATCGCGATTCAACCGTAATAAAGAACATGTTTATTAACGCAATCTTACTATAGTCTTTCTCATGAGAAGTGAAGACAATTTGCCAAAGCGCCTCAAAAAAACTGTCTTACCTTCGATACTAGTTTCCAGGAGAGAAGAATGCTACTACTTTCATAAGTGTAAGAGATAAAAGGGATAATATTTTAATAATTTACAATTTAAATTTACATACACAAGATTTATTCGAATTGAATCAAAACCTCAAGTAATAATTTCCGCTCCGAAAGGGAAAGTTATAACTCTCCCTTCATCTGTTTTTTGAAAGTATTACGGCCGCCCTATTGTTCGTTTATTCGCGTACATAATTTACGATCGCCAGCGTAGAATTGAACGTAAATCAACACAATCAGAGCACTCGTTTTCCAGCGCTTGGCACTTACCCGTACTCCGGAACATCTGCTACCGTTCGAATAAATAAAACGCACACGATTTTCATTTTTCTCTTAAATAATTTATTATATTTATATATGTATATGTATGTACAAAAATACATAACTCCAAATCATCGGTAGTAACGACTAGAATTCATAAAACGTTCTGAACAATTCCATCTGCCATTTTATATATTACAAAATTCGCCTAATAAATATCTATACTCTTACAAAAAAATCAACAATAACAAAAGCAGTTTTGCACGATGAATATATATTTACATTACATCATCGTTCAGACAACCGAGACATCATAAGTAACTCAAGTATGGAAAATTTTAAGGAGCGCACGTCCTTATTAAGGATTATTAAGGGATAATCGGTGCATTTTAACACTTAATAATTTTGGTGTCGTACGCAATCACAGTGATTTGAAATTTAAGGGTAGATTAGGAGCATCAAGTTTTTGAAATGTTTTTGTGCCTTTAGAAATATCCAATTAAACTGAATACAGGTATGGATTGGAATATGTATTTAAAGCCATTGTATTTGGATTATTAGTGTACGATGGTTGCTTGTTTTATATGCCTGTTTGGATATGGGATCTCAAAGATTTTATACAACGTTTTGTTGAACGCTCTTTGGTGATGTTAATTTAAAAAAAAACTGTATAAAAGGAGTCTACTTTCAATGATATTTGAATATATTTATTTAATTGGCACACCTGTACATTATGAGGTACATAAAGTTGGTTCCCTTCCTTAGTATTTTCAGGTTTTTGTGGTCATTGCTATTGTGTTTTTCTCTTACCAGATTTAGTTCTTTCTTACCATCTTAGTATAAAATCTTTGTGATCGAAATACTTGAAAACGAAAGAAAATTGAAAATATGTTCACATAGATTTTTTATGTCATAATCACGAAGATACTTCCTATTTTATGGAATGATTCTGGTATGTTTTTTTTTCTGTGGATTCTGAATCTGAAGTCGGAAATTTTAAATTCTGTTTAGTTTTGAGAAAACACGCGTATTTTTGCATTATTCCGTGCTTTTAGCTCTCACTTTCGCAATCACTAGGCTCAATTATTGTTTTCATATCCAGGTTTTACGAAAAAAAGGACACAAGAAACAGTTGGCCGTAGAATTGTTATGTTTAAAACAGTTTGTTTTAAAACAGTGTTTTAAACATGTTTTAAAACAAATATTTTGTTTTAAACTATTTTGTTTTAAACATGTTTTAGAGTTTGTTTTAATTGTTCTGTTTTAAATGTGTTTTAAACTACCGAAATTTGAACAGTTTTTGTTGTTTTGCATAAAATAAGGTAGGTAATACAATATCAGTGGTAGCAAGTAAAATAAGAAATGGAAAGACGCCGATTAAAATGTCTAGAAATAAAATAATTGCGTGATTTAAAACATGTTTTATTTCAGGTTTAAAACATGTTTTTTTCTGAAGTGTTTCAAAACAGTGTTTCGTTAAAAAATGATAAATGTGATATGATAAAGTAAAAAGGTTCTTTACTTTGTCATACGTAGTATGTAAAGTATTGTAATCGTGCCAAAAAAATTTTTTGAGATTTTAGCGGAAACATGTCGTTTTGGGTCCCCTGAACATTTTTGACCAAGGTACTAAAAATGTCTGTGTGTGTCTGTGTTTGTGTGTGTGTGTATGGATGTGCGTGTGTGTGTGTACCCGCTTTTGTGGCGACGATTCCGAAGAAACTACTAAAGGTATCGGGACAAAACTTCATATTTAGAAGTTTCATGACCAAACTTAGAGCTGAAAAGCTTCCTGTTGAAAAGGGTCCAAAGGAACAGGAGGTTTAGTCTTAGCAATTTTGAAAGATTTTGCAAATAAGCCGACATTTCTGTAATTTCGTCGAAATAGTTAAATAATAAATTAAAGTATAGGAAATTCTGAATAATTTATGACTATGACATTTTCTGGAACAATCCATAGCTTAGCTGCATGAGCAAATTCTATTTCATCGAGATCGGTCGTACTGCATTAAAACTAGTATCCAGGATGTGTCAGTTATTTTGATTCTAATGACAGTAGGTAGTGTCATACGCTAATGTTTTGAGAATACCTAGTGTCAATATAAGCTGCGTTCGGATATTGTACACCGTAAGAGCGCGTTTGGATAATCGGATAGGGTGCGGTGAGAGTGACTAACGTCACACGGCGTTTATCTGCATATAAGCGAGAGACAGCCGACCCAGGTTATCTGAGCATTGCTCTCCCCATACCCTACCCTGGCAAACCGAACGCGCTCTTACACTTTTTACACCCAATAACACGTAAGTGTCATTTGGACGATGTACTCGGGGGTCAACGGAGTACAATATCCGAACTCAGCTTTAATCGACATATTTGTCTAGTTCTACTAGTTTTATTTTAATGCAGACATAGCCGATCTCGATCAAATAGAATCCCAGGCGGCTAAACTATTAATTTTATATATATAGTATGATAAAGTCATGTGCCTGGCCACATCAGATTTTTTAATAATAACCCTGGTTGGCCCTTGTTTTATTCTCTCTTTAAAACATGTTTTTGTGTCTGATTTAGAACATGTTTTATTTCATGTTTAAAAAATTTTTTTGTGAAGTGTTTCAAAACATAGTTCCGTTAAAAAAACATAATTTTATAAAAAAAACAATACTTTGCCATACAGCGTATGATAAAGTAAAAACGTTTTTTTTTATAACAACCCTGGTTGGCCCTTGTTCGATTTCTTTATTGTTAGCCAGGCTAATCATTTTGTTTCAATTATTGCATTTTTGACGAATTAAGTAATTGGAAAACTGAAATATTTTATGTCACACTCCAAAGTGTATGGTTTATTTTTTCTTAAGATAATAATTGTTAGAAAATTTATGATAGTAAAGAGAATATATCCTAGGTGGTATAACATTTTGGATTTTTAGTTTTATTGAGAAAGTTAGCTAACAATTATATAGCAAGACAGATATCCGCTTCTTATACAATTGAAGTACTATTAAAAGTGCTGCTATTTACAAAAACATAATTCATGTGTCTATTTTAAAAGAAAGATACCGAGATAAAAATATAAAACACAAAAACTCCAATATAATCAATCAGTCTTTCAACTTTAAACACATTTCAACTTTAGGTATGCCATGACAATCATATTTATTTACGCTTTTGACATTTGTCATACCCAAAAATTAGTTAATCATTTCTCCTAGTGCCTTAAAGACATGGCAAAATGACAAAATATTACAAAATAGCATAATACATTACCTGCAAAGTAATAGTACATTATTTGACGAGCATATAATTAAGGAAGTGAACATAGAATTCATTGACGAGCCGTAGGCGAGTGTATAAACGTGAGAGCGAGAGTATACAATAAACTGATTACATGTGAGTTGTATATCAAAACACAAAACTTTGTCAAACTGCAGTGAATCAATTTCGAATGTTGGCCCTCAAATTTATACCACACTGTATTAGTACCCTAGTGGGTGGTTTTTATTTGGCCCAAATGTTTTGTTTTCAAGTGGCACCATTTCAAACGGATCTATGATCTTAAAAACAAACAATTACAGTATCTATTTTGTATAACTTTTTTATAACCTGAAAATGTGGACAGAAATTACGAATTTATTCTAGTTTCTAAGAAATTCACAAGACAAAAACAAGCGTTTTGTACTTTTATTAGCACTGATTTACTCAAAAACTAGTAAAAATTCTCTATTTCTACAATCTTCCATAAATAAAATCTAATTCTTCAAATAGCAACCATCGTACTAAATCCAAAACAAATATTTTTTTAATGACAAGATCATATATTTAATTTATAAGTAAACTTACATCAATCCACTCGATGTAATTTATAAAAAGAAAGAAAGATTACGAATGCGGCATAATATCAACATATAATTCATTTATTCAAACGTAACACTTAAACATTAATAAAAAATAACAGATCGACCTCCATCAGTCCCTAAGAAAATAATTCCATATAATTAATAATATCATGCAATTCTCACCGCACTTTTCGTACGATTCCAAAATACCATCTTCAAAATTCACATAAAATCCAACCTACCCTTAAAATTCAACCCACTGCGTAATATGTTGTGATAAAGGGGTAGTTTACGGTAATAAAGGCGTTTAGGCTGGTGTGTTTCGAGACCCCTTTGGACTAAATAAGAAAGGGTGGAAAGGTAGGTGATGAACTGGGCGCGAAAGTTATGGTTTGTTGTTGTTCTGGGGGAGCAAAAGGGGCGATGATAGCAAAGGGGGGTAGGTAGTTTTAACGATGAGACACGTAATGGGTAGACACACACTGGCTGTAGCAATAAATTGCAAATGCTGGTGGATGATATCACAGAGGGTTGGGATCGCCGTCGGAGGTGGGGGCGCCGTCGGCCACGTACCGGCGTCTTATGTTGGATATCAGCTGGAGTACGCGATGCTGGCTAGATTCAGGTCACCTCCCTCGGTCCCCTCGTATCATTATCTGAAATAAGGAGAGATAGAGATAAGAATTATTAGTTTGGGTGGAGGCGAAACAATGACGTATGGTGTTGTAAATCTTTGATTACGCTGTACGACGCTAATTTATCGATGAGAACAAGCGTGTATCATAAGGATAAATTGTGTATGGAGTCAAAATAACGGAATAGAATGTTCATAATCGCGATTTTTTTTGAATGGAGTAAAACTAAACTTCTAACATTTGTACTTATGCAAAAGGAAAAGTAGCCCATAGTTTACACTCCCATTAGGGAAAAGAAGATCTGTTCAGGTTCAGAAATGGCGGAGGCGCCTACATTATCGATTTAAGATTAGATTTAGATATTACAATCTTAAAATTTAGTTTAGGACTTTTGTTGTTTGTTCGGCTAGACATATATTTAGATTCGCTTACAAATTAAGTAAAGTTGGAAATCGTCAATATTTTTTTTTGCCAATCACCAGTGAACCTCAACCTTTCAAACAAGACAGGAATTATCCAAATTAGTCCACGCATTACAGACTTATGCGCAAGCATACATAACAAATTATCCCTATATATACAGAGTGTCTGCGTCCCGAATGCTTTCAGGAACAATACAACATATTTTATGCTAAAAAGAGAAAACAATATAGGTTCATGAAAGTAAGAATTTACCGTTTCGGAGATATGACGTTCAGAATTTTTTTTTATGAAATACTTACCTTATATTTTGCACAATTCTCCCAAACTAGGCTTCTTAATAAAATTGAGAACAAGGGGCATCTAAACGCGCCACCGCATTATGCGGGCGTGTGGCCAATGTTTGTCATTGATGAATGCTCGGCGCCGCTTGACCCAACTGACCAATTGTATATTCACTGCACCAACATGTTGGCATTGATTCAGTGCATAACATGCCAAGCAGTTTTAGCAGATACCTTTTAGGCAACCATAACATGTGCTGCATGTCATACAAATAGAACTAAATTACCAGGTAGACAAACTTGGACGAAACTAGTAGAATGTAATTCAAGCTTAAGTACCTACATACACTGGGATTTCAGAAACCGAAAAAGAAAAGCAAAGTCTTCCAGTTTTAGCATGGCGATATTCAGTATATTTTCTGATGGACGTTATAATGAATTTTTACATATTATCAGTAATAATATAACAAGAGAGTGAGAATAAATTGAAAATAATTTGACAGATTGTTTGAAAACTTGTTGCCAGGCAATAGTCACGAGCTATTGCCAAATGGCAACAAGTTTGAACAAAATCTGTCAAATTATTTTATAATTTATGGAGCTCTCGAGTTATATTTGACTAGATTATTTTTTGATTCACAAATTTTTACAATAAAAAAGATCAATAAAACTATCATAAAATTATTGAAAAATTTAATTTAATTAATTATTACTTACAATATATGAAAATATCGTTGACACATTGTGAATATATTAAAAGAATTAACAATTTAAATTAGTACAATGAAAAACGCAATTATTAAAAATATTTCGAGACTCATTATTTATTGAGGATTTGGAATTGCTTGTTATATTAAGTGTTTCTCCTGCGTATTTTCTCTAAGATTATTTATTATATTTGAATGATGTTCTTGGTTCAATTGTAAGTATGGTTTAATCAAACTTGCAGAATTATGACCAGTGACCTTGATTAGTTCTTGTTCTCCTACACCAACTTTTGAAAGGTTACTTACTGCACTTGATCTGGCAGAATGGTTAGTTATTTTTTTTAGTAACATCCATTTTGAAATGGAATTTATTCCCACAGGAACGTTTTTATACCAAAAACCATGAGTTTGCCAAGCCGGATTTGGAATAAGAAACAAGCGTTCGGTTTTAATATTTTCTTCACGTTTACTCATTAGTTTTTCAAAAAGACGAACAGGGCAAATATCTGGGTTATTTATGTTTGGAGTCAACCATTTACTATTAGCGCACCTTTGTGCTCCACCCTGTGCAGTTTTTGTAAAGATGGGATTGTATTCAATGCGGCCAGTATTTAATCTTTTTATGTCGGTTTCTTTTTTAAAATAATGAACTAAACATTTCGTAGCTTCTCCTCCCCTCCAAGCTAGTTCATACGATGCAACGTGAAAAAACGTTCTTTGCAATCCACAAGGTGTATGTTCGTCCCAATAGTTAAAAATTAGAACAGAACTTTGTTTGTGCTTTTCAGGATGTTTTTTTAAAATTTTTCTTTTTGCATCTCTTGCATTCCGAGCATTTCTGAATTCTATATCATGGAAAGGTTCAAAGGACCTGTTATACTTATTAAAGTAAAGTTCTTGAACCTTTATTACTGCTTCTTTATAATCATTTCCGTCTTTTCTTTTCATGTTATAAGCCCAATCTTTTAAAATCAATGCCAGAGTAGCTGTTGTAGTAGATTGATCGAGAATATAATTTCTTTCTTTGGTGAAGGTCTTAAATTGTCTCCATATAGACTGATTACTTATTAGAGTATTTTTCGAAGTAGTTTCTAAAATCTTTTTTGTAATTTCTGCATTAGAAAAGGTACTAAACCGATGACTTTCACCCATTTCGCGTTGACACAATTAAGTAATTATTTTGACAAGTATCTGACAGTTGCTAGGCAAATAAAAGCTACAGTGATTATTCCCGAGAATAATCACAAGAGATTTATTCCCACTATAATAATGACATAATTGGTTGAAACTTACCCTTGTGACAAATAAAGAAGCATTTCATTGGTTTTAAGAAACGTCAAAAAATAATCCACAGAATATTATCCCAGTGGATTTAGTCGATGTTACTGAAATATTGACTAGTTATTTGGCCTAATAAGCAAGATATTGGGAATAAAGAATAATAACAGTTCGATATGTCTAGTAACTACATACCCATTTATACAGGGTTATTGGTGAGTAAACGTATTCTTTTAAACACATTATAGTAGAGGTCATTTGCAAGTTGTTTCACCGCAAATGCATGATCTAAATGTTAACAGTTTTTTAGATATTTTAATTCTTATGACTTTTTAAGAAAACCCTATCTATGAAGTCACAGGTAGGGTCATAGTTACCCACCAAAAATAATTAATACTTTCGAAGTCTTTTTCTATATCAATGGTGTCTTTAATGCGTAACAGAAACTCAATTGCAAGTATCTGATTCATGCCATTATTATATGACTTGACACGGAAAGGGAAACAATTGTGTCAAAATAATAGTTTTGATGACAATGTCGTTGAGGTACATTACTTGCCTTGGAGTAAAATTCCACAATTTATTGCCTGATCATATAAAAAAGTATAATAACTTAAATTTATATTCTAAAAGAGTAACAACATTTATTTTGGAACATTCCAATCACCTTTCCAGTTTATTGGACTAGGTGGTTTACCGCTGATAGTTCACCGCATGGGCTTTTACGTTGATGAACTGTTGCGTTATGTTAATATTGTGTATTGTTTGAGTTTATATAAGTATTCTAGATATGTCAAATTGTGTTATTGTTATAATGGATTATTCATTTTTTCGCTGCGTAGAGTGTATTTTTTTTGGTTTTACCTCGCACACAGGCACTCTGCCTAGGCGAGTTTCCACTGTAGTTATGTACCTGTAGTTGTAATACATGGATGTAATGTGCAATGACATGAATAAATTTGATTTGATTTGATTTGATACAAACACGTGCGCAGGCGCACGGGTTGTTGTCGTAGGTAGGTGTGGGTCATTTTAGGGGTAATGCCACTCTAGATCTTTTGAAAAATCAAAAAAAATTTGTTTTGCTTAAATGATGTTTTGAGGTACAATACGTTTCATATTGGAAAAAATTTTTAAATGCTTATTTGATGAACATACGGCCAAGCGTCTAGCCGAGCGTACATGCAAAAAGTTTAGCGTGAGAGGTTACAGCCTAGACACCTATACGCTCTTATCTTATTTGGAAGAATTACATGCGTGGTGTGAAATATAACATAAAATATTATAAAACACAAAGATTTTGTGGAAATATCCTCTGTACGTTCGTTGAACTGACGCTAGCCGCACAATGTTACAGCTGTTTGATGTAACGTGTGTTGTTCTTGATTAGTTGGTAAAAAAACGCAGAAATAATTAGTGAGATTCTTGGAGTATATCGTGATCGAAAGGAAGCAGCAGATTTTCAAATAGAACTAACATGGCCAGCATTGAAGCGTTTGGAACTAGAGTCGCCGTATCACACGGTAAAAACGGTGTCTACGTATCCACAGTCCACACCGGTGAAAAAGTAATGTCGGTTAAAGATTATTATAACGTTGGAGTGGATGACGTTTAATTATCATCTTTTGAACTTTGTTGTTGTGTTTTCTGCTATTTAACAAGTTGTAGTGTGTAAAACGTGCAAATCAAATGCGAAATTGGCCGAAAGTGGCAACCGTGACTTATGATTTCAAATCGTGGTTTCTTGTGAGAATTTTGAACAATTGTTGATATTCTCATAAAATCTAAATACTTACTGCAAAGCTTGCAAATTTTGGAATAAGAAAAGAAAATAAGAAAAGGAATGCATAGATCACGTGAAAAAACTAATGGCACTCGTCCCCGCCATTTGACAAAAACTAGTTAGGGCCTCGAAGAGAAAGGGAAGTTAACCCAGAAGCCTATAAATGAGCTTTC
This sequence comes from Aphodius sticticus, assembly GCA_963966075.1. Lineage (NCBI taxonomy): Eukaryota > Metazoa > Arthropoda > Insecta > Coleoptera > Scarabaeidae > Aphodius > Aphodius sticticus. Next base: position 100,872,027 of record OZ014506.1, on the reverse strand, counting down.
AATTTATGATGGACTCGTCATAATCATGATTCAATTGATAACATGAAGAAAATAAATCTGGGCGACACTGTATCATAAATTCTGACCGATGAAATGCCACCTGGTGATTTCATTTTCTCTTTCAAGTGGCAAAGTAATTGTGGATATTGCAGCAAGTATAGCTATATGTGTTGTCAATGATGCATTATCCAGCCTTATGAAGATTATGAAGGTATTATGTATGAGCATCTAGCCAAACTGCAATCATATCTGCGCGAAGGCTGACGCACGGCGCATCATGCTTTCAGAGCCATCCCTGACTGATGCTGCAAAACAGGCCCGTCTGTCGTCAAAATCAAACAGAAGGAAACAAGAGGAGGAAAATGTTAATTTGAAAAGATAATTATATGGTCCAGGCTTCGCCGACTATAGTAAAATATAACAATTCTATACATCAAAGTTACACAATATTTTAAACGGTGTTTTCTCAAAACCGCATTTTTCAAACTGGCCGGAAAGATAACTTCAACTGATCTTCGTCAATTCACTTGAAATTGTATATGCAGCTTCAGAACAATATTATCTAGAGAAGTACGTACGGATTTTACGATAAGTTCCAAACTTTTTTTGTTATAAACAGGTTTAACCTAAGTTTGTACCTAAAAGTGATATTTTGTGTTCAAATGTGCGCCATTTTGTTTTAAAGCGGAGTTTTCTAATTTCCGTACGTACTTCCCGAGATAATCTTATATAAAATCAATTCTTTTTTTTAATTCTTTTTTCCGGCCGTGCAATCCTGTCCGCCGGAAGAGGTTTCCTTTGATGTCCTCTAACGCTGCTATTTTTTATTTATTTTTGTTTTTTTTTTTATTGTGAATATTCCTCAAAATATGAGCAATAAGGGGCTTTAAAGAGATATTGTAATTCTTTTAGTATATTGTAAAAAATAGACCTACAAAATCGGCTATTTTTTCTCGCGCTAGAGTGGCATTACCCCTTAAGAATTGTCAAAATAACTCCAGAATAAACTATGGAGTTATTTTCTGGGAAAATTCTACAGAGGTCGGGAGTGTTTAAGTTACAAAAATCCTGTCTAAGAAGGTATATACTACCTCAAATACAGAGACTCATGTAGAGATCTCTTTCGAACCAAATGTATACTTACACTTCCATCGATCTACATCAAAGAATGCTGTTGCTTTGTAAAAAACACTACACGGAACTCTTACAAATTTATTAGACAACACATCCATATCCAACAAAAACAAATGCAAAATCTACAACTATTGCAGTTTTATAATCACCTACCAGACCAACTAGCTGAACTTCCATTACGAAGTTTTAAGAACAAAATTACGCAGCTTGTTTCCGAGAAGGTGTTATATTCTGTCAAAGAGTTCTATAGCAGTTCACTGAATAGTTAATTTGTAATATTGGTGATATTAAGAAGTTGGGATATTTTATCGTAATCTATGTTTTTGTTGGATTTTTGATTGAATAAGGATTATTATTATTATTATATATTATAACATTTCGGAATGTTAGGAGTTGGATGACATTTAACAACATTCCGTTTCGACCGTCTTTACATCAAGTTAACTACTTAGCTACTTACTCGCCCAAGTATTATCATCTCTCTCTCGGAAATTAGTATTATGTTGAGATTTATACCTTGTAGGATAGCTATTGGAACAGAGTAGTTTTTACGACAAGTGCCTATCAAATGTATAATAAATGTATACAATGGTGTATGTAGTCACCACTAGATACAATTTAAATTAAGCTTTGATGTGATGACGTCACGCTGTTGTTGAGAAAAACAAGTAAGTTTTGCTACTGCAGGCAGATGTTGTAGACAGCATAAAACTAAACGAAATTAAGAATAAAGTGGTCACTAGTTTTTCTCTTTTTTATGATTTTTTAAGTTCATGGTTTGATCATTCATTTCAGTCTACTTAGAAAAATCACGTTACTTTTTGCACCTTATCAAAAATGCTTTGAATTTTAAAATTAATTTTGTTTTTAATTATAATCCTGTTAATTTACTTTTTGGCAAGCAAATATATATATTTTTATTCAGTTTAAAATAGTATCTGAAGATTTAAAATCACTGGATTTCTTGTTTCTAGTTTCTAGTCTTGTAAAATCACTGCCAAAACCCTATTTTTCATTTTATTCGAAACACGGTTGTTCTATCTTTTGTTATGTAAAATCACATGTATTTATAGCGTTTGTATCACATTAAAAATTACAACTGCCATAAAAATCTTTAATTAACTTGTCATTTGCAGCAAATTTTCCAATCACAATATACATAATACCGAGGCGCAGAATTTTGCTGATATAACACAAGCAAAAAAAGTCAAGGAAAATCTGAACTTCATTTTCGTCTTGGAGTTCTTCAGTAATAGGAATATAGAAAAAAAATTCTTTTGTTGCTGAACAAAAGCCGCGAATAATACCAGCGCTACCAGAATAAAAAAAAACTCCTTTCAATACATCATCCACACAACTTCAATTTCAAGCCACAACTTCAATTTCAAGCCAAGCACAACATTCATACATATTTATACACATTTACAGTTCCAGCTTCATGCATGCATCTCAATATAACACCCGTCCGCGCAATACGAAACGCAATTTCACGCGGAGAAATTGCTTTTACCCATCGAACACACGTTACTCTACAGTCATACACGAACGCACACAAAAGCTCAAATCCCTCGCATATTTCGAATATAACCTTATTCGCGTTAATTCTAATATCATGACGCAATATGGACCAGAGAATGCACGATCGCATCGGTCCATAAGAATTCATAGTAATGTGAATGCTGTGTAGTAAGTAGTGTGTACTTACCTCGCTTAGAATTGCCCAGCTGTCACTGTCGGAATGAACGTGCAACCGCAGGGTGGATACTGGCCCTATACTCTCGTCTGGGCTACCACTCGCAATTCCCGTTGAATTAAATTTTCCTGTAACAAAGAGAATAAGGCGATAAGCTTTGTGGAACGTTCGCTGTGTGTAGTTGGGTTGTGAATTGTGCGCTTGGGAGAGACAGGATTTGTGAGAGAATTCTTCGGGACAACGGTAGTGCAAAAATATAATACGGTGTATAGTGGACTGGAAGGTTCTACGTACAATAAAAGTACATTGTTGTTTACTGGGTGTGTGTAAATGCCTGTCCTTTTGAATTAAAGAAAAAAGAACGAGGAACCGTTTTATTTATGTCGACACCATGGTATATTTTTAAATCAGATTACATATTTAGTTGTAGATGCTGGTGATGCTCTTTCAAGTTAAAATGAATAGATTTGACACATTTTAAATATGAATAAGGGATCAGATAAGTAATGATCTCGACTTGTGACAATTTCGGAACACTTACAACTAATAAAGTAATGAAAAACTAAATGAGAAAAAAAACTCAGATGACATTCAGCTATCCGTATACGAACGGCAGGTGATCTATAGTTTTTGGGACACAGACTACAAAGCCATAGAACCAGAAATTCTGGAACATAGTGATTGAACTATTGAAAATAAGTTTGTCTTGTCAAACTTCAATTTGACGAACTATTGCCATATATATTCGAAATCATGTTCACGTTGAGCTGTTGTTAAGGAAAAATCGGATGTGGACAGGCACATTACTTTATCATACTATATATCAGTGTCAATCTGTGTCAAACGCTGATGTTGTACACTGTCAATAGAATCAAAATATTTGTCAAATCCTGGCTAGTTTTAATGCAGTCACGACCGATCTTGATCAAATAGAATTTGCTCATGCAGCTAAACTATGTATTTATACAGGGTGTTCCTAAATATCATGTAAATACGAAAACGGGTAATTCTTTGGCTTATTTAATGACTAAAAATTCATATAAACATAGGTCCGCAAACGGTTCGTTGCCGATCTACAAGGTGTTGAAATTTCAAGATTTTTTTAGTTTTTTCTTTATAGCTCTTGTATCCTAGTTTTAATTTTTAACAGTTGATGGCGAATAAAATGTCAAAATAAATACAAACAAAAGGTTGTCTAAATCAAGCCAAGGCATACTAGACCAAATATTTAAAAAAATTTAATTTCATCTAGCGAAACACAGAAAAGTTTTTATTTTTTTAACTCGATAACGGTGGTAAATACGAAAAAACTACAAAAGATGCTTTAGAACAAAACAAAAAATGCATTTTGTATTTTAGAATCCACCAGCGGCGCACCGAAAAAAAGTTCATGGGGAGAAAAGAGCGCATGACCACTGAAAAAATATCTCCCTGTAGATTCTTAAAACCATTTGGTATGTCCTACAGCGTCACCCATATTCCAAATTAGAGCTAAATATCTCAAAAACTACAAGAGCTATAAAGAAAAAACTAAAAAAATCTTGAAATTTCAACACCTTGTAGATCGGCAACGAAGCGTTTGCGGACCTATGTTTATATGAATTTTTAGTCATTAAATAAGCCAAAGAATTACCCCTTTTCGTATTTACATGATATTTAGGAACACTCATTATATTTTATCAAAAAATGTCAGACATAAATTATACAAAATTTCTTCTACTTTTAACTATTTTAACGAAATTACAGAAATGGCAGCACATTTGCAAAAATCCTTGAAAAATGCTTAGAGTAAACATCCAGTTCCTTTGGATCCTTTTGAGTTTGAAACCTTTTCAGCTCTAAGTTTGGCAATGAAACTTATGAATGTTTGACATAAAAAGATCATAAGAAGATGAATTAATTATGTCCTGGTCCCATCAGAGACACGTGACATTAAATATGGTGAAAATTAGAAATTTTCAAATGTCAATAGCTTGTTATCAATAGGGGGAAGGGGTAAGAAAGCTATTTTTTTGTTTTATTACAAGCCGTTTGCATACAAGGTTATAAATAAAGAATATTGAATGAACAAATTAAGTTTCAGGTCAAAAAAAAATCAGGAAAACGGTTAATAATGGACTATCGTAAGTAAACTTTAAGATATTTTTTAAATAGATAATAACCATAAACTATATAGATAGCTTGGAATGTGCTGAATATAGTGAATTTTGTTTCTATGACTAAACAGTTATTTCGTTTAACGCAAACACATACCAAAGTCAAACATGTCGGATATGCTGACACAAAACTGGCCGCCACTTCTGAACTGAGTAAAATAAAACAAAAAACAAAAATGGATTTGCACTGCCATAACAAGCAAAGTCATTAAAAAGATATGTTTTTTTTCTAACATGGTGAAGCAACCACCTCTGGGCCACTTCCGATGGATTGACCCCTTCCATTCTATCAATTCTACACGACAGTAAAATAAAAGAGATACCAATGATATACAGACCCACAGAGACCCCTTGATCCAAAACTTTCCTATTACCCTAATACTTCATTCATTTCCAGTGGTAATTTCATGGAAACGACTTTCCCCCACGTCATATGTTTGCATGTTTGTCCGGTGTGAGGTGTGGCGCTAGATTCGGGCGTGATACCCGATTTATACCCCTCATACCCCCAATTCACTTCGTTCGTCCTACATCAACCACCTCTAATTGTACATTCAGTTCTTCGACGATTACGACGGACGCCGGCGCGTCTAGCAATTTGTATTGTAATAAGACGACGCTTGAACCTTGGCCAGCAATTAACATCATTCCTTGGAGGGGAAGCAAAAGCGAGATTTCAGCGATTTCGATGCAGATCTCAGGACGCTGAGTCATCTTTGCATGAATTACTTGATTCTGCTACCCATGCATTTTCGTATCTTTAAAATTGTAAATTGCAAAGAATGGAAAGTAAAATGAAGTAAAAAAAACTATTCAAATTAAAAATTAATCAAATTTGTGTAGGTACAAACATTCCTTATATGAACAGACTCGTTGTGGTAGACACGTTTCATACATATTACATTGACAGCATCTCTCAGATAAATAACACCATCAGCAACCCAATTCCAAATAAATCGTCCTACACAACAAATTCAGTTTAAGACAATTTCAGTCTATCAACATGTTGCCAAAAGTAGAACAAATCATTAAAGAACAACTCATTAAATTGGATTAAAATGACATTAATACTGAACAACTGTCAGGCTTTTGTGCTAAGCATTCATGCAAGATAGTCCTAAATTTAGGATTGGCAAATTGGAAAGTATAATGAGAAAATGGGAAGACGATGATTGACGTTTTTGTAGACTTGAAAAGAGCTATTGTGTCGGCGAAAGTTATAACAAAAGAGTCTAGTCATTTTAGACGCAAAATCATTGAACATGATAAATAATTCGCCCTCCTATGAAAATAACACTAATAGATTCAGAAAAATGTCCTAAACTTACAATACAAAATTCATCTCCGGGTTTTCTATCTTCTGACAAGCCGTTTTTTACTTTCTCCCAAACTTACATCTTTCGATATTTTTAAGTAATTCTTTGTTTATCATGTACCTGCATCCTTCGTCTTTACTACGGTGAAAAAAACGTGTTCTGCTGAGCTTAATATTTTCAGAGATATTGATGCATACCTGGTAGACAACAATTCATGACGAATTTTTTAATCACTGATAGTTTCTAATTAATTTCAATAATAATATCAACAGGTTCAGTAAACATTCTGATATGATGTTCAGGTCATTTTTTTTAAATCTATTGGTGTTATTTGCATAGGCGGGCGAATTATTATTTATCAACCCAAATCTAAAATGACTAGACTAAAAATAGAAACTTAATAGAAACGGAATCACAGGAAAAGAATTGAAATGGTTTGAAAGCTATTTAACAAACACTAGTGGAGCTATAGACCGCCTATTGGGTAGATGAGTGAATCGGTAGATCGCATGAACCGATAGACGCGTATATGCAGATTTCTTTTGCACAATCAAATTATCAAGTTCATGTAATGTTATTTCTATGGACTCATATAAACCACCAAAAAAGTTGGCTCAATTGAAAAAATAGATCTCTCGTAAGTATAAAAAAAAATATTTTGTCCCATTAATTTGATTTTTTTGAAGGGTGCTTTTTTTTAAGGGTAGGGTGTGAAATAAAAGTATAAAAATATATAATTCTAATACAGCCTACTTAAATTGCATAAAATTGAGTAATTTTAACAAATTTAGCTTATTTTCATAATCAATACAAACATGATCTGAATAAAAATTTAGAAACATGAAAAAATTATAGACCCCTTGCAAAAGACCTAGATTGTTTTTAATTAGGCTATTGATGTGGTGGTATACGTGGGTCCATAGTAACAACTTTTTATCAACTTGTATATTTTGTTCCCAGCACCATTGAGATTATTTACATGACCTATAAAAATAAGCATTATTTGTTAAAATTACTCAATTTTATGCCAAGTGCGGAAGACGCAAATGTTGCAATACAGTAACATCTTTATACTATTATTTCACAACCAATTGTTAAAACATTTCAACTTGAAAAATACTTTACCCTTACTACAAAAAAACACATTCATTGAGAAAAATTATTAACTTCTAGGCCTCTTGCGGGTGAAATATTTTTTCTTAATTGGGCCAATATTTTTGATGTTATAAGTGGGTTTATAGAGACAACATATATCAACTTGAAATTTTGATTCTCCAAAAAAGGTTATGTTTTGATACACCCTACTCATTGGTTGGGCATTACTTATACATATTGGTATTGTAGATTCATAACATTCTAGGTATATTTAGAACCGGTAATATGTATAATAGGTTTGTTCGACCATCAGTAAAAACAATTAGTTATTCCTAATTGCTAAGCATGCGCAATGGAGATTTTGGAAGGGCAGAACTACCATTGCGCAAACGCAAGAGTAAGAATAAGTGCTTCATGCAGTTATTTTGGTGCTGCTCGCACAAACCTATTATGTAAAATAATAATTGCATTTTTAAATAACATTTTCTCTTACTATTTAGTAAATATAAGATAACTGGTAAAACACATAAATATGTATATGAACCTTAAATTATGTATTAAAAAGGGAAAATAATAGATAATAATAGAAATAATAATAATTCAAACATTGTATGAGGTATATGTAAAAAGGGAGAATAATAGATAATAATAGAAATAATAATAATTCAAACCTTGTATGAGGTATATGTATATGAGGTATATTATGTAGTCATACTTTATGGTAACTTAATTATTGTACAATCAAAAAAATTACCAGTGATATACATATAATGAAATAACCAATGATGTGTGAAGTGATAAATAATTTGTAAAAAATATGATTGAGGCTAAAAATTATTAGTTCCGTTACAGAGAACATTCACATATATTTGTACAACAATATTTGTTGCACAAATATACATATATATGTTATAAACATGTATATAGGGTTTAATTAAATATTTTTGATACGAGAGTCAAATCCCTCTTAAGTTTAAATAGAATTTTACACGCAAAACAGTGTCATTTGAATAGATTGCTATAAACGATGTTGTGTACCTAGTTTGCAATATCTTTTCAAATCATTATGTCGAGTTTAAGTATTGGCTAACTCTAAGTAGTTGATAAGTTTTAGTACCAAGAAAAACAAATTTATTAATTATTAATTTCCTTAATTTTTTTAACTGTGAATGGCTGTACATTCCATTTAGATGAAGATTAAATCCTGTCTTCCTAGAACAACTCTAGCAAAAACATTAATATATCATTTTAAACGATAGTAACGACAATTAGTAACTAATTTTTCCTAACCAATAAATAATGAGCGGTCGGCTAAACGGTAACTGTAACATGCACAATTAATTATGGCGAAACTTTTTGACGGGGCCCTTGTAGCGGCTAGCGTGCTTATCGATCGCGTTTATAATGTCATCATATATCATTAACCTGTTCCGCGTATCGCGCTTGCCCGCCGCGTGTCGTGTAATAGTTCAGTTAGGCTGTAATTTAATAGACTTTGTGCGAAATTCCATCGAGAATGATTAATCGGCAGCGGCTTTTGTAAATAGTTGTGACACCGGTCGGCCGACTTTGTCGATTATGATGGAACGGCGAATGGTTCGTTTTTGTATCGACCTATACCACATTCTGTCCACAAAGCAATGTAATTTGTATTGGCGCTTCGTATTTGCATTGCAATTAGCGAATTTAAATTAACAGTATTGTACGAAGTATTTTTCTACTTTGGTGTCATAATGAACACATTGTGACACTGTTTTTGGTGTCATAATGGACGGTTTTTATTATGAAACCGTAAACATGGTCACGGCTAATATTTTTACCGCAATGTCTAAATTTATATAACATTAATCACTAGAAGTAGTCAATATATATGTTGGATACTCCTATTTGAGTAATCTCAAATGAAATGTATTAGTTGCTAAACTGAGCTAAACTGAGTGATATGTACTGTTAACTAAAATAGATAGGTTTCGTGGACTATATTAACACTTTGCAGCCACACAACTTTTCTTAGTATATAAAACGTGTTTTTTTTCAGAAATTTGTCAGGTACTACACCAGCGTGTATGACTATTTTAATAATGTCTAAATGGTTTTAGTATTTCAGGGACAATTCTGCTTTACATAGAACATAGACTTTGAAAAAAAAACGAAGAAGGACTCCATTTTTATCAGTTGAAATGGATAAATAAAACAGTGCTGGTTCTGATGTATTTATCATTTATAGGAACAGGAACACCTCTTTGATAAGTGTCTGAGATAAACTTCGTGCTTAGTTCACTGGGTAAATGGGTTTAAGAAGGTCGCTGGATTTTTATTTGTAAATCATCTCTGTGTAAAATAGTCGCAGTAAACGGAATTTAGAGGTTACTTTCACATCATTATCCACGAGTAAAAGCAAATATAAATAATATCAAAGTAGAAACGTTAGATAAATATAAGAAAAATAAAGATTTCAATCATCAGAAATCAGATTTCAAACATAGATTTAAAGATTTGAAAAATTTGAAATCTACATTTGCGTATTTTGTGTACCCATTTATTTGCGACAACATTGAAGATGCATTTTCAATTTCTGAAATAATACTTTCTGAGAAAGAGGATGTGGAATTGTAGTTATTAGAGATCTAAGAGGATCAAGCATTTCAAATGCTGCACAAAGCTACGTCTATGATTGTATTTTGCCAATAAAGTGCGATTGAATTTTCACAATGAAGTTCGTGGAGTCGAAACGTCGTTTACAGTTGACCAATCAACATCTTACAGAATTTTTGAAGTCAGCTTCAACTAATTTCATCCGAAATTTTAATAATTTTACTAAAGATTGTCTTTGGATGTTATTTTAGGTACTTTTTATTAATAAATACATTCTTATTATATTTCTCTTTTGTTATACACTGCTTGTTATACAAAAACTTAGGGGAACACCTTTTTCGAAACCTGTAACTTTCTAAATAATAGTTCTAGGCAAATCAAATTTGGATTACTTCAACGGCATATATTCAACTAAAGAAAATTACAAAAATAATGTTACAACTCGTTACTTAAATATGTAAATTAATAACGCAAAACAAAATGGAAATGACTGTCATAGTATCGATGACTGTTCGGTTTTCTGTGGATTGATGAGGTTTAATACAGTGTACGCCCTCCGCGAGCACGAATCACTTCCTCACACTTGCGTGGCATGCTTCGCACTAGTCTGCGAAGAGATTCTTGGGGTATGCTTTCCCATTCGTCAATCAGGGCTTGTGTCAGTTCCTGTATGGTTAGTGGCGGATTAGGGCGCTGGCGAACATGTCGGGCAAGCTGATCCTACACGTGTTCAATAGGATTCAGGTCAGGACTTAACGCCGGCCGTTCCATGACCTGAATTCCACGTTCTTGTAAAAACATTCTGGTGATGTCGGCGGTATGTGGTTTTGCATAGTCCTGCATTAGAATGAAATTTTGACTAACGCCATATGCAACAGGCACCACATGGTCCTCCAAGATGTTTTCGATGTAATTCATGGCATTTAGTCTACCAGGAACCACAACAAGATAAGTTCTGTGGTCTATACTGATTCTAGCCCAAACCATCCCAGATCCACGACCAAATCTATCTACTTCCTGTATAGTAGCGACTGCGTAGCGTTCACCAGGACGTCTATATACACGTACTCGACCGTCGCAACGAGTTAAACGAAATCCGGACTCGGCTGTAAACAGTACAGGCGTCCAGTGACGAAGTTGCCAATCTCTGTGATCCAGAGCAAACCTCGTTCGCGCTGTGTTGTGATGCTGCGTAAGGCGTGGTGCGCGGACAGGTCTTCTTGGTTTCAAATTCGCTTCTTCTAATCGTTTTCCAACAGTTTGATCAGAAATTTCTTATAGGAATTTGGCCTCATATGTGCCCACACTGCCCACCCCTGTACTATACCATCACAAATTTTGACCTCAACATAAAAAATGTTCTGAGCAATATGTAGTGCAGATTCAAAAATGACCTGATACAGACAATGAATATAGTTGGTATGCAAACTTGCATTTCGTGACATTGCTATTGGCACCATTGCGTCATATTTCTCATAGTTAATAATGAAATGTGTATCAAAAGTTCATGGAGGACTGGTCAAATATACTACATGAAGAATTTGACTAACAAATTTTGCAAAACTTTGAAAATGTAATCAATCAGGAATAAGTGTGTAACGCCGGTGTCTTATTTTAGTTCTCATCTCATTTAAATTTTTTCCATTTTTAACATTGTTTTCCTCTCCTACACGATGACAATGAACGTTGCGAAAATGACATATTCTCGTCTCTATAGAGACAACAAAAAACCCTAATAACTTGAGTCCTTGATTTTTTTCATTTATTTTAGTATTGCTGGGGGCAAAGTATACCATTGTTTTTGAAAGAAAAAACAATTGAAATCGCACTAAAAATATTACATAACAGTGTTTTCGCCCTTTAGTGTTAATATGTCAAGGAATGCCACCAAAGCAAACTTTAAAACTTCATGTGAAACCTTTCCGACGTTATTATCAAAAATAGAGTTTTATTCGCAAGGTAGGATAATTATAGATTCCTATTAAAGGTACACTAAGAAGTCCTATTATAATTTGCGTATCATGGATCTATTACTAGGTAAAAGGATAACACCGAACACCTTTCGCAAAACCTCTAATACTATTAATCATCGAGAAAATGTCGAATCGCTATCGGTAGCAATTATAATTAGTCCCATGATACTTAGGGTACAACGCGCTAGCCATTATTTATAGCGCAGATTAACATCCTGCCCGTTTCAAACCCAAACCAATAGGGGGCGCAGTGCAACAACCATATACTAAAACAGGAAATACAAAAAACACAAAACAGTAAATTGGGAAACGCTTTTCACGCTCTTCGAAATTGAATTATTGTGTAGTGCAGCGTGCTAGTTTAAATTATAAATATTATCGGGCATATTTTGTTGACGTTTTACGCGATATGCGCACGTAAAATATATGACGCGCGCGTGATATGTTTTAGCGGCGCTTGTCGTTCCATTTTCAGGTTTGTGGTCAATTTATGATTGTTTGATTATTTATAAATCATAAGTATATTTATTTTGTTTTAGGCGGGTTTAATTATATTTTTATATATGAAGGTGATTATGTTGATTTATCTGTTGAAAATAATAAATACGGATTTGGGCGACGCGATGTGTTGACAATAAAAACTAGAAACATTTCGGGATTATGCATAATAATTATTTTTTATAATAATGTTTAATAATTATGCATAATTATTGTTTTTTAACAGGAAAATTGCATTAAGATAATTTGTGTAAACACCACAAATTAAATAATAATTATTATTAGTAAAAAATAACCCGGCGCGTTCACCATTTTGAAGTAAAGTTTCTAGAATTAGATATAACTAAAATTACTTAAAATTACCTTTGTGAAGATTCAAGGAAGGATATCTAAGATATATATAATATTTCTTCGACAAATATTTTATATTCAATATTCTCTTTCTATGTATATAGCTATATCTATATAGCTACGTATTTTGCGAAGAACGTCACAATCGAAGCAGAGTTACTTCCAGACTAAATAACATTGGCCAAGTGAGAGGTCGGCAATAACTGAAGTGATTTCAGTCGAGTTCTACCTACACAAATCGAATAAATAAATCAGAATCGAAGTTTGTGAAGCTTCTGAACGCTATAGATATATCACTTGGTGACCGGCCAGGTTCTATACACGTATCAATTCATTTCAGGGAATCTTATATCTATAGGAATACAGAGATAAAATATCTTACGTTTGTCGACGAATAGCAACGGAGGGAAGCTGTTTATAAACTTGGATGTCCTGAATACGGAGTAAATATGACTTTAAATTGGAAATGTGACATTCAAAATATGTACATATATCTTGATGTAGAGAGATGGGAGAAATGCATCCATACTTTTAAATTATAACAGAAATACCATAGAATACATTAAAGCGTTAACAATGTAGTTATTGTTTTTAATATGATAGTCTGCACTTTGTGGACTTTATTTGCAATACATACTTATTAATTGTTGAAAAATGTCTTATTTATTAGTGAGTGGGGCACGCACTTGTATTTGTCTGGCTGTTGTCCCGTTTGGTTGTTTGGAAAAGAGAGAGGCATCCCAACCGTGGTACGGAAAGAGATAATTGATGCTAGTTGATGGAACATAAAATTTGTCTTGACATTTCTCTGAAATATGCTCTCTAATGCATGTAAAATCAACAAATCTAGGATACTATCAAGATATGTTTTTTACAAACCTGTGATTTTTGAATTGTCTGCAACGTTACCCACAGAAAATAATTGTAATAAATTAACAGCGAAAACGCTGTAAAAGTGCTTATTTTTCGACTACAATATCGCTGGTTATTGATAGCACCATACTTCTGTGAAATCACAGCATTACCACAATACTTTTTACAGTAAATGTTTGCAATTTTACAGAAAAAGTACTGTAATTTCTCAACTAAAGCTATTTTTAAGAATGGAACTGCGTTCCTTTACGAACATGTTTCTGGTTACTCAGCGCCGGATTTAGGACTGTGGGTGGGCCCTGGACAGAAAAGCTGTGGGGGCCCCTTGGTAGAAAAGCGCTGCAGCTGCTCTTAAAGACATAAGGCGTAAGCACATTACTGGATAACATGATTTTGCATTTTGAATACGTAAGTTTTAGTACAGTTTGTTCATTATTGTGGGCCAAACAAAGATGTACACATTTTTAATTACTCGTTTTTCGAATATTATTTAGTCAATTCAAATGTCTCTTTAAAAAACGGATTGCTTGTATTGTGAAGATTAAAACCATAACAAATTCACAATAACAGAACGTTTCAATCCAATGTTATGTTACTTTATGTTCTAGCCGAAATGCTGCATAGCCGGCAGCATTTCTGACAGGGTTGTTATAAAACCGTTTTTTTAATTTTAAACAAAATAAACATGTTTTTTATAAGTAATGTATTTTACGGAACAATGTTATTATATTTAATGAAAAACTTTTTATTTGACTAGTAAATACAAAATTTAAATTATTCTTTATTTTTTAATTGATCTCTGCATACAAAATCTTAAAGGCCAGCGTACAGCAGGTCTCATTAAATAATTAAATATGCTGTTCAAATTTCGGTACTTTAAAACACGTTTAAAACATAACACTTAAAACAAACTGTTTAAAACAAAGTATTTGCTTTAAAACATGTTCAAAACACTGTTTTAAAACAAGGTGTTTTAAACATAACTACCCTGATTTTTGATAATATTCAATGATAAATTACAGGTGTATTAAAATAAATAGGCAATTACATTTGTCTTGGCATTTGTTTTGATAAAAATGGACAGTAGAGATTTCATAGCATTGTATACAGGATGATATTTTGTCGTCTACAGGGTAAAATCTTTTTATTTTTTTTTTGATTTTACAAAAAAATAGCTCATATAAAAATAAAATAAAGTGGACGTTTGTCACCGGCGTGGGAAAATTAATTGTGTCAGTACTTGAGCCATCTTTAAAGACTATGGAGAAACCATTGCCAACTTTCGGTTTTGTTAAGGGCAGCATGTTTGATTGTAACATTTTATGTGGTCTTTTCGTTAGATTCAATTATGATATATGACAATTTTTGTTACGTTGTTACGAATGTTACTTACATTTGTTTGTTATTGCTTCTGTTTGTTTTTGCAAAGATGGAATCGGAGCTGAAATCAACGTTTTTTGAGTATATCACATCATTTCAAACCATGTTTATTTTTTATAGATTTTTTTAATGCAGAGCATTTCTAAAATAAGCCTGAACCCTGAATACATTGTGTTGCTCCCGCTTTTTTCGACCTGACCGTCAGACAAGTGAAACAAAACTGTCACAATTTCAATTCAATAAAAAAAGATGTTGATTTAAATTCTGAAACACTGCAAAAACAATAACATCACAGTTTGCAATAAATCTACAGCCCAACAAGTGTGGTATATATGTAAAACAGAAGCAAGACAAATCCTTCAAAAATGTCAAAATCAAACATGGCGCCCATAAGAAAACTAAAAGTTGGCCATGGTTTCTCCACCATCTTAATGATAACGATTTGTGGTTCCACTGCTTTTTTGAGTAAAAACAGTAAAAACAGTAAAAAATGATTAGTTAAAATAATAATAAAAATAAACAAAAAATAATGTTAAATAATAAACTGTAAAAAATTGTCATTACCTACCTGGTTTAATACCTCTTACATTTCATTTCATGAAATAGACTCGACATTATCAGAAATGTTGCATAGCCATACATAAAATAACATTAAATTTAAAATGTAAAGTAAATGGTGATATCCAGGCGGGATGCAAATTTTAAATAAATCAAAAATTATAGCCACAACCTGGATTCGAACCAGGGACATTCAGTAATCATTACGGTAAGTCCGGAAGGGTACGGTATGTCCGTACGAATATATATATTTAGTTGTATTAAATTTAAAGTTCATTTATTGCGAATATTATGGTATGATTTCAATCTTCACAGTATAAGCAACTGTTTTTTTAAAGAAATGCTAAAATTAACTGAATATCATTGGAAATATGGGTAATTGAAAATTACAGTACTTTCAATTAGCTATTTTACTTATTTTATGGTTTTACTTGTGGCCACCTGCAAAGTATTATTTTAAATATATTTTTTTATTTATTTTATTTTGGCGGGGGCTCCTTTTTGGTGGGGGCCGCTGGGCTGCCGCCCAGTCAGCCCTTTCTTAAATCCGGGGCTGTGGTTACTTGATACAGCGAAATTAGTTTAAAAATTTTTCTGTGTTGATAAAACTTTTTACTACGAATGATATTGGGATGGACACTGTACAACAGTTGTTTTGTTGAGATTTCCCTTGAATTTCAACCCAATGTCAAGGGTTCTGCGAGAGTAAACAAGCTGAGGAACGCCCAGATAACATATCCTAACCAGAATATCAAAATGCATATAAAATTAATGACTCATAGTCGAACTGAACAAATTGATGAAATAATGTCTTATAAAACTTACATACAAATATACAATTTTAGTGTAGTACAAGATTATAAGAAATAACCGAAATGAAAATGAACGTAAAACTCTTTTCGAAATCAAAAAACTAGCTGCTTACTTAGGCGCCAACAAATTTCAATTTCGGTAGTAACAATACTTGTGCTAGTATTCATTAAACAGCGTAAACTATATAACGAAGTGTTACACATAATGGACCGTCAAATACATTCTTTGTTTTGTATTCTCAACAATTCGCAATGCCAAATTGGTATTTAATTTTAACAAACCTCGTTCAAAAAGTTAGTATTTACTGATTTAAGAACAAATAAATCTTCCATCTCAAAAATCTCAAAAACCGAAAATAAAAACTGGTA
This sequence comes from Aphodius sticticus, assembly GCA_963966075.1. Classification (NCBI taxonomy): domain Eukaryota; kingdom Metazoa; phylum Arthropoda; class Insecta; order Coleoptera; family Scarabaeidae; genus Aphodius; species Aphodius sticticus. The sequence continues at coordinate 100,855,224 of OZ014506.1, read as the reverse complement.
TTGAAATTTTTCTTTAGAATAATTAAGCAATTAAGGTGTGTAAACACACAAAACATAATTATTTTTCTTTTATTTCCTCATTGTCGGATAGTAATTATAACAAATATTTGTTGTGATTTTGTTGTTATGGCAATATTATGTTATGCAATAAAACATCAACAAGTAAATTAGATTTCTTGGAGTTCAAACAAAAAACGCAAGGGTATCTTTTAAAACAATTGTACCAAATGCCAAAATCCACGCAAACGAATCCACACGCAACTGCTAGTTAAAAATCAAAATAACGACTACTATAGAGGCCATTGGGTTTTCTGTAGGAAATTACCTCTGAAAATAAAAAAAAACTTTTATACTGTCAATTTGGTCGAGTTTCTTTCAAGAATGCATGAGGGCACAACCTCTCTGTAATCAACTACTGCTCTCGCAGTTGACGAACGAACGATCGGATGCTTGAAAACGACCGGAAGTAGACGCCTAATTGTAATTCGGTCCGAAAACTATTCCAATAGAGTCGACCGACCGAACGGAGTAGAGCGAAAATTGTTTTTCGCGAACCCGGAACACCCGATAATTGCGCCGTGAAGAGCGACACAGAGGGCACTAGTGTCGGTGCGGCGCATCCGACCCTCTTCACTGCTCTTCCGGGTGCTCACATTTGTCAGACATTCGGACGGTCGCAATTCCATTTACGATATTTATATGGAAACGAGTCGGAATTGCCGAAACGTATGTTAGCAAGCGGATCCTCATTGATATTTATTGGGATTAGAACGGTTTCGGTAGTTTTGGTAGCAATTCGACGTGTTCTTGGAATAAAGTTATTCCAAGTACTTTCTTTTACGTTACTGTGATCAAATATTGCGACGTAATTAATGCCAGTGCAGTGACCGTCCTTAGACTTTTTTTAGGTAATTTAAGAACCTTCTATTGACGGGGTATGAAGGATCGATTAAGCTCAAGAAGCATAAATAAACAAGGTTTTATATTCTAACTTATTCTGTAAAAGATGTGACAAACATGTCTTATTACAATGAGGAAAAAATATCTGGACATGCATATTACTTACATCATATTACTGAGACTATACAGTGTGTCTCACGGGACGTTGGATTCTATGGGTACTTTTGTTATTATTAGAGATAGGAAGTCGGTTAAATAGACAAAGTAGTTCATATTTATTTGCTCTTTCATAATCTGTTCAGAAAACAGCTGAATTCCAAATGGTTTCCAAGCTATTTTGAAAAAAACAACTAAATGTCATTTTTTTAATTATGGTCATAACTTCTTTATTTGTGATCCAATCAAAAAAGCGTTTTCAAATTATAAAGGCACTTTTTTGTCTACAATTTGATTATGTCATTTCGAAAATAAACTGCTTCCGGGTTATGCCGTGTGTCAAGATTTGTAAATGCTGACGTTTCGCAAACCAAGTTGCTCGCTTCTTCAAAGCTAATTGAATACTGAGTATTCAATACTGAGTAAGGTATATAATGCCCGAATTGCGAGGAAATTTTTAGATATAAGACATAAACGGAGAGTAATTGCTACCTATTCAGAAGTATCATGACCACCAAGATTGTCGGATCTTACCCCTTGTGATTTTTATCTATGGAGTGACTTAAAAAACAGGGTGAATGGTGTTTATAATTTTGGAAACGTTGGGGAGTTGTGACACCGTCATCGCCGCTTTCAATTAGATTGACAGAAGAACCCTCGGTAAGGTCACCGTATTACGGAATGCTGTGAAAAATGCCTCCACGAAAATGGCGAGATTTTTGAAAACGTTATTTAGTTTGTTAAAATGTTGTTACTGTTCTATGTTATGTAGTTAGTACAAATAAATACATTCCTAAATTTTACTTGGAAGCCATTTGGAATTCAACTGTTTTCTGAACAGATTATGAAAGAGCACATAAATATGCACTACTTTGCCCATTTATCCGACTTTCTATCTTTAATAATAACAAAAGTACCCATACAATCCAACGTCTCGTGAGATACACTGTATCTCTTGAACAAAAAAATGGTTTGCTTCTAAAAATACACAACTCCGTTTTCATTTGGAATGTGTCTATATTGACAAAGATAGATACAACAAAATTACGGAATAAAACACATATTTTCCTTTGTAATAAGAGTTTAATTGCTTAGGTACCGATTTCATTTCTAAAATATCTTCAGTCTAAATCTAGAATAGGAATAGTGGTGGTAATGAAATAAGTAAATATTTTTTTTTACTTTGCGTTCATTATAAACTCGCAACGAAACCGCTTTTGGTGTCGTTATGATCACAAACTTTTAGTAAGTTTTAGTTTTTGCAAGATTGATGATGTTGACGTCAAGTGGCAAATAAGGCTGACGACTTAATCGCTATTAGCTCGCCTCTCTCTCGTATTTGTGAATTTTACCACAACTACCAACTGTTGAAGATAAAACTACTCTAGATTGTAAGATGACAACCGCAATTTTGGAAATTTATGTAAAATCAATGTCACAAAGTAGAAAAAATGTAGGTCTCTAGCGGTAGACCTATTTTTTTTCAATTGTTTAAGTACTTTTGTGATATATCAAATATATATCAACTTTATGATAGCTCATTAGATTTGAAAGAATAAGACCCAATTTGATAATTCACCAAGTTTTTGAATTTTTATTTTCAAAAAAAAAAAAAAATAGTTGATACACCGTAGTGTATCTTTATTTAGCTTTATTCAATCTTTTAAATAATTCATGTAAATTTTAACCCATTTCCTTAGTATAATTTCGTCAAATATACGTTTTTTTTTTTTTGTAGCAAATAGATTTAGTGAATATGTAAATACACTTTCAACCAGAAATAAATATATTGTTGCCTCTATTGAAGTAACTCATTTGTTTGAATTATACAATATTTCCCCCCAAGATTGACTGGTAAGGAGAGACCTTAATTTTAAATTCCTGGTGTAGTTATGACGACAGACAATAAATATTTTAGGTTTCAAGAAGATGGTAAACAATTGTTCTAATTTACTGGTTTTGAATAATACTAAAAAATATGCCAAGTTGAGAGGAATGGTCTAAAAAAATACGCTAATTCTTTTTTTCAGATTCCATTACAGACAAAAAACAAAAATGAAAATACCAAAGCTTCTAGAAAGAAAGTTAGAAAATTCTACATATCACTGCATTTTTAATTGGGATTTGATCTATGACAGGAAAACTATAAAAAAAAATCAATAAATTGTTTGTTCATGGGTACAATATTACAACCGTAGATTTTATACGGTTGTTTTCTACTGTTTCGTAGATAAGTAAGTAGGTAGGCTTCCACGGCCAGAATCATTTAGAAAATACAGCTGCCGGGTTATACCGTGTATCTAGATTTGTAAATGCTGACGTTTCGCGAATATTGTTATATTATTATTCGCGCTTAATATTATAACTTATAATTATGATGATATGTAAGTACCTATGATGAGTAATTTAAGATTTTGTTTGGGATAAATAAAAAAACGGAATATTTTAACTACATTAATAAAATTACTGTTACTGCTATCATAGACGCCTTAAAAAATGTTTGGCCCACAATGAACAAGAAATATGTACTAATAGACAATGTATAGCGCAACTAAATTTTTTTAAAAATCTTCCTAAAAAGCGGAGCAGTATTAAAACATCGCGGGACGCGGAACAAAATGAGAAAAATCAGGACTGTCCCGCCAAAAGCGGGACGTCTTAACTTATTCATAACTATGTGCAATTTGTGCTAATATCTATAACCATACTTATCATTTCCAACAACATTATTTCAAAAACTTAACCATTACAAGTAAGACATTTTCACAAAAACCAGTATCCAGTGATATTCTCTAAACATTTTTCTCAGCGCACCCCTTACATTTTTACACCACCTCGCATCTTACAGATAGCCAACCATAAACATCCACGGTCAGTTTCGTGTGATAAGACGACTACGTGGGTAAGTCCACTTAATAACCGGATATAAAGTAAAACCCCTCGCGGATGATGCGAGATAAATCCACGTCCGTATCAGCGAAAAATAAACCAAAGCGAGGCGAAAAGAAAAGTAGCACGGCTATCTGTCCCAGTATATCTTACGGCACCGTTCCGCATTTATGACACGTCTTAATGTCGACACAAAAGTCTCCCGAGGACCTTCGCCAGTTCACCCAGCGCGCTGACAGCGCCCTCGCACTACCGGTGGCATCCATCAAGTGCATCACGGACACAATTCGCCACGTAGCGGGCGGTAAAGTAGAGCGCATAAAGCTAATTGTGCTATTAAGCTTCGTAGGAGGGTATATAACCCAGTTTTGAGCGTCCTCATCTTCGCATCATTACTTTATTCCATTATTATCGTGATTATTATTAATGGGAAGAAGTAAGACATTGCATGTTTTATAATGTGAAAATTAATAACGATGAATTACTGATGGAGAAGGATCAGTGTTGTTAGCAGAATTTGTGCTTACAAATTGTCTAAACAATTTTCAGGTATTTCTGTGGGGAGAATGGATGTTGTGAATTTTTCGTCAAGACGAATCAGGTCTTAAAAATTTTCTATCGCGTAATGTTTTCGAAGAAAGTGAGGTCAAAATGTTAAAAAAAAACACAATTTTTGCAAATTCATACTAGCTGAACCCATTGTCCTAGAAACCTAAAAAATAACTCGTACTTTTACCTGAAATCATGAAAGTTTGTTTGCAAATGTGTTTGAAGCATTTACAGCGATTTTTTTAAGTGGCTAGCGAGCGCTTGAAAAAAAGAAACAACAAAAACATTGCGCTAACCTAACCTAGAACCAAGAAGTACCGATGTGTTGGCCAAAAGTCAAATTTTCATGTTTTGAATTCAGGTAAATTCTGTATCCTATACGGAAGTACACAGAACTCTTTTTACAACGTTAACATTGTTTTTCGGTCAAATTAAAGCCAATTCACTATTTCTTTTTTCAAATTCGCACTCCATGGGAAAAATCTCACTGAAATCTTTTTCCGACAACTTTATATTCGGCCAATGCAATTTGTAAATAAAGGAACAAGCTGTGTGCACCTATTGCACCGGACGGGTGTAATAGGCGCGCACTCCTATCAAAAGTGGTGTAAAATTTTAGAAGTTTATGCCATCTGATTTCTAGCTATATGGTCTTAAAGGAGAACGTCCAAAGTTTTATTTGATCCTACATAAAAACATCTACTAAATAACGTTACTGCTTTGCATGTGTGCAAAAGCAGCCAAAACGGGCTTTTTGACCCTTTAACACTGTTTTTCGAGAAAACTAGAGCCAATTCACTATTTCTGTGTTCAGATTCGGATTCCTGGGAAAAAAAATCCTATCCGAATCAGTTGTCATTTGTCCGGCATTTTTTTTTGTTGGCAAGTGTTATTTTAAAAGTGCTTAGCAAAAATCGAATACTGAGCATATTATTTGTTTATTTAAGCCATGGAATAAATAACGAAAAACGATATATTGGAGTATCCTACTGAAGGTATGTATTTCATATTTCGTAAACAGGAATGAAGAATAATTTTAAATCGCCACAATTATAGAAGACAGAAGAACGAAATAACCTAACGTTTCGTTAGACATTAAGAAAAATCATTGCACTAGTTTGCACTTATTGTAACGTATATTGATGATTTCGCTCTTTATCAACAAATCCCACTTATATTTAGCTGCTAATTCTCCATATATTTTTTCGATAGCTAGTTTTGCGAGAAATCAGTATCTTTGCGTTTAAACGCAAGGAACTTTCAACTAAGTTTTTGGGCTGTTATTTATTTATACAAGGTTACAAGCAATGCATCAAACTAAAGATACAGCCTTTATAATCTTCTCTGTATACCACTTTAGCAGAAAAGTAACAAACTATTAACAAATATTCGCTTTCTAAACTTGTAAATTCTATTAAAATATGCATGGACTGGTGCCTATGCGCGTCGGTCTGTCACCGTACTACCCTAAAAATCACTCTAACGGCGCAGCCAACATTGCACTATAGTCTCGAAATACCAAATTGCTAGTCAAAATTCAAATTTGACTTTTGAATTAGTTAGGTTCACTAAAAATCAGCGACCTTAAAACCCCCATACGGGTCACGTTTCAAGTAAATCTAAACATGTTTTGATGTAGTCGGCCGTCATATTGGATCCGCTATTTTGTTTTCCGAAATTTCGATTTCGAATTCGTAAACTTTTTAAGACAGAGCTTAGTAAGCAGTCATGGACCAAAATCAACATGGGTCCTAAAATGAACCGTTTCTGATGTGGTACACACAGAAAAGTGATTATTTGGAACGAGAAAACATAATTTCTTGAATTTATTTACTAGATTCAAATGCATATTAACTTGGATGTAGAAAGTTAGGTATATACAAGAAATGCCACATACTCAATATAAGTAAAATAATTTCTCAGATAAATGCTGTCAACAAATAAATTCTTTCTTTATAAGAACCAATATTGTATTGAAAGAAGTAATGGAATTTTTCGTCCCAAAAATTTTAATTTCTCCAACGAAGTAATAGTAAATCCATCCAAGTGCGTAGTTACTTGATCCAAGAAAATATAAGACATTTAATATAAGTAAGTATTGTTTACTGAATAAAAACCCACCAATTATTTAACTGAAGTGATTCTCACTTCTTTCAAGTAATCCCTTTCTCTGGAATAAGTATACGCACCGTGACTTTGTAAAGGTTCGCGCGCCCGCGCGTGGTGCTGGTACGTGCTGGCGCCACGGAACCTAACCTAGTACGAAAACAAGGAAGTACCCGTAGGGGATGTGCCTTGGGATTTATTGGGGATGTGTATTGTGATTTATAGTGTACAATAAACGTTTCAACACGTAGTAGTTTGCTGTAACGCACGCAACAGTTTAGAACGAGTAAGTAAATATAACATACCTATCTTGTTAATTAGCAATAGAAAACGTATTTGTGCCAAATCTTTAAAATTCTTACATTAAGTAGTTTGATGTAACGCACGCAACAGTTTAGAACGAGTAAGTAAATATAACATACCTATCTTGTTAATTAGCAATAGAAAACGTATTTGTGCCAAATCTTTAAAATTCTTACATTAAGTAGCTAAAAATATTTACCGGGAATAAAAATATACACTTCATTGAAGACTGTTTACTTACTTCACCAGAGTAATAAAGATAATGATAATAATGAAGTCAATAATCTCTCGCGTATATACGAACCTACCAACTACTTCGGCCAAGTAATTCTCTCTTCGTTCGAGAGATCACTTTTCTGTGTGTAGGAGATGTAGAAAAGTCAACATGTAAAAGCAAAAAAAGTGCCTTTTAGTGCTCTTGCAGGAAGCCGGTTCATGTTTTTTAAAGATCTTATTTTGATTTAAAGTGCCATTTATGTCAAAATATTTTTCTATAATGCGTTTTTGACATTTTTTCCAACGCCATCTTGTTTGATTTCAACAGAGAAAGGATTCAATTAAAATAGAATTAAAAAAATTTCTTTTCGATTTATGTAGCTGAGCTATGGCTAAACATAGCTAAAAGTTAAATTTACCGGGTTTTTCTTAAAGTGCTTTTTTTACAATTATTATACAACTACAATATAGTGGCGATGTGTGTTTATACTCCTCGCCGATAGATGGCAGCACTAACGGGGGGCTTATGAGCCTATGAGGGCTTGGAGCTCTCATAGAACTCCTTAATGTTCTACTATATACTAGTGACGCAACAACATCTTAATGTCGGCGTTCGCAAAAAAATAAAATTTCTCGGGGCTCATTATTGGCATTATTTTGAGGGGTTTCTAATTTTCTTGAAAACATTATTCATTTTGATCTTCAGTCACCTGCATTGGTAAATTTTGCAGCCACCACTCTAGGTTTAAGAACAAATAGAGTTTTAAATTGTACGACCATTCTATCCCAAACAGGTTTCAGATCCTCAGGTGTTCGAGAAATTATCCTCAAGCGATGATCTCATAACCAGGCTGATAAAGCTGTATACGAAAACGTTAAACCCTAATTAAGTACCCACGTTTGGACATGTTGTCCCTTGCATTTGGAGGTTATGTTGATACCCACAAGTAAAACACAGAGTTAAAGACATGGAAAATCCTATTATGATGAACGAACTTACCGTACATTTAGAACAATAACGATAGATGGCAAAACTTATCATGGACGTACTGGATGGTGTACATGGACTTGAGAAATTGTCTCGAAGAAAAAAACAACTGCTTTTAATCAATAGGACTACATACTACTATTAAATTAAAAGATAAAACGTCATACGAGGACAACAGCGCCAAATTAACTTCAAATACACACGACTAGTTTCGCATTACTTGTTTTGAAAGCCCATTACGCAGATTTCGTACAGAGTTTCACTGTTACCCCTTCAAAAGCATTTACCTTCGCCTTTACACGCATAGTTACTCACATAACATCAAAGAGACGTATTTGTTAAGCAAAACTTCAGTTGGTTAGCATGGCGTAGGACGTAGGTGAAACATGATTGTCTTTGAGGCCGTAGAGCGCAGGAGAATATGATATCCGAGTTTGTATAGAGACGGAGGTAATGATAGACTGCTGAGCACGTAAAACGTAATACGACACACGGCATGCGAGGGTTTATGATATAACCGCATATAAAAGAGAATGCTGTTTGCTTCAATAGACAGACAATTTTGGTGGATGTACATATATGCCGGTAAACAAAGGGCAAACGAGTTGGAACTCAAATAGGAATTTCTGTTTGTTCTGTGTAGATATCATCTAGAATAAAGGTGGATCGGTTGAATATTGTATGAAGGTACGACGCAAATCTGGAATAGGTTTAATTTGACAGATGAGCGAATATATCTTTTGTCTAAGGAAATTCGAGTGAAGCCATGTATGTCACGATGTGTTGCATCGATCATTATAATAGACATGGCAATAAGTGACGAATTTGAGACAATTCAGATAGTTCCCCCAGTCGTAACTCTGGAAAAGAAGAGCTTCAAAACCGAATTGAACGAAAAATGAATTGCAAATATATCGTAGTTGCTAAGTTTTTATGGTAATGAAAATTATTAATTGCCATGATAAATGTTTTTGAAGTGAAACTTCTTAAGGGGCGTTGTGAACAGTATCTAATGAAACAATGCAAACAAGCGTCCGGTTGCTAACGTAAGAGTCATTCGACCGCTTGCCACGCGCATCAATAACGAAAAAGAAAATCAGGTAATTAATTGAATTAAGTCTTTAATAATTTGAGAATAAAGGTTAGGTTTGTGGTGAAATTGTTTGTTATGTAATACATCTGACATTAGAGAAGTTTTCGTCAGAGAACAGAAAGAAGCAATGTTAAATTTTTATTTTATTTTTAACTCAGGACCCAATGAAACTAGAAATTTAGAAACAAAACTAAGGTATTTTGTTGCTTTCTGACAAGGTCCTTGATTTTTGTTTAAAAGTGGCAACTTGGAGGTTCTTGGTGGCTTCCAAATTTGTTGTATTTCTATATCTTTTTTTGTCAATACTGTTTGTTTGCATTTAGTCCACGTGCCATGTTCGTTTTTGTTGTTTACTTGTTTCTTAACCAGTTCATTTACTTCAGTTATTTGAAGAAAAAAATCACCTGGAAATTTTGTTTAGGCAACTTTACCATTAGTAGAGAAATATCTATAATATACTGCCCACCAAAGGTAAAGTGCCGTATATATATAAAAAAAAAACGATTTACCTACCGTATTAGCAACATATTTGTAAGTTATAATTGACGCTAATTTGTGAGAAATTTATATCTAATAGAAAACTGCGAATGACATATTACCGTTAATGTAGCCACGGTACTTAAGGGTATATTCTAGTTTAAAATTTTCGAAAACAAGTGCTTTTTGTATTACGTATTTTAGTTGCAGAACATTTGAGGAATAAAAAAATGTAAAAATTTCAATTGAAGATTTAACGATTCCACAGCCAAAAGTTCAGCGGCCCGCTGACGTGCATAATAAGTCGATTGTCGGTACCTTTGTCTAATCACCTCCTATACCTACATCTTTAAAAAAATTTCCGTCGATCGTTCATTTATTTTAATAAATGATTTTGTATTCGTTAGACATAGCGAATACAAAATCATTTATTAAAAAGCTCTATAAATGCACGATTTCTATTAATGCATGATTTGTTATAGCCAAACAAACGACTTCAGTAGACACAGTCCAGAACTGTAAGTGTCAAATTACATAAATAGTCATATAACCTCAAACGACATCGACGAATAAAATCTATGTAGACGTCAAATAATATACTATTAACAAACATATTTGTGTTGTGTACCCACATTTCTTCTTTTTAAAATCACGTATATTTTGTTGTGAAAAGTATAAAGTTTTGGAGATATCGATAAAAATATGAGTGGAACCGTTTCTGAAAAACAAACCTATCAATTTAAAAAATTCGTGCAGCATTGTATTCGTAGATAGATTCACTGTGGCACTATGGCGTAGACCTCAGTTATTGAAAAATGTTGAAAATTGTTGAATTGGCAGGATTTGAGAGGGTAATGAGAGATTATTTTTTCCTAAAAAAAAGTTGGATAAAACATTTAATTTTTATGGGAAATGTAAATTGCCAAACCTCCAAAAATACTATGAAGAGTCTGTATTGTAATGCACTTTTAGTCGGTGAAACTGGAAGGAAGTAATACAGAGCACTATATTAATTACAGTGAGAAATGTCATTTTACTAAACCATCAATTAATTCTCAATAACAGACCTCTCTCTATTGATTTACACCTAATTTTCCTAAAGTTGCTAACCATGGCCAGTTATTACGCTGCTAACCTCACTACGCATTTGTCTCTATTTGTTTTCATTAGACACATGTTTATTTTACTTGTGATTTTTATATTCCGACCGTAAGTTGCCATGTAAGTTTTAACCAGGTATTATTAACCACATAGTTATTCGAATTGCAGATTTGGGCTGAAGATGTTAATGCGACGAAACTAGTGCACATTACAATAATATTACAAGAAACGAAAAGATCCTGAGTACCAACATGACAGCTTCAATATTTAATTTTTATTTATCCACAAATGCAATGCAGCAAGAATTTTTAAAATTGCCTGGTTTGTTTCTCTGAAATGTTTTCGGTGTATTCTTCAAATGTTATACAATCAAAAGTACAATTTCAAGCAATACTCATACAACAAATTTATATTACCCACATGTACTTAACACTATGTTCAACTAAATCATCGGTCCGAGCAAACAACTGCAACGGCGCACCACGCTCGTCCTTCTAAATCTTCTAAATCCTTCGAAATCTCCCAAAGCCCCTAAACAGACGACGTATTTCTACCTTTAGAATCCCACTGCATACAACAGTTTCCTAGCAACAGCGCACCAAGTACGTCCCTACGGCAACCGTAATGCACACACCAGTGCACAAACGCACGGAAATCTGCCTCTGAATGCAGTAATTCGTACGTCTCCGCCAGTCTGTGCGGATCAGCAGACAGAGAATTGCTAGAATCAAGCTGTTATTGACTGAATAATGGCTGGAGCTCGGAGTCGGGAGCTTGTTAGTCCAATGGTGATGGTCATAATGGCAATAGGGCGCATGAACTTGATTGTTACCGACTACTATATTAATTTGCGAGCTTGGCCCCATCATTCATGACCACGGGAGCCTGAAATGAACCGCTAACGTGGCGTTATAGCGAGTTTAACTACTGTTACACATGGCTGATGGAGAAATTATATAGTACATGGTGGAATTAGCGAGCAAAAATTGGGAAAATAAACGAGGAAAGAGTTGGTATTGTGTTGGCAGGATGTTGCGAAGGGAATTGCTCTAATTTAGATGGTGGTGATTGTTAGATGTTGCAATAGGAAAAGAGGGAAGGTCTAAATATGGGATCAATGCATTAAAATTGTAGTGTACGGGTTGGTGAACAAAAATATAATGCGATTGAAGATTACTGCGCAGCAGGATGTACCTGCATTGGGTATGATTTGTAGGTAGCTGTATATTTGTGTTAAAATTGGCATAAAATATGCTACTACCTACAATGAATATGTACATACACTCAGATATGATCTTACTACAGCAGGGTTTTCATTCTAGATAATACTTCATATAAACAAAACATACAAAAAAACATGATAGAAATGAGAGTAGTAAGAGGAACATGCTTTTTAAACATCTTGGTTGTTATTTTTGTAATAATCTCAAAAAGTGCAATAAAATAAATCAGTGAAGAGTTAATATAAGATAAATCGTCTTCTTAAATTATACGGAATGAACGTCAAAGATCTGAATTCATTAATGCAAGAAAACTAGTTGAGCGTAAAAAATAGGTAATGCACCGTATTTTAGAGATTGTTTAGATACTTTTTCATATAGCAATTTTCTCTCTGATACAAAGTTAAAATTACAGAAAAAAAATCGCTGAAAACTGTCTTTCAGTTTACTTTGGTTGTCAAACACTCTCGCGTGGTAATTAGTTCATCCAAAAAAGAATATCATATCAACAATTTCTAATGTCACATGATATGATGAAGCACCTGGTGTACTATAGGGCCACAAATATTTAATTAAGTTTTCCTCAAAATAAAGTTTAAAGCAGCAAAATTGCCTTCTTTTCGATATAATACAACGACATACACTTAATAGGGAACCTAAGTAACCCTATATAAATTCTGGAAATATTTACTTATTTATTATCTTCGAATACTTCCAAATTAAAGTTTGGACAACAAATTTTTCGATCATTTCCTGGATTATAACTATACTATACTTCGGAAAAATGCAAACCCAGCTGGATTTTCAAGAATATCTTGCTTTCTTATGATCGGACGAGAATGATATACAATCATATACTATTACATAAAAAAGAAATAATTAGTAATAGAATTAATAAAAAATAAAAGCGTCAAAATTAAGTGAGAATGTAAATCAATATATATTTTTAATAATGAAAGTAAATGTTTAATTTCATCAATTCCTACCCAGCAAAGTGTTTCCCACGTGGCAAATGTGTTTGCCCTGTTTGCTTTTAATGTAAAAAAAAATTAGATGAATAAACTTGCCTTTTTGCAGTAATTGTTAAAATGATCAATTTTTGAAATAAGCTAAGTTCTACCTCTCCTAAAACGCGTTTTCAAATAAAACGTTATTTATTGTTCAACGTTTATGAAATTTTCAGTAATAATATAACAAGAGAGTGAGAATAAATTGAAAATAATTTGACAGATTGTTTGAAAACTTGTTGCCAGGCAATAGTCACGAGAGCCCGCAGGGCTCGAGTGGCTATTGCCAAATGGCAACAAGTTTGAACAAAATCTGTCAAATTATTTTCTAATTTATGGAACTCTCGAGTTATATTTGACTAGATTATTTTTTGATTCACAAATTTCTACAATAAAAAAGATCAATAAAACTATCATAAAATTATTGAAAAATTTAATTTAATTAATTATTACTTACAATATATGAAAATATCGTTGACACATTGTGAATATATTAAAAGAATTAACAATCTAAATTAGTACAATGAAAAACGCAATTATTAAAAATATTTCGAGACTCATTATTTATTGAGGATTTGGAATTGCTTGTTATATTAAGTGCTTCCTCCTGCGTATTTTCTCTAAGATTATTTATTATATTTGAATGATGTTCTTGGTTCAATTGTAAGTATGGTTTAATCGAACTTGCAGAATTATGACCAGTGACCTTGATTAGTTCTTTTTCTCCTACACCAGCTTTTGAAAGGTTACTTACTGCACTTGATCTGGCAGAATGGTTAGTTATTTTTTTAGTAACTGTGTCTAGACCTACTTTTTCTGCGGATTCGTTCATCCATTTTGAAATGGAATTTATTCCCACAGGAACACAGTTTGCCAAGCTGGATTTGGAGTAAGAAACAAGCGTTCGGTTTTAATATTTTCTTCATGTTTACTTATTAGTTTTTCAAAAAGACGAACAGGGCAAATATCTGGGTTATTTATGTTTGGAGTCAACCATTTACTATTAGCGCACCTTTGTGCTCCACCCTGTGCAGTTTTTGTAAAGATGGGATTGTATTCAATGAACTAAACATTTCGTAGCTTCTCCTCCCCTCCAAGCTAGTTCATACGATGCAACGTGAAAAAACTTTCTTTGCAATCCACAAGGTGTATCTTCGTCCCAATAGTTAAAAATTTGCAACAATTCTGTATTAGAAAGTGCCACAGAACTTTGTTTGTGCTTTTCTGGATGTTTTTGTAAATTTTTCTTTTTGCATCTCTTGCATTCCGAGCATTTCTGAATTCTATATCATGGAAAGGATCAAAGGACCTGTTATACTTATTAAAGTAAAGTTCTTGAACTAATTTTGCCGTTTTATTCCACATTGTCTTTATTACTGCTTCTTTATAAACATTTCCGTCTTTTCTTTTCATGTTATAAGCCCAATCTTTTAAAATCAATGCCAGAGTAGCTGTTGTAGTAGATTGATCCAGAATATAATTTCTTTCTTTGGTGAAGGTCTTAAATTGTCTCCATATAGACTGATTACTTATTAGAGTATTTTTCGAAGTAGTTTCTAAAATCTTTTTTGTAATTTCTGCATTAGAAAAGGTACTAAACCGATGACTTTCACCCATTTCGCGTTGACAGAATTAAGTAATTATTTTGACAAGTATCTGACAGTTGCTAGGCAAATAAAAGCTACAGTGATTATTCCCGAGAATAATCACAAGAGATTTATTCCCACTATAATAATGACATAATTGGTTGAAACTTACCCTTGTGACAAATAAAGAAGCATTTCATTGGTTTTAAGAAACGTCAAAAAATAATCAGTGTAACTTATTAGATAAATAACGAATGGGGCTATATGAAAAACAATTTTTTTAAAGATAAAAATTAATTTTACTTCTACATCTTTGGCTTTATTCAAATATAAAACATCTAGCCCAACTCATGATACAAAAATAGATTTTTATTTGAGTACAATTTTACCCCAAATATTATAATTCCGACAATAAAGCGTAATTGTCAGAAATGTATTTATTTGCCCATATTACTGCGGCCCGGTGTAGACAGCAGACGTCAGAAGCTTTAAACACCGCCTATAACTGGTGACTGCGAATTGACGTTGGTGGGGGACAAACTGACCACTCCCAGCAAAAAAAAACATCGCAACGAAATATTTCTTTTCGGAGTTGCGATGTTTTCAGAACGGAGCCTTAGCAATTTACATGTTTTGCCAAAATAGAAAAAATGCTTATCGTCTAAACACCTATATGTACTATATAATTTAACAACAGTAACTTTATGCATAATTTGAATATGTAGAAATAATTATTTTGTTCCATCCTACCACTGGAATAGTTTCTAACTTGGATACGAGAGCAGAAAGTGGTTCTCCACCTCACTCAGTCATAGAACGCGTGAGTAAAATTTTTTTTCACTCACGCGTTTCTCATGTGTTAAATTAAACCTTTTTTTATTTCACTGGGAGTCAGTGGCGGATACATATGGGGGTCGCCCCCCCCCACCCCTTGGGCACGAATTTGTACCGAGGCGAAGCAAGCGCATCAGACTTTGCATCAGACTTAATGACACCCATGGCTCAAGATGTCTTTTAGCGCCCCCTCCCCTGAGATGTTTCTGTATCCGCTACTGCTGGGAGTAAATTATATGTAGCCGCATTAGCCTCTATTAAAATATCGTGTATAAGCTCTATACGTGCTTTCCAATTACATATTACACACTCACTATGTTTAACTTTAGCGTGCGCTGTGGCAAATAGCCGCTGGCCCGTTCCGCATCGTAATGAGAACGGGTCGAAAAAGGAGTCACTGGGTAAATCCATTTTTACAATGAATTTTACGTTGTAAACAAGCACCTAACCTATTACAAAACGACAAGTGTCACTGATGTTAGTTGATCGGTGTTACAAGCACCAGTCGAAAACTAGGTGCAGTAGGGGAAACCGGAAGGGAGACTTTCGACGAGTTGCACTAACTGCAAATATCTAATACGAAAGCTCTCCCATTGACCCTAAAGAGCGCCAGGGTTTGTCAGAGCATAAATGGAAAACAGCTCAAATTTAATGATATATAACTTTGCACAAACGATGAACGTCAGTCGTAAACTGTCACCTACCTCGACAGATATCTAAATTAACCAATTTTAATATCGTTATTTCATGCGTTATTTCTTTAAATATACTTGTATTTCTTTTCCCACAAGGCGCTGTCGAGTGCGGAAATACGACATACGCCTGCGTATAAACACGTGGTTTCCTCACTTGCATTTGTATACCTTTAATATAATGCTTAATAAAGCAACAATGTTTATATTCTTTGTGAAATACCACAAATACACCATTATTTCATTTATGGCGGATGCGCCGGCGATATACCGAATCTCTTGAGATCTCCCTTACCTCAGTCTATCCGCCTAAATTACCATCACACCTTGCACTCCCAATATGGCGCCGGGTGCATTCCACTTATCCCCTGATAGCGGCACTCGAGTCCTTACGCCCCTCTCGACGGATAGGGGCGCTAGTTTGAGAGGTGCCCCCACCGCGTCTCGCCAGATAAGAGGCCCACGTACGCTCGACCCCCCCTCGAGCACTCTCAAACGCTCTGCTCGGCTCGCTGAACGCAACGCTCGCTGATGCAATTAACTCCAGTCACCTCGTAAAATCAGGCGTAATGCATTTGATACGTGACCGAACTGCTGGATTCGATAACGTCAAACGGGCAGAGGGGGATCGACGGACACGATAGGTAAACCGATTGAGCTGGCCGTTTTCGGAGAGATATCTCCGCTTCTTGTGTACGAAACTAATGGGTAATGGGGCGTTTTGCTGGTCAGTGGTCAGAGGTAAAGTAAAGCCCTGGGGTTGCTTGTAAAGCTCCGTGAGGCACAGTAGCAACGTCCCAGTTGCAAATGTTGTCGTTGGTAAATTATAGAAGCTGAAGAAGTGAGAAGTTGTAGTTTTGAGTATTATTATTAGAGATGTTCTTAATTAAATATTTTATACAAATGTTGGTGGAGAGTTGGTATGGTTTGAATGAGAAGGTGGTCATATTTCTCCCATTTTAAAAACATCAAAGTGAAACTAGGTCCTCTGAGGTATCATTGGAAAAATCTTTTTAAAACCAAATAAACTTTGTCAGAATAACCATTTTTGATTCTGAGATGATAAATAACAGCAGCTGGTGCATTGGTTTGCAGGTTTGCGCAACCCCCAAAAATAACAAGGAAACAAAAGGAGTTTAATTCTATGTAAATAATAGTGTAATAGTCACTATGCAACGATCTATAGCATATAATTTAATAAAATATCGAGGATTTTCTCGAAAATTCCAAGCGCAAGTCGGCTATACGGCCTAGGGCCGCAGCAAATTCGTATCGACGCCTGAATTATAGCCCGCGAGCGAGCGAATTTCGCCGCGTCGATTGGTTCGTTTACTCTGAAATGGTTGCAAGTATCCAGTACACCAGAACTACTGCACCACGGCCCCAGTGGTGTCTAGAAGTGAAGCGACGTAGTGCTTACGCGACTGGCGACGTGCATTATTGCTTTGCAGGTTGTAGACAGTTGACACTTGACACTCGTACGCCGTGGAGTTTGGTTGCCCGTGAAGCGCTTATCACGTAATTAAAAACAAACAATAAATTCAGTGCAGAGTTTATTACCTCAACTATTTAGCAGTCTAAATTGCATCGATAAGAGCTAAAAAGAAGGTTTAGAAGGCCTACCCCTAGTTTAAAAACAATCCGTGTCGACAGAATCTCGGTTATTTACAAGATTTATGCTGATGGTTATAGCAAAAATGAGTAGATTTGTGGGTGTGACGTCAAAAATGTTTTTTTTTGTTTTCCTTGTCTATTGTTTGGAGCCAATGACCGGTGGACAAAAACAGGTATTACAGATTTAAATCATTTAACCGACCGAATTAAGAAGGTAGAGCAGTTTAAAATATCGATTTGTTAATATTTCAAACGGCTGTAACTTTTTAATGAATTGAAAAAACTTATAAGTCCATATGAAACTTATTACTCAGTATGGACATTTACTACCTGAAAAAAAGTTCTGCGGGAAAAAAAGTGGGACACCGTGTATAGTACTAAACAATAACAGGGATTTAAGACCCATGGAACGTAGCAGCCAAAGATAATAAATTAGAGTATTTAAGAATAAGAATGAGTCAATTTTTAGTGCACAAATAAAGATAGTTTTCTATAAAGCAGATATGTCATATAAACTGGTAGGTACTACTGATAACAAAAATCAAGCACAAGTACAGAAATAATATCTGCAAATAGAAACAAAATGCACTCCAGTATAGGATTAACATGATCAAAAGGATACTAATAGAAAAAATATGCTTAGTGACATATATTAGAAACGTTAAAGCGAAACAAAAGAGCGAACCAAGCTATTTTTTTACTATGATTAAAAATTGTACATAAAAAATGCTGACTTCTGATATAAACACCGTTTGCAGCTAATATCCAGTTATTCGGGATAAGTCATTTTAGAATCGCAAATTATTAATAACTGTCAAAAAGTGCGGTATTTTTACTATTCAAAATCAGTTCTTTTGTTTTTTTATCCTTATTAGTTACCTAAGAATGATTATTTGAAAAACGCACATTTTTGTCATTAATTTTACAATATCTCAGAAACAGTTGACATTAGTCTAATAGAAGTTGATGTCAAAACAATTAGGATACAAATCTTAATCAAAACCTGAAATAATATACCTAGTGTTCCATATAAAAAAAACATAAGTTTGTGTTACGTTATTGTGGGACCCTGTAAGCATGAAAACATTTTCTGGCTGTAGAGCGAATGATTATCTAATACGGAAGTAACGCGTATTTGTAGCGTGGGACATCCTGTACAGTGTATTCGCTTCACATTCACAAAATCAATGAGAAACCAATATTTTCTTAATTTTCTTTCTTGCAAATAAACAGCTGGTTTTTTTCCGACACACTATAGAGGTAACACTAGGAATTTTGTAAATTCCTAGTGTTATCTCTATAGTGTGTCGGACCATTTTAGATAGATTAATTATTTAATAATTATATCTAGGTCTATCTTGTAATAAATATTAGGTACTTTATAATAAATTCTACTTAATTCTTGTGCAAACCCGTGTTTCATAATGCAGTATAATAATTATTACAATATGTATAATAACAATTCTAAAATGTTCTTAGTTTCTCCAGACATGGGCGTATCCACCTTAAGTCGGAAGGGGGCAGTTTTCTAGATTTATCTTGCTATGTGCATCAAAGTGTCCATTAGGGTGGTTCCATCTCATAAATGCATTGAAACATTTGTGTGATAATAGAAAGCGACCACCCCCCAAATCGTTTCGAAATCAAAAAGGGGGACACGTATTTTTTTTTTTTAATTTTGATTTTTAATGGTGCCTGCCTGTCGAGGCCTTAAATTTCCATGGAAAAATGCATGGGAAGAAGACATTTTTTGGTATTTTTCAAATAATTATTCGGGGTGCGGGAAAACTTAAGATTACTTAAGAATTTGAAGTAGACTTTCGAAGGAAGAATTTGACATATTATACATATGGATTTGACGCCCCCAACCTACCCTCAAGTGCCCTGAAAACTACCTGAAAACCCAAATGAAAAAATTTACATTCTTCAGAAAATTTCACCTTCTAATCATTTCAGTCTCTTTTTTCTCACAGAAATCACTACTATAAGTCTAGTGGAATGTTTATAAACATTTATCAGTTAATTTCCATTTGCTTAAACAAATTCTATTTGTTCAAATAATTCGCTTTTCTCGAAAATCCGTCTGAATTGAGTTTTCTGAGTTCGAAATGGCAAATAATTATGTTAGACTGACATTATTCATGAGAAGATTTCTTCGTATTATTTAAACAACAATTATTATTCATTTCCAAGTTTTTCCTAATGGTAGAAAATTCAGCTTTTTTTTTGTGAAATGAACTTATAAATTTCATGTTCGAGATATCTATCTAATACACCCACATTTTTTGAACAAATTACCTTTGTTTAAACAATTTTTTTTTGCAATTGATCTAAAATTCATTTATTTTTTAGCTCGGTCTGGCCAACTGTTGTTATTCTCAAGTGACATCATTTATATTTTGGGATGATTTCTGTTGTTTAAGTAATAATATATTATTCGTTTTCATTATAATTTATTTGGAAAAATTGAATTGAAACTTGAAACTGAATTCATATTGTTTGAACAATATGAAGACATTTTTTAATGAATAATTTCTTCTTTCTTAATGATAAGAAACTGCCATTTCGAATTCAGAAAACAGAATTCTGACGGATTTTCGAGAAAAACGAATGAATTTAACAAGTAGAATATGTTTAAACAAATGGAAATTAATTGATAAATGTTTATAAATATTCCACTGGGCTTATAGTAATGATTTCTATGAGAAAATGGAAAATGAAATGATAAGAACGGTCAATTTTCTGAAGAACATTTTTTAATTTGAGGGTAGTTTTAAGGGCACTGTGGGGGTGGGTTGGGGGCGCCAAATCCGTACGTATTATAGGCCTAATTCTTCTTTAGAAAGTCCTCTACAAGTCGTATAAATTTAGTGTTAAGTTTTCCCAAACCCCGAACAATTATTCGAAAGATAACAAAAAATGTTTATCCCATGCATTTTCCCATGTTAATTTGAATGATAAACATAATTAAAAATCAAAATTACAAAAAAAATACGTGTCCACTTTTTTTGGATTTGGAAACGATTTGTGGGATCGTTGCTTTCTAAATAGAAATAACCACCATGGTGTCCATAAGAGAAAGAGTGCTATGTAATAAACATGCCCCCCTTGCCCCACCCTGGATACGCCCATGTCTCCAGAGACAATAGGGTATTCCGGTGTTTTTGAAATTGTCATTTTGTACAAAGTATGGGTGCTACTGTTTGCTACTTCACAAGTAAAATATCAAACATTGTTTTAAATTAAGAGAAATCGTTGTTTGAAGTTTGAATTAGGATTGGTCTTTGTGACGTCACAAAGACCGCCCAAAGTGAGCGACTTGACAACGTTGCTATATCTAGGGTGCACGTAGTAAATTTTTGTCTTCTGTGGTGTCAACGTTTAGAATCGCTCGTTTGTTGACACCTGCTTTGGTTATTGAGTTTATATCAAACACTTGTTCAAAATGTATAAACTCCAACGCCGACATTGTTCTGTGCCGGGCTGTAACAGCGGTAGAACAGTAACTCCTGATAAGATTTTCTTTACATTGCCGACTAGCGAGATGAGAGATGTTTGGCTTCAAGTTTTAATGATTAAATCATCTCTCAAAACCTTTATTCGTTGTCAAACAACAGGGTCGCCAACCATCAACTTGGCCGATCAGCTGATCGAGAGCTGTCCGCTGTTGCCACCGCTACTAGGGATCGGTAATCATCGTGTATTTCCGAGGGTGGTCGGTGAATTCAAACGAAATGCACTTTTAATTGCAATTATCTCATAGAACAACTAAATAAAAAAGCTCATAGCTTAGCTTTATGAATCCTCATAAATTGTACAATAGGTTAAACCGAATATCTGCTTAAATTTTGACATGACCGGAATACCCTATTATATTTTTTCCAATTTCCATTCCTGCAAATAAAAATACAAATAGACTTCATTCCCGATTCTTATTACCCGTTGGCATTTTCCTTAACAGGCAATCCAGCCAACAAGTTTGAACAGGTTGATGCTGACATTTAAAAGTGTACACTTCCACAATGACCTTTAACAGCACATCCATTCCACCGCCACTTTTCTCTCTTTACATTTACCACCAGTTCAAATCTAAATCTTCCGAGCAATTGGCAACGTCTATCGATTTTCAGATCTTTCTTAATTAACTGTCAGAGCGCTGCTATCACTTGCTACGCATCTCTTCACTTGGAGGATTCTCCTCCGGTTTGCACATCTAATTAAAATTCTACTCAAGATCGCTATCAACAAAATGCTGTTAGCCGAGTGAAAATCTGTTAAGTGCATCAAATTGAATTAATGATATTATTTTAATTAATGTTATTAGCTTGTGGGTTCTCCTGGAGTTTATTTCAAGTTATTCACGTTCATACATAAATTCTTATATGCTTCATTGGATAATATATATTTTTATCGTTGCAATGAGTACCTTTTTCATGGGGATTATGACATATAATATAACAAAAAGACGTCGTAAACTAGCTTTTATTACTTCCTCTGTGAAAATGAGTCGTAAAATCGACATGTTTATTGGCAGCATAACAAAAGCCCAACTCTTCGAATATTAAAAGTGCCCACTTACGATTTTTATGTCTATTTCCAGAAATGCGTGTAAGCAAAACTTATTCAGTTCAATTCTTTCGAATTGCTGGAGTTTTGGTAATTCAGGAAGTGCCTTTTACGAATTTATATTTCTATTCTGTGAGCTTTATAGACTATTTTTAGAAATGTGGAAAGTTTAGAACGTCGATGAAATGTTGAATTCTTGATATTTTAAGTAACGAAGTAATATTTGAAAGTGCTTTCTTCCAAAACTACACTAGCCAAGTTTTCAACTAGATGCATACGACGTTCTACTTTTTTCAATCTCTCATTTGATTGAAATTAATTTATCTATTATAAAATATTAGCTTACTAATATTGAATTACTTGTTAGTCATATTAGCTTGGGTAGTTAAGCCAAAGCACAGTACGACGCATAGTAACTGAACATAGAAATTTAGTGAGACATAAAGAGAAAGATGACCATATTTTAAATTATTAATAACATACCTAACTATATAACTAAGAAAACATAATAATAAAACTAGATATTTCCACAAAAGCAATAAGTAGTTCTTGTAGATGCCGTAAACTTAGCGAGCTTTACTAATTTTTTTTTCTCGTGAGTGAACGGTTTTTTAATCAGAACGTTATTGTTTAAACTGGACGTTGTTGGCGAAAGTTAGTGTTACTTATACAGATATCTATTTGTGCTTTTCCTATTTGTTTAGTTATTTATATTTTTGGACCATTAACAGTTATGGAAAAGATATGTATCTGTTGCTATACATAGAATTCAAGTTTAAACAAACAAAAATTCAAGTCTGAACAATGTTAGTTGGCACGTAACGTCGTCCATTTTCCTGTTTTTTGTGGGTTTTGTTCGGTTTTGTGTGTGAGGGCACATACCACTACGATGAAACGTCTGCACAAAATTTTTGCTAGTGAACAATTTTTCACAAGAGTCCAACTAAAAGTACAACGTTTACAAAAAAATGGCAAAGCATACTGATAATAGCATATTACATTACAGGAGCTGTAAACTTGAAAATTAACATACGCGGCGCGAAGCGGCGAGTTTTGTTAAATTTTCACGAGCACGTAATATGCGTTACAGCTCGAGTGTTGTACTTAATTTTACCTATGACCGACAATTACAGATACAATCACTTACTTCAAGTAAAGGAGAAGTATTGCGACAGAAGTAGATATATTAGGTTAGGTTAGTATATTTGACAAAAATTTATTTTATCTATTTAGTTATTTAGCTATTTAGGTTTAGTTATTCGCGCGACATCTATTTCAACTGTGGAGAACTGAAATTTGAACTGTTGTGACAAGAGGGAAATTATAATCAAATAGGAAAATATGGATCTACATTTGCGTTGTGATGACATTATGTCGTGCGTTAAAAACACACTACCAAAAGCGATTACTAGTGAAGCAGTCGGTGATGTAAGAGACATTTATACTACGGTCGTAGGTAAAATTATGTAATAAATATGTAGTTATCTTGATAATCTACCTAATAGTTTGAATAAATCTGGTTAAATAGGTTCTAAATTACTTCTTCTATAAACTTTAAAAAATTCTACATCAAACTAACCTGTATAAGAACACTGTATACAGAGCAATATTAAGATAAACTACTTGTGGCGTACTTCATGTTACAGTTGTTCAGTTTCCTGTGACGTGTGCACTTGCACATTTTAAGGAAATTAAGTGACCATATAGTTTCTAAAAAACGAAGATTATTTATTTTGCAATATATTCATTCTTTCTTTGCAACTCCAACAGAATACATCGTTCTCCCCCTTGGGTCATTTAACCTTATCAAATATAATAATTTTATTAACAATAATTTTAATATTCAATGTGGGCAAACATTGACCCACACCACTCTTTAAATTTTAAATATCACAAAAGCTAGTAAAAAGAGATATAGGACACTGCAGTTTCCAGCAAATAATATACAGGTTGTTTAATTTAAAAAACTGTAGAAAAAGCCGTTTAAAAATGTTATAATATTACTAAACGCTACGATCACCCAGTATAGTGTATTTAGTTGTTCATGGCATCAACATCTAGGTTTTGGGGTTAGTTGTTATCTAACAGATTTTGAGCAGAAAATTGGTAATTTTTTGCCATATAATTGAATATCTCAGAAACTATGTTCCTTACATGGTTACAATCTGATACAGTTGGATAGACAACTTCTTTAGTATTCATAATATGCTATAGCCAGACTGTGGCCCAGTGGTAGAGCGCTGGGCTATCAGTCTGGGGGTCGTGAGTTCGAGTCTCACGACCTGCTTTCAGAGTAAAGGTTTTTCTGTGGTTTTCCTTTACTCCACGGCGAATGCTGAAAGCCAAACATCTTAAGACGTGCCACAGACGCGGGCCGTAATAATGATAATTCGGGTCTGCCGATGCCCCCGTAGTGGCGAAAGCTGTTGGGGGATGTTAGGGCGTGGATTATTATTATTATTATTATTATTATTATTATAATAGACAGGGCATTCCGTTTACAAACAGAACATCTTGTTACATCACGCTTAAATTCAACATTCTGTATAACTGAAAATAATTTTAGGTTGTAGACAATGATGGGCCACACAACTTTTATCTAAAATATTTTTTTTTCTATTTCTTAAGATAAATGAAGAGATAAACAAATAAATTTAAATTACAAAGTGTTTAGTACTGTAGAAACTGCCAAATAATTTCAAACCCCATTTTTTTTTATTCTTGTAATAATTAACAGTTTTTTTTATTTATTTTTACAGTTTGCTTTTAATTATGAAGATGGGCAGATTGTCATAAAAAACAAGAAAACCATTAATGAAATAAAACCTCTTTTACCCTCAAACTGTTTTGATTTCATTCAAATCTTAAATTTCAGACCCCATTGGAACTACTTTTTGCTGTAGGGTAATTCCATGTTAAATCAACACAGTTTTCTTCCTCACCAACTAGGATTTTGATAAATGTTGTAGCTAACTGTATTTAGTTAATTCCCAAAGTTTGAAAGTGGACGGAAATGGGTTCATGTCTTACAAAAAGTAAATGTCTATGACTATAAATAACTGTCCAGTTTCAATAAAATTTGATGTTATAGTTGACTTCTCCTTCTAAATATAATATATGTAGACCGTTATTTTTTTAAAGAAATGAACCCATTTCCGTCCTACTATAAAACTTTGGGAATTAACTGAAAACAGTGTATGCTATTATTAGATTATGTCTTAAATTTAAAAAAATGAGCATTTTGAAATAATCCAACGTAAACTTTTAATTTTTAATGAAGAAAGCCAAATTCCCCACAAGCAATATTGTGTTGTATATAACGACAAAGGTTATGGAAAAATCTATAAAATGGCACCTATACCACCTCTCTAGATTAATTAGGTGAGCGACAATCGGCCTTTAAATATCATGTCCGAACAATTTTAAAATTTTGCATACACATAATTCCAAAACGGGATAGTATACATACAATTTGGTATTTTTCTGTAACTACATGAAGACAACAATTGTACCAAATTTCATCAAAATCCAAGGTGGTGAGGAATAAAACTGTGTTGATTTGACATGGAATTACCCTGTTATTGTCACAAAGTTTCAAAATATTTAAACAAAATTTATTTTTAAATCCACTTCTCGAATACCGAGGATGCAAACAATCACCATGGTATCAAGATCATCTATATTTCTCATAACTGTCAAAAGGAATCTAACCTATGATATAACAAAGTTAAATTAACACAACTGTAACTTTTACTAGACTGCTCCTATAATTAAGAAAAAATCAATATAAGAAATCACTCACCAATGACTACGTAGCCATCGTAGGTTTGATTCGGGTTGCTCTGGAGCGTGCTGACATTCGATTTGACAGGCAAGACCTCTACAGTCGTGTTGTAGAACTTATCAGTCGGATGTTCCACGTTTCCACTCCTAAACATGAACCTAAAAAGGCACAAAACCACCCTCAATCTCTACCAAACACCATCTCAGCTAAAATAAAACTTCACACTTACTGCTTAATGACGATAGGGGTGGCGAAACTAAAAATCAAGTGATCGCCGGCCTGCGGTAGCAACCCCCAGAAGAACGTTTCGCCGCGATAGGCGCGCATCAGAGAGTAATTCTTGTAATGCTTGATGGCCGAAGTTACGGAAGCTTCGGGGTTCTTATGTGGGTGAAAGAGGACCACTTTGCCGAAATTTTTATCCTGCAAGAGTAATTGCGCCATTAGGAGTGGTTTAAATGGTAGATAAGGGATGTTTTCCTTACGGAGCAAACGGAGGGTGAGTTTAGTAGCAGGTGGCCCGCGGAAACACCGTTTAGGTCTTTGATTGCATGAGTAATAAAACAGGGGTGAGTCTTTTTGCAATTACGAACAGAGTTATTTGATATTACTAGTATTATTATTGTTATTATGATAACTACTTCAATGCGATGTAATCTATGAAAATAGTATGATGGAGAAGACGGAAGCTGATGTATTATGGTGTTGATTATTGATTACTTATCTATAAAAACTTTCGGATACTTATAAAAAAGCGATCAATATTTAAAAAATGGCAAAAAACTTTCGGATACTTATAAAAAAGCGATCAATATTTAAAAAATGGCATACTGGAAACTTATTATTTGAAGGTAATTATCCGTATCGTTGATTTTATTGTTTACATCTAACGGTATCCCTTTGTACGAATAGTTTATTCAGTCTTCTATTCTTGGAGTTGTGTTATGTAAGAGTAATTTGTTAGCGTGATAAAAGTATTATGTGCATTACAGGTTTCTGTTTCGGCGTAAGCGTATACTGCGATCCTGTAAGAGAAAAATATATCTGTATAATTTATACTATGTCTGGTGCGTCTGTTCGTTTATATACAGGTGTTTCTTAATAACATGCTAATATTTAAGGTCATTGTTGGGTCTATTTTGAGAAAAAACTCATATGAACATATGTCTAAAGGTATTAACTTTTGAACTACAGGATGCTAAACTTTTAAGAAAAAATCGTTCTTTTATGATAACTTTCGTAAGACCATAAATATTCTTCTAAAACGAAGTACGCATCTTCTATGCATCAAAAGGCATTTTTTGCTGTACAACATATTTTTTTATTCTTGCCAGTGGCGTTCGTGCGGGGTTTGTACTGAATTATTTCAAAGAGAAAAGTGATACGCCACTACTTTCTCTTAAAGTAAAAATTATTTTTGGAAACCTCATACCTTTCTGAGCAAATCTGGTCTCTTCATTTTTTTCGTTTGATGTACGGTTTTCGCATAAACAAATAAAATTCATTCATTTGCATGTTGTTATGAAATTTTTTATTATCAAGGATTTAAACTTATCTAGTAAGTAAGAAGCATATTTTGTTTTGTAAACAAAAACAGTTTTGACAGTTGTCTACCCACTCTAGTTGTCACGTATTTAAGTCATCAAAATTACACCATGTAGTTCAACCATAGGACATATGTTTATATGATTCTTTTTCTCAAAATGGACCCAAGAATAAGCTCCTTAAATATTAGCATGTTCTTAAAAAACACCCTGTATTGATATTTTGCATGCACTACAACCAACAATGGTGTCAAACTCATTTATGGGCACGGGCCACAAAATGTTCCGATCTGAACTTCGACTGGTCGCATACAAAAAAAACTCAAAAAGTGATTAACTGGTAATACAGTTTTTTGTGTCTCATGTAAATTTTTCATTTTAAAATAATATGTAAATAAATAATATATTGATTTTTTTCTGGAAATTTGGCATCAGTTTTGTATAATGCGATAAATATGTTTTTAGAAACAAAGTTTTAGAAAAAATAATAATTCACTACCTACCACATTCTTTCCACAAACCCGTAACATGGTCATTTTAGTAACAGTTGCTTAAATTACATATGAAAATCAAGAATGGGAACTTTATTATTACCATGTTGTTAATACCGTGTTAGATCAATTTCATTAGGCTGTTAATTTTTGATTGATATTTTGCATTTATCTGTGCATGCGCATGCGAACACAAGTCCGGAGATAACAAAATAAATAAAAATCATATTAAAGTTTTTTTTATTAAACATTGGTTCTTTGAAATAGTTCAGAACTACCTAAAAACTCTAAATACAATACTAAATACAAAGTAGTATACAAAGTAGGAAATTCAAAATAGAAAATTTCAATTATTTATATTTTGTTGTCAAAAATTTATTATAATTATTTCTCCCTGTAGATGGTTAAAACGAAACGCATGTACATTTTTCCACCGTATTACTCTTGGGGAATCATCCCACATGTGAATAAAAAAATCATCAAAATCAATTCCGGTTCCAGAGATGTTCTCTTGAAATCGTGCCATTTTGATATTACTGTTCTTCTTGGCCTTTAAAAACAGACGCAATGGAGTGAATAAAAGAACATGTTCACATCTGTTTGGAAACCCCCATAACAGTGCTTCAAAGTTGAGGCAGAAAAAATATAATATCATTTTACACCCTGTATACTGTATACTAATTGATATAGTTGAATCAATTTAACTTTGCGTGTTGTCAAAAGTGACATGCGTTAGTTACGATATGATTAAATGCATTCCCACTCTTTCTACGGCATGCTAAACTATTGACACTAACGTTGGACGTATGTCTCGGCTGGCTAAGACACACGATCTCGGATGCTAATATTTATACTAGTGCGGAGAAGAAAGACAGAACTACAGTACGTCGGTCATTGGGTAGTTCGGATCTCCAGCGGCGTCGCTGACGGGAGATTCAGGGTAACTGTCAATTGTGCTGGTATCACACTTTAAAATACCGGGAAAATATTTAAATCCTCAAACGAAACAGTTTGTAGCCAATCTTATAGACTATTTTCCAGGGGAAAAGGAAAATATGGGTCCCCTAATTTCCCTTAATGCAATTCCCCAGGTATTAATTATTGTCCATTCGTCCTATTGCGAACATTGTTACATTATTTCTTAGAGAGTTGCGGATGCATTAAAAATAAGTCTAAGGACAGTATCTAATATTAAAAATGCTAGGGAGGCAAACGAGTCATTTTGTACCAGAAGAAAATCTCGAACTCGGAGGAAATCAAAAACGGAAGACGTTGATGAAGGTGCAAAAATGCAAGTTCGTAACACACTGTATAACCTTTACGCTGCAAGTATGCTATTGCATTTTGTGTGCCGCACTTTTGTGTTTCTGGATGAAACATGGATTTTTTCAAAGGGTGGTCGAAGGAAGTCGTGGCAGGATAATAGTGTTAAAAGCTTGGGAGATTTGACGGGAAACGTTTTATTATTTTACATGCTGGACAAGGGTGGGTTTGTAGAAAATGAAAGTTTAATATACACTATCAAATAGAATTTGTTGGACTATCATGGTGATATGAATGCGGAAATGTTTTCTAAGTGGGTGGAAGACAAATTAATTCCAAATTTGGAAGAGCCTAGTTTAATTGTTATGGACAACGCATCATACCGCAATGTTCTACTAGTAGAAAAACATCCGAGTTCATCGTGGAATATGTGAGTGGTTAGACACAAATAAAACTGCGTATGATAATACAATGTTTAAAGCCGAATTTCCGAACCTTTCCAATCTAAATAGGAAACCAAAAGCATATAAAATAGATCAACTACTAGAAGAACATGGACACGAAGTTCTAAGATTGCCACCATACCATGCAATTGAAATGAAATCGAATCGCAAATGGAAGTAAGTTTTGGTATGCGCTTCGCGGAAAACAGTATTTTTTCATAGATGCTAGAATTTGATGACCATGTATGCTTTTCCTTTGGCAAACTTTATTCGACTACGCCACTGGCAGAATGACAACAGTCGATTGCACCAGACGACTGTCATTTTTGACAACACGCAAAGTTAAATTGATTCAACTATAGTCAAACTATAAACTCCTTCCGTATTACATCTGAAGAATTAGAGTAACATTGAGTGAACAAATCAGTAGAATCTGATAAATGCGGTGAAAATCAACTTTCAAATATTTTGTATTTTACAATCGGCAAGTGATACGAAACAGCTTTTTAACTTGAATGTGAATGTGTAGTTTTCACATTTCACATTTAACTAAAAAACAATATTGCTACACAATGCTTTTAATCTCAAAATTCCATTTAACTGATATTATCGAAGATATTTTAAGAAAATTTAAATTTTTATTAATAATGTTGTTTCTGGGCAATACTGAACATTACTAGTACGTTTTCCTGATAAATAATTATTTCTTTTTTCTCAAGAAGCTGATATGATAGGGAACTTTAGACACAGGATTCATAATCAGCGCAAAACTAAATCCGGCATTTCTTGTGACATTCATGAAATACATTTTCCTTAAACTTCACTTGAACGATATATTTCCGAAAATTGATTTATTTACCTTCGATAGTAAGATAAAGGATAAGGATAAGATTTTGTTGAATTTAGTCTAAAATGAATGGGCAAAAAGTTCATAATTAGCACATTAATATAAATTTCAATTTGCTAAATGCAGCCTGATAGAGATATTTGGTATGTTACCATAAATAATCCAGTAGAAACCCAGGTATTTTCAGTTTATTTCAGTCCAGAAAATATCTAATAAAATAATACGACGCAAAACAATCACACAAAAGATATCTACCGATGAAGACAATTCCGCATTTTACAATCTCAAACATCTCTACAGAATATATCTTCCGTCCATTCGCATATTTTTCTTTTATCTCTTATTGTGCCAGACGCAACTGTCTTCATTTTATCTCAATGCATAAAGATCTCAATGGTAACTTTTATCGTAAAGAAGTTTATCATGTCATTAAAATTGCGTCAGCATTTCAATCCGATCATGCGACTTCAATGGTTTTCAAATTTAGTTTTAAAGTTTTGAAACCTAGTAAATATACTGATGCAGTACACAGGTGCTGTAAGTATACGAGAAATAGTAACAAAAATCTATATTATTGTGTTACAAATATTAACTGTTTGCACAAATTTAATTATTTTTTTCTGTGACAGCTGGTAACAACAGCTAAATATTATTTTAAATTTGTAACAAAGTAATGTAGTCGGAGGCTAAAATAATTGCCAAATATTGCCCATAATAATTGCAACACAATAAGAAAAATAACGATGTAAAAAATTAACAAAATCGTTTTTTTACGTAGAACTCTACTAACAACCGAGATTGAAACGTTACGAGCTGTGAAACTAAAATCCCATGCGACGCGGCTGCCGGGTTGCGTCCGACTTCGGTCTCACTACCCAAATCTCGATGGGACTCGGGTAGCTCCGTTAGCGGAGTTCCACTCTATTACAAAGAAAGTTGTGAAATCGCGTTGTGCTTACGCCGGTCCACCAAAAAAAGTTTCAACTTGTGCGAAGCGCCTAAGATTTAGAAAAAAAAATCAAACAAATGTTTCTTATTCAAATATTTATCCAATATCATACACGCCATAGCTTCTGGTTTGAAATTAAACCCCCATGGAATTCACTACTTCGGTATATTCTGGATATCAAAACTGATATACAGGATGTCTCACGGAACTGGTACAATAGAATTTTCTCATATTCTACTATTTCAGGAAACTTGAAATTTTGGAATACAATTTACTCGATCTGTGCTCTTCAGCTAAAATATTCCCAAGTTAACTGTCACGTCCGGTCACCGGAAGTCGGTATCAACTTTGTTATTTTAAATGGAATGATATAATTTTCATTCTATTTTTGGTTTCTACGTATCAAAATACATCATTTTTGATAAGGTTCCCCTATATCTAAATATCACCATTTTTGAGTTTTTTTGATTTTACTAATTTTTTGGTGATTTTCGCGGTTACGCTTAAATTGAATATCTTGGTTGTTATTGAAACTAGAAGATTCATGATTGGTGGTCCAAAACTAGAAACATAACCAAATAAGACGATGTTTAGTTTATCATGATATCTTATACAGGTTGTTCAAAATTTACAACACAATAAGTGACTTTTCAAACGTAAAAAACCTTTTTTTTTCAAATGGAACACCCTGTATACCGATACGCCATTCGATAGGAAATCTTATTCCTTATCAATCAATATTAGGATTCCTTATGCAACCCAGGAGTATTTAAAACGGATTTAAAGAAAAAGTGACAATATCTCAAAAACTATTAAAGATAGATATAGGGAATCCTAATATTGATTGATAGGGAATAAGATTTCCTATCGAAAAGCGTATCGGTATACAGGGTGTTCCATTTGAAAAAAGAATTGCTTTTTACGTTTGAAGAGTCACTTATTGTGTTGTAAATTTTGAACAACCTGTATAATATATCATGATAAATCCCGAGCACTGCAAATGTGCCAAAAATACATTTTATCATTTTCAAATACATTTTCTTATTTAAATACTGCAGGCCTTCATATTTTGGCAGATAAAGTATTTCATTATCGATAAGCTTTCACAACATCATTTTTATAAATTGGCATTTCTATGTGCAGTATTTAAATAATAAAATGTATTTGAATACATATATTTTCATACTTTTCATGTCATTTTTTTGCACATTTGCAGTGCTCCGGATTTATCGTGTACGCCCGAAAGTGGTCGCTGTTAATGCACTTCTACCATAATTTTTATAGATCTTTACATTTGACAGATATGTTTGTTTGTATTGTTGTTCATCCATCGCTAATAATTGTGTATGATACAGTTGTACGTGGTTATTAGAACTTACGAAATGGAAAACGCTGACGGTTATTAAAATAGTCATATTTTGAATGTCTTTTTCATTCATGGAGAATGTAACAAAAATTTGGAAGAGCGACGATGAAAGAAGTACAGCGAAGAGTTTTAAAATGTCTGGAGCAGAACGGGCAGCATTTCGAACAAAATAATTAAGTTTTAATTTAGGTTAGATATCCCAAATATGTATATTATTTGAGTTTTGACAAACCTTTACAATATTTTTCTGTTTTCCTGCTGTTCCAAAGTTGTTACATTCTCTACAAATGAAGAATAAATCGTTTTGTATTTAATTTGCATTCTTTTATACTGACAATATCTCAAAAACGATTAAACACATGTATAAGGAACCCTAATATTGATTGATAGGGAATAGGATTTCCTATTGAATGGCGTATCGGTATACAGGGTGTTCCATTTGAAAAAAGTGAGTTTTTACGTTTGAAAATTCAATTATTGTGTAGTAAATTTTCAACACCCTGTATAAGATATCATGATGAACTAAACATAGTCTTATTTGGTTATGTTTCTAGTTTTGGACCACCAATCATGAAACTTATAGTTACAATAAAACACGAGATATTCAATTTTAAATAAAATCGCAAAAATAAAAAAATAGGAAAATCAAAAAAAACTCAAAAATTGTAATATTTAGGTATAGGGAAACCTTATCAAAAGATTTTGATACGTAGAAACCAACAATAAAATAAAAATTATATCATTCCATTTAAAATAACAAAGTTGATACAGACTTCCGGTAACCGGACGTAACAGTTAACTTGAGAATATTTTAGCTGAAGAGCTCAGATCGAGTAAATTCTAATTCCAAAATTTCAAGTTTCCAGAAATAGTAGATCATGAGAAATTTCTAATGTACCAATTCCGTGAGACACCCTGTATACGTCAGGTAGGCTTGGTTTTAATAATTGGAAACTCACTGGTTTTAAGTTATTAGGTTATCTAAGGTAATGTTTATGTCACTTTGAATTAAACTGGACCATGTGCTGCCATCTAAAATATTCCAATTATTTTTATTTATTCCACCGTGATTATTACGGGTTTACCTACATTTGAACAATAGAATGAGCAAATTAGACTAATTCCAGCTCAACCAAATTATAATTTTTACATGCAGTCATGCACACAGTAAACTTGTAGAATAGAAATGCAGCGGGTTAAAAGTTTTCGTATGCGAATTCTTCACCCTTGCATCATCTAGAGCTACGAGAGGTTTGGAGTTGAACTTGGAGTGTTATTCATACAAACTAATAGGCTCAACTTTTTCGAAAGAGAAAAACCCCCCACCGATCCTTATAGAATAGTTACCACCTTTACAACCTCTTCAATTTCGACGAAAACTCTCAACTGCCTCGTCTACTAAAATCCCACCCTTAAAAGAAGAACGAACCTAATGAAAAGTACCCCTCGATGGGGTAAAAAGAATTCCTGGCAAAGTCCTGCTTTGGGTTAATTGGACAAGTTACTACCCGCATCCCCCTCTACACCCTTATCCTCGTCTAACCCTCGAAATCATTCACCCTAAAGAACCGTCTCCCGGTGAATTGTACAATCGAACAGCACGACGAGGCTGTGAGCTTTAGCCGTCTTCATTAGAAGCTTTTTTGAGCTTAAATTTCGCCAGAATTCTATTGATCTAGACGCTCCTTCGGCAGGGGGTGGGTTTTGGCGAAGGTCCTCTGCGCCCGCTTCGATCGCTCGGCGCGGTGGTTTTTTGTTATTACTTTCTTTTTCTGGGTGGCGGGCATTCGAGTGCCGTGTGAAAAATGTGGAAAGTTTGTACGCGCACCGGGAAACTCCATCGCGTCGGAGACAGTGTCTGCGACAATAAGAGATAAAAGAAAATATAGAATACGGACTAGGGGCGAAAAAAGGATATACCGAGGGGATTTGGCGAGATTGTAAAATGGGGAATTGTTCTGATGGGTGAAAATGGTTTTGCCGGGTTGTTTTGTATTGCATTTAGTTATTTTTGATCCTCTGCGTTTCATTTTAGGTTCAAATTTAATTATTAAAAGAGAAGGACTTGACTAGACAATAGGGGTCTTCCATGATTGTACCTAACAAATAAAATCCCTTGGTGGTAAGAAAACCGTGTGTAAAATTTTTTCGCTTAATATTTTTGCACTCAATTGTTATTGAACATCATCACACCGCGTTCTGGTCTGGCTCATATTTAAAGAGACGAGACCGATTTTAATATTATTTTCCGTCGATCGTTTATTTATGAGTCAGTTTAGTGAATAGGAAATCGTTTATTAAACAACTCTATTAATGCACGATTTTATATTAATGCATGATTTGTTATAGCTAATCACACGACGTAAAGACGGCGTTTGATTGGCCAATCGAACATATGTGAAATGAAATCTTCCAATCAAAACATACCGCCCTCTAGAACTGTCAGTGTCAAATTACCTAAATTGTCATATAACCTAAAAAGACTTTGGCGAAGAAAAATCTATATAGACGACGATAGAAGAATACGATCGACGAAAAATTTTTCTAACCAACTCGAATATTAAACGGCGATTAATGATCTTAACAATTAACGCTCTCGCTACGCTCGAGCGTTAAACAGTCTCGCTCATTAATCGCTCTTCTTAATATACTTGTTGGTTAAATAACTATAAATGAATACGAGCTAACTTCTTTCTTAAAAAAAAAGTTTGCGGCCTGTTCTGGTATATGTTTGGCACTAATAGAGCGTATTAATTTTTAATTTTTAAACTTACTGCAAGACCCCAATTTTTTGGCGCCTACTACATTTTGTAGTATACCATATGTACAAAAAAAATTTAACTTGTCAATATCACGTCGTCTGACAGGCTTACAAGAATACAATTGAAATAAAAGTATTAGGAACTGATTCATTCGTAAGAAGCAGACAAAAGGTATTTTTTAATGTAACATCCTATATGTTTTCCCTGTTTTCACATTGTTTTAAATTACAAATTGAACTGTGAAAGCCGCGTTTAAACGCTCAAATGTTACAAAGCGAAAAAAATTAATATAAAAGTTGGAAACATCATTTTAAATGACAAGCTGCAAATACGAAATAATTTTGAATATGCAGGGTGATTCATTTACTAAGAGCAGACCAAAGTTATTTTTTAACGTAACGGCCTTTATATTTTCTCAGTTTTTGCAACGCTATAAATGGATCTGTAAAATCCGCTCCTTCCTAGGTTTATTTGTTTGACAGTTTAAGGACGAAAAGGAGCGAAATGCTAAATAATAAGAAAAGTTAAATACTAAAAATTTCGTTCGTTGTTAAATAATGTTATTTTTGTTAAAAATACTATATTTATTTACTTATATATACTAAATAAAAAAGAATGCTATAAATACTTGACCCGTTATTGTTTTTCGGCCTGTAACTGTTGCACGAATAAGCTTAAGAACGTGCGCTTTTTACAGTTCACTTGTAATTCAAAAGTGTATCAAAAGCAGAAAAATATACAGATTGTTTCATTAAAGAAAGTAGACTTAAGGTACAAAGTGAACTGTGAAAACGCATGTCTCTCAAGTTCCCTCAGTTCTAAAAAAAGAACTTGATTGTTTACCTAACTTTAGTGTCTTATATTTTTGAAACCAGTATAGGACGATTATTATTATTTTTTAATTTGATGGTAGGCAATTCCTTTGTCTTAAAAAACCAATTAAAGAAAATAACGTTTTTTCAATGTATCCTGGATAGTAGTGGAAAAACTGGAACCATGTTTTTTCACCCTGTGTGTTATTCAGGCAAAGTTATAGAAAGTCCTGATATTCTATATGAAAGACGCTTCTTTTACGAGCATTATGTTTTTTTATTCGTTGATTTATCTCTAAAATTGTCCTAATCACAGTTTTTTTTGAAAATTTTCATTTAAAACCAACTTTTTGAATTTATCGATTAAACACAAAATTATAAACTGTGAAAACTGCTTAATACCGTGTATTGCGTTCCCTAGTAACTTTAAGAGTTTATAATCTACGCGGCATACTGGAAATCAGGTTTCTTATCGTTTCTATTGGTATACGATCCCATTCTTCCACTAATATATAGCCATTTCTGTGAGACTTTCTTGACGCCTCTCGCGAGAACACCCATCTCCCTAATTCATCCCACGTAATATATGTTCTATAATATCTATAGGGTCCAGATCGGGGATTCTCGCAGGCCACTGTAATGTACTGACGACACCCGTAGTCAACGAAGTTTCGCACTATTGTTTCAGTGTGTGGTCGGGCATTATCCTGCATCAATATGAAATTATTGCCCACTAAGTCCTCATACTGTTGTAAAATGTCAATGTAGATTTGGGCTGTCATCGACCCCTCAGCGGCAAAACATGAAGGGGGTGTCTTACCATTCATTAATAACTGACCGAAATACAAATTTCAAATTCTGATTAAACCTTTCACAAGTCCTCCTCCGCACTATTTTTCTTTCATCCACCATGTTAAGGCAAAACCTTGACTCATCCGTAAACAAAACATTCTACCATTCATAGTGCTTTCCATAATTTTCAACAAAATGTCTTCTAACAGCAACGATGTACAGGCAATTATTGAGGAATTTTTGTAGGTCTCCTAGCTTTTAAATTAACAGCTTTTAGACGCCTACATCACATATCTACACTTACGTCAACAACACGAATATGTTTTTAAACGTTTTTCAACATTTCTTTTAGTTTATTTCACTAGAAACCTGTTTCTCGATAAATTCAGAAAGTTGGCAATATACAAGAGTTAAAAAAGGCTGTAATTGGGACAATTTTAGAGATAAATCAATGAATAACAAAACAAAATTCCCGCAAAAGATGCGTCTTTCATATAGAGTGTAAGCACTTTCTAAATCATTACTTGAGTAACACACAGGGTGAGTAAAAAAATGAGGAAAAACATGGTATCAGTTTTTTCCACTACAATCCAGGATATATTGAGTGTCGTCGCACACATATCCAGTCATGATAAACAAAATACGTTTTGACGTTTCTATTTTGTCTTGCTGGGGATCTTTTTATTTAAAAATTAGTATTAGTGTAGGTATTAGTTTTGAATATTTCAAAGTACGCACTTTGCGAATTAACAAAATTCTAATAACAGATTATAATTTTGTTGTTCATTGAAAGTGAGATGGAAATGGGTTCATGCCTTAATAAATGATTATAAACAAGAAGTTTTTCAGAAAATAGCGTAGAAATTTAATTTTCCGGTTCGAATTTTCCGGTTGGAAACTAACGACCTATTGCATGAATCCAAGTCGGTGTCAGACATATCTCGTAGACTTCTGAACCGATCTTACTGATTTTCTAT
Source organism: Aphodius sticticus (assembly GCA_963966075.1). Classification (NCBI taxonomy): domain Eukaryota; kingdom Metazoa; phylum Arthropoda; class Insecta; order Coleoptera; family Scarabaeidae; genus Aphodius; species Aphodius sticticus. Next base: position 100,816,897 of record OZ014506.1, on the reverse strand, counting down.
GTAGTCGTTGTCAATACTATTATCTAAAACTTGCCGTATTTTTTTAATTTACTGTATTAAGATTAAACGATTATTTTGTTTTTTCGTTTTGTTCTGATGAAAGGGGTCTGAAATATCAGATATAATAAAACATCACTATACAGATCCATATTATTTTCCCTGTAAAATAATACCACAAAATACTTTCTCGCGATAATCCAGTTCGCCCGATACAATAAAAAAAAATCTGATGTGGCCAGGCACATGACTTTATCATACTGTATATAAAATTAATAGTTCAGCTGCATGAGATACTATTTGATCGAGATCGGCTATGTCTGCAATAAAATAAACCTAGTAGAACTATACAGATATCTCGATTAAAGCTGCGTTCGGATATTGTACTCCGTTGACACCGGGTACACCGTCCAAATGACACTTACGTGTTAGTGGGTGTAAAAAGTGTAACGGTGTTCAATATCCGAACGCAGCCTATATTGACAGTAGTATTTTCAAAACATTAGCGTTTGACACTAGCTACTGTCATTAGAATCAAAAAATGTGACATCCTGGCTACTAGTTTTAAAGCAGTACGACCGATCTCGATGAAATAGAATTTGCTCATGCAGCTAAACTATAAATTCTACCAAAAAATGTCATACACATAAATTATAGAAAATTTCCTCTCCTGTAATTTATTATTTAACTATTTTGACGACATTACACAAATAGCGGCTCATTTACAAAATCTTTAAAAAATGCTAAGAGTAAACCACCAGTTCCTTTGGACCCTTTTCAACAGAAAGCTTTTCAGCTCTAAGTTCGGTTATGAAACTTCTAAATATGAAGTTTTGTCCCGATACCTTTAGTAGTTTCTCCGGAAACGTCTCCACAAAAACGGGTACACACACACACACATACACACACACACACACACAGACATTTTTTTGTACCTTGGTCAAAAATGTTCAGGGGACCCAAAAAGACATATTTCCGATAAAATCTCAAAATTTTTTTTTGGCATGATTACAATACTTTACATACTGCGTATGATAAAGTAATAATTACACATGCCAGGAGAAATTTTGGTTTCGGCGGCCAACCGAGAAATTTATCGACAAAGTTCGCAATATTTCAGCCGGGGCTCGGGCGCATTTCAGGCGGGTTTCGGGATTATTAAAACTTTAAATTGAGAGCGGTTCTTCGCAGCGCACGACGGACGCTGACTTCCCGACGCGGCCGCAAGGTGGCGCCTCAATGGCTTGATTCAATGAACGCAACACGAAACAATAACTCATATTTAACGGTCACATTATTCCGAGAACGCCGCTAGAGGGCAGCGCGGTAGCTACTTTTTACATTACGCAACGACCCGTGTCAAAAGTTTTGTATATACGGGTAATTGTTTAAGTGCCCTTTAGGGGTACATTTTACATCAGGAAAGTGCTCAAAGTTTTACTTTTGCGTAAAAAATTGAAATTAAATTAAAATAATGATGGAATGAAAAATGCAAGAATGACCATTTATTTAGAATGCAAGCGGTGCGGGAAAATAGAAAAAAACTACCGTACGAAAACGTGGAATATGAAAAGTTCGTATGCTGAATCTGTGGTAGGTAACGCCAATGGCAAACTAAAAGTTTAATAATGCAAATATCCGCCTGAATAATGCCCCTGTTGCAGGGCGAATGCAAGGAGATTTCGTATTTCTTATTCAGAGTTAGGTGAGGCAAAATGGAAAATCTCTCGAAAGTTTTCTGACACGAACTCCAGGTTTGAGTTAGATTAGGTTTCGGTTGCAGGAAAGGTACGTGGCCTAAGCCGGATAAATGTTGGTCAGGACCGGCTGACGATTTTCAGGGTATCGACAAAAAAACTCGTTTGCAGGACTCAAATATGTTTTGTATCAGTTTTTAAAATTAGAATAGTTTGAACTTACATTAAATTCTCAAACTGAACCCCAATATAATAGGACAGACAATGAAATCCTATTGAGTGATCACCAAGATCTGCAGATTTTGTCCCAATTAGATTTTTTCTTACAACACGTAAAGATTTCAAAACTAATTAGTTAGTATTCCTTTTATGTTGGTCCTTTTTATTCAAGTTTTATTTTTTTCTGCACAACCCTCTCAATTTTATTTCTTTATATATATATATATATATATATATATATATAAATTTCCTGACAAATTTGAGATCGATGAATGAATATTAGCACGTGCCTCCAAGGTACTCACAATCAAGAATAAGTGTAATTTAATAATATAAAAAATTCTATTAAGTAATTAACTTAATAGAAATATAATAGAAAAACTTTTGAGTCAAGATATCACAGCTAAGTCCTGTTTTATTTCCCGTAAAAGCAATGGTTAACAACATTACTAGATATTACGGAAAAAGAAGAAACCGTCAATTTATTTTTTCTTACATAGCTTTGCTGTTACGATTTATAGAAAGTCGAAAATTTGCATTCTGACATAAGAGCATACTCCAAAACCATTTTTGTTATCAAAAAATGTTTTTGTCCATCAGCTTTGGCTGCCCTTTTTTTTTATTTCTTATGGACGCCTTGTTGAATTTTCACACATTTAAATGGAATGTTGAAAATGTTTTACAACCATGTATAACACATTTATGCAACAACCACAAAAGAATTCCATTAGGTGGCCCGCCAGATCACCCGACTTAAACCCGTGGATTTTTTTTAACGGGGCTTTATTAAAGCCACCATGTATCTAAGGAACTATGATACTGTGCACGACCTTCAGTAAGTAGTGGAGAGGGTTTTTAGGTATACCTAATAGAACTAATAAAATTAAAAAAGAAAGAAAATTCTGTTGTATCATAAACTTCTTATACACGAGGTTGTAAAACAGTCGGACGATCTGGTGGGCCACCTAATGGGACCTTGAATGTATTTTGTGATAATTCTATACACGTCTTATACATGGTTATAAAGCACTTTCAATATTCTATTTAAATCTGTAAAAAATTAATATGCCGTCCATAAGAAATAAAAAAGTTCAATATCGCCCAACTCAAGCTGATGGACAGAAATATTTTTTTATAACAGAAATGGCTTCACTGAATGCTCTTATGTAAGATACAAAATGTCTTTCTATTTATCCAATAGCAAAGTCATTTAAGAAAAAAAATGACAAAAAAATGAGAAAATGAGTTTTTACTTTTTACTACTTTTTTACTACTTTGTATAACGAACCAATTTTGCCGGTACCTTGAGGTTCGTTATAACCAAAGTTGACTTTACTTAATTTGTCATAAATACCATAATCTAAGCTACGTGAATATCCTGACCAACAATGAATAAAATCTAACAAATGATAAGGTAATAAATAACTGATAACCGTTTCTGGTATGCTTTTTCTCCGTAAAATCTGAATCTGAAGGCAGAAGTTTCGCCTTGACCCTTGTTTTTTTGGAAAAGCAATGCTAAAAAAACTGCAAAAAGGACTCAATTTGGAATTTCTACAGATTAGATTCTACGGAAAAAAGCATACCAGAAACAGTTTTTACTTTCGCGATTCTCTTGTTTGTTGGCTAGGATAGTTTAAACCTTAATTGACACTGATTTTCTATATATTCTTTTTGTTGCGCTCTTTATTTTATTACTTCATTACTAATTTTATATTGTGTGGTACAAACAACATTCAAATCAAGTAAAGAAATCCGCTGTTTAAGATCCTGTTTTAATTACTTAATGCCTGTATCACTTGTTGAGAGTATAATAATAATTAAAAAATCTTAAGCAAGATGGAAACAAGGTTAACTGTAGCCTCCATATTGAATTATATCAGGTTCTTGTAAAACCTTTTCTTCCAAGATCCAAATGTCACTTATTTGCTCTTTTTTTAAGATTTTTGAAATTTATCTGGTGTCGGTTGTTGTTGATAAGAATCGCCTTTTCAAGCTTAAGTTCATGTTTAAATAGTAGTAGCTCAATTGTGCCTAAAGTTTATCATTAAACACACGAGGCGAATTGTCACGTAACTGTCATCCACGTGGGTTTTGACAGACTTTGACACTAGTGTTGTATAATAATGACAGTTCGTTCAAATAATGAAGTCATTATTTGAACGAACTGTCATTGTTATACAACGCTAGTGTCATTATAATCATTGGGGATTATATGGTCATAGATACGTATGCAAGGAATTTATTATATGTGAGTCGTAGATAAATAATATTTAAACGATTGATCTTCAAAACATATGCGAATATGTGACATACTTTTGTATAACTCTTTTATTTTTTTTTGCCTTAACAGTAAATCCAAATGACGGTCAACTGGATTATCAGTTGCTTCTGTAACAGTTTCAGAAAAAGCCCCCAATTTAGATTTATTCTTTGTGTAAATCCAAATGACGGTCAACTGGATTATCAGTTGCTTCTGTAACAGTTTCAGAAAAAGCCCCCAATTTAGATTTATTCTTTGTGCCTTAAGTTTTATTCCATCCTTTGTCATCTCTACGCTTGATCCTTCTACTTTCAACGTTATTTTATCTACTACTTCAATCTCAAGATGATGATTCTCCTTGTCGTACGATAATTTTGTTCCATCTTGAAATTTTACACTATTTATTTCCTTTTTATTCTCCGGAGGCGGATATTTCTCCTGATATATTGCGTTCATTTAGATCTCCTACATTTATGGCACTAGGAATACCTTGCATAAAATTTGTAGATGTTATCAGTTAATGTTGTCAGGAAGGAATGTTGGTTTTAGAACCCACACTATTAGTGGTAAAGACAATTTATGTAAATAGAAAATTATATAATGTGCGATGTTCTGTAACCGAGGACGCCATGTAATAAACAAAGGAAGAACATAGAGTAAAGAAAAAGACAGATAAAAAGCAAACAAAAACCGTACCTTTAACTTTTGCAATTTCCCTTTAAGCGAAGAATGCATCCCGCTGTGTTGGAATAACGATGGATGATAATGAAGCCACATCTCAGCCTTTTCTTTCTTGCAGTGATCCTGAAAAAAAATGAAACAAGACTCTCAAAGCATTTTCTCCTTAATTAAACGTTTAACTACAGAAAAGGCGATGACTATATTTAAAGCGATGATTACACCATACTTACACAAATGACTAACACTACATAACCCCACAGATAATCTACATAACTCCATTTGAGAAAAGAGCATACCTACATTAACTAAATTAACCCGACAAAAAACAAACGTAAACGTGGAAAAACTGCTCAATTACATAAACTACTTCCTCATTACCCTCGTTATACGCTACGACATATAACGCACAGTAATAATCTTATAAACGGGATTAATTTTCAGAAAAAAAGTTGACGATCCACGTGAACATCGTCCACGTTAATTCGCAATCTGCACCGCTGGAAGTAACTCAATAATTGAAATTGTAACGCGGTTATGCCAGGCGGCAATTATCACTTGCAATCACAAATGCAATTACAAATCGTTTAGACCTTGTGCCACTTGTACACGTTAACGTAACTTTATGTGACATAAACGTAATGATTTTGTCGGTAGATGGTAAAAGAAGTAGTTTATGCTGAATTGGAGCAATGTTAATAAGCTCATCCAAGCGTAGATTTGCTTTAATGGGTTTGATTTGATCATTTTTGTATTGGTTGGTTTTCGATATTTGCTCCGTTACCATACACATCCGATAAAAGCTTTGAAAAAGTTATCTTAAGGAAGCGTTTAAATCGGAAATGCAGTTATAATTTTCAATCGGCTATTACATAGGGTGAATCGTTTTTATACCTATGAATTATTTTTTTTAATAATCAAAAGCCTGCTGGAAAGTCGGTGCTCTATGGTGTAACGAGTATTGTGTACAAATTTGAGAAAAAAATATTAATAATTTCTACTGCCCCAACGTGAACTAAGATTCAAAACTTTGATAGAATACTGTCTGCAAGTATTGGTGTTACTTTTACATGTCACCCAGAAGACAAACACAGTATGCTTGATATAAAAGTATATTATTTAACGAGCACATGCTTAAGGATATAAATCTCGAGCATGAAGTTTAAACACGAGCCGTGGGCGAGTGTATAAATAAACATATATCAAATATTTAAAATATATTTGTCAATGATAGTGAGGCAAACTAGTGTTGACAGGAGCTTTGTATGTGTTTTTAATTCACATTTTAAATGTTAAACATTTTAAAAGTTTCAAGTCAATTGACCATAAAATAGCTTTTACCTACGACCGTATGTGTAAATGTCCCTTACGTCACGGACTGCTTAGCTCGTATATCGCTTACAACAAACGTGTGCTTTTGGCTGTGCGTTTGTGTTTTTAACGCACGATATAATGCTATAATGACCGATGTCGCGCGAATATTTTCATTATTTATTTGCCATTTTTTATAAAATTTATATTTATTGAAATTTTCGGTCGTAAGTAAGTGCAATACTCGGGCTGTAACATATATTACGTGCACGTGATAATTTATTCTGAATTTGTATTGGAATTTACTGTCGACACTTCAGTCAACGTTATCCGTAGTTGTAATAGATGTCGCGCGAATTCATTGATTGGTTAAGCGTCAAATATCATTATCCGTATTTAAATATAATAAATAAAAATAAATGCATCTTGTATGTACTTCGTTAATTTTTTTAATCAATTAATGAGTGAACGATAGCATGGTCTTGTAGAAAGTCAAAAAAGTTTGTTTTTGGAATTTGTGTTAATGCCCTGATAAAAATCTAAAATTTGTACCTGTCAAGGAGTTCAGCAGTTTCCACCTCATTATCTCCATCTCATTATCTCGTTTCCACTTCATTATAGAGCAAATGTACAAATTTCTATGACTGAATTTTCTACCATTTTTGTATTAGTAAACTTCCTTATTAGATTTATAGTTCACGATCTATGGCGCAGGAAACCGAAGCATAAAAGCTGTTAGACGCCGTTAAACAAAAAAAAAACAGAAAAGAATTAAAGAACAATAGATTGTAGATATAATAGTTACACTGTATGTCCGCATGATTGTTTTCTTTGCATAAAATTTATTTGGTTTTAAAATATGTATTATAAACCTCAACACTTTTTGCAAATGGCAGAAAACCGCATTGTTTTTCGCTGCCATAACTAGTAAACTATTAATGGAAAAAGGAGGAAGTTTATTTAAAATTCTACAACGTTCTAAAAGTCTTTATACAGGTACTTTTGCTCTGAAATGCAATAGTATTTGCCAGTAATGGTCAGAAATATTCGAAACAAAAAGATAAGTGTTATGGCGGTCACGTTTCCAGAATGAACTTTTTGGACTTTTTTGGATTTTTTGGTATTCTTAGGGCTCTAAAATTTATTAGGTCTTTAGAATATAGATACGCTCATAGTTTCGACAAAAAACTGTGAAACGGTGTAAACGGAACTATGTACTATGTAGCTTACATTGGCTAATTTACCACAAGCCAAAAAGCTACCAAATAAAAAAAATAGCATGCCTGATAATGAAATTGCTAGACAGAAGATGTAGATGTAATTTCGAAACAAGCAGTGTATGATGACAGTGGTCAAAATTTCTTAAATTTATTTCTTAAGATAATTTAATTGCTCCTCTTTTATTGTTACTTACACATTTTTATAATAAAAATTTGGTAAACTATTGTAATATTTACCGGTTTTCATTATTTTTTAATGCATTTTTAAGAACTTCATTGAATTTCTGAGAGATAAGCACATACTTTTGTAATTTTAGAAAAACAGACCGTAATGTTGTTTTGATCTACTTTCGATACACGCTGTGAAATAACTGCGGAGCATGAGCAAATTTTAAAGTACTTTGTTAAAAAGACATCCATATTCTCAAGATTTTGTTTTTAGGTCATTCCAATATCTGAATTTTGTAGAAGACAAACAATTTCAAATTTCAAATAAAACTTAGCAATTTGAAATTGCTGTTAAACCTTGCAGCAAATGTTACTTGATTATGAGTGAAATATAAAATCTTGCTTCAAACTATATATATTCTACAAAAACTCAAGATATTGAGATGAGTTGGAAAACAAGGTGGCTATGAATTTCTCCATAACGTTGGTGAATTAAGTTAAACAATGATGTGGTAAAATTCCAACGTTTATTAAATATTTGTTCTTTTGGCTACATGTTTCGTGTTGTTAGCACGTCTTCAGGCCAAGCTGAAAGTACAAAACGTCATTAAAATGCGAACAAATGAGTCGGATAATGAACATGGTAAAAGAGAGCGATCATAGAATGAACCAACTCAATCAAAAAGTGGGCTTAAATAAGTTATGTAATAAAATGAAAAGCACAAACTATATGCAGTGACCAACATTGACACAAGTATAGACGTTAACATATCTTAAATACTATGGTAAATTGTAACATTAAGAGACAGATTCAAACACATACCGTCAGCGAAGAAATACTGCGCACACGTTGAAGTTTGGTTAGGTTTCCTTCGGGGATGATATAACACTCTCAGATATAACACTCTCACCTTCTCCCACAAACGCATTTAGTGATTGTCATTGGAGCTCCTGAGAGTGTTATATCATCCCCGAAGGAAACCTAACCAAACTTCAACGTGTGCGCAGTATTTCTTCGTATGACGGTATGTGTTTGAATCTGTCTCTTAATGTTACAATTTACCATAGTATTTAAGATATGTTAACGTCGATACTTGTGTCAATGTTGGTCACTGCATAGTATGGTATGTAAGTTACCTAAAATTTGTAATTCATATTTCTCTTCGTAAAAAAGTACAATTGTAAACCAACGGTTTTCGACTCCAAAATGTTGTTTCATAATTAAAAATAGTTTACTGCTTTTTAACGCACGGTTTGAAAAAGAATGTTTAAACGAAATAGCATATAGTTCATTTTTCGTAGTTAATCTCTAAAATTTCTGTAAAAAAATAACTTTTTTTAAGAAGTGGGACATTTTTTAAACTCCGCGGGACGCGGGACAAAATGTGAAAAAATGGGACTGTCCCGCCAAAAGCGGGACGTCTGGTCACCTTAGGTATACTTGCTCCTTAATGTGAGGAGACTTTTGGAGATCAACTAAAATAAGACCTGACCATAACTAACTACATACAAATATACAAGACATATACTAACAGGAATTTATTCAAGACATATTGCGCATAATACAATGATTGAACATTGCGCCTTGCCATTCGTCACGGCATGCTTGATGCGTGACAATAAAACTAACAATTTTAACCATTCTGGCGAAGACGGGCATATCGGGGGAATTTCTTAAATCCCACGAGACAAGTCCAGCATGGCCACCATTGCAAATTGCAGGTCCACCTGCATCTCCTATACAAGCAGTAGTTTTGCCTCCAGTAATATACTAACACAGGAATTTGGTCAAGACTATTGCGCATACAAGAATGGTTGAAGATCGTGCTTCATTATCCGTCGCTGCACGGTTCATGCGTTTCGTAAGAAAACCAATACCTTCATCAACCCTGGTGAAGACACACGCTTGGTAGCCACTGGGTTTATTGACAGACCAAGAGACCATTCCAACTTGGGCACCGTCGTGCATCACAGGTCCACCTCCATCTCCCTTACCAGCACGACCTTCATTTTTTCCTGGCACAGCACAAAACATCTTATCTTTAACCAATATATATGATGGAATATTCGATTCCTTGATAAGTTCGTCACATTTCTCCCAATTCATAGATGTAATCTCGGAACAAAGTAATTTATCGCTTCCTTCCGGTTGAAACTCAGTTATACCATGACCCATAATTTTAAGTACTTTGCCTCCCTTAGATATTGCACCAAATTTGCTTTCAGCCGCTAGCTTTACTTTGTTTGTTCTTTTATTAAATTTAAATGGTTTGCTAAGAGTGACTTTGCATATATCATTTTCGTGTTTATTGTAGTTAAAACCTTTTGCTAGCTCCAATTTACTTGATGTAATACTTTGATCGAAGCAACTACATTCCCTGTAGTAACCGGAAAAGACCTTGACGTCTGTTTGGCCATCGCAGCAACAGCCGGAGGTCAATACGGTTTTCTCGCTGAGAATTGAGCCACCGCATGTACGATTATTGGCCTTGAATTCCAGGTAGACGTAGAATGGATATTCGGCAACGTCGCAATTTATGCCTTGCCAGATTCTCACATGACGCTCAGCCCGAGTTCTGGTGAGAACTAACCAGATGGTAATAGAATTTAGTAGAAACATCCCGAATTTTAGATCCATATTTATCACTGGCCCAATTTGGCTTACTCGTATATTTGGCAGTTAAACATTTAATAGATTGTCAATTTTGTTATAGCGCCACGGATTACTATAGACGTTTTCTCGCGGACATTTCTCGGCACGTTGAAGTGTGCGTTGAAGTATATTGATATGGTTACCAGCAGAATTTCTTTGATCTCGGATATGTCTCGGATACATCGCAAGAATGCGAAAAGCCAAACTGCTCTAAGATAATTGCTCATAGAATGTGACTTAACGAGGACACAAATATTTAGTTGGGTTTTTGAGCAGGAAATTAAAAAATAAAATACATAATTTAATTAGATTTGTGTTGATAGATGGAATTTCTTGTCAGAATCCGTACCAATCCCAAATATAAAGTAAACATTCTGGGCGTTCTGCAAGACGTCTTTGAATGCCGGACAATACTTAGAAAAGCCTTCAAGATTTAGACGGAGTCTTCTGCTGACCAGGTAGCTACAATATAGGATGTTTCACGGAACAAGATCGTGGCCATATATTATGTCGATTTTCTTGCAAAGCCCGGGGCAAAAAAATTAAAAAATTCTGTTGCTGTCCTTGGTTAATATGCTACAACTCATAAAAATTGGAAAGGTGTATATGTTGTTTAACCGATTTTTCCAAATTAAGAAGAATTTGTTGTGTGAATCTGTTTTTGCCCCGTAAATTTTTTTCGTTTAACTTTTAGCAATTAAATACTCTGGAAATAATCTATAGATTTCAATGAATTAAAAATCACCTGCGGAATGCTACCTTTGAATGTACATTTTTGTAAAATGATCGAATTAGTGGTTGACCCACAAAAAGCTATATTATGCAATGCTAGGAACTCCGTTATTAGAAGAGCAAGGATGATGACGTATCGATCGATCGAGGCTACCTAATAAATTACATGTTTAAATTTTATTACAGAATCATTGTTTATCTTGCATTTTCCCTACAATAGATCGTGTTGAAGCATTTCATCATCGCCGCTATTCACGCGGCGCTCTTCGGTCTGTGGTGTGGTGCGGGCAAAGGGATCGACAGATGCCGCCGAAAATTCCCAAAAAGCTGGCCAAAATTCAGATTTTATAGTTTTCAAAATAAACAGAATTGACCCTACATAACAACTCTTTGATCACTCAAGTAGTAGAATCGTAAATTGTAAACATGTTTGCTGAACCGGTTAAGAATGCAAAGCGTATGTTTGGGTGTTTGACACCATTGCAATTGTAATTTTCTGTGGGCTTGTTGACAATAACTTTATTATTTTTATAAAATGAATAGTGTTCCTCAAGGTATGTAAATAAGTTTTATAATTTATTCTATGCAGTCAAATAATTTAACATGTTCTTTTGCAAGTTTGATTACAACGTAGCAAAATTTTTATAAACATAGTTCGTCTAGACTTTTAAAAAATTCCCCGCATATCCCCGGTTAGAATTATAGCTCATTGTGAAGATGTGAAGACTTAAATAATTAAATAAAATGTATGGTACATTTTATGTCTAAAATCTTTTAGTCATAGTCTGGTATTTACCTACTTATAGCTACTATAATATCTATCCACTAATGGCCATCATATTTAATGAAATTTTCATCAATTATGATGGACTGCGCCGGTGTGAAGTATCAGCTTCATTATAGAATGGAAGCTGCGGAGTTTTTGTACGCGCTCGGATAGGGTAATCAAGTATGTGCATGTTAACAGCACTAGTTAGTAGCCGCGATTTGCATATGGAGATTTGAAGACGACCGACGTGTGGCTTACGGTGAAATGTGAATGCTTACCATCGGCTTCTCCCCGTTGCATACTTTGGTGTAGATTAGGTCGCCCAGTAGCCAGTCCACAGGCTTATCGTTGTAGAACATTTGAAAGAAGTGTATCAGCCACGGTAACTCCGCACTCTTGAACATTTTCCCTGTAACAAATAGAGAGTAAAGTGGTTAAGAAAAACAAAGCCATGTATTGTATGACTAGAATAAATAAAGCATTGAATGAATGGCTACATAAATTGAATACCTCGGTGATTTTATTCCCGGTTCATGGAAGTTATGAAAATTACAAAAAATAGTAATCACATATCTTGTCTAGGAATCCGCTAGAAAAACATCTGGAGTCCGCGGTTGACAAGTCGACTATGTCCCATTATACAACATTAATGTTCAACGGTAATGTTCAGCATATCTCGGTGATTTTATTGTCAGTTCATGGAAATTATGAAAATTAGTAAACACATCTAGAAATCCTCTTCGATCAACAAAATAGTACGTAAGGATTTTGATTCTCCGTAATGTAATATGAATCCAATTACAAAACCCGTAATGAGCTAGCTCACCTAACAATTCTCCTTTAGGCACAAACCTGATTGATGTCTGATATAATAGTAGAATTTTTATGTAATGTTCTAATTTCGATTGGAATACTTCTTTGTGCGGTGTTCTCAAGTTTTCTATATTTTCAAATTATATCTGATTTGTAGGTTAGAGCTCTCGTAAATATAAATGTGAATTTCAGCGAGTTACAGACTTTTTTTGTGATATATGGTAGATAGAGATAACCCATTACTAACTTCGTCTGATGACGTCTAGTTCTCGAGAACATCGTTGATGGCCACACTGTCTAGACGCGAACATGGATGGAAAAATTGGGAATATATGACGCCGATTCATTAAAGGTGTGGCTTTATTTCTTTTTGATATATTGGAATTTTTTCAATATTACTTTGACGTAAAGTGGAACTACTACGGCAAAAATACATAACTAAAATGTTATTCCTGAAATCAGGATATTACCGTCCTCCAATTATACGTCTATCTTTGAGCAAAATTGGGCATGGGTATAATAAATATCAAGCAATGGACAATAGAACAGTTAATTCAGATTGTTGTCATCTTATAGGATGCTATGATTATTCAATAATTAACGCACACCAGCACTGTTTGAATAATTGGACCAATAGGGGCCTACCAGAACAGTCCTGAAGTTAGGTTGACCAAGCCCCTTCATTTGTATAATAGGGTATTTGACTATTATTGGAAAACCATCTTAGTGTGTTTATTCCTTCACTCTACATTGTAAATGCATTATTTTTCGTAATTATTTCCTCAATATTTCATAAAAATCAGCGTTAAAAATTGAATCACAAAAAGTCCCGCCAAAACGATACTTTCTGTTGTGTGACGTCACCGGTTAGTAGATGTCAAATCGGCCCATATGGTCTATCAGCATCGGCCGGCATCGGCATCGTCGCCGTTTGGTAATTGTGTTGTATGATGTGTTGTTTTCACAATTTCTACATAAAAATGGGTTATAAATGGTGTATAAATCCACAATGCAGAGATACGTCAAGAAATACTCCGGATAAACTATTCCTAGCTGTTCCGCAAGATTTGAAACTGCGAAGAAAGTGGTTGGCTCGTAGAAATCCAAATGAAATAAATAGCCGCCAATACAAGTGTTTTCTGTTGTGAAGATTACTTCGACATAAGTAAAACTGACTAGAATAAGTTATCTTTTCGAACCAGGTATTATCTGATCTGACAGCTTAAGGTTAGGGCTATCCTAACCTACAACGTTATGCTTACATGGCGCTTTCGTGCTATTAAATTTAAACGGGAGAAGCATAAGAGCGCGTTCGGATAATCCGGTATTGTACGGTGAGAGTGACGCGCTGCATAATAAGCGGACTAACGTCATACGGCGTTTATCTGCATATAAGAGAGAGACAGCGGACCTAAGTTATCTGAGCATTGCTTTCCCCATACCCTACCCTGACAACCCGAACGCGCTCTAAGCGGACTAACGAATGACATCACTGGAGACTGAGCCAATTACAGAGCGTTTTCAATCACGTGATAGGACGTGAATAAAATTCAGTTTTAATTTTGGTTTTTCATAGAAATAAAGCATATTTTTTTTGAAAAGTAATAACAAATAGTTTTCTTAAACTGTAATCTATTAGGATGACTATAATACATGCCATATTTTTAATACAGTCAAATACCCTATTGATTATTTACGATTTCAATTGGTCAGTTGACATTTGAAATGCCAAGTCTAATGTCAAACCATTATTTGATGATTGTTGGTTGACATTAGAAATGTCCGTTCTAATGTCAAACGATGGGTTGACGTTGAATCTCAAAATCCGTTATAAAATATACTAAATTTACAGTACAATTTCTCGTATAGGTTCCAGAATCATTTTGATAGTAAATTTTGTCGTCTACAATGTGGTGTATTTTTGCGATTAAGTGAGTCTGATTCGAGGAATGGACGTCTGACAGGCACAATTTTTCTATAGTTTTTCATTAATTATAAACTTTCCTATTCACTATGATTCTAAACATTTAAATAATATTACTACGGGAACCATAAGCTATCGATTGATATCAGTGTCATCGACTGTATTTGATCTTAATACAGTACCGAATTCAACAACAACCTAACATTACTGGATATTACATTAATGCAAACATCACTTACCTAGTAGAAATCATCTATCCACATTATAATTTATTCAGGAATACAAAAGAAAAGTGCTAATTCGGTTGTCCATCGTTCATTTTTTGACATAATAACCGAAGTTATAACTAAACACCTATTACAAAATGACAGTGACAGCGAGGACAGGTTATTTTATCAAACTAAACAGAAATATGTCGGAATTTAGGACAGTGTGTAAATTTGTGACATTTAACTGTTTTTTGCCCAAAATCCGCCTTAATGATAAAGTTAACATTATATTAAAGTATCATTTAAATAAACAACAAAGGAACCATCGATATAAATTAGACTAAATTGCTATGCAAGGAAAAAGCAGTACAGAAGACTGAAAGTAGAAATAATACGAAGCCAATTTTAAAATATTCCGTCACCTCCACCATTTTTGATACTAAATTATTAATACACCAAGCTGGCATCATTTACTACCATGCAATATTAAGTTTCCGTGCTATCAAAAATTCCATTACTTCCGACAACATTCTTGTACTTTCAATTCGCGAGAACAGCATTTCCTTCACACCTAGTCCTACGAAACCGTAATACAATTTCTGGTAAACACAAAGGGCCCACAGAGAGCACCCACTGGGATTCACCGTTAAATCCAAGGCTGTAGCTGTTGTGAACCGTAACTCTCGCAGGGACAGGTATATTTTATTAAAGACTCGCGAGAAATTCCCAATTTATTTTTATTATGGTAGCTGAGCCGTTTTTCAGCGCTTCATATTTTTTCGTTTTCGTTCGCGCACAGCTTTAGCGTGACGGAAAAAAGTTCTCGCGAGACTGGTTGAGGGGCGGGGGAGGGTCTGCGGCCTAAACTGTCGGCTGAAAAGATACTCACCGGTGCTTTTATTGCTCTTCGGGTGGCCACGCATCAAATAAACGAGAAAACCGACCCATTTACTGGTTATTTATTTATACCTTATCCACCTTCTTTTTTTTTTTAAGTGAAATATGGAGCGGTATATGGAAGATGGTTGGCAAGAGACCAGAATACTTAATGTGGCTTAATGGACTGCATAATCATAAATAAAAAAAATCTGATGTGGCCAGGCACATGACTTTATCATACTATATATAAAATTAATAGTTTAGCTGCTATTTAATCAAGATCGGCCATGTCTGCATTAAAATAAAACTACTAGAACTATACTCTATTCACTTTAAGAATAAAGCGTTGGATAAGATAGGGCATAATTTGCGGCTTGTGATTGGCTGTAAGTTGAACCAAATTTACACCAGGCAACGCGCGTATGTCACTTGAATTTTGAAACGTCATGTCATTTGCGTCAGATTCAAGATTTTGGTCAACTATGTAATCGATCAATTAGTGGAGGAAAGTGGTCGCAAAATCTTACGATTGCCTCCATATCATTGCGATTTAAACCCAATTGAATTAATTTGGGCCCAAGTTAAACATCATGTCGCCGCAAACAATAACACATTTAAGTTGCCGGAGGTAAAAACTCCTGCTTCTTGAGGGTTTGGAAGTTGCAAATGCGGAATGTTGGAAAGCTTGCATCAAACATGTAGTCAGCGAAGAAAACAAATTATACCAACTGGACAATATTGTTGAAGATATTATAGAAGAGTTTATTATAACAACCAATACAGGATCATCATCAGATTTGTGGTCTGATACTGTACCATCTACAAGCGAATGAAATAAGGAATTCCTATTTATCAAATGACAATCTTTTCGTGTTTTCTTTTACCTTTTTAAACAGCAATATAACGGAAGACGTGTGAGGACGCTTTGAGAACTGCTGTCGGAGCAAATTGCTGCTCGTAGAGATATACGAGAATAAACAGTGATATTTTATTCCTTTTTTGGTGTCTTATTTCTTTGTTTGTTATTCTTTATTGATATAATTAAGTGTTTATTGTGTACTAATATTTAATAAAAGATAGCAGACTTAATACAACGTTTTAATATAACACACTACATTACATAACGATGGCTAATTGATAAATCAGCGGTGCGAGCTATGGCACACCATTGTCGTGACATAACCTTTCAATTTGCCGCTATTGACAGCATATTGCTCCAGTGTAAATCGGACTCAGTTTGCACCCCTATGTTCTTATCGTGAATAGGGTAGAGACGGTTACTAGACAGTTACTTATGTCGATTAAAGCTGCGTTCGGATATTGTACTCCGTTGACACCGGGTACACCGTCCAAATGACACTTACGTGTTATTGGGTGTAAAAAGTGTAATGCAATATGCGAACGCAGCTTATATTGACAGAAGTTATTGTCAAAACATTAGCGTTTGACACCAAGACTACCTACTGTCATTAGAATCAAAAAATCTGACAAATCCTGGCTACTAGTTTTCATGCAGTACGACCGATCTCGTAGAAATAGAATTTGCTCATGCAGCTAAACTATTGATAGCACCAAAAAATGTTATAGTGATAAATTATTCAGAATTTCCTCATCTTTAATTTATTATTTAACTATTTCGACGAAATTCCAGAAATGGCGGCTTATTTGCAAAATATTTCAAAAATGCTAAGACTAAACCTCCAGTTCCTTTGGATCCTCTTCAACAGAAAGCTTTTCAGCTCTAGTTTGGTTATGAAACTTCTAAATATGAATTTTCGTCCCGATAGCTTTAGTAGTTTCTCCGGAATCGTCGCCACAAAAAACGGGTACGCACACACACACACACACACACACACACAGACATTTTTTTGTACCTTGGTCAAAAATGTTCAGGGGACCCAAAAAGACATATTTCCGCTAAAATCTCAAAATTTTTTTTGGCACGGTTACAATACTTTACATACTGCGTATGATAAAGTAAAAATGGTACATTGTCTGTGACATTTCGGCTAAATTGTTACAATGATGAGATACGACGGAGTTTGTATTTTATGTGCAGTTAATGTAGTCATGAGTCTTTTATGTAATAGCAAAACAAATAATTGATGAACCCTTCAAATATTCTGATTATCCTCAACATGGATAAATTCGAAACAAAGTAGTAACACGCGAAACTTTTGTGTATGGATTAATATTCGAAAAACGTATCCAGACCGGTATTTCCCATTAACAAATTTTTATTTTAATTAGTGATCAATATTTAATTTTATGTGAGTCAATACTTCACACCCATACAAATCCTATAATTAAAAGCTTAAAAGATTGCCAAAATTAATAAAAACATAAAAGACAATTTAAAAAAAGGCCCATGTCGAGATTTTATTTCATCTAACCTACAAGGTTACATTACTTCATGCATTACTTTTTAGCACTGTTGATACGTTTATCTGAAATGGCAGAGTAATGAAAAATAGACGTTAGAAGTATGTATAAAGAAGATACACAGGATGGTCATAGACCAGTGGTTCTTAACCTGTGGGTATTTACCCCCTTTGGGGTAAAATTGCTATCGAAGATGGGTAACCGAGCTCTAGATTTTTTTAGGTCAATTGACTCGTGTATTCGTCGGCCCTATATCATAGTTCAAATTCTAGAATTTTTGAACTGTAGTCAAGGGAAAAAGTTTCTAATAAAGTGCTTAAGCTGCGTGAAGAAACATCCTTTGTTTTTTGAAAATTCCAAAACAGAAAAAGAGTAGTTTTCACACAAAAATAAAAGACAATACATTTATTATCCATATGCTAGCGTATTTGGCAGATTTTTCTCAGCTAAATTAACAGTTTAAAGGTCTCATTGCAAAAAGATATGAGCAATATTTTGATAAAGTTGCCGGGTGTCTGCGAAAGCTAGAACTGTACGAATGAAAAGTTCACACAACAAAGAAAAAATGCTGATTCACCAATTCCATCATTCAGCTACTGTATTTTTTCATAGATTCGTTGAACTGCTGTTTCCCGAACATAAATAATCGTCAAGCTTATTCCTATGTGTTAAGACCATTTTCTACAGACGTCTAAATGTTTAAAGGCGAAAAGTTATGTTAAGTTCAATTTCTGGAATTACGCGAAGGCACCTCATTAAATGTGGAATTACAAGATCATGATATAGTTACACTTTGGACAAAAATGTGGACTTATATTCCATTTTAGCCGACAGGGCTTAAAGAATTTTTGTTCCATTTGGTACTAGTTATAAATGTGAAAGCGGGTTTATAACTTTAGTGTCTATAAAAACATAGATTTTTATGAAGGGGTAAAATCATAATCTCTAGAAGGTCATATGGGTAAAAGTACTGAATAGGTTAAGAACCACTGTCATAGACCAACTTTTGATAATGAATTCGTGTCTGGAAACGCACCGTTTCAAAGCTGCAGAATATAGTACCAACTTTAGAAACGGCATAGGGAAAGCAGGGCATGTGAAATATCATAGCTCATTTAAAAGTAAATAATTTCGATATAAAACTCTTACTTCATCATACGTAGTAAGACAAAGTATTGTAATCGTGCCAAAAAAAGATTTTAGCGGAAATATGTCCTTTTGGGTCGCCTGAACATTTTTGACCAAGGTACAAATAAATGTCTCTGTGTATGTGTGTGTGTGTGTGTGTATGTATGTCTGTGAGTACCCGTTTTTTGTAGCGACGATTCCGGAGAAAATACTAAAGGCATCGAGACGAAAATTCATATTTAGAAGTTTCATGACAAGAAAAGAGGTTTCATGATTAAAAAGAGGGTCCAAACGAACTGGATGTTTACTCTAAGCATTTTTAAAGGATTTTGCAAATGAGCCGCCATTTCTGTCATTTCGTGAACATAGTTAAAAAATAAATTAAAGTAGAGGCCATTTTGCATAAATTATGTCTATCACATTTTTTGGTAAATTTAATAGTTTAGCTGCATGAGCAGATTCTATTTGATCGACATAGGTCGAGGCTGCATTAATATAAAACTAGTTAGCCAGAATTTGATAGATATTTTCATACTAATGATAGTAGATTAGGTAGTGTCAAACGTTTTGACAATATCTACAATACCTCTGTCAAATCCTGGGTAACTAGTTTTATTTAAATTCAGACACTACCAATCTCGATCAAATAGCATCTCATGCAGCTAAACTATTAATTCTGTATATAGTATAATAAAGTCTTGTGCCTGGCCACATCAGATTTTTTTTTATTTACCGTCACTAAAGTTAATTTATATATAATAAAGGTAATATTGGCTGAATCAGGCTAAAGAAAATTAGAAAAATTTTGTCTCTTCAAAGCTGTATCAATATAAAACAGTGCGTTTACGTTGTATACCCATTAAATATGTTATTCTACTTTTTTAACAACGTACTAATGTTCCAATTTGTCCATTTCTCGCTCTATATTTTTCATCGTTGCTTTTCGTCAATTTGGTAAATTCTAAAATAATATAATCGCCTTTATATGATCTATTTGCCAATGTGTTGAATTTTGTAGGATGCTCGATGAACACGATTATAGAATTTAAAATTTTATCCATTTAATGTCTGTATTGTTGATATTAACATTCGCTCTCGATGTTATAGATAAGTTCATAACCCTGTTGCCTTTCTTTTGCTTGTTTGGCTTTTTAATAGTAATTGTTATTAACAATTTTTATAGGTGGACGGATTTTCTGACGAACTTCAACTGAATAAATTTCAACTCAGGATTGTTTGGCTCGTGCTGAAAGAGAACAATAGAAAGGCGATATGATTAGCGATAATATTCACTCTACGATATGAGTTCAATGATTCTGAAATAACTTTTTAATAAGTATAATAGACGTATAAATAATAATTATTTTTGCCATATTAAACAATAAAACAATAAATAGAGCGAGAAAATTAGTTAAAATTTACTGAATTACCGAGAGAGCATGTTTAAATCTGAAGAATCTGAGTCACGACCGTGGCTAACTGTGGTAATATAACCTTGACCGTGGTAATATGATAAACATGTAAAAAATGACACGAAAATTGCGAACAACGTAGATTTTCCTGTTTAGTTAAGGGAAATCCGTGCGTCCTACGTTCTACTCGCACAACGCGTAAAAGTTCTGAGGAGTTTTCTCAGCTATTAGTTCACAGAATCATAAAAGCAAGACACTGAATTAAAGGTGTACAATTTTCCGTCTAGTGGTAGATTTTGGATAATTTTGTTCGTTTTTGCCAAATCTGTAACTGAATGTGACAAATCTACGGACAACAAAGGTTAAAATTGAGAACAGTACCCCATAATAGATCTAAGTTACACCTTCATCTCTAAGTGTACAAAATTTCACGTAAAAATACTGTCCTTGTTTGAGTACATGAATCACAAATATTTTATTACGTAGCGTGGATACAACACCAACAATTAAAACAATTACATCATCACAACAACTAATATAACTTTATCTACAATTTGATGAGAGAATTGATACAATATTAAGCTCACTATGGATGCTCGTTTTGTAGGACGTACTAGCTCTACTACTAGTCTGTGTTATATGTTATCACTGCAGTGACCGGACAAAAATGTATATTTTCCAGTGTCGTGCATGGGACACGTACTGGTGGGGACGCGGTAGCCGGTCTGGCTTCGGCTCATGGTGTACATACCACTACACCTGCTTTGGCGTTGATCGAGTACAGTCGCTTGCCTTGTTTAAATTTCCGCTTCGTCGATAGATAATTTGAGCAGTTTCTTTCAATTGTGTTGTTTCTTGAAATTTTGTGTGAATATCTGTTTTTATTTTCCATTTCGAATTTGTTCTTCTGTTTTATACTTAGAGTTGAATTATTTTTTTATTTTATAGTTGTACTTAGTTTGAAAATCCTGCAATGAATCGTTTGCTAGCTGAGTTTGGCAATACTTTCACGTTCGTTAAGATAGGGGAAGTGGTTTGCAATTTCTGCTCACGAAATTTAATTATTCGTAGTAAACAATGTCTTTGGGCTCATGTAACAACAAAAAAAACACATGGAAAATGTATCAGGAACGTCAACTAAAAACTTTTTTGATGATTTATGTGAAACATTTATTTCTGCTAATATACCTTTCACAAAAATTAATAATCTTGTTTTTAAAAAATTTATCAAGAAGTATACTGGACGAGACTTACCCGATGAATCCACAATTAGAAAATATTACGTACAAGGGCAATATGACAAAACAATTTCTAAAATAAAGTCAAAACTATCCGATAAATATATTTGGGTTTCTGCAGATGAAACTATGGATATGAAGGGTGGATGTGTGGTCAACGTCGTTGTCGGATTGTTGGACCCGCAAGACTTATATAAACCCTATTTAATATCTACTCAGTTTCGCTGTACCGTCAAAGCTGAAGAGATATGTACAATAGTAAATGACGCCATAAAAAAAGTAGGAATCACAGACGCTACCAAAGTATTACTGTTTGTTTCTGACGCTGCTGCGATTATGTTAAAAGTTGGAAAATTACTTAAACAACATTTTTCAAATATTCTTCATTTGACATGTTTTGCACACGCTATTCATTTGTGAATTTATTCGTGAAGAGTTTTCAGACGTGAATACACTAATAAGCACATGCAAAAAAAATTTATTGAAAGCTCCTTCCAGATTGTCTCTTTACAAGGAAAAGTGCCCTAATCTACCTTTGCCGCCACAACCAGTTATTACGAGATGGGGTACATGGTTAGAAGCGGCAATTTTTTATGCAAGAAACTTTGATATTATCAAACCCTTCGTCTTAAATTTGGCTGATGAAGCAGTTAGTATTAAAGACTGCAAAAAAGTACTATCATTACAAGATTTGCATGAACAATTAAAATTTATTGATACAAATTTTGCGCAAGTATTGCCAACCATAAAGTTTCTAGAACAACAAAATGTTGAACTTGCAAGCAGTTTTCAAAGGATTGAATCTCTGTACGAAAGGTTACGAAGCATTGAAGCACCAATCAGTAAAAAATTACAAAAAAAAATTGATGCGGTAGTACATAGAAATCCGGATTTTAATATTTTAAAACAAATCTCTACGAATTCATTTACGGATGAAGGAATTTCTCAAAAATATTCCAATTTGGTGTTGGTTTATTCTTTTGCGCCTGTCACTAGCTGCGATGTAGAAAGATCATTTTCAAGGTTTAAAGACATTTTAACATCTAAGCAAAATAATTTTACTGAAGATAATTTAGAAAAATATGCAGTGGGCACGTGTTGCATATAGTTACGACAAACATTTAATATTAAATTCACTCGGCCAGGCGCTTCGCGCCAATGGAAATCAATCCAATCGACCGCATAAGTCGTAATTGACCCATGCGTGCCCGCCACGCACGCTCATAGCTGGGCGACTTCTAGCACTGCGAGATATACATTTTTGTCCGGCCACTGGTTATCAGTATTGTAAGTGTTAGGCCATATATAATACAGGTATCTAGATACAAAATAGGTTCGAAAATACTACAAAAGCAAGGTCTATGTTATTCAGTATTCAGCATCGGGTCAATATGTCTATTTTGGTAAACCAAATTAGCCATAATACCCAGGCTAGTCGAATAAATTACACCAATTTCATGCATTTTGTTTGTCAATGTGGGAGCATAATAAATTATTACTATGAACGACTATTTTGTTATCCCTATGATATTTTTGAGAGTAGGTATACCAGTAAACGTGTAAAATATGGAAACATGAGAAAATCTCTGAAACGGTTTGTTATTTTAAAAAATCCCCGTATACGTCGGTTTTTGATAATTAAAATGTACATTTCTGTGAATAGTTTAATTTCCGACCATCAATTTTTGCAGAGTTATGACGTCATCAGCACATTTTCTAAATGGGAACCCCCCCTTCTTTTCTTACTGATTGGTAGATCATGATTGGTACATCATTTAATTGTCTAAATGTTATCGCAAATATTGTGTGGCCTTACATAAGAAAATTTTCGTGGAAAACAGAACAAGACAATTGAGGACAATAATAGATCGTTCAATAACACTACAAAAAATATGGCTTTGCCATTAAAAAAAAAGTGACCGAAGATTTTTTCAAAAAAAAGATGTTTCCATACATTGCACGCTCACTGTATATAAATAACGACCACAACCAAATGTACAATTAAGTTTCATTGATTTATCCACACATTTAGCGTCCGGAATTACGTAGTTCCTGGTTCGAATCCAGGTGCGGACATTTTTTTTATTATTTTAAAAAGTGAAACTTCTCTCTAAACATTGTTTCTTTCTCATGTCTTGTACCTAGACTACTTAAAAGGACAATGATACTAAATTACATACAGCTCCTTACCTATAAAACCTAACTGACAGAAGTCCAACACGAACCACGGTTGTTTCGACGCGGTCTTCTCCAACGCGAACTTCTTCATCTTACTAATATACGAAGGTTTCGCCAGAATATCGTCCTCCAATTGTACATACAGCGTCCCCTTCGGCTGACAATATGACATCAGGAACGCAAAGTCCAGATTCTGCTTCGAGCGCCATCTAACCCTCTCCGCCGAATCGCCTAGGGTGATCTTCAGTTGAGAGAAGTCCGGATAGTAGGCGGGCGACGGAGCCACGACCTCGACGAGTCCCGACTCCACTTGTGCCGGGAATCTGCAAACAGCGATAAATATTTGATCAGAGGTCGAATGGCAAGTTTGGAGTTGGGTCTTGGGAAGCAATATAAGAAGCAATAAGCAACGGGGGTTTATTGTAGCGTGAGGATCGTCGGGCAGATGTTCGTGTGGTGTTATTGGCGTCTGGTATTAGGTATTGGGTCGGGTTGTAAGGAATTCTTATGGGAGTCATAATAGTTGTGTGTGGGTGAATGAGGAAACGTGAGGTGATATTCGATGGACATCGGTGGTTTATTTTGTAGCTATATTCTATATTGAAACTAGTTTTAAGACCAGTCCGGCGCCTCCACCATTATATCAAAATACCTTAGATAAATAAATATCTTAAGAAATAGAAAAAAATATTCAACATAAAAGTTTTTCGTCTCATCGTTTTCCACAGCCATAATTATTTTCAATTATACAAGATGTTGCATTTAGGCGTGGCAGAGAACGCCCTGTATTATTGTATATGAATGCTAAACATTTTGTCCCATGTTTTTTTCCGGCAAAAATTATTTTTAGAATTTTCATTCTGAGTAAAAGTTTTCATATGACCATAATTGTTTTCAAGATCCTTAAAAAGTAATAGCTACTTGAAATATGCAACAAAATAAAAAACAATAAACAATAAAATGCATATCAAACAATAATAAAACAAAATAAATGTAAGTAAAGAATTTAAAATATTAGAAATAAATTAAATAAACAAATGAAGGAAGAAACAAAATACATATGAAACTTTTTAGACATTTGCGTCATTCTGAGTAAAAAGTTCCATGTCGACTTAATGGGTTTTCAATTCTTAAAAACGTTAAAGCCGTTCAAAATACTGTTTTGCTATTATCTCAAAAGGCTGTAACTTTTTAAGGAACAAAGGACACAAATAAGTCCATATGAAACTTTTTCTTCAGTGTTACATTTATGACCCGGTCAAAGATTTTCGCGGGGAAAAAAGTGGAACACCCTGCATAAGAACTACCTTTTTGCAGATATTGTCTCATAACTTTGGCAGCTAATAACCAAAACCATTATGTAGATATCCCGGTGTCCTTAAAACTTATTTAAATTTATATTCAATATAATATGGGAAAAAATAAGGGATACTGTCGAAAAAGTAAACTGGCAGTCATTTTATTTTTTGGCGGTTGGTAAATTGGTGTACCTAACAGTAAATTATAACAAGTAATAAAAAGGAAATTGGTCGGTTATTTCGTCCTACAATGTCAGTACAGAAAATACTCGAGTACTGTAATAAATAAATGGCAAGTAAAAATGATGGAATGGATAGTTAGATATACAGTTCGGCAGAAACTTGTTGAAGGGCAAGTAGACATGTCATTGGTCATACTGTAGACATATCATATTGTAGTCTAATGGCGGTATCTAGCTCGCGTCCTGTCCTGTAGAGTGCATATTCAAAGCTATTATTATGGGAAAACATTGACCGGGGTGTAATCCACAGAATGTGGATTATCGAAAGTAGTAAAACAGGAAGTTAATTAATTATTTGATCTTCATTTAAAGCCTAAAGCTATAATGACTGCCATCTCTAAAGTGGAAAGTCTCAAATTACCAAAGATGTCCCAATTGAGAAACTACCTAAGTGACCGTCGCCGTCCTTTTTATGGTAGTCCTACGATTAGTTTAGGAGAATTAGAGCGATGGCTTCAAGATAATTCAGCAGTGCCAGCAGATATCCCCATGAGGTATTTGTGACAGCATACGAAATTTCAGAAGATGTAGCATTCTGTTTTGTTATGTCAAGTAAGTA
The DNA here is from genome assembly GCA_963966075.1 of Aphodius sticticus. Lineage (NCBI taxonomy): Eukaryota > Metazoa > Arthropoda > Insecta > Coleoptera > Scarabaeidae > Aphodius > Aphodius sticticus. The sequence goes on along the minus strand of OZ014506.1, from coordinate 100,790,928 downwards.
CCTCCTAGAGTTAGCTCGACATATAGATATTTTACATACAGATGCTACCTATAAACTTATCAGGCAAGGTACCCTGTCCTTATTGTAGGGACCACATATAAGGAAAGAAAGTTCAATCCTTTTGGCTTGGCTCATCTTTTGAGCAAAAGGACGATTTAAACTGGTTTTCAAAAGTATGAAACATTATATCCACTTACTATTTAATAGTGCTTTCAAGCCAACGATTTTAGTTGCTGAAGCGGCAAAAAGCATGTGTATGTGCTGGGCACATGTTAAAAGAAATATACAGTCTAAAATTGAAAGCCTTTTAAATAAAAGTTTCTAGAAACAAATTTTGGCAGATACAGATATTCTACATTCCATAACCAACCAAATTGCTTTTGTAGTTACATTAAGTGACAATGAAAATGTTACTCACTATCGAGTACCGGCTGCAGAAGCCTAGGGTTGTGCAGTATTTGAAAATTCTGCCGAAATTTTTGATGAATTTAAGAAGCAATTTTTCAGTTAATGGCAGGTTATATTACCGAAAAATAAAGAGGAATGTACTTTGGCCCAAATTTTTTAAAAATGTATATGTGGAAACATATAATTGGCCTGTCCATTCGCATAAAATACACTGTTCCTCCTGTTGAGGCCAAGAATATTCCTATCGGACAAGAGTGGAAGAGGGAGAGCTCTTGTTATACAATACTGGTATTTATTTTATATTTCTTGCCAAATTAAAAGAAAAGAAGGTAGTATTGTCGTCGCGTATTATTTTTTTATTTACCTCCCATCAAAGAAAATAAATCAAGCACGAGCCGTTTCCTTTTTCATACAACCGTCGTTAATTTGTTTTCCTTTTTACATTACTTGTTAACTGCCCACACGAAACTGCCCAATCAACCATTCTACTTTTCAATATTTATTTAATTGCCCATTTAGGTAACTATTTGTTACTCATTTATTTTTACTTCAATGTTAAGTTTTTACTGCTGAACTTGTTAATAAACATGCGTTTTCTAGTTTTTAACTTACCGAAAGTACGATAAACAACTGCCACTTTAAATTAGAGCCATATAATTTATAGTTATTTTTACCTGTTTTATGATATTTTGAATTTAGAGAATACATTGTCCATAATAGACTACACCGATATCGTAATATTTCGGCTAAAATTAATCAAGTAATTTTGTTTTCAAATATGTTGATTCGCATTTTGGAAGAAAATGAATCAGTCAACATTTCATGCACGTAGACATACTTCTATAAAATTATTTGAAATTGATTCTGTTTCTTGATCAGGAATTATACAGGTGGTCTGTTCAATGTTATGATTTTGCACCAAAAAGCGTTGATTCCAGTTGAAAAGCATTCTTTGTAACAAATAAAACCTTTGAAAATGTCAAAATCAAATATGGCTCCCATAAGAAAAATGCACTAGTTAATATTATTATAATTAAACAGTGAACGCGTAAAGTATGGAAACATAAGCAAATCTCTGAGAAGGTTTGTTATATTCTTATATATTAAGTCCTCCAACACACATTATTAACATATTTATTTTTGTCAAAAATAAATCAAATCTTTTTTAAAAAGTTTTTTTTACTAAGTTATGACGTCATGAAAACTTTTATTACTCCATTCTTTTCTCACTGATTCTGGTAAATCTCTTAGTTATCTTAAAACCTTATTCTTTGGGAACATGGATTTTGTGAATTAAGTATAAAATCCGTATTGAGTAAAAATATTGGCCCGAAAAACGAATTCGGGTTCCACAATTTTCCATTGTGTAAGATTTTTGAAAAAAAAGTCGGGTAAAAGAACGCGAATTTGGTAATTTTTGCAAATGTCTGCCAGCTGAAGCTATTTTGTATGTTTTTTAAACATTTACAGCGATTCTTTTAGTGGTTTGCGGTCGCCCACATAAAAGAAACAATAAGAAACGTTGTAATCTGACGAGATATGTATGATAATTGATAAGTCATTGTGTGCCTCTTTTATTCCAAATTTGTTTAAAAAAACACATTGTGGTGGAGTATTTGTTTAATAATTTTCCCAGTAACCTCCAGCCACGTATTTTATAACATAATTAATACCTATTCTGCATATTATCATTCAACGTCCAGTCTATTTACTATTTCACACTACACGCTCTATTTACTATCCACTTTCAACATACCCACACAACCAACCAGACGACAACAAAAACGGCCAACTTCGTAATTTGTAATTCAGCCGTCGAGCGCCAGTTCCACTTTTACTCAATGACTCGAAAGTAAAAGTGATAAAAGACTACGGCTACGTCATTATGTGTGCCGAATATTGCCCGGCGTAGTAAAATGGACAGCGACCGGCGTCCGGTCTTGTTCATTTTGTTGCATTGGTGACGCAATACCTCGTAAAAATATCGCAGAGTACGACGTACGACATAGATTTCTAAAACCTTTCACTATCATAATCGATATGGCGCGGCCAGTTGCCGATAACGCGACGCTGGAACCGCTCCAGACGGACGTAATTTACATTTCTGCGGTGGTCTTGCAGTAATTTAGACGCTTAGGGTAAAATTTCGCGACCGCCTGTGTGAACTACGATCTCGTATTTTGGGCATCGTCCAAGGAAGACATCTTGCCCTAGGTTGTGATAGATTATGAGCTGTACGAGTTGGCATTTTTTATTCACAAAGATATAATGATATGTTAAATACGAAAACCATTAATTTTGTCTGAATATTAGTACAGTATAAAGACACAGGATCAACAACGTAAAATAATGAGTACCTACTATTTATTTATTTATTTATTTATTTATTTTAGTGTGTCAGTTCAGTTTAACTGTATTTATTTAGTAGTGATAAATAATATTATATACAGTATGTCCACGGAAAAGGTGTTGAATAGGAAAAAAATAAAATAAATTTAATGATTACAAATAAATAAAAGTAGGCAGATTTGTTCGAAAATTGGTATTAGAGACTACCTTTTACTTTTTAACAACTTTTCCGTATCTTATTTCCATAATTTCTCAAATTAAATGCACTTTACTCTTGTACCATTTAAAGTTTTTTCGATTATCTGAACACCGCATATAAAATATGTGAAATGTTTCTATCCCAATCTTACTCTAAGAACTAGCAAAATTTTTTATCAAGAGTAACTTTTTTCGATAAAATTAAAAATAAAGAAGTTTTTCATATTCAACACCTTTTCCGTGGACATACTGTATAATATCAATTTCAACCTTCAGTTATAAATAATCATGTATAATGGTTAATGAGTAATGACAGAAACTACTTAAAAAGTATACTACCTTTTGTTTTTCTTTGCATACACTGTACATTTTGTAATTACTATAATTTGTTGTATCTACTGAGCAAAATGGCGTTAATAAATTATGCAGAAGCGATTGTAATCAACTTGCGACAGTCCAAGGTTGCTTATTTAGTGGAGTGAAATTGTATCGACTATTTACTTGCCATTCTAATAATATAGTATCTATTAAAAATAAATGAGGAACATTCCATAAAGTTGTTGTTAATCATAATGTTTTTATAAACTAGTATATGTAAGTAGAGACACACTATTTCTTAAAGGAATATGCCTGCTTTTCTTTCAAATGGAATGGTATATTTTTCTCCAAAATGTAATAGAGGGGTGTTGTATGAATTAATGTCTTGTATGGCCAAATCGTATGGCTAAACATAAACATAAACAAACTGTATTTCCTCTTTAAACCAATAATATTAGGAAAGTAAAAAAAAATCACAATGCATTCGTACAAACAAAATTTAGAACTAACAAAACTTAACCTTTGGCAATCTTTGGGCATTGCATTCTTGTTGACACAGTAAATATTCCTCTACTGAATAAAAGGAAAGGCATTTTCCATCAGTAACCGTCTCACTGTTGCTTTAAACTACATTAGTGGAAGCAACTTAACATAATCTCTAAGCAAGTTAAACATTTTTATCCCTTGGTAACCGACTGTATTTTGGGAAGTTGCTAATCTGTGGTATGGTATAAATAGGTGTTCTCTAAATCTTGTGTCATGGGAGTGAATTTCTTGCTGTTGTTGAAATTTTGTTATATTTAAATATAAACGAGACACCCATACAATTAATACAAACATGGAACAGTCATAATTTTTTCACGAATAAACAATAGTTTGCAGCTGTCTCTAGGTTATATTATTCTGAAAAGCACTCGTATAACCCTCTTTTGAGACACAAAAACTTTTGTTGCGTGACAGGAAGAACCCCACAGTGGTATGCTATAGTTGACCACGCTGTGAAAGTTTGAATAGTACAGCATTTTGGCGGTGCTTACATCCACCAACTGCAAAATCTTCCAAATTCGAAAATTGACTTTGTTCAGTCTCTTACATAACATGGTCACCTGACACTCCCAGCACAGCTTTCAGTGATATTTACTTGCAGAAAAGGTATTTATATGAATTTCTTTGTTTCTTCAATTTGATTATTATTATTTTTATTATTTTTAATATTTTACTTAAATTTCTTTACATTCATAGTTGTTATGGGTATTGATTGTGTTTGTAACTTTTTAAGGATTGGAAAAACAATTAGGTCCATATGCAAACTCAGCTTTACGCAGAATTACATTTACTTTCTAAAAACCATTTGTCCGGGGACCAAAGTGGGACACCTGTTGAAAAAATGCAGAAGATTCTCTTACATTTATTAAATTTGTATCTTTATTTGTTTATTCAATTTATTGTTATTATTTTTAGTTAGTTACTTTTTGTGGTTATAATCGGTATTGGTTGTGCTATTTCTCCGCTTTAGCGGAGAAAATTTTAATTTATTTTGTTTTTTTTTAATATTTCAAACTACTGTAGCTTTTAAGGATGTGAAAAAAATCCACATGATCAAATTTACTCAAAATGAAAGTTTTATTCTAAAAAAAATACGGGGAAAGACAACGTGAATACAATTAATATTTGGGGTGCTGCAATTTTGCTTTTTATTAAATGTTAGCGAAGGACCTTGCTATTCGACGTAATCAAACGATTTTCCATAACGGTTACCTACGGTTTTCGATATGTACAATATGTATATTTAATTATGCAATACTTTTAAGTAAGTTATGTTATTAAATTTTCATGGGCCAAGCTCGAATACAATCAACAATCGTGCATACGTCATTTCCTATCTAGGCTACAGAAATCTAACATAAATAAAAAAAAAACTGTGGAAACTGTATTTTAAAATGAAGTCATTTTGTTCTTTAGTACAAGTTGACAGTTTACCCTTTTTTGACAGTTTCATAAACGTCAAAGTTCAGTAGTTACACAATTGACATTTTTCTACTTTGCATTCACAATGCACACATTGTAACACTGTTTTCGGTGTTACAATTAACAAATTGTAACACCAATTAACAAATTGTAACACCGTTTGTAGCAACTTTTTTCTAAGATTGGTCACATTGATATCAAATGCCATATGTCAAGCGTAAATACACATTACCACAACCTGCCTTTTTAGAATCGCTTGCAATCGCATTAACTACGTTCTATACATCTATATTCTATACATATTTATACATGCGTGTGATATGCTATAGTATGGCCAAAGAGTTGGGGCTTCCTTAGTTTTGAAGGTTTTGCTTTGTTTATCAAAATACGCCAGCATGACATTTTCGGTGATGTTTTGCGACTCTAGTAAGTGATCGTGGATCATTCTCGTCAACTAAACATCCAATCCCCCTTTCAGATACAATACAAGAACCACATTTACATGAATAAAGAGTTATGCGAAGATCAAACCTACATCGTAGATATGATCGGGTTCAAATACTGCCGCGGGATTGTATATGCGCAATAAATAGTTTATTGAATATCAGCATACACGGAGAAAGCTATAGTACATCTAAACTGTTGAGGATTTCTTAGTTTATGTAACGTATATGGTTTCGGTAACATTTTGGACAGAATTCTGGTCGTGCCAAGTTCTAGTTGTATACAACTATTTGTGTTATCTCCATCGCATGTAATTTTAATAAGTATAATTTATTCTAATAAAATACTGTAACGAAATTAGAATTTGGTTTTAAATATAAATGCGTGTAAATATAAAAGCCTCAACGGCGGAATTAGGTAGACACCGCTGTTAAACGTTAAGCGTTATAATCATTCTTTAGTAAGTCCTTGTTCTTCGAAGTAAGACACACTCGTTTTATAAGACATTCGTTCATATAGGGCACTCGTCGTTGGCGCTCCTTGTGCCCCAAACAACTCATACGCCAATTTGACGTCTTATAAAACTTGTATAATATACTATTTTATCAATTAGAAAGTCACTTGTCAGCACATTTGTGAATTTTTTTTACTAACGTCAAGTTTAGTTATTTTGGCTGTTAATGAGATCGTCCGTCCTCACTACCAGTTTTGACGTTAGTGTATGGGACGTCTTGCATGTAGTAATATTTCAATATTCAATTAGTATTCATAAGTTTACAAACTACGAGAAAAAGCTTTATCATGTTAATTGATGTCAACATTAATAACAGCTAAGTTGATTTATTGTAGTAACAATAATTCAGTTTTGCTTCACGACACTATTGGATGTAAATTATGAGGGTCACCTACTCGACACATCTATTTGCATATTTACATAATCATGATGGACAGGTGTAATTATCGAGCATGTTAAGCAATAGATGACCCTCAACGTCAGTTTGCAGTTGATGCGAACAATAAACAATTGGCGGTACTGCAACCATCTCCTAATATAATAGAAATTCACGGGACAAAACTTATGATTTAGTCACAGAATTTTAATAACGGTCGTTTAAGAGAAGTTTTTAATTGCTGTAATTATGCGCGTGCAAGTTCAAAACTCATCTAGGAATAAATTAAAATATGCATACAGCGGCGTCGCTTGTTTCGTTGTCGAGTTTTCCAGCTTTTGTTATATAAATTAATATCGCATGCACATCTCTTGGCGTTTTAAAATTACTGCTTAGTTTACGAGGTCGTATCTTAAGATTGTATCTTAAGATATTTCTTGATATTAAAAATAAATGTTTGACTGATGTTGTACGTTTTAGTTAACTGCTGTATAGCAAGATAAAATAGTGAACTTGTGTTTATTTTTGTTAGCAATAACTGGGATAGTCCGTAAAGTTTTATTGAACACAATAAAGGCAGTCCTTAATGAAAACAGTTCAAGTCTTCGTTCTAACGTAGGTATTCAATTGTGTAAGTTTTACATAAATTATCGATCGCCCTATATAAAAGGTTGAGCCATGAAAGGATCCGAAGAACAGTGAGTAAATTGCGTGGAAGAGTGCTGATAACAAAAGTGAGAAAGATTAGCAGTAGGCCTGGGACGAATAAATCATTCTTGAGGTAGTTTATGTAGTAGAAATTTTACAAATTACGCTAAATTCGTGGAAAATATCTCGTTTTAAATAATTTGTTCGCGGAATATATTATTACTGTATTTTTTTTAGTTTTATTTCAATGCAGAATAAAAATAATATTTACTATTAAACCATCAATAATATTGTTACTTTTAGGCCGAAGTTTTTGAATAACAGGTTAAACCCTGAAACGAGCTTGGACATACAAAATTCTTGAGACCTAAGCTCGGTTTATTCTTATAAAACTGTCGTCGAAAACCCCGCTCTTAATGTTATAATTTAGTTTAATTCATTATTAAACAATTTTTTATAAATTACTTTAATTAATTTAGTAATACTTTATATTTGGCGAGCGATCTTTGCGACTTAAGTGTGACATCGAACGTGCTCGAGAATCGTCAAATTAATTTCTCAAAACAGAGTATGTTGCATTTAGTGCATCCAATCCCGGAAACCGGGATCCCGGTATCCCCGGACTTTTCTGGTACCGTAATCCCGGTGCTGAGATTAGTCTGATTACCGGGATTACGGTGCTGGTAGATTTATAATAGAAAATCAAAATATTTTTACAAACAAATTAAGAGAAAGGAATACTATATTAATGGTTAATGCCATTAAATAAGGCATAAACTATCCAGTGTTAGGATATATGCTCTACGGCGTAGTAGTTATATTTGGTTCAGAGAATTTCGGTGCCGGCAGAAAGCGAGTAAGAACGAGACAGGACGTAAAAGAACTATCAACATTTGATATGTCGACTGACCGGCTTAAACTAAGTTAGCTAAACTTTGATATTTAATAACTTTTGTAGACTGACCGATTTTCATTATTTTTTTCGAGACATGTAAGGAAATTTATCAAATCTATGATAACATAATATACTTTGATAATTAAAGAAAATAAGATGTTCCAGCTGATTATTAATACTGGGAGATCAAAAATTGTGTTTTGGTCATGTTTGAGACATAAGGGTAGGATAACTAAGGAACTTGTTCTCTCGCAGGTTGGCAACTACTTCCTCTCTTACAAAACGATATCAATTCTCAACATCTTGTTTTCTAATTCATCACAATATCTGAATTTTTGTAGAATATACACAGTTTTATGCAAGATTTTGTATTTCACTCATAATCAAGTCAGATTTGCTGCAAGGTTTAAGGGTAAATTTAAATAGCTAAGTTTTATTTGAAACTGTTATTCTTCTACAAAATTCAGATATTGGAATGAACCAAAAACAAAATATTCAGAATATGGATGTCTTTGTAACAGAGTACTTTAAAACTTGCTCATGCTCCGCAGTTTTTCAAAGCGTGTATCGAAAGCAGATCAAAAACGTCATTATCGTCTGTTTTTCAAAAATTGCAATAGTATGTGCTAATCTCTAAGAAATTCAATGAATTTCTTTAAAATGCATTGAAAAATAATGAAAACCGGTCATCATTACAAAAGTTTAGCAAAATTTGCGTTCCTTAAATTGTGCCGGTCAGCGTAGTTTTCTCAAAACTGTACCTGAAACTTGGAATATCTTGTTGTGCTGTACATGGTCGTCAGATTAGAACATATGTTTGTTATTTTTTACCTTAAGATTTATTTATTAACCATAAGAAGATAATTCATCTTTCCTAGTCTTCCTACTATATCTAGTAGTTAATAAAAATGTTTTTAAAAAATATAAAAATTTATTTACAATATTTATTTCGTGCAAAGGGCATATATTGGAAGAATTTATGTAGGAAATAGTTAATATATACAACTTTAATCCATATAATAAACGATAATGAAATAAACTTGTTCTTGTATCCAACGATATTTATTTATTTAAAATAAAAATGGCAAAGCAATTAATCACTATGCAAATAATGTCGAATATTCAATGAAGTATGTTTTGTTTAAACAAATATGATTTGATCACAAGCACAATAATTTTAAGGAGTATGTGATGATGTTGCTTAAAATAAAAGAGATCTGTGTAACCAACCAAACTAAAAAAAAACATACTACGAATAAGTTTTGTGTTTATCAAAGTCCTAGAATTTGTCTATTTTCGAGTACAATCTTTGGAAAAGACGTTTGGTTGAATTAGTACCCCCGCCCCGTCCCGCTTCTGTCCCGATTATCTACAATAAAAATCTGGTCATTTTAGCTAAGATAGTGACTAAAATGAGGTCATCGCTCAACGATGAAACATTGAATATGTTGAGTTTTCTAAGATCTCATTTTAAGGCAGAAAATAATATTATTTAATATTGTAAGCCATATTTTTTACTGTTTATGTATATTACTGTATTATGTATACTGTACATTGTTCTGTTCACTTATTTATATCTTAAAAATAAAATCCGTATTTAAAATTCCCGGTGCTGGCACCGGGATCCCGGGATTGAAAATTTCCAGCACCGTAATCCCGCCTCTGAAAAAGCAATCCCGGATTGGAAGCACTAGTTGCATTCATATAATTTGTAGGTTAAATTACGTTGTAGGTACGTCATTCCTAGAAATATGGCAATGTCCTCTTTAAATATGGAAAACGTATGAATGACGTTTTTAAATTCCAAATAAAACAAACTGAAATATTTTCTGTCCTTTCATATTCAAATTTTCTAGAAAAAAAAGCAATTGAAAATAACGAAATATCTATCACAATTAGTAGAAAACAGAGTTGTAATAACAAAAAATTTATGACTGATAAGTCAAAACCAATTGAAGGTCGGAAAATGAATATCATAAACTGCTCACAAAAAATAGGGGAACACTTTTTTCGAAACCTGTTACTATTTAAATTATAGTTCTAGGCAATTCTTTAAGGGCATATATTTAACTAAAGAAAATTATAAACACAATGTTACAACCCTTAGTTACTTCTAAGTTACACTTAAAAATGTAAATTAATAACGCAAAACAAAATGAAAAAAATGTCAAGTATGCTTTGAATTCACGTATGAACGCCTACTAAAGATGACAAATGAATTCAGTTGTCACGAGGCATCTTAGTGAAGTGCAACTTGCTCGTGCTGTCGCCCTTATTCAGCATGGCCACTCTATTCGACATGTTAGCAGGGACCTTCGAGTTTCCCCTTCTGTTATTCAGCGTTTATGGAATCGGTTTCAGGAGACCGGCCAATATGTTAGAAGAGCTGGACAAGGTCGAAATCGAAAAACTAATCAAAATCAGGACAGATTTCTTGTCTTTTCCTCTCTACGTCAGCGACCTAAGAATAGAAATTTCTGATCAAAAAGTTAGAAACAGATTAGAAGAAGCAAATTTGACACCAAGAAGACCTGTCCGTGCATCAGGACTTACACAGCATCACAAAGCAGCGCGAATGAGGTTTGCTCTGGATCACAGAGATTGGCAACTTCGTCACTGGACGCCTGTACCGTTTACAGAAGAGTCCACATTTCGTTTAACTCGTTGCGACGCACAGAAACTTTTTACAAGAACGTGGAAATCAGGTCATATGTGGGATCAGCTTGACCGACAAGCCCTGATGAGGAAAGCATACCCCAAGAATCTCTTCGCAGACTAGTGCGAAGCATGCCACGCATGTGTGGGGAAGTGATTCGTGCTCGTGGAGGGCATACACTGTATTAAACCTCACCAATCCACAGAAAACCCGACTGTCATCGATACTATGACAGTCATTTCCATTTTGTTATTTCAAAAGTTATAGGTTTGGAAGAAAGTGTTATTTTTTTAGCAGTGTATAAATATGTGTATTTTAGCAATTAAAAATCGTCGTGTCCGAGGTTTTTTGGAATAAGAATCCATTTCAGATACTTTGTCATGTTTCCAAACATTCCATACTCAATATTTCTCTAGTGTTGCACACCTGTAGTGAAACATACGTCTTCAACATACGTCTGCTCAGATTAATGTTTATTAGAAAGACTTTAAGAAACGTGAAAAACAACCACCGTCAAAAGATATCAGGTATTATCAACATGTTTACTTTTGTTCAATTAATTTTGGCTTTAATTTCCCACTATTTGCTTTGGAAGGTAACCAAAAAGGTAATCAAAAGGTCAATAATTCAGATTCCACCGATCAGAAAAGCTAATGGAAGCTGGGCCAGGAGTAACGAACCAAAAGCCTAAAGATTTTCTAAGCATTTAGAAAACATTTTTCAACTTTATTACCAATATGGCACAGGTTTTTGATAAAGTCTGGCATTGGAAGGACTAAACAATAAATAATTATGAAGTATGCTCCCCAACCAGTTTGGACTTACTCGGTTCTTCCACTCACTGATTCATTTGGAATGAAAACCTCTATAGGGACCTCAAGATGCAGTTTATGTACAAAGAAATACAAACTTACAAAAAATACTTTACATCATCAAGTAAACGTTGAGACCATCCAGTTCCTCGACAACACCGGATTGATTAGATGGAAGAGAAATAAGCTTTTGAGTTAATTTAAATGAGCTAGTAATAAAAAGCAGAGTAAGTGCTGGTAAATGCTAGTTTTAAAAGCGCAAGTAAAACGTGTCTACTATACCAGAACTAACTGAGAAACATCAATGGGTGCCTGTTAGGTTAAGGTATACCAGTAAAATAAGCTAGAATTATGTTACTGATTAGCAGTGGCCGGACAAAAATGTATATTTTCCAGTGTCGTGCATGGGACACGTGCTGGTGGGGACGCGGCTAGCCGGTCTGGCTTCGGCTCATGGTGTACATACCACTACACCTGCTTTGGCGTTCATCGAGTACAGTCGCTTGCCTTGTTTAAATTTCCGCTTCGTCGATAGATAATTTCAGCAGTTTCTTTCAATTGTGTTGTTTCTTGAAATTTTGTGTGAATATCTGTTCTTATTTTCCATTTCGAATTTGTTCTTCTGTTTTATACTTAGAGCTGAATTATTTTTTTATTTTATAGTTGTACTTAGTTTGAAAATCCTGCAATGAATCGTTTGCTAGCTGAGTTTGGCAATACTTTCACGTTCGTTAAGAAAGGGGAAGTGGTTTGCAATTTCTGCTCACGAAATTTAATTATTCGTAGTAAACAATGTCTTCGGGCTCATGTAAAAACAAAAAAACACATGGAAAATGTATCAGGAACGTCAACTAAAAACTTTTTTGATGATTTATGTGAAACATTTATTCTGCTAATATACCTTTCACAAAAATTAATAATCCCGTTTTTAAAAAATTTATCAAGAAGTATACTGGACGAGACTTACCCGATGAATTTACAATTAGAAAATATTACGTACAAGGGCAATATGACAAAACAATTTCTAAAATAAAGTCAAAACTATCCGATAAATATATTTGGGTTTCTGCAGATGAAACTACGGATATGAAGGGTAGATGTGTGGTCAACGTCGTTGTCGGATTGTTGGACCCGCAAGACTTATATAAACCCTATTTAATATCTACTCAGTTTCGCTGTACCGTCAAAGCTGAAGAGATATGTACAATAGGAAATGACGCCATAAAAAAATAGGAATCACAGACGCCACCAAAGTATTACTGTTTGTTTCTGACGCTGCTGCGATTATGTTAAAAGTTGGAATTCATAGATATTACTATTCATAGAATTTGTGAATTTATTCGGGACGAATTTCCAGACGTGAATACGCTAATCAGCACATGCAAAAAAAATTTATTGAAAGCTCCTTCCAGATTGTCTCTTTACAAGGAAAAGTGCCCTAATCTACCTTTCCCACCGCAACCAGTTATTACGAGATGGGGTACATAGTTAGAAGCGGCAATTTTTTATGCAAGAAACTTTGATATCATCAAACCCTTCGTCTTAAATTTGCCTGATGAAGCAGTTAGTATTAAAGACTGCAAAAAAGTACCATCATTGCAAGATTTGCATGAACAATTAAAATTTATTGATACAAATTTTGCGCAAGTATTGCCAACCATAAAGCATCTAGAGCAACAAAATGTTGAACTTGCAAGCAGTTTTCAAGGGATTGAATCTCTGTACGAAAGGTTACGAAGCATTGAAGCACCAATCAGTAAAAATATACAAAAAAAATTGATGCGGTAGTACATAGAAATCCGGATTTTAATATTTTAAAACCAATCTCTACGAATTCATTTACGGATGAAGGAATTTCTCAAAAATATTGCAATTTGGTGTTGGTTTATTCTTTTGCGCCTGTGACTAGCTGCGATGTAGAAAGATCATTTTCAAGGTTTAAAGACATTTTAACATCTAAGCGAAATAATTTTACGGAAGATAATTTAGAAAAATATGCAGTAATACAATCGTTCAATGCATATCCAAGAAATGAGTAAAATATTTCAGTGGGCACGTGTTGCATATAGTTACGACAAACATTTAATATTAAATTCACTCGGTTTACTACCGACCGCCAGGCGCTTCGCGCCTATGGATATCAATCCAATCGACCGCATAAGTCGTCATTGACTCATGCGTGCCCGCTACGCACACTCGTAGCTGGACTTCTGCGAGACATACATTTTTGTCCGGCCACTGCTGATTAGTCAATTATGACTAGATTACAATTCACTTATTGAAGAAAAATAATGCAAGTGCGAATGAAATGATTTGGAAATTATCTCAATTTTCAGGATTATAAAAATGGTGAAGGCGCCGGCGCATTTTCGTTTAATTAAACTTAATACTAAGTTATAGAGTAGTGTCTTTTTAACTTATCCCCTATTTCAAACCATACTTCTTACTCAAAATACGACACCCCGTTGTTTACTACTTTAAAAGAAGCTTCCCTCCGCAACCAAGTATTAAAACCTCGGGAAACTTTTCACCCCCCAAACGACGTAATAAATTTACGGTACGACGTTGAGCAGTTGCAACGCAATCTATTCTATCCAGTCCCCACCATACAAAAAAGCAAAAAAAAAAACTTTAAAACTCACCTCGATTCCACTTCTTTCGCAATTTGAAGAACGTACTCGAGATCAGTCTGAAACAAACAAAGAACGATTTAATTAAAGCTCTAGATTGCCCAGATCCCCGGATACAGTTTAGTCTGCTACAGTTGGCAGTGAAACAATGCCAAGGAGCAGTTCCAGCGGAAATGGAAAAATGTTTTATTAAAGCGGTGATCAGGGTGGAATGAAAATTGTTTAAGAAAATTGCACCGGAAATGTGAGATATTGCGAGAGATGAGGAATGAGCAGTGGAAAGCTGGGAAAACATCAAAGCTGCGAATTTTGTGAGGAATGAAGTAATATGATGAGCTTAGGGCTCGCTTAATAATTCTCGGATTAATTGTTGCGTAAAGCGCTTGGTATTATACGGGTTCAGATATACTAAGAGGGGTGAAACAATAAGGAGGGATTTCTCTTTGCCGGGTTTATCATGTCCTGGAGTCGGATATAATACACTCCTTGATATTATTGTTTTATATAATATATTATATATACTGATTATTACATCTATTTCATTTCTACTTCAACTACACTCAGTTCCCAAAAAAATGACGCATTTGGTTTCTGACCTAACTATAATGTCTATATTTTTTAAACCAGTAGGATGATTTTTATTTTTCTTTTAATGGTAATCAATTCCTTTGTCTTTAAAAAATAATTAAAGACAAAGGAGAGAAATTGGAATCATGCTTTTTTTCCTCATTTTTAACTCACCCTGTTTGTTAATCAAGCGATGGTATAGAAAATACTGACACTCTATATGAAAGACGCTTCTTTTACGAGCATTTTGTTTTTTTATTCATTGATTTATCTGTAAAATTGTCCAGCAATTTTTTTTTGCATATAACCAACTTTTTAAATTGATCGATAAACAGCTTTCTAGTGAAATAAACTGATACACATTTTTGAAAATGTTTTTATTAAACACAAAATTATAAACTGCTTAATACCGTGTATTGCCGTCCCTAGTAACTTTAAGAGTTTCTAATTTACGCGGAATACTGAAAATCAGTTTTCTTATTGGTTCTATTCTATATACCAGGGGTGGCCAACAAGTCGGTCGCGATCGACCGGTCGATCGCGAAGCAAATTTTGGTCGATCGCTCACGATGTCTTGACTTAATGTGTGATGGTGGGTTTAGTCACCTTTACGTAGTAGCAAATAAGCCTGACTATAACCCTATTAAAAAAAACGGTTGTTAAGTAATTGTGAAATATACTACTTGAACAGTGAAGAACCTTTGATTTTCTCCCTAAATATATAACCCTATTGTTAGCGAATGTGGAAGATGAAAGATAGTTTCGAATCAAAAAACCGTTAAACTTTAAGAGTTTCTAATTTACGCGGAATACTGAAAATCAGTTTTCTTATTGGTTCTATTCTATATACCAGGGGTGGCCAACAAGTCGGCCGCGATCGACCGGTCGATCGCGAAGCCAATTTTGGTCGATCGCTCACGATGTCTTGACTTAATGTGTGATGGTGGGTTTAGTCACCTTTACGTAGTAGCAAATAAGCCTGACTATAACCCTATTAAAAAAAACGGTTGTTAACTAATTGTGAAATATACTACTTGAACAGTGAAGAACCTTTGATTTTCTCCCTAAATATATAACCCTATTGTTAGCGAATGTGGAAGATGAAAGATAGTTTCGAATCAAAAAACCGTTAACAGTAAAAAGTGAGTCTTGTTACTCATGGATTTACAAATAAGCATGTTTATAATCTTCTATCATTGGCCAAATATATGAATTAATCCAACAAATAAAATAATTCCTAACACGGCCAATCCTGACTATAGCTTTGCTCTCAAAGCCAGTCTTCAAAACTATTGTCCTCAATGATAAACTTGGTCTCAGTAACTCATTCAAACTTCCATTCGACAATTCATAATTTAACTAGAGATATATATTCGTACGGACATCCCGTAATTAATAATTTAATATATAATTCATAATTTGCTGAAATTCAAACGTGTTACTCATTCAACAATAATCAAGTTGCCAACATGTATTTCTTTTCCTTTTGCGTTCAAAACGCTAAAATTTTATACTCAAAACATAGTCAAATAATTGCAAAAGGCAAACCACCTTTCAACTCAGCTACATATATTAGCATGTTAGGCTATAACCTTTCAGACCAAGAAAATAAACAAATATTCGCAAGGGGTCATCCTTTCAGCTCATGAACATAAACAAATAAGCAAAGAACTAATTATTCAGTTGAACAAGATAAACAAATATTAGCAAAGGGCCGAACTTTTCATCTCAACACGATAATTCGCAATTAGCAAAGGGCTCATATTTCATCACAAAAATTAAACAAATATTATCAAAGGAACACCTAATCATCTCAAGAAGATAAACAAATATTAGCAAAGGGCTAACCTTTCAGCTCAAAACTATTGAGATATTAGCAAAGGGCTAATCTTTCAGGTCAACAAAATAAATTACCTACCACGCCAGTAAAGGCCTGACACAAATATATATTCGCAAAAAGCTAACCTTTTAGCTCAACAAAATAAATAAATTTTAGAAACGGGCTAACCTTTCAGCCAAACAAAATAAATTAACATTTGAGTAAAGAGCTGACCTTCAGCTCGACAAGATAAACAAATATTCGTAAAGGACTACTCAACTCAACAAGATAAAAATATTAGCAAAGGGCTATCCTTTCAGCTCAAACCCAATCAAATATGTTAATATTATTCGTAGATAAACAACGTAGGTAGATAAACAAGTTGTTTCAGTACGACATGAACTCCCACGTTCTATTGATAGATTAACAAAAGTCTAAAATCTTCCATGTCTTCCCAATTTTCCTGGCAAAAAAAGTGTCGCGAAATCTAAAAATCAAATTTTCAGCCATACTGTGCACTTTTATAATGAACTCTGCAAATATGAAACGTTGAGTCAGGAAACTTATTTTCTTTATGCTTTTATATCGTAAACTTTATAGGTGATATAAAAAATAAAAAAAATAGTTTTTAACATATATTATGCGTATCTACTACCCATAGCTCGCGGGAGTGCTACCCCTATGACAACATGTCGATCGCGGCATATTTTAAAGATAAAAGGTAGATCTTAAGTAGACAGAAGTTGGCCACCCCTGCTATATACGATCCCATTCTTCCACTAATGTATAGCAGTTTCTATGAGACTTACTTGACGCCTCTCGCGAGAACTCACCCTTCTCCCTAATTCATCAAAAAATGTTCTATACGGGTTCATATCGGGGATTCTCGCAAGCCACTGTAATGTGGTGATACCCGTAGCTTCAAAGAAGTTCGAACTTTAGTTTTGGTGTATGTCCTGCATCAAAATAATATTATTGCCCACTAAGTCCTCATACTGCTGTAAAATGTCAATGTATATTTGGGCTGTCATCGACCCCTCACCGGCAAAACATGGAGGGGGTGTCGTACCATTCATTTGTAACTGAGCGGAAAAGGTTTTCTCACATTATTTTTCTTTCATCCACCATGTTAAAGCAAAATCTTGACTCATCTGTAAACAAGTTGCTAAGGGAGGCAAGAAAACTGCTTCTCGATAAATTCAGAAAGTTGGTAATATGCAAGGGTTCAAAAAAAGGCTGAAATTCGGACTATTTTACCGATAAATTAATGAATAAAAAAACAAACTGCCCGTAAAAGAGGACTTTCTATACCATTACTTGATTACAATACAGGGTGAGCCAAAAATATTAAAAAAAACATGGTCAGCTTTTTCCACTACACTCCAGGATACATTGAAAAAATACCACCACTTTAATATGTATGACAGATAAAGGAATTGCCTTCCAAATAATAAGCAAAAAAATAAACATCGGCTAGCTGGTTTAAAAAATATAAGACATTAAAGTTCGGTCAAAAATCAAAGTGCGTCACTTTTTTTGGGACTGTATTTCTTATTACTTTTTTAATATTAAATCCTAGTAGCTTTAAAAGTGTAAAGCTGGTAACTAAATTTTAAAAGCCTATAATTTCGAAATTTTAGTTCAAATCTCATTGTAATATGTCATAATGTATGTTTTTTTTCTTTCGATTAATGATGTCATTCCGCATTAAATTATTCACAAACTTATAAAAATGGCACAAAGGTAAATGATAAACAGAAAATGATTCAGAGAAAAGTTGGTAACCTTTTCCATGGCAACAACACGGTATTTTATAAAAATAGTTGAAGAAGTTGTACGTAAGTTTTGAAACAATAGAAAATTGAGTAGTATTAAGAAAGCCGTCTAGCACTTGCACAATTTATAACTAAACTAAAAATTTGCACAAAATCATGCTTTCTGGGCATAAAAACTTGGAAATCCTATACATTTGACGTTAAATTGTCAATAATATCTAATTTATTTATTCTTATATTAGATTAGTTATGTGAACTACGCACCAAATTAATTAATGATTACAAATAATGTCAATTTAAACTAATTAACTAAAATGGCGGAGGCGCAGGGAAATAGAAGTAAATTTTGTTTTAATATTTTCTGAAAACTACTACGGATTACTACGGAAGACTACTAAAGTCCAAATTAGGGATATTTAACATTTTACTGGATCACGTCATCAAATTATTTCGTTATTCGTTATTTCATTTGAAAGGTATTACAAAACAAACTTTTATATAAAAAAAAATCAGTATTAGCCAATATTATTATTCAGTAGTTATGTCCGGAATGAAAACATGCTTCGTATTTTCCGGAAAATAATATTCCATCCACATCGCATTTTTCAGTAAACAATAACCAATTTGTAGAATAAACGCACATTGATCACGTTGTTGACATTGCTGGAGCGTGGCCGATCGAAGCGAAGGGGTATTTTTATGACCAATCACGTAATTACGGAATGCAAATTTAATATACGGCCGTCCAAACGGGTACGCCCACCAGGGACAACAGCCGCTTCTGAGCTTGTAAAGGCTTGATGATGTAGTTCAGTTTAATTAAAAGCTACGTTCGGGCCGCCTGCGGAACTGTTTTAATCAAGATAAGAATATTAAAGTTACAGTAGCTAGCGTTCGTCATTTTGGCAAAATTCCAACGATTTAAAGTAAAATTCAGATCTAGGATGATACTATTTTGTGTGATTACACCAAATGTCACAAAATGCTATTGTTTATTCAAAATTATATGTCAAATCAAATTGTCGAAGGGATTACATACATACAGAAGTGAAATACGTGCTCAAATAGCAATTTTCAAATTTAATTTTGGATCGCTTTTGAGTTATTGATTGGTCCTATAAATATAAAATAATTTTATGGCGTTACATCAGAAAAATACAATTGTAAATTTGGGACTCTTGATGTTGTGAATGGAAATATGTATCTTTGATAGACTTCATTACGTTCAATACGTGTTCTCGTTCAAAAGTTGTCCATCACTTGTTGTTGAAAAAAGGTCAAAATGTAAAAAAAGTGATTGGGACAAGTCGTGTGGCAGCTGGATCCAATGTCCTAGAAGCTTCAAAAGGATATAAAAGCACACCATTTTATCGCTACATAAAATATTGGAATTTTCACCAGTTCTGTGTTCTTAAAGGACAAGTGTTGCTGACAGTAATGTGTGTGTGTGTACCTCCAAAAAATGAGTAGTAAACTTTCGAATCAGTATTCGTATTCAGCGCAAATAAGTTTATGAAAAACGCCAATTCACTTTTCATTAACAAACATAAACAAGCAAATATCGATGACGACAAAACATTTAAAGGATAGACATTGAATTTGATATAAGAACGTTTATATTAAAATAAATATAAAATAAAATTGACGTGTCCCAGGTTTTCAAAAATAATTATTGAGTCTAGCAAGTGTTTCTAAATTCGGTATAATATTTATTTTATCAACATTTGGACGCCAAAGTAGTTCGTCCAATCAAAAATCGATTCAAAAATGTCTTTTATGTCCTAAATGATCATAAAGTGACATTTTACATCTTAGATACCGGGCGAAAACAGCTTACTTTTGCGGCCTAGGGCAATAAAGATCTAATTGCGCCCTAGGGCATAAAGGATTGCCATGTTTATATATCAAATATATCAAATATTTATCATTCAAATTGTAAATTTTAAATCGTCAATTATTGGCGATTAAGGTTATAAGTTTGACAATAAATTGTCTGTGTTGTCACTCAACTCCGAATTGTTTGTATTGTTATTCACCTCCGTGGATACGCATGTCACTTGATAGCGTCAAAATATTTATTAATATTATTCAAACGGAGGAACAAAACCATTGTAGGACATAATATTTTGTATGTACCTCGGGCATTACTTGATGTTTATACCCTCGGGCGACTTAAAAAGCGCGAGGGCCGATAGGCCCGAGAGTCACTCTCGGGGCATAAACATCCGTCTAATGCCCTCGGTACTTAAATAACTATTTCTTCTACTTAAAATTAGAATATTCTACAATAAAACAAGACCATTGGTGCTAAAAATGCTTTTAATTCCTGATTTTCTGTTAAAAAAATAGAGTTCATTCTTTTATTTCAATTAAATATAAAAGTACAGATTTTTTATCAAATAAATGGTAAATTCTAAAGGTAATTTTTTAGAAAAAACTTTTTCATGTTGCATTGTTTTACTTTATCATATGTAGTGTGTGTATGTGTGTGTGTGTATGTGTGTGTGTGTGTGTGTGTGTGTGTGTGTGTGTGTGTGTGATTCCGTAGAAAGTACTAAAGGTATCGGGACGAAACTTCATATTTACATGTTTCATGACTAAACTTAGAACTGAAAGAAGATTTGTTCAAAATGGCCCAAAAGAACTGGAGGTTTCCTCTTAGCATTTTGCAAATCAACGGCCATTTCTGCAAATTTGTCAAAATAGTTCAATGATAAATTAAAGTAGAGGAACTTTTGAGCAAACTTTAACTTTGAAAGTCATGCATAGCAGTTGACTCTGTTGGTCGCTCAGCGGTCTGTGCATTATGTATATACAATGAATAGTTTAGTGAAGCGTCAGCAGTTTTTATTCGAACCAGCGCTAACCCGACTACACACATCAAAGAATTCTATATCATCGAGATCGTCGATATCTGCATTACAAAAAGTTTACCAGAAAATCCTGAAATGACAGATAATTTGATTCTATTCACAGCAGTGTCATAACATCACCGCTTGACACGGATGTATAGTATGATAAAGTCATGTGCCTGGGCACATTGGTTCTTTTAGAAATTAATTATAATATGCGATAGGTACCTAATAAGATTAAGGACGAATAACTGCGCTTTGTAATTATATTTTTTACACAATACCGAGTTGTCTTTTTAACTTGAGACTCCCTAAATATCTTGAGAAATATGCATGGTACGACAAAAGTGTCAAAAGTGTAAAAAAATTGGAATACCCAACTTTTTTAGAAAATTATGATTTTACGCTACATAAGAACAATCTTTTGTCTGAAAATTTTACAAAGCTATTGACGATGTAAGTTTGTGGCGTCTGGCGTAGTTACGACCGCTGCCACTGCAGTCGACACTCATGGTACAACGTAGGAAGGTATGTGCATAACGGGGACACGTTTCGGTATCCCGCGCGTTACCCCGTCATGCGCATAGGGTTTGTTTACGCACGAAAAAAAATGCATCGTACGACAAAAAATTTCAGAAAAAAGATTCTCTTTATTTAGCGTAAAATCCCCATTTAAAAAAAATTAAGATAGCCTCATTTTCACCGATTGCAGCGCCATCTGCAATGAAACTGATATCGTCATCTCATTGTCCCCGTTGATTCCTACAAGTTTCCACTTTTGTCGTACCATGCATATTTCTCGAGATATTTAGGAGTCTCAAGTTAAAAAAACCACCCGGTATTCAACGGTCTGAATGTATTTATTTCAATATCAATATCAAATATAACTATAATTACCAAAAAACTGCGTACATAATCAACATAATTAACGTTTTGGCAACACGCAAACATTGCGATGTGACAAACTAAGTTGATTTGATAACCATGGCAACCGTACGTGCGGCGTTTTGACGTTAGAACAATCGACAGCTTGGAATTTGCATTTATCCGTTTTATTACTGATACAACTGAGAGGTGTAGGTTCACAGACTCACCCAGTACAGATTATATTCAGAACTGTAGCTAATTAGACCAAGCCAAGTACATAATCGGAAATCGCAGCTATTGTACGTTGTAAAATAGTAAATCCGCAGCAGATTTTTTGTAATATATTATTATTGAAGTACTTAATTATTTGACAGTCTGAATTAACGAATATTTAAAAAAAAATATGAAATACAACGGAGAAATTTCAATAAACTCTGTAAAAGTGTGAAGAACGCCATATGTGTAAGTAAAAACTTTAAGAGAATCCTTTGATTTTGTGCACCAAAGGTGTAATTTTCTTTTGGAGCGTTTATTGTAGAATGTCCTTCAATAGAAACGCATGGTCTGTCATCCTTTAGAACATAAAAAATTCATAAATTTCTATCGAAGGATCAGGAAAAGCACGATAGCATTTTTATAAGACTGCAGAAACAGAATATCTACCGAAGGTCACCCCTCAAATCGCCAAAACCCAACATAATATTGTAATGTATCGCGAAATAACCATTGACCTGCATACCCCCATGCTCAAGATTAAATTTTATCCGCGCAAGAAACTATTTCAATATACACAGCGACCCGAGCTTTATGGCCGATATTTTTCAATAAGAGGACTAGTACTACGATTCCACGAACACACAGCCGCATGCAATACCGAGCGTTCTCTTCGTTCGCTCTCGGAGTAATGGTGTGTTCCGACTAGGGAATTGGATCCAATTTTCCGGGGTGGTACGCTCCTCGCGACCACCAGAGGCCGCTAGAAGCGGCGTATCGCCCCCAGGGTGCAGCTATATATGCACACACACAACACAAACAGATGTGCTGTGCAAGTTACGACTACTGCCGGTTGCTCCTCCTCTACTTATAAGAATTACACCACCTTCTGGCGAGCACAGCAGAGACCTCTGGATATTGGTTTGTCCTAATTGAAATGTGGCGGCGCTGGGAGACATTAAACCTCGATTTTATGGGTCGGAGAGGTGCAATTACGGTAATGCGAGGGAATAATGATTACACTTGTGAGACGTTGCTTGTCGGGTTTGGTATTGGTTAGCAATTTGGGAATGTGTATACTGTGATTAATGATCTAAAATGAATCCATTATCCTTCAGTAAAAAAAAAACAGTATGGATGACTGACTTTGAACGTGAAATTCCAAGGGTTTTTGTCAGTTAATTTCTCCAGAGAATCCTACAAGCAATAAATGCATTAAATGTAAAAAATCTGTTGTGGCCAGGCACATTTATCATTCTATTTAGTCTCCCAACACAAACGCTGATGTTGACACATGGTGACAATACTGGACAATACCGTCAATGGTATCAAAATATCTGTAAAATCCTGGCTTACTAGTTTTAATACAGTACGATCGATCTCGATCAAATAGAATTTGCTCTATACCTTTAGTATTTTTTGTATCTTGGTCAAAAACGTTCAGGGGACCCAAAAAGACATATTTCCGTTAAAATCTCAATACTTTGTTTTCTACACAATTACAATACTTTGTCATACTACGTATCAGAAAGTAAAAATGTAAAATTTTCCTTATTACAGTTGTCTTTTTTGTGAAAACACTGGTTTTGCCTAGGAATGGTATATTATTAAGGAGCAAGTATACCCCACTAATGAAAATGATTGTTAGTGTTTTGAGAAAAAGTATTTGCAATGGAAGCTAACCACAGGTAATATAGGACGTAAAAAAACAAATGAAACAAACGCTAACGTCAAAGGTGTCTTAGAAAAACTAATTTTTTTCTAAATCGCGGGTTCGAAATCACGTAAAAACGATAAATAATTCAAGCTAAGTTCATAAGTAAAACCTTTCTATTTTTTTATGTTCTATTTTGGAAAGTTATTTTCATAAAATAATAATGTATACCAAAAAAAATGAATGTTGTTATTTAATATTTTATTACTTTTATATACTTTTCAATATGCAATACTACATCAGAAAACCACTGTAAAAATTTCATATCTCTACAATGCGTATTAAGGCTAGGATTTCGAACCTACGGTACACTTCCGGTAGACTACATCATTAAATGCAAATGGCGTAATTTGTTATTAATAATTATATTGACTTAAGATCGAACGATAAACAAGCAATAAAGTCTGGTTCAACACATTGCATCTAGGGTTGCCAGATTTTGCAGATCAAAGTATATGTGACTAGAAATAGTAAAGATACATCAGATCATGAAAAAATATTTGAGATACTGATGAATTTGATCACAATTTCACTCTTGCACAGTAACACATATTTGTATTTTTGATAAGTACCTAATAATAACAGCACCATTTATTTTGATGTTTCATATGGCTTATGCTGTTATTTTATAACGGTGTTTCGGGTTTGTTATTACAGGTAAAACTACGAGAGCTGAAGGTGAGTCATCACCTAAAAACGAAAGAACAGACGGATGAAAAAGCACTCTGTTTCTTTCTAATGCACGGGAATGGTCTGTAACGTATCAGCAAAATAACAGCTGGAATCGATGACTCACCTTCAGCTCTCGTAGGTTTACCTATATGTATTATCTTCGTAGTCAATTACGAACAGTTTTCTCATGTTGATTTTTCTGTTATTTGTTGCGAAATATATAAAAGAATCGCTGTAAGTGATTGAAAAATATTTGGAAACAAACTTTCAGGATTTCAGGTAAAAGTACAAAATTTAAAGTTTACTATGAGACATTCGTATTCAGGGAAACTAATTCCATCCAAAACAAATTTTCATATTCCATTCAGAATATCCATGTTCAACAAAGTTATCAATATTTACAATAACGCTGTTGTCAACAAAAAAATTATATAATTAGTATTCAATTAGCTTTGAAGAAGCGAGCAACATGGTTCGCGAAACGTCAGCATTAACAAATCTTGACACACGGCATAACCCGGAAGCAGTTTATTTTCTAAATTATATAATGTTTCCACTACCATTAAGACATTTTAAAGCTCTACCAAAATCACAAAGAACAAATATGACCAAACTTAGAGCTGAATGATGTTTTGTTCAAAAGGGTCCAAATGAACTGTATGTTTACTCTTAGTAAAACAAGTTAAATAATAAATTAAAGTAGAGGAAATGTTGTGTAATTTATGTATATGACATATTTTGGTAAAATTAACAGTCAACCTGCATGAGCAAATTCTATTTGATCGAGATCGGTCGTGTCTGCATTAAAACTGGTTAGCCAGGATTTGACAGATGTTTTGATTCTATTGACAGTATTGTCAACTCATCAGCGGTTGACACAGTTTGACACTGCTGTGTAATATGATAAAGTCATGTGCCTGTCCACATCAGATTTATTTTATTTTCAAGTATCGGTATGAGAAGTTTGTATCATATTACTTGGAATTAAAACGCTGTAGAGATGTTTTCAACTAAGAAGAGCACCCCTATGCGCGGCGGGAAAAATCAGTGGACTTGATAGCTCCATATATGGAAGTGCATTGGCGTCTCGTATCAAGGGGGGTGTAAAATAAATAAAGAACAATACAGTTTACGGTAGATATTTTAAAGTTTAAACAAAAGGAAATTGTTAAATATGATGTCCAAATGGATCTACTAACAATAGAATTGTAGTTTAAGTTACTCTCTGGATTAAGTTTGAGATTAGAATATCTTGACCAACATTTTTTTAAGTACTAAAATTTCGGTTGTGGGAGTTATATTTTATTTTTCTTACCGGTATTCACTAATAAGTCACCTTACAACAATCAAAGACAATACAGTGGGTTGGCACGTTGTAAATATACAACATAACCTCACTCACGACAGACGTTCATGAGTGCATAATTTTATTATCATTATTCATTGAGATCACCTAAAAACGTTCAGAATTTTTGAATAATTTACTATTTCGCTATTAATCATTGTAGACCTGTAAATTCCTGTCATCTCAGAACACATTTTAAGAATGTGTCCCAATCTCCCAAACTATCTACGCCACTGAATGCATGGTTATCCATTGCGCACCTTGGTGGGAGGTCACGTTGGGTGCTCTTCTTATTTGAAATCATCTCTACTTCAAACCGTTTGTGAACGTTTCTGGATGAGCTTAAAAAGGGATCCTTAAAATATATGAGATTTTGGTAAATCAATATATGGTATGAGATTCTTTTAAAATATATGAGACTAATACCAAATATATGGGATCTGGCAACCTTATCTATGACATCCATATGTGACTCCCGCACGAGAGAATCGCCCTAACTGCCATCTCTCGTTTCGAACAGAACTACTGAACAGAAACTATTGAAATAAAGTGTGTCATACTCCTGAATCACTTCTACATAAGTGGTATAACTATCAACATTTTTTGCTTCTCGGTGTAAACATGAGCGCGAGAGAATTAAAAAAGCTATCCGATTTTTGCACTTTTAAATTAACGCTCGTCTTTCCGATTTTTTTTCTCCTAAACCGCTTACCACAAAAGTTTGAATTTTTGTTCAGTTTGCATTTATAGTCTCTTCTATAGATTAACGATTTTTGTTCTTCAAATCTTTATGTAATAAAGGATGTAAACATGACTTTGATGGAAGCGGATATCTCTGTAACGAATATAAGCTAAGCTATGTAGGAGAACGAATCGGAAACACGAGCGCTAATTTAGAAACGCAAAAATAGGGTACCTACCCTTTTTCACTTCTCTCGCGGCCATGTTTACGCCGAGAGGCAAAATACGTTGATAGTCAAACAACTTATATAGAAATGATTAAGGAGTATGACACACTTTACTTAATTTTTTTCCGTTCAGTAGTTTTAGGGTTATGAGCCTTCGAACATAGGAGTCCATACTATCGAAACGAGAGATGGCAGTTAGGGCGATTCTCTCGTGCGAGGTCACATATACCAAATACCTTTTGCCATACAGAGTAAAATCAAAAGAATTTTACAAAAACATTTAAAAATATCTACATTATTCTTTTAAAAAAGAGAGAAAAAAGCTAGAATCTATTACGTAACCAATTAAAAAACTCTTCGCTAAAGCCTCTTCATTAATTACCAACGTCATTAATTACAGGCGAGATTAAAAAAAGACATGTTTCCGGGAACCGCGGGTTAACCTCTCCTCAAAAACAATACGTCAACGTCAAGCGCGCGACCTACGCGTACCGATCGAAGTAATTAAACCCTGTTTGGCCGTGCCAAGTTTATGTACTTCGACGCTAAGCAAATTTACCGACATTTCAAATCGAAAACAAGCGGACCCCTCGCTGTGCGCTAGGTGGCTGGTTATTCCCCAGTAATTACACCTCTATGACCCATAAAATGTCCCCAGCCCCACCACATTTCAATTAGGGTAAATCAATAACAAGTTCGCCAAGGACAGCAAGGTTCTATATTTGAATTTGGTCATATTTTCATTAAAATTAGTATGAACTTGGATTACAAGCAACAGACAAAAATACAGACGATTAGTGTTTCTTGAGATTGGAGAAGAAATGTAAATAACCGAAATTTTAATAAATTTATTGTATTTTCGGATGAAAGCACCTTTTCGGCAAATGGCATCGTTTCTTCACAAAATTGTTGTTACTGGAGTGACGTATATCACATTTTAGACTTTCTCGACGAAGACATTTAAAAAAAGTAAACGTGGACCATATCAGGTGTAACTGGGCCATATTTCTTTGATGGAAATGTGAATCAAAAGAAATATTTGGATATGTTACAAAATTATTTTAATGAACAAGTTGAATAATTACCCTGAAATTTTATACTATCAATGTACTTTCACCAAGACCACTGCCTAGCTTACCATTCAAACATTATGACCGAATGGTTAAATTTACAATTTTCTCAACAATGGGACGAAATGGTCCTATGTTATGGCCAGCACATACTCCACATCTGAAAATCATGCATGCGGTTTTATTTTTGGGGACGATTGAAACAAATTGTTTAGAATGGACCCTTAGAAGACGATTAATAACTATTAAATCAAAGAATACTGAATGCGATAGAATCTCTACCACAGGATCCGCCTGTGGTAGAGATTCTATTCTGTCTTCACATCCTCTTCACATGTGTGACGAGTTAGGAGCTGATTTGTTTGAATAGTTGATTTGCTCACTTATCAATTATTACTTACATCCAGTGATGTGGGCCGGGTAAATACCCGGCGGGTGGGACCTTATAAAATTGGTATTTACCCGGATATTTACCCCTACATAGGGTAAATACCAAAATTTTGGGTATTTATCCTTTTTATCCTTAAAACATCATTTAACAACATTTCAGTGATATTTATACAGGGTGTAACACTTTTTTCCCGCAAGAATTATTTTTAGATAGTATCTAAATGTCATTCTAACTTTTCATAGGGACCTAATTGTTTACTCAACGCCAAGTTACAGATATTTGAAATATTAACTAAATAAAGAAAAATAAACAATAAACTACATATCAAACAATGCGAAACCTAGGAAAGTGCACAATCAATACCCATAACAAAATTAAAAGTAAATAAATTTAAGTAAAATATTGAAAGTGTTAGAAATAAACTAAATAAACAAATGAACGAAAACAAAATACATATGAAACTTTTTAGACATTTGTTTCTCTACAAGTACTTGTCATTCTGAGTATAAAGTTTCTCTCAGGGCGACTTATTGGGATTAACAATTCCTAAAGAAGTTAACTCATTTAATATACAGTTTTGCAATTATTTTATAATTATCTCTCTTATAACAGATGTAATTTTTTAAGGAATAAAGAAAACAAATAGGTCCATATGAAACTTTTTTTTCAGTGCGGCATTTACTCTCTGGAAAAAGGTTATGCGGGAAGAAAATGGGACACTCTGTAAATGTGTACTCTTGATTACAAATAATATAAAATGTTTGAGTTATATAAGAACATTCAGTACATTTAGTTGGGTTCATAGCAAAATAAAAAATTTATTAACAACGACAAAAGCTGCTAAGTTGGCATACTTAACATATAATCATAAGTTTCTGCTAAATCTTCTTCGATAACAGAATCAGAAGATTCAGAGAATACCTTTTGATTTTGTGATAAAAAATAAAAATAAAAAATCTTTATTTAGTAATATTACATAAATTATAAAATTTAAAATTTTTTAAAATATTTCCTTATACTGCTATTTTTAATAACTACATTATGTTTATAAATACCCCTATAAATACCTACCTTGGGTAAATACCCGGGTATTTGCCCGGGGAATTTACCCTTGATAATAAATACCCTGGTATTTAACATCACTGCTTACATCTCTAATTTCGTCTAAATCGTCTAATTTTACAGTCATATTTTTATATGAAAACTGGAATTATTAAATAAATTTCATGGTCAAAGTACAAATTTTGCGCGAATTAAGCATTTGAAGATATCTGACGCATTATTTATGCTATATATTTGAAAAATCAATAATATTTTTTTCCTCTTTGTAATTAGATCCCCACACATACATACTGTATAATATGTATATCTAAAGAGTTTGGGGATTTCTTAGGATTGGTCTGTTCGTCAAAAAACGCCAACATAGCGATTTCGGTAACAATTTGGACAGAATTCTGGTGGTGCCATTAAAAATACCGTATTCTTTTGTAAATTTGTAGGTTTTAGTAAAATAAACCTTTTCACATTTCAACTTTATACTAACCTTACTCGAAGTATAATTCATTCTTATAAACGGCTTACTTCATCAAAATTTAAATTCGAAATTTTTACAGTTGCTACACTCGCTACACGTCCTGCTACCATTAAGAAAGACAATAATTAGAGGATCTATGACAAACAATAATAAAATTGGACGATGTCGTCATTTGCCATTTAGAAAAAAAAGATATTAGACGAAAACTATTGAAGATCAAACATTTAAATTGACATACAAACGTATATACCGGGTGATCCACGCCATAGGTACTCACGTTTATTTTTTTTGTTTATAAAGCTGGACGAATGAAATTTGAGAAAGTGTTAAAAGACAAAAAATGCCATTTTTTGGGATACTCTTGAGGTATATATATGACTTCCGGTTTTTCCGGAAATGACGTCATCATTGAAATTTTAAATGCACCCTATATTCTTTGTGTGATATTTTCAATAAGGATGACATTCTGAACACAAAAACATATCGATCGTCCTCCGAGTAGTCCATTGAGTGACTTTGACTTGTACGCTGACTTAGATTTTTAGGTCAATAATTTTTTTGATTTCCTTGCTTCTAACAACATTTGTACGCTACGAATTTCAACAAAATATCAAGTATTTGGTATCATTGTAATCGGAAAGATGTTTTCTTACGAATAATCACGGTATGGTCATTGGGTACCCGTGAAAAAAAATGACTCACTGGCCAAAAACCAATTAAATCACGCTAGAGGGCGCCAGTAATACAATGTCGGCCAAAATCGATTTAGTTAGAGCTTATTTGGCAATTTTCGACTAATTTTATCAATTCATAGCCACCTAGATGAATACATAAAAAAGTTATTTTTGCGTTGCCTTGGGTATAAAAATTGACGATCGATATGTTTTTGTGTTCAGAATGTCATCCGGATTGAAAATATCACACAAAGAATATAGGGTGTAATTTAAAATTTCAATGATGACGTCATTTCCGGAAAAACCGGAAGTCATATTAACCTCAAGAGTATCCCAAAAAATGGCATTTTTTGTCTTTTAACACTTTCTCAAATTTCATTCGTCCAGCTTTATAAACAAAAAAAATAAACGTGAGTACCTATGGCGTGGGTCACCCGGTATAAGATAAAATACAATGGACTTCTTAAAATGTAAATTTATTTAAACTTGCACTTTGTCATGTAATATATATTTACCTACTATAATTTCAGATTTTGGAATGATGTTTTATCTTGTTACATCGTTGAATTGTTGTTACTTACATCAAAAAAGTTTATAAATCTGAAGAAAAAACAAACAAATTTAGTACAAACAATATCGCAACAATATTATATCGCACAAGTTGATTTTCAACACGTTGCAGCTGGCTGGAAAACAAGTGTTGTTTTGTGGGTGTAAAAAACTCTACGCCGAATGTTGCTCGAATATTTGAGAAAAACATAGGTATTACCATCGTCAAGGCTCCACAGAAAAATACATTTTTCTTGTGGAAAGAATTTTTTTTGGGTCCGTACGAGATGTCTTTTTGTTTTGACCACAATATCTTGCTATGGAGAATGCACGTGTTTGTTTTCGCTGCATTATAATTGTAATAATAATTTATTTGATAATAACTTGTTCGATCATTTCCAGTTGGTTTGCCCAGTTGGGGTTTCTATATGAATTTTAATATCCGATCGTCAATTATTGTTTTCCTCTTATGACGTCATCGACATTTTTTTAAAGACAATACAATACTTTTTTACTGGTCTTTAGATCTTTTAATACTTAATGATATCGTGCAAATATTAGCCTTATGTAAGAACATTTGAGACAAAAAAAGCAAAATTATGAAAACATGGTTTGTGAATGGAAAGTGACGTTTTCGATCAATAATTTCTTTACGCTGAATCGTATTCATCCGGCCATGAAAGTTCCATACTAATTCAGATTTTTTGCAAATGTCAAAAACTTTTATTTCGATTTTTATAATTTTAATCTAAATTTTAGCCATTCACTGCATGAATGTTGACGTATTTTATTTTCAGGGACTATTAAAATACACATTACACCGCTTTTGCATTTACATATAGTTGAAATGAAATCCTTTACAACCGACAATATAAATAAATCGGACATAAAACAACACGTTCGTTCGGGTAAATTAACACATTTCAAACTGAAATGAACCGAATATGACCATTAAAACCACCATTAATGCTCCTGTAAAACAGCAGCTTTTTAATAACAATAGCAAGCGTAGCACAATGCGTTTCATATTCTAATATCTATTTAATGTAAATCACTCATGGAAAATGAATTGTATACTTCTACATTGGTTAACTTCATCTTATCGTAACACTAATTACGCAAGTTTTTGACAAGTTAAACTTATAAAGTGCACCATCATCAATTTTCCAGCATGGGGCTTTCCTTTTCTACTCAAAACCGGAGCCCTTTTAGGAAGTTTCACGTACACAGTAGCAATTATGTTACTAGCACCCCGCGTCGCTGGTACGTTAAAACTACTTGTCCAATTAATCTCAACCATCACAAAGTTCCAAGAAAATTTAAAGTCAATATCTCTTTAGTCTACTAAAACCTTGTGATATGGAAAAATAGAATAAAATGAAACTCCAGAGAGAGCAATGCCGTAGACAGGGCATCCAAAAATTATCCAGGAGACTGGGTTTGCGAACAAACGAACTGACAAACAAACGAAGGACTAAAGAGTGGGTACACACAGGAGTCTGTGATTTACAACATGTGCGTTGTATCGAACTAGCTAGATAAATAAAACTGGTGGATTTTGTTGTCCCCAAAGGATTGTACTACTGTGACTACTACTGGAAATGTTTATTTTTCAAGCAACGTGCTTTTCGTTTTGCCCTTATTGAAACTTTTAGGTTAAGTCAACTGTAACTAAATTCAATTTCTCTGCTATACTCCGTTATACTCTGCCTTTACGATAATAATCACAGTAAATGTCTCAAAAGGATTTTCTGGTCGGCAGAAAATTACCATATCAAACATAATATCAAACAAAAGAGAATCTGGTTAAAGATCGAATTGTGGCTTTAATGGCAATGAGAGTCCTTCAGAAGTCATTCTTAAGTGTAATCAGATTTAAGCTTACCATGAAAGCGGATAATTCAAGGACTGGTAAACTATATAAAATTGCCGTAATTCAAGTTGATTGTCGTATAGGTTAATTGGATAGGAAATGCTTTCTCTCGGACATAAATAAACATATTATATGGACAAATGGAGTTATAGAGTAGAAGTAAGTAAAAGTTTGTCTGTATATAGCCATATTACTGTAATATAGGCGCGCATACCGTGAAAATAGCTGTAGAAAGTAGAGAACGCTATATTATGTGAGTGTTACAGTTTGTTTCGAAATCTGTTTGGGAGTATATGAGAGTAGTATAGAAATTTAAAAATTAATGGTTTGATTACGTCTATTGTCTTTAAAAA
This sequence comes from Aphodius sticticus, assembly GCA_963966075.1. Taxonomy (NCBI): domain Eukaryota; kingdom Metazoa; phylum Arthropoda; class Insecta; order Coleoptera; family Scarabaeidae; genus Aphodius; species Aphodius sticticus. The sequence goes on along the minus strand of OZ014506.1, from coordinate 100,757,536 downwards.
GTGTGATATATTCGAGTTAATCTTGTTATATTTTTTATTCAACAAACTTTATTCTTTACTTTTTCTATTATTATTTCAAATTCCTGTTTAAAAAAAGTTTTTAAAAAACGTTTCAAGTGATTTTGCTTTGGTTTTATTGCTATAGAAGCCAATACTTCTTGCTGCTCTCTGAAATTTAGTAGAGAATTTTTGTATGTATGTATGTTTAACCATTGACCATACATATTTTACAACTTCAAGGGAAAATGGTTAATTACGTAAACTCATCAGTAATGTAGAATCAACTAAAGAAGCGAATGATAATTAATCCAGGTAAGGACAATTTTTGGAAAAAGCACCTTCGCCTGGATTTGAACCAGGAACCCTTCAATTTCCGGTTGACTGCTCTCCCATTTGAGCTACAGAGGTAGTGGAAATTTATAGGTTTTATTTGTCACTTCAGGATTTGCAAGCCTAATAGGTGTCACGACGGGTTTGTTTAATTCGAAATTCGGCTTGCAAATCCTGAAGTGACAAATAAAACCTATAAATTTGTATTTTCTATTATTTAGCTGTAATGTTTGATAATCCGAACAATTTGATAATCCGAATCACCTTCCGTCCCAATTAGTTCGGATTATCGACGCTCTACTGTACTACAATACTACGTCCTAAAAATTTTTACTTTATCATACGCAGTATGTAAAGTATTGTAATCGTGCCAACAAATTTTTTTCAGATTTTAGCGGAAATATGTCTTTTTGAGTCCCCTGAAATTTTTGACCAAGATACAAAAAAATGTCTGTGTGTGTGTGTGTGTGTGTGTGTGTATGTGTGTGTGTGTGTGTGTGTGTGTGTGTGTGTGTGTGGATGTGTGTGTACCCGTTTTTGTGGCGACGATTCCGGAGAAACTACCAAAGGTATCGGGACGAAACTTCATATTTAGAAGTTTCATAACCAAACTTAGAGCTGAAAAGCTTTCTGTTGAAAAGGGTCTCAAGGAACTGGAGGTTTAGTCTTAGCATTTTTAAAAGATTTTGCAAATAAGCCGCCACTTCTGGAATTTCGTCGAAATAGTTAAAGAATAAATTAAAGATGAGGAAATTCTGAATAAATTATGACTATGACATTTTTTGGTACAATCAATAGTTTAGCTGCATGAGCAAATACTATTTCATCGAGATCGGTCGTACTGCATTAAAACTACTAGTCCGGATTTGTCAGATTTTTTGATTCTAATGACAGTAGGTAGTGTCAAACGCTAATGTTTTGACAATAACTGCAATAACAATAAGCTGCGTTCGGATATTGTACACCATTACACTTTTTACACCCAATAACACGTAAGTGTCATTTGGACGGTGTACCCAGTGTCAACGGAGTACAATATCCGAACGCAGCTTTAATCGACATATCTGTCTAATTCCACTAGTTTTATTTTAATGCAGACATGGGCAATCGCGATCAAATAGAATCCTCATGCAGCTAAACTATTAATTTTATATATAGTGTGATAAAGTCATGTGCCTGGCCAAATCAGATTTTTTTTAGAAGATTTTTTCAGAAGTTAGAAGATTAGGAAATAATGAAAATCTTTCTAAATAGCGTCTAGAATAGTGGATAGAACTTATTTCGTAAAAGTAGTTTTTATTGCATGAAAAGTAAGTTTTCTTTTTGTAAACAATTAGCTGATTTGGCTCAAAATACGTAAAAGTTTAGTGTTTTTTTCTCAGATATTCACATTCACAGAATCTTAAAAGCAATGCACCAGAATAATGCTAAAGAATGCACAAATTTCGTTTTATAGAGGATTTTTGATAATTTTGTTAGACAAAGTTTCTGAAAAAAATACTAAAGATATCCGACAAGAAAAATGATATCAGCATTAAATCAAAGTTCGCAACCTATTCTCTATGACATTTCACATTTAATTGTAAACAACTGATACTTTACTTTTGAGCAAATTTAAAATTTATTGTTTTTGTAACAATCATCGCATAACTTTATCATACTATACAGTAGTGTCAAACTGTGTCAAACTCTGATGTTTTGACAAGACTGTCAATAGAATCAAAATATCTGTCAAGTCCTAGCTAACTAGTTTTAATGCCGCACGAGCGATATCTATGAAATAGAATTGGCTCATGCAGCTAAACTATTAATGTTACCAAAAAATGTCATAGACATAAATTATACAAAATTTCCTCTACTTTAATTTATTATTTAATTATTTTGACGACATTACATAAAATGAAAAATGCTAAGAGGAAACCTCCTGTTCCTCTGGACCCTTTTGAACAAAACTTCTGTCAGTTCTAGGGTTAGTCATGAAACTTCTAAATATGATCGTCAAAATATTATAATATGCATCACCCCATAAATATGTGTTTAAATATGAAGATGTTAAATAATATATGCATTTGATGCATTCTGATACCTGGAAAACAAAAATTAAATAAAACATATAAATCAAATATATAATTCAAAATAGCAAGTATCGATAATATTGATAGCGAATTCCGATAAACCGGAAGTGGCAGGCCCCTTAAGGGTCCTTTAGATTAAAAGTTCAGATTGTAACATTTTAGATTTGAGTATATTCTAGTTCCAAAATTTCAAATACAGTGTGTTCTCAGATTTTTATAATTGTTCTCATTTTACTTCCAACTTTTTTGTTATTTAGAGTTTTCATGTGACAAGTTATCAACTTGATCTATAAGTGTAGTTAAATGCTTATGTGAAACAGCCTGTACATTACGACCTTTTCAATTGTTGTACAAATTTAGACAATATGTATTAACATTTCTATTGTTTGAAATTGTTTGCTTTTTACCTTAATATAAAACTGTTATAACCAATCAAGTGTCAGAATTTCTACAAATTACCATACAAATTGCTAACACTTTGAAATATACCTGCAGTAAATAAAGTAAATCAAGTCAATATAATTTGAAGGAAATTCAATACGTCCTCATTAGCACTGAGAAGATTAGTAAAAGCTAGGGTCGCCAGCATTTCAGAGTTCCTGGAACCTTTGAAGGAAGGAGTCCTTAAAGCAGTATTAAATCTAGCTCCTGGAAATAATCTCTTTTAATTAAGGTAAATTGTCCTCTCAAGGATATTAAGAAGTTTGGAAAATAATAAAAGACTATTTTGTCTACTGACGAGATTTGCAAATAAACGGTTCCAATAAGCGTCCCAAAAAGGTAAATATCATTTCAAGGTCACCATTTAATAAACAAGTAACAAATTCATATACATTACCAACGCACTTAACCCAGATCGCCCCCAATTAACAACTAACACCCTCCCACCCCAACCATACACAACAACGTAATAAGTAATAAACCCACAACATACCTCCGCAATATATATCACAAGTACGGCATCCGCGGCTTCCTCCGGTTTCATGCCGTCAATTAAACTAGTTAAAGTGTCCATTAGATAACTTTGCTTCTCCCTCCTCACGGTCGGGATACCCAATACTATCGAGACACCGGATCTACCCTTAGACATTAGATAACCGAGTTTTAGGCTACTAGGATCGTCCAATAGGTGCGGAAGGAAGTGGTATGTTGAGGGAAGCCGTAACATGTACGGCGGATTTAAACCGTTCGCTGCGTTCATGCCGGACATGTTCCTCAGCAGCTGTTTCACTTCCGGTTTAAGGGATGGCGATGTAACGCCGAAAGCGGTGCTGTTCTCGATCGGCACAAGGAGCTGGTTGATCCTGTGCGTTAGCTGTTGAAGGTCCTCCTGTTTGTCCCTGTTCATCGAGTCGAGGTATTGTAGTTTTACTTGGAGTTCGGCTAGACGTTGAAGGAGCATCTGTTCTGATCCTCCATCTGAAATAGAATAGTGGATTTAGAAAGACGCACTATAGACCATACAGTTATGGAAGGTTTCTGAGACGATTATGTTGCATTTTCTAATTATTAAAATATCTAAAACTTAAGAAGAGCCAAAAGAAGAGTGACCCCTTATTTGGAAGATGCTATTTACTGACCATTGTAATGTAATAACCTAAGAAGGAAAGTAAATATTACGCAGAACAAGCTTATTTAGATTATAGATTCTACACCACTGCAATTCTATAGTGAATTTCTATAAATTAACCATATTTGTGGATATTACTGTAGAGAATTTTTATAACATGTAAGTATAATTAAATCCCAGTTTTGTAAGTAAAGAAGAAAGGAAAGAATGTTTTTGTTCAAAGTTTTCACTCCAAGCTAGCTACGTTTTTATAGTATTTAAAATTTTATTTTTTCTGAAATAGAACTCAGGTGGTGTATATAAGAAAGAAATCTAGAACTCATATTTGTGTCAAGGAATTTTTTATCGAGAATTTTAACTATGTAGTAATAGTTCCAAATTGACAAAAAACGACACATAGGTGCATAAACTATAGAAAATACCAAAATTCAAAAATACATACAAATTCTAAAAACGAAACACGATAATGAAACAGAATAACGTACAAACTTGAAAAAGCTTCACAGTTTATGTTTTACGTACGATTTTCTAATGCCTTGAAACTTTATATTTAGAGGTATTGGGACAAATACTAGTTAAAGGCTAATAAATAATTAATTTAATTATATTCCTTTTTTTCCCGTGTTGTATTTTTATTCTTTCAGCTTAGAAATTAGTTTTTGTCTACAAAGAGTATTGTACGTATTATTCATTTCTAGTATGAAAAAGTTTTCAATAAATATACTAACCAGTAAATTCTGACTAAACAAAACAAACAAAAATAAAATACATGTGAAGCAATGGGCAAATGTTTATCATTACAACAATAATAACTAAATAAATGTAACTTACTTACATTAATACACAATTAAAAATAATAAAAATCAGAGCAATGAACAAATGAAGAAATATAAAACAAAAGGAAATAAAAAATGTAAACTCAATTCTGAAAATTTTATTCTTAAAAGCTTTACATCGACTTGTCTTTATTTCTATTTCTTAAGAAGTTAGAGCCGTTTAAAATACGGTTAACATTTTTTTTAATGATAATATTTCAAATGGCTGTAACATTCTGTAACTTAAGGAAATCAAAAAACAAAAGTCCATATGAAACTTTTTACTAAGTACAACATTTACTATCTGCAAATTTTGTATAGAATCTATACAATTTTATAATGAATTTTCTCTCTGTTGGCAAGCATATAGGTATACATTAGATTGGTGACCGAAAGCAGATATTTTTCAAATATTTCCAAATGGTATCCTACTTTTTAGCCCCACTATTATGCTAAACCACCGATATCACAGAAGAAAAGCTATTATTATGAAAGACATGCCTATGGGAAAATCAACAGTATTGGAAAAATTAATGCGAAAATTTCAGTATTTCAGACAACATGTAGATGACTAAATAAATTTAGAAAAGTTCTGAGGACAATAAAACCATGTTCAGTTGGGGAATTTTTTCTATTTATTATATATCTAATGTTGTATCTGGAATATGAAAAATATTAAGTAAATTCATGACGTTTTATGATTTTCTTATACCTAATATTTTCCAGTTTTTGCTTTTTTTAGTAAGTATGTTTTTACTTTTTCATACATGATAAACTATTGAAATCGTGCAAAAAAGAAAGGAACAAAGGAAATCTGTGTGTGTGTGTGTGTGTGTTTACTGGATGTTTACTCTTAGCATTTTTTAACGATTTTGCAAATGAGCCGCCATTTCTGTAATTTCGACAAAATAGTTAAATAATAAATTAAAGTAAGAGGAAATTCTGAATAATTTAAGTCTACGACATTTTTTGGTAAAATTAATAGTTTAGCTGCATGAGCAAATTCTATTTGATCGAGATCGGTGGTGTATGCATTAATATAAAACTAGTTAGCCAGGATTTGCCAGATATTTTCATGGCAGTAGGTAGTGTCAAACGGTGATGTGTTGACAATACCTACTGTCAATAGTATCAAAATATCTGTCAAATCCTGGATAAGTAGTTTTATTTTAATACAGACACGACCGATCTTGATCAAATGGAATCTTATGCAGCTAAACTATTAATTTTATATATAGTATGATAAAGTCATGTGCCTGGCCACATCAGATTTTTTCTTCATGGATAGGTACATTTTCTTGATTTGGACTGCAAACATTCAAAACCCGGTTTTCACCGGTTTTTTGGAAATGGGGAATATTCGAAAACCGTTTCTTTCAAAAATCGATGTTTTGTATAAAAATTTACTTCTTAAAAGTATTAGAAAAACGATAAGAAATAAGAAAACAGAAAATTATCTAAAATCCTAATTTAAAATTTAATTTATGGTACAATAAAATAAACCTTTTAAACTATAATTGGTATTTAAAATAAAAAAAAATGCAGGTCTTCCCACTGTTAACTTGATTGTCCAATTGATTGTTCTCAGAATTTGATCAGAAACCGACATAAAACTGAGTTATTTAATTAAAGCTGTGTAAAGCGAAACAAACAAGACACCGCTGATCAATAAATAGTTAAGTAATTTAAATGATTCCAATAATAAATCGTAAGTAACATTAAATTTGCAATATTATTTATATACACTTCAATCTAGCGTTGGTAATGGAATTGAGATACCACATATTAAAATTGTTTATAATTAAGTTTATAATTAACCAATTAAATAAATTTAAGGTAATCAATTAATAAGGTTCTACTGAACAATATTTTTTATTTATTCCAAAATTATTTATAAACCTAATTTTAATTATTTTCTTAATCAACATTCTTACAAAAACAACAACTTACAAGACGTCGCCCAACTAATGTGTTGTTTATCTTTAACAATAAAAAGTGATGAATTCAAATTTAAGTTAATTTGGTTTGTTGTTTAGAAATAATAATACCAATCTTCCCAAAATTCATGTCAATAAATATAAATAATATAGGTACAATAATCATTCTACCAGAATCAAAATTAACTCCTGATTGCATTAGAATAAATCTTAAATTCTTAGATTTTAACAACTTGAAATCAAAACCTGAAAACCTAATGAAGCAATCACTAATATTTCAAAATACGTACATATAAACCCACCCTTCTACTTATTATTATTAAACCAACATTATAGATTCCGCGGCGCTAACAAAACGAGGTTAAAAAATCCGAAAAACTGTGCGAGAAACTGTGTAAATATTATTATTATATCTTTATTGTTGTATCTGGAATATGAAAAATATTAGGTAAATTCATTACATTTTATGGTTTTCTTATTATGTTTTCGAATTTTAGTATTTTTATTGATTTGGTCCGCAAACATTCAAAAACCGTTTTTCTGGAAATTGGGAATGTTCGAAAACCGTTTTTTCAAAAGAAGAATTTTTTATAAATCCTAGTAGGTACTAAAAAATAGGTAGGTGTTTCCTAAAACTATTAGAAAAACGAAAAAAGAAATAAGAAACCAGAAAATTATCTAAAATGCTGATTTAAAATTTAATTTATGGTACAATAAAATAAACCTTTTAAACTATCATTTTATACTATTTATTTAAACTAAAAATGCAGTATGTAAAGTAGAAAAAGGTCATTCACTGTACGGAAACAATTTTATTTTAGTAGACGACTAGTTTCGCCCTAACGGACATTATCAAAGTCCACGTGCCATATTATGAAAATGCAGGTCTTCCGACTATTAACTTGATTGTCCAATTTTATCAGAATTTGATCACAAACCGACTAAAACTGTGTTATTTCATTAAAATTGTGCAAACCTCAATGGAGTTGAAATAGCATACTTTAAAATTGTTTATAATTAAGTTTATAAGTAACAAAATTAAATGAATTTAAGGCAATCAATTAATAAGGTAATAATGAATAAAGTAATTATTACTAATGCATTTAACGTAATTGCAGTAATAAAGCTAGTACCCTAATTTCAATTATTTTCTTAATTAACATTCGTACAAAAACAAAAACTTACAAATCGTCGCTAATGTGTTGTTTATCTTTAACAATAAAAAGTACTGCATCCAATCAAATTTAAGTTAATTTGGTTCGTTGAGTACCAATCTTGCCAACATTCATGTTAATAAATATAAATAATATACGTACAATAATTCTACATAATTCTACTGGTACATTCTACCAGAAGCAAAATTAACTCCTGATTGCATTAGAGCAAATCTTAAATTCTTAGATTTTAACATGTTAAACTCAAAACCTGAAAACCTAATAAAGCAGCCGCTAATATTTTAAAACACGTAGGTATATATAAACCCACCTTCCTACTTATTATTATTAAACCCACATTATAGATACCGCGGCGGTAACAAAAAGAGGTTAAAAAAAATCCGAAAATCTGTACTAAAGCCCTGTCATCACGTAGAGCTTAGACTGGCAGAGAGGCCTTAAAATCCGATGGAAAACCTCGTTAAAGCGCTCTCTGACGCTGAGCCTTCCTCGGTAATTTCCATCTGGAAATCTTTTTCTAAACGTCACGCACAATAAACTTAATGTGCTAAAAGTGTGCTACGTAGAAGCACCCTGACAGAGACCGCGTTACAATTACTCATTCCCCACCGTTTCTTTGCCTATTTTAATGCGTTATTTAACCCAGTTTTCATGCGCAAAAGGACTTGGGGAGGTTGATATACGATAGAAGTCGCGATAAATTACTTTCCGCACGAATGGGCAATGCAAAAGGCGAACGAGGTATAAAATGGTAGGTATGTATTTCGTTCGCGCGAGTATATTATGTTGGTAGTAAATGCATTCATCGATTGTGTTTATTTTAGATAGGTAGGTATAATGTGCACACGTCGTTATTGAGATTGAGGAAATTTATGTGGTAGACGGGTGAATTTATGTGGAAATAAATCGGTTTTATTTACGGTGGTTTGTACTAAAGCAATATATTGACGGAATAAAATTTTATAAGTACATTTTCTATCCTGTGGGCGTATCTAGATCGTTCTATGTAGATGTCTAGATCTAGATGTTCTAGAGATTTTTGTTCATTTCTATTTTTATATTTGTGAACATTTGGAACGTTTGTGCACGGTTAGAATGTTGGAAGGTTGGAATTTTAGTGAAAAGGAATTACACTTCGTATACATTTTTTCGTTTACAAATCTGGCAACCGAACCCGGTCGATCATCAATCAAAGAAAAATGGCCGAAAAATACCAAAAACAACTAGGTTTCCACATTGGTCATGATTTAAATAAATATTGTGACGTGATAGAGTTCTCTAAGTAGTTCAAAACTTTGACATTTCATTTTAAGGTTCAAGTTTTTATTTCAGAATATTTGACAAAAATGTCACGTTGTTTTTTTCTTGATAGAGTATCAAAAAATCTGATGTGGCCAGGCACATGACTTTATCATACTATATATAAAATTAATAGTTTAGCTGCATGAGATTCTATTTGATCGAGATCGGCTATGTCTGCATTAAAATAAAACTAGTAGAACTAGACAGATATGTCGAATAAAGCTGCGGTCGGATATTGTACTCCGCTGACACAGGGTACACTGTCCAAATGACACTTACGTGTTTTTGGGTGTAAAAAGTGTACGGTATACTATATCCGAACGCAGCTTATATTGACAGTAGGTTGTCAAAACGTTTGCGTTTGACACTACGTACTGTCATTAGAATCATATCTGACATATAATCTGACATATCCTGGCTACTAGTTTTAAAGGAGTACGACCGATCTCGATGAAATAGAATTTGCTCATGCAGCTAAACTATTGCTTGTACCAAAAAATGTCATAGTGATAAATTATTCAGAATTTTATCTTCTTTAATTTATTATTTAACTATTTCGATGAAATTCCAGAAATGGCGGCTTATGTACAAAATGTTTCAAAAATGCTAAGACTAAACCTGCAGTTCCTTTGGACCATTTTCAACAGAAAGCTTTTCAGCTCTAAGTTTGGTTATGCAACTTCTAAATATGAAGTTTCGTCCCGATACCTTTAGTAGTTTCTCCGGAATCGTCGCCACAAAAAACGGGTACACACACACATACACACACACACACACACACACACACACACAGACATTTTTTTGTACCTTGGTCAAAAATGTTCAGGGGACCCAAAAAGACATATTTCCGCTAAAATCTCAAAAATTTTTTTTGGCATGATTACAATACTTTACATACTGCGTATGATAAAGTAAAAAGGGCATTTTTAAAGTTACAGTAAAAACGTGAGTAAGCACATATAAATAAACGCTTGAATTTATTGATATCACAAAACTGGTATCGGTTAAAAGAAAAAAACACACTTGACACTAGAGGTGCCACATGATTTTTTCTTTATTGTTTCAATCTTCACGGTTCAAGTTTTCAGTTGAGCTTACTTACAGTATGCTAGTATGTCAATTTTTGCAAAGAAAAAAACACAAAAAGAGGAAAGTATTTTTTTTTATATTTTAACTAAAAATTTCTTAGAAGATAGTTGACTGAAATAAAATTTTATGCTCAAATATCAAATTGTAATACTGAATCTGGAGACCATAATTAAAAATTATAGATATCTGAAACGTTGAAATCAGAAATTAACTATTTACTTTTAATGCATGAACTTTTTGTGTTAATATTTGAAAGTTCGTGCATTAAAAGTAAGTATTATGTGTTTTGCAAAAAATCGCCCATTTAGTCTCAAAATAAGTAAAAGATATGAGGGTTTTTCTCAGGTATTTCACACAATCTTAAGGGGTTAAAAAATTTATGTCCATTTTTGAAAAATTAGTTAGGTATATAAAGAAATACGTCAAAAAATTTTTATGATTTAACAATTTTATTTTTACACAAAACACAGGTTACCGTTTTTATTATCAGTCAGTTATAGGGTCGCCATATTTTGTGGTGGTACTGTCGGGACATTAGTGACCGGTGGTGTGTTGTAATTTTAGCTGTCGAGGCAAAATCCAATTTCTTTTATTAAAAAATCAAGGACCAGTAATACACATAACAATTCTTAATCGTTATAGCAACTAGAACAACCATAAATTTTAGTAAGTAGTTTTATTATTCCTATTTGGAATAATCATAACGATAATTATTTCCTAAATTGAAGCCACAATTATTTTTTTTTCTTTGGTTTCATAATGAACACATGGTGACTGTTTTCGGTTTCATAATGGAACCTGTTGGTAACCATGGTTCCACGGCTACATATTATAACAGTTATTTCTAAATTGCTATGAAATTAAATAACTAAAAGTACAAAAAAATACCGTATTGCACTCGTTCTATAAGACATTAATTAACAAACTGCTGAAAAACTTAACACCGTTATATGTTTTCCAATTTCTAATTTACTTTTCTTTTTAAATCGATCAAACTGAAAAAATTAAGAAATTATCTTAGTGGTTCTTAAACTGGTAGTGGATGTTCAGAATTATCCAAAACTCTTAAATTCAAAGTTATTCGAAAATGAAAACGACAAATATCGTCATATTGGATTTGGTATTTTTACCAAAATTAAAAAATAACGTAAAAAATATCCTTAATTTGATTTTTTTTTATTTATTTCAATATCCCTGGGGATTTGAAAATACATAGGCCATTCAATTTGATAACTATCAATTTAGAAAAAACGAAAAACTATGTTAGGGTGGAAGCACACATATAAGTCATGTTTTAGACGAAAATGTTTTCGTCTAAACGTATTTTATGTAAATATTACCATAAAGGTATGATAGGAAATTTTGAGGAAACATAATTAAAATTCAATATCCATGACCAAGAAAACTTAGATCTCATCAAAGAAACTCCTGCTACATCCTCTACGGCCTCGAGCCCTGCTGAACATTTTATTTCAAATAACGTAAATCCAACAAACAAAAACACACTATCTTCAGGAAAAAGTAAGTCGGTAAATAAAATAACACCAGCAGATTTTGTGGCTGGCCCTATGGTTGAATTTTCAAAATCACAAACTACACAACGATAGCCACTAACTTTTTCATAAACGCTTTTTGAATGATGTAAACCAGTTGTCTTGCAAAAGGTAAAGAAAATTTAAGACCGGTGTACTGTCGCTTTTAAATGAATTGTTGGAAGAAGATGGAAGCCGAAGCCTAGTCCGTCATGCAGAAGGAAAGAGTTTTGATGGGATGGTTATGTGTGTGTTCACGAAAACAACACAAATAATGTTAAACTTGTTGATTTGTTCCTTATTAATTATAGCATTTAATAAATAATATCACTTTAAAGTAATATAGCCTTACTTCTGAAGACATGCTTAATTTCTATTTTGTATTATTTCTTTATATTTTTTTCGGATATTAAAATAATAAATAAAGAATCACCCTAATTTGGGCTCACCCAAGTCAAATTTTCAAATTTTGATTTATCTTCCCTTAACTCATACAAAAGGCACTGTAATGTTTTTTCGTCGCTTTTTTTGTTAATATGGTGCACACACAACCGTTTTTGTGGCTATATTATTTTCCTGGAGCATAAACCATTGCGAAACACCAAGGGCACGGACATACATCGAGCGTATAGCGGAGCGGAAAGCGTTTTCTATATGTTCGAACATACAGAAAACGCTTTCCGCACCGCTTTACGCTCGATGTGTGTCCGTGCCCTAAAGCGGCTTCGTCGACCGATATATTTTAGTATAACTACGATTGATATTGGCATTTATGTCAAACGTTTTTGACTACCTGGTTTCTCTAGAAAGCAAAAAGACATTTAGACAAAAACGTTTTTGTGTATACGTGTTTTGTTAGAGCATGACTGAAATATGTGTGCGCCCAAAACACAACGTCGGGTCTATACATGACTTAATCGGTGACAGTCCGCATATATCGGTGACAGTCCCGATATATCGGGTCGGATGGCAATTCTACTCAGTTAACACCATTAATAGTAAATCATAATGATATGTCAATAATAAGGTTAACTTAAGATCAAACGACAAAATAAAAACAAATGATTAAAACAAAAGATTCAACCATTCTGTATGTCAACCTAATATCGGCCTCAAAAACAAAATTTCCCAAACGAGACAAATTTCACTGAAAGAAAATCAGCGAGAGAAGGCCCAGAAATAAAAGAGGCAAACAGGATTAATACAGAAAGGTATTAAAAACAACAAAAAAAAAACAAAATCTTATTATCACAAAACTTCCAAAACACCGACCACTCCAATCAAGATAATAAGATTCCAAATTCGATTTAATTGCATAAAAAATATATGACAAATTGCTGTTTAAGATGGAGATGAGACGAGCGACCGGAGCGACATTGCGGGGAATTGACGAACCCTAAGTTTAATTACTTTCCTCGGTCCGTCGGGGTTTCCGCAGCGGCAGATTCATGCGCAATTTTGTAATTGGTTATTAAACAGAAGGTTTACGAGGGCTTAAGGGTGGAGGGAAAGTTTACGGGCCAGCCCACAATCCGCCCAAATCTTTTTAATTCGAAATGCTGCCATCCATTCCCGGATTCTGAGAGGATTTTCCAGTCTCTCAGTTTGTATTTGAAGGAAGGAAGAAATCTTGATTCGAAACGATTTTGTAAATAACTAAAAGCTGAGACGTTCTAGAAACCTTTTGAAGGTCTTCGAAAAACTATGAGTTTTATAAATCTACAGGGTGTCCGGAGAGTAATGGAACCCAGCTTAACCGTATATTCTTGATCTCAAATGGGACCGGTTAAACCAAACATCCCATAGTAAAAAGTGCTTCCTTAAGAAGTTATATATGTGTTAAAAATAGAAAATATATTTCTTGTTTTGCGTATATTTCTGAAAAGGAACGGCTGATTAAGCTGAAAAGTGGTACCATTAGGCTTTTGGAGACGCCAAACATGATAAGAGTATTAGGACATTTGCATATTGTAAAGGAAGCTGTCGGTACCTTTTCTGGGGGAATAATATTATGATACTTTTATTATTATTATGACTTTGGACGGGCCGACAAAAAATTATGATACGGACGTTAATTTTACATAAAAAACGTTTACCTATTTTATGGCGATAAAATCCACCGCTTTCAAGAAAAACGCAATTAACCGTACTGTGTATTTAATAACAGTAGTTTATGCAATGTTATTCTATCAAGTTACTATGTGTCAAACGTAAATGCATTTGCATGCATTTGTGTCAGTTTCCTTACGATACTGTATTTAATTGATTATTTTTTGACGTTTCTTAAAACCAATGAAATGCTTCTTTATTTGTCACAAGGGTAAGTTTCAACCAATTATGTCATTATTATAGTGGGAATAAATCTCTTGTGATTATTCTCGGGAATAATCACTGTAGCTTTTATTTGCCTAGCAACTGTCAGATACTTGTCAAAATAATTACTTAATTGTGTCAACGCGAAATGGGTGAAAGTCATCGGTTTAGTACCTTTTCTAATGCAGAAATTACAAAAAAGATTTTAGAAACTACTTCGAAAAATACTCTAATAAGTAATCAGTCTATATGGAGACAATTTAAGACCTTCACCAAAGAAAGAAATTATATTCTGGATCAATCTACTACAACAGCTACTCTGGCATTGATTTTAAAAGATTGGGCTTATAACATGAAAAGAAAAGACGGAAATGATTATAAAGAAGCAGTAATAAAGACAATGTGGAATAAAACGGCAAAATTAGTTCAAGAACTTTACTTTAATAAGTATAACAGGTCCTTTGATCCTTTCCATGATATAGAATTCAGAAATACTCGGAATGCAAGAGATGCAAAAAGAAAAATTTTACAAAAACATCCTGAAAAGCACAAACAAAGTTCTGTGGCACTTTCTAATACAGAATTGTTGCAAATTTTTAACTATTGGGACGAAGATACACCTTGTGGATTGCAAAGAAAGTTTTTTCACGTTGCATCGTATGAACTAGCTTGGAGGGGAGGAGAAGCTACGAAATGTTTAGTTCATTATTTTAAAAAAGAAACCGACATAAAAAGATTAAATACTGGCCGCATTGAATACAATCCCATCTTTACAAAAACTGCACAGGGTGGAGCACAAAGGTGCGCTAATAGTAAATGGTTGACTCCAAACATAAATAACCCAGATATTTGCCCTGTTCGTCTTTTTGAAAAACTAATGAGTAAACGTGAAGAAAATGTTAAAACCGAACGCTTGTTTCTTACTCCAAATCCGGCTTGGCAAACTCATGGTTTTTTGTATAAAAACGTTCCTGTGGGAATAAATTCCATTTCAAAATGGATGAAAGAATCCGCAGAAAAAGTAGGTCTAGACACAGTTACTAAAAAAATAACTAACCATTCTGCCAGATCAAGTGCAGTAAGTAACCTTTCAAAAGCTGGTGTAGGAGAACAAGAACTAATCAAGGTCACTGGTCATAATTCTGCAAGTTCGATTAAACCATACTTACAATTGAACCAAGAACATCATTCAAATATAATAAATAATCTTAGAGAAAATACGCAGGAGGAAACACTTAATATAACAAGCAATTCCAAATCCTCAATAAATAATGAGTCTCGAAATATTTTTAATAATTGCGTTTTTCATTGTACTAATTTAAATTGTTAATTCTTTTAATATATTCACAATGTGTCAACGATATTTTCATATATTGTAAGTAATAATTAATTAAATTAAATTTTTCAATAATTTTATGATAGTTTTATTGATCTTTTTTATTGTACAAATTTGTGAATCAAAAAATAATCTAGTCAAATATTTAACTCGAGAGTTCCATAAATTAGAAAATAATTTGACAGATTTTGTTCAAACTTGGTGCCATTTCGCAATAGCCACTCGAGCCCTGCGGGCTCTCGTGACTATTGCCTGGCAACAAGTTTTCAAACAATCTGTCAAATTATTTTCAATTTATTCTCACTCTCTTGTTATATTATTACTGATTATTTCGCAGTTTATTACATATTTGTGGTATTTTATAAAAATAAAAACATGCCTCGGCACAATTTTTTTTCAAACTCGGAAATGACCGATATTGTTGCTGTTTATGCTCAAGAGCAATTTAATGGAGCAGCAGCAGCGATAAGATACAGGCTGTTGTACCAAAACCGTCGCCAACCAAATAGAAAGCTTTTCCAAAATTTATTTCAACGACTGAAAGAACATGGAAGTTTTCGGGTAAAGCGCCATGCAGGACGACCAACTTCGTGAACCAATAAGGAGGAGGAAGATATTTTATTCCGAGTAGAAGAAGATCCTGAAGTAAGTGTACGGAAATTATGTGCAGCGTAAAGAACTGCTTTATCCATACCACCTCACTAACGAGCAGGCGTTGCAATCAAATGATTTACCATAAAGATTGAACTTTTGTAGATGGTTACGAAACAAACAAAATAACGACCCAACATTTTTTGGCCGTGTGTTATTCACCGATGAGGCGACTTTTACACGCCGTGGTATCCTAAACACACGCAATTCTCACTCCTGGAATGTAGAAAACCCCCATTTATCCAGAAATAAACATTTCCAACATGAATTTTCAGTAAATTTATGATGCAGTGTTGTTGGAGATCATTTGATCGGGCCTTACGAACTTCCTCCTCGACTAAATGGTGCATCGTATTTCAATTTTTTTGACAACGTTCTACCTACCTTATTAGAAGACATCCCTTTAAACTTTAAACCTGCGTACGAGTGTATGGTTTATGCACGATGGTGCTCCCGCTCATTTCCAGCTAGCTGTGCGAAACTATTTAGACAACCACTTTCCGCACCGCTGGATTGGACGTGGGAGTGATTATCCTTGGCCACCGAGAAGCCCAGACCTCAACCCATTAGATTGTTTTATATGGGGCAATATGAAATCTACTTTATACCGGCAAGTCAGTAATACTAGAGAAGATTTTCAAAGAAGAATTATTGACGCAGGAAATGAAATTAGAAATAACTTTGAATACGACAAAACTTAGGAAAACGTTGGAAAAGATGTGTTGAACAAAACGGTGGACATTTTGAAAACTTTATAAATTTATGAATTAATAATAACTAAAAATTAAGTTTCATTTTTTATAATGACAGCTTTAAGCAAATACACACAATGTTTAATTGTGTTTTTCTTGCAAACGGTGGATTTTATCGCCATAAAATAGGTAAACACTTTTTATGTGAAATTAACGTCCATATCATAATTTTTAGTCAAATAATAATAAATACGCTAATAATAATAATAATAAATAAAGTCATAATAATAATAAAAATATCATAATAATACTACCCCAGAAAAGCTGCCGACAGCTCCCTCTACAATATGAAAAATATGTCCTAATACACTTATCATGTTTGGCGTCTCCAAAAGCCTAACGGTACCACTTTTCAGCTTGATCAGCCGTTTCTTTTCTGAAATATACGCAAACCAAGAAATATATTTTCTATCTTTAACATCTTATACCTTCTTAAGGAAGCACTTTTTACTATGGGATTTTTGGTTTAATCGGTCCGTTGGACATCAAGAATATACGGTTAAGCTGGGTCCCGTTACTTTCCGGACACCTCATCTTCATATTCATATATATTGAATACATGTAACAGAAAATGGAAATATAGTAGACACAAACAATTTTCAATATAAATGGGAAGAAATTTAATATAAATGGGTCAATATTACTGAGCTGAAATTGCTATTCTGGATAAATAGCGTTCGGGAAATGAGAGCATCATCATGCAAATAGGGTGGAGAACCCAAGGGAAAATGTGGGTCGTGTGGGCGTATGGCATATAGATATACCATACATGATGTAGAGTCGTGATCGAGGCAAAAGGATGGGGAGATCGTTTGTAAAGTAATAAAAGTCGGTGGGAGTTGAATGATAAGCTGTTTCACGACAACGATAACCATTTTTTCTTCGGTTTAAACTTCGAGAACGGCCGCCGTGTGCCGCCCTAATGTATTTTATTTTAATGTCGCTTTTTGATGTGTTTTCTGGGCGTATGATAATGCGTTTAATAAAATATACGTTCGTTTTGTCGTAACAATGTTTACGGAAAAATATGTGCTCTGGAATCTAAAAGATAACGAATAGCAGACTATAAACACTGCATTGTACTTTAGGGGAAGTTTGAAAAGTCAAAATTGTTGGACCAAAATGAATGGGGTGTCAATGTTGGGCAGACAATATATTTTTTGTGGCGACGATTCCGGAGAAACTACTAAAGATATCGGGACGAAACTTTATATTTAGAAGTTTCGTGGCCAAACTTAGAGCTGAAAAGCTTTTCGTCCCCCGATGGACCTAACTATACCTATAATGGACGTAATTTTTAATTTCTCGAGAAAAGGTCATTCTTTATAAATAGTTTTGGATGTCCTAAAACGTCGAAAGCCATTGTTAATATTTTGATTTAACATACAGGATGGTTAGAAAACACGAAAGTGTTAAATTCGCCGAAGAGCAAACTATCGGCTTTTCGGAATTAGATCAAAAATGTTATAGGTAAAAGTTAGTTTGAATTAATTTTATGCTCAAATATCAAACTTGAATGTTCTATTTAAAATTTTACATCACGGACCAGTGATTGATCAGTTGACAGTAGTAACAGCGTATCCAAGCAATTTGTTGATAGAAGCTGATTGAAAGTATGTTGACTTTAGAGCAAAGAGTTTATTTAGTTCTTTGTTACGGCATAGGTGAGGTATCGTACCGCCGTGCTATTGAAGTTTTTAACAGAAAATACCCTGAGGTATACGTTTTTGTCAATTGTGTTCGTGAATTGGTTAAAAAATTTCATGCAACACGAGACGTGAAAACCATCAAGAAAAAAAAGCGAAATGGCGAAGATTGCATCATCTCAGCTCCTGCATCGGAGCTATGTTAGCTATTGAATCCCTGAACACTTGCCCAAAAAAATCGTTGAGGCAAAGATCTCGAGGCTTGAACATCAGTAAAAGCCATCTGCAAAGGATCTTATCAAAAAAAATTTCATCCTTATATATACCAATACTGATACACACTTTAGTAGAAGGAGATGATGCTCGTCGATTACAATTTTGCCTATTAATGGGAGAACGAATTATAGTCGATAGATTTTTCTACAGAAAAATTATGTTCTCTGACGAAGCGACGTTTACCACAAATGGAGTTGTTAGTTCCCAGAATTGCAGATATTGGTCCCAAGAAAATCCAAATTTCCGTATTACAACCAATTCTCAAAAATATAAAAAAGTGTATGTTTGGTGTGGGATTTATTACAAGAGAATAATTGGACCATACTTTTTTGACGGTACTGTAAAGCAAAACACCTATTTTGATATGTTGGACAATTTTTTGCTACCTACTTTGGATGAAATCAACTTACAGCTCAGGTGTTTTTTGGACGATTCTGCCCTATAGGATGGCCACCACGTTCACCTGATTTAACGCCGCTTGATTTTTTTTTCTGTGGGGTTATTTAAAACAGAAGGTGTATGCCAATAATTTTCATGATAATGTAGACATTCTAAAATTAAAAATTAGGCAAGCAGTAGACGAAATAAATGAAGAAACGATTAATTTGGTATATCGGGAGTTTAGAAGAAGTTTGGAAAAATGTGTAGCTGTAGGAGGGGAACATGTGGAGTAATGTTTTGTTAAATTACTTTGTTAAATATAAATAAAATATAAAACTTGAAATACAACATTGAAATTTGATAACTGGGCATAACTTTAAATATAAAACAACTTTCACCTATAACATTTTTGTTCTAATTCCAAAAAACCGATAGTTTACTCTTCGGCCAATTTAACATTTTCTTGTTTCCTAACCATCCTGTATGCTAAATCAAAATATTAACAATGGCTTTCGACTTTTTAGGACATCCATAACCCTTTATAAAGAATGACTGTTTTTCGAGAAATTAAAAATTACGTTCATTATAGGTATAGTTAGGTCCATCGGGGGACACACTGTATAGTATGGTAAAGTCATGTGCCTGGTCACATCAGATTTTTTAATTACAACATTACAAATGATACGTGATCGGGTGATCTATGACTGATTTTTATGAAGAGGGGTGTTAAATACATAAACAAATAAACACTTTTAGATAATTTTAAGGTTCGTATGACTTCCTATTTTTGCAGAAGTGACGTCATTTTCAAAATTTAAATTAGCCGTTTATACGCCCTTTTTTCTTCGAAATTGTCGCTGAACACAAATACCAGTACAAATCTAAACTAAATTTTCAAATTTTCACAAAGTTCGAATAATTTTAATCTAATATTTGCATATTTTCTTTTAAAAGCCGTTTGTTTGTTGCCAACACAAAATTTACTAAATCATATGGTAATTGCAATAATTAAGATCAAAAGACACAATCTTTAACAATTGATTCTGAAATACAAATGATTTTTGCCTCTATTTTAAAATCACATAACGTCCAAAATGAATTTTCAACAGAAATATACCACGGGTACAATAGGGACTGAACTTAAAGATGAAACCGTTTATATTCTACTCCAGAAAGTTATCATGGAGGATTCAGGTTTGTTACTGGTGCAAAAAGTATGGAATAATACTAAATAATAAAGTATGAGGAATAATTTACGTGACGTGGAAAAATTATTCCGGAAAATGTGATGCACAAACCGTAACTTTCTATAATATAATTTCAATTAACGTCCTATGTTGGAAAATCCGACCACAATTACGCGGAACAGTTTGTGTGACGCGCCAAAATTGTTCCGGAAAAGTTGCAAACTGCGACCTCGTAAAAAAGTAGACCGCCGGACAAGCCTGACATATTAATGCGACGGCAACTCAGTATATTCAACGTAGGGCGGTTTCCCTAATTAAACAACTGCCCTTCTGGCGAATACACTACGTAGTTCGAAACTATTTCGAAGCTTACTACAGCCCATGTCCACAGCAACGCCAGAGTACGAATATTCTCAGGAGGGTTGATCCCTGAATATTCCATGCATGGAGATAATACGAAAACGTTTGCTTAGGAATTCCCAGTAAGGTTTATAAATCCCTTCCATTTGAATGTCCTTGTATAATTGAGAATTAAGGATTATACTGAAGTTTAATACTGAAGTTTAATACTCAACCTACAACTGATAAGTATGTTCATTTATACTATTCCAGTGCTTGATTTTATACAAACTTGTTATTTTTTAAAGAAACAATGGGTATATTATTGCAGTTTTTTAAGTATTGTATCCTAATCGTTTTAACAACTTGTATTATAGGCTATCATAAACTGTTTCTGAGATATTGAGAAATTAATGTCAAAAATGTACATTTTTCAAAACAATCATTGAATCAAAATATGTTTTCTTTGGCGGAAGTAAACCTATTTTTAAGCCAAAGCAAAAATATTACTTTAAAGGAAATAAATCTCATCTTGTAAACAAATTTAGTTGTTTGAGTCAAAATTAGATTTCTTTAAATCAAAACAAAAATATTGCCTTAAAGGAAAGTAATTTTTGTTTGTATCCAAATATATTTATTTAACGTAAATAAATATTCTATATTAATTAATCTCTACAAGCAAGTAAACTAGAGTATTCAATGAAGTAAATATTATTATAAATATTATAAATATAAATATTAATATAAATATTGTTGGCGTCAAAGAAATATGTTTTGACCCAAAAGAATAAATTCAAACAAATATATTTCTTAGAAACTTTGTAGGCTGTGTAGGCTATCATCAACTGTTTCTGAGATATTGAGAAATTAATGTCAAAAGCGTGAATTTTTTCAAAAAATCATTCATTTCGGATAGTAAAAATGTCAGACTTTTCAACAGTTATTTTGATTTGCGATTCTAATCGTATCCATGTCGACAAAAGTAAATTTGATAAGTAAAGCAAATGAATAAAACGCCTCCTTTCGTTTGGCTTCTTTCATTTCTTAGGTACCGGTTTCGCTATTTAAAACATCATCAGCATATAACTTCTTAGATAACGGTCAGGTAATTAAAAATATAAGCGAACACCGTGTGGCATGGCGAGGTAACAATTGAAATGCAGCAGGAAGTTTAGAACTGTCTACAAATTACTTTAAAATTAAAAAAAAAACCCAAAATCAGTTCTGGATGAGTCTGTAGTCTATTCAATCAAAGGTTGTCTGGTTGTCATGTTAAGAAAATACATTCTTAACATAATCAGTTCGTTGTAAGACAACACGTACTTGTAATAAGGATATTTCTTTAATATAAAACGACCTAAACATTTGATTCAAGAAAACTATTGTTTTGATTTAGTACGTCGTTGTTTTGAAAATAATGTGAAGGATGGCGATAGATGGCGCTTTACATTCTCGTCGTAAGAGAGGTCTCCTAAACGGTATATAATCGCACAAATGTCTATGAAGCATCAGTGATTGTGCTATTATATACGTTCAATGTACCTGACGTAGAAATGCCCAACAGCTCTAATATTGATGGAAATAGACTAAAGACATTCTGCAATTTTGATTTACATAATCAATCGTAGAAGTTGTGATATTGAATTTCTTCAAAATCAACGAAAAAGTTATATACCACTCGAAAATTGTTTAAATAAAACGTTCAAAAACGTTAAATTGTTTAGGTTGATCCAACGTTCTGGCAAACTAGATCGCCTGACTTAAACCACTTATTTCTTTCTGTGGGGACAAATTGAGAAAGAAATTTAGCTAACATGACGAACAGAATAAAGGAGCGTTAAAATTTGAAATATTTTTTCTAGAAGCCATGGAAAATAAACGATTTCCACCGAGAATCTGAAGTTAGACTTAAAGACCCGATAGGGCTGATCTTATTAATTTATTATTTATTCAGTTTACAATTATCCATTTATTACATTATTATACCCTCACATTGACTGTGGTAGGGCATATTCACTTTGTCACAACATTTGTTCGTGAATGGGCAAAATCGGTTAACCCCATTTTTTTTTTCAAATTCCACACTAAAAATATTTATTTCTCTTACTAGTTTATTCTTATGGAAGTATTAGTGCCACGGTGGTATATGTTATGTATACAGAAAAACCAGCGTTTCTACAGAAAACACCACATTTCTATCAAAACACACCTTGATTTTGGTCTCTGTAGTAATTAGGGCACCCCCATAACCAACCAACAGACTCATTAATATTTCAATTTAAATAACTCATAACGTAAAACGGTAAAAAAAATTTAAATAACTTTCGAGTGGTACTTAACTTATTTTTCGATGATCATAAATTATTCATTTGTGTTAGTTATTTTTCATTCAATTTTTAGTTTTGTATTTTTTATATCTTAGCGTTTAGCGTTTATTCACGTGGTATGCCCCTATACCATTTTCCTCAAAAAATAATATTTAAACGAAACAAAACAAAAATAATGAAAACTAAACAAAAACAGTATTCTCTAGCGTCATAGTCAATTCCGAGGACAGTCCAACGTTTCAGAGTCATCTGAAAGCCCGGCTCTGAAATAAATAAACACGGATAAAATATGCACGTTGCATGCGCGACCTCTCGCGGGTAATGCCGGTAAAAACACGTTCGGCACGAAATGTCAATATTGACAGCTAGATATGACACGAACGGCAACCGCGTGCACCACAAACCCTCTTTCTAATTATAAAAAGTACTTATCGATAAAAGTGCATAGAGGGCAGCACCGCTATTTGATAAATCGAAGCAGCCACACGTCACAAATAGTCCGATTACAGAAGGCTGAGCTTGTACGTACTGTAACGTTCGTAACGGATGTCGAATTACTTCAGTCACGGTAATTTTAACGATCATTGTATTGCTGTGGCACGAATAGTGTTAATAGAATTTGAGCGGTTTCGCAAAGCATGTGTTGTTTCAATTTAGCGAGAAGCGGTATTTATATTGTAAGTATGGCCTAGATTTTCTTACTCTTTTGTTATATAGGTAAACTGTTTCGGAAATAATTTTATTAGATGATATAATGAATTTACTATAATAAGTAGTGATCAAATGTTTCGCTTATGGGTAATTTTCTTAATTAATAGATACTATATAGTTATAGATATAATATTATCTTAATTTAAACTTGTAGGGTTCTGGTTGCTCTTTGATTATTTTTTACTATAAAAACTATTAAAAGTTTGCAAAATTTATACAGCCAAACTTCTTACCTTAAAAGAATATTAAGGAGCATAGCAAAATACAAGGAGACGCCCATAAAGAAGGCAAATATTGATTTTACCATAATCTATAAAGCTTTTAACCAGCGTAAATATTTTTTTAATTTGATTAAAAGCATTCAAATTCCATAAAAATGTTAGGAGCAATACCGAAACACTGAATTTAATTTCAGAAGATGAAGTCATTAGAAGACTTTAATCTCCATAAAAATGCAAATGGCATTCCAATAACTGACCAGAATTCCGTAGGAGGTCATAATTATGCATTTAATTATCGGTATATTACGATGAGACGATCATGAAGACAATCATTAAAAAGTGAGGCAATGCAGTGACGTAAAAATTCGTCTGAAATTTAGGGATTCTGTTGAATTAGTATGGTCCTTGATTGATCTTTATAATTTTATTTATTTATTTTTTAGGCAGGACCAAAATCAAGAATATCTTTAATTTAATAATCTAAAAAATAAAAACGCATTTTTACCTTTCTTGTTTTACTACGTTTTTTTTTCTAAATACCAGAGCATTTCACACATTTGGTTTGCTGTACTTTGTAGAATCTAAATCTGAAAAAAAGCTGTAGTAAAAATTTATACTAGTAAAACAACCTTGGGCACGAGTTGATTTGAGATACGTAATAAAATTTGAAACTTAAAAAATAAATACCTCCCTAGGAAAGTGAAAACACCAGCATATAAGTATAAGTCTGAGGTCTATAATTTTTGTGAATGGAAAGTGATACGACTTCATTGCGCATAATAAAAGTTCAGTGCCTCAACAAATCTATCAAAAAATATTCAATATTTACTTTCCATTTCTAAAATCGATATTTACGATTTTTGATTGTTGTTTTGACGAAAATGTTCTTAATAAAGAAACTAACATTTAAACATTCAGAATAAAAAAGAAATTACTATCGAATTTCACAGAAATAAAAATCTCTTTGAACAATAACATTAATTGCTATAGTTATAAAACCGAATAAGTTACAGTCATACTGCAAATTACCAAACCCATTTTTACGTAAATGTAAACTAATATTTAAAAAAAGTTACAGTGTATATTTAGATTTATATCTAGTTTATTTACAGCCTAGGAGTGGGTACTAGGTTCTGTAGGACTACCACCCATGAAATTCCACAGGAATAACTTCCTTTTTAAATTTAGAAGGTCAACCAAGCAATATTTAAATATTTTGTTTATCTATGCATTTGTTAAAGCAAATGTCAAGCTCAGTTAGTGACCTTTGCCTGTTAATTAAATGCTTTTTTAAGGGATAATTAAAATTACCAATATACTTACTACTATATACATTAGTATTTGAACTTAGAACTATAAGATTTTATCAGTGTAATAATCACTGTTTTTCTTGGTAAATAGTTTAACATGCATCTATTGGCATGGAAAAATTTATTTATTTATTTGTATACAAAATTCACGATCTTCTTCTGTTCCCATCATACATAATATTACTACATTATATATTATTACACAAGTACGTCCTTTTATCTAAAATGAACTCAAAACTAGAAAAAGTCAAATATTCAAACCACTGACAATTAGCAAATGTTAAAGATAATCATCATGCATGATTTGTTTTTATCGAGTTTATTATTATTAGATATTACTGTTGATTTTATTCTTGTCGACTTTTATTTTACTTCTGCCAGGTTGACTTTGATTTATTATTCTTAAATACAACCCACAAAGTGACATTCCTGAAGCCAGACCAAACTATCCTCAAAACATTGACCATCATTATTACCAGATTAAACATGACCAGATTTATTAATATTATTAGTAATTTAGAATCATTTTCCATATTGAAAAAAAAAAAAACGGATCTGATTTAAAAAAAAATCTGATTACGTCAGTATTGTAGCATGTATTTTGATTTGCATTTCTAATTGGATGAAAAAATATCGAAGAAGATATAACAATGAATTTATTTCATACTTGCTACGACTATAAACATCCAACTGAAAATTTATCTTTAAACTATAGTTTGCAAAAATATTTCTCTGAGTGAGAGCGTTAAAGAAAAAACTATATCAAAAATACTATACTTAAATTCCCATTCCAGATAAAGAAGCATTTCGGCAGATATAAACAACCGACGATACGTGAACAAACATTCCCCATACAAAATAAAAACAACTCAAAGACCCAGAAACCTTATGCCGTACCCTTTGAAACGTGACAGGTCAACGGCATGCGAACACAAAATTTCGGTCACGTCCTTTTTCTATGCTCCCGACCCAGCATCTCCTACTACCATATACTACATCCACGAAGATCGTGTTCAAGTTGACCTACGTCATCGCCTTTGGCCGAGACCATCCGAGACAAATTGATTTATGAGATGGACCGCCCAACCTAGCAGACATTTTCCCAGATATTTACTTATGCATGCTCCCGCATTGAGGTTAAACGGCGTACTTCGGTTAACTGTGCTTTGTGGCTCTTTTGGTCTTGCCTATACCGTCTGTACCAGCGTTCCTCAATCGGGGTTCCGCTGATTTACTGACTACAAGTGACAAGATTACGTAAAATTATATGTTAGATAAAAACAAAATAATGTGTTGAAATCAACTCCTGATAGAATTATTGGTAAAAATCTAACGATATCTGTTTTCAATAATTTCCCCAATCCAAATGTGTGATAATATGAACCTATAAGTTGAATTTGCTGCTCATAATGGAAACACTTGACTTTAGGAGAAGATCAGAATTGTGGGTTGTAGATTTTAATAGGATCTTACATTTCAGATGAGATTACTAACCTATTGCCAGACAAGTTCTGAGCTTCTGTGACAGAAATTGTGGCGGTACCATTCATAGGAAATCAATTAATGTACTGAGTGACTTGCAATTCTAGGCTAATTTTTATATGGCTAATCACAATAAAGCTATAATAAAAAAATGTTACTGAAAAAGCGGAAAGAAACTGAAGTAAAACTCAAAATTTCCCGAACACATTTAATTAAAAAAAAATCCCATTTACAATGCTTGCACAGTATGCACCTTTTCTTAACTTTTCTTTTCACGATTAGGATTTAAAAAAGAGTAGTAGGAGATTATCATAAATTGTTCAAAACTCCCCAAGGAACAAATCCACAACCACTATTTTTTCAGCCCACACCATTTTGGCAGAAATAATAATTATTGGGTTATTGACATGTTTTTTGTCATTTATTATTTCATTTGAAATTGTTTAAGCAATTACCATAAACAAAAATATACGATGTTACGAACATATGTTTCCATTTTTTGCAGTAATTATTAAATTATCGTTATTTTTGTCATTTATTAACTAATTAGCTATTATTTAAACAAATACCATTTGTTTAAACAAATATATACAATGTTGCGGATATATTTTCTATTTTATAAAGGAAATTATTATTAGGTTATTGGCATTTTTTGGTCATTACTAACTAATTTGCACCATTTGATTACAAAAATATACAATGGTACGGACATATTTGTCTATTTTTTTGGAGAAATTATTATTAGATCATTGGCATTGTTTGTGATTAATTAACTAGTTTGCAATTGTTTAAACGAATACCACTTGTTTAAACAATGGTGCTGATGTATCTTTTTTGCAAAAAATATTATTCTATTGCTTGTCCTTTTTCTGGCCTAATTTGTTAACTAATCTTCAATTATAACCTATAATTATAATTAGTGTTGTAACATCAGTACTGGTTTGACCGATATCTTAAAACCTTCAAAAATACAAAAAAATCCTATAATAATTTTTGCCAAGAAATGCGTACCAACATTGCATATTATTGTTTATACAAATTTATTAGTTCAAACAATTTATTGCACATTAAGTAACAAATTACAAAAGCATGCCAACAATGTAACAATAATAATTTCTGCAAAACGAAAAAAAAAAGAAAAACATTGTACATTTTTGTCTAAACAAATGGTACTTGTTTAAAGAATTGCAAATTCGTTAATAAATGACAAAAAAATCCAATATTGTAATTATAGTTTCTGCAAAAAAATGTAAAAAAAATTGTCCGTAACAATATATTTGTTTAAACAAATAGCTTTGTTTCTGGAAAAGCGGAAAGGTTCAGTTCCTTTCCGTGACACTCAAAATTTCCTGAAGAAATTGAATTAAAAAAATTCCCATTTAAAATTCATTGCTAAAATGCATCTTTACGATTGTTTACAATTGTTTAAACAATTGCAAATTAGTAAAAAGTGCCAAAAAGTGCCAGTAATCTAATAATAATTTCTGCAAAAAATAAAGAAAATATGTCCATTACAATGTATATATTTGTTTAAACAAATGGCATTCATTTAAACAATTGCTAATTAGTTAATAAATGACAAAAAAAACAATAATTTAAGCAATGAATGGAAAAATATGTTCGTAACATTGTTTAGTTTTATTTATACAAATGGTAAATTAGTTAATAAATGACAAAAAAACATGTATATAATCCAATAATAATAATTTCTGCCAAAAAATAATTAAATCACGTAACTTTGTAAATTGTAAATTTGGAGAAAATTTTGCCTCATTTTTAGGGTACTGCAGGAGACGGGTGGGGGCGGGCGGTGAACAAAAAAATAGTGGTTGTAGATTTGATCCTTGGGAAGATATGAAAAATTTCTGATAATCTCCCGCAACTTTTTTCTAAATCCGAAACGTGAAAAAAAAGAGAAAAGAAAGAGGCATTTTCCCAATGTATTTTAAATGGGAAATGTGAGGTGCTCGGTGGCACATATTAACAGATTGGGGGAATCGTTGCCCTCCAGCAAAAGAAAATTGCGAGGTATAAATTTGGACCACCCTAGCGTACACATATTTACTTGGGTGTTTATTCTAACACTTTATTTTCACAACGTAAATGTCATTCTGAGTAAAATATTTTCTTCAGTGCCTTAAAAAATATAGTCGTTTAGAATATTACCAAAACCGGATTTTAAACATTAGAAACTTTTTTAATTATTTTAAAAAATATTTGTATTCTTCGTATTTTGCATTTGAATTATTTTTCTTACTTTGGTAATACATACTTCTGAAGGAAATGACAAGAACGAATAAGTTGATACACAGGGACATACACAGAAAATGAATGTAATA
Source organism: Aphodius sticticus (assembly GCA_963966075.1). Taxonomy (NCBI): domain Eukaryota; kingdom Metazoa; phylum Arthropoda; class Insecta; order Coleoptera; family Scarabaeidae; genus Aphodius; species Aphodius sticticus. Next base: position 100,728,440 of record OZ014506.1, on the reverse strand, counting down.
AACTACAACAAAAAATGCTGTAAAAGACAAATTTACATCGCTAGTCATTAGATACCAGCTGTAATGATGTATTTTTTACAGAACGCACATACTCCACATACATATTCCTGTGAAAAGACAGCATTGTCACCATTATTCTACAGAATAATTATGAAATGTCACTGGAAATCTGCTGCAATATCACCGCAGAAGTAATTTTCAACCATTGAAGAGCGTTATAGTACAGAATTGATTGCTGATTATTTCATACAGCAAAATTGCTCTACACATTTTTCTCTGTGTATCTTTTCTATATTTTTTTTGAATAATATTGGGAAGAAGTGATGGACAGTGTCTAATTTTCTTTTTGTTGGTTTCCGCCAGGTTTCAACTATTTCAAGGGTTCCGCAAGAGTAAAAAGGTTGAGAAACGCTGGTCTATAGTGAGGCTATGAATCCGCCGAGCGTAGACTCATGGGAATTGTCCACGGCGAATAGCCTGCGCTCAAACCGGCAATGCATTACGAGTGTATATATTTTAATACTCGACTCACCTCAATTGGGGACGGCAATAATTCACGGAATTGCATAGAGATTGCACCGAAACATGCATGGTTATTAACAGTATTTCATCGTCGGTTATATTGGTGGTCATAGAACGTACTGATAGTGCCTGTGTGATTATCTTTCCGGTTTTATATGCGTGTTATACTGTCTATTGTGAATTCTACGTTAGGGTGCTTGTAGATTTATTACCTTCTACTTTCATTTTGTTGAATTGGAATTCTGCGTGTTATTACTCATTAAGAATTCCTTTGACAAGGGCTACAGCTTTGTGAGTATTCATGGGGTAACAAATAACAGGATAGGACGAAGGAAAGTTAAATGATAATAATACGACATTTAATTTACCTCACGAAATAACGAAAAAAGTTGTTGGAACTGTTAGGAAATGTTGGATAAGATACTTTGCAATATTAAATGTTTTGCCCTACAAATGGGATATGGTTGGGTTTATACAAGACTGTTTGAAAGAAAACAGTGTCTCGTACATAGTGACTCGGATTTCCCAAAAGAAACTCTGATTTTCTGATTCCTGAAATGAAGGATGTGTCAAGTTTGTGTAGTAATTTTGATGGAAGTTAGTCCCATGATAAAAGTTTACATAAATTATTTCGATTTTTGTGATTAGCTTTCTTTGTTTTGATTATTATGTTTTGCCATAATTGCAAGTTACACGTCAAAGCAAGCCAAATGTATTTAGAGCAACCCATATGGATTAATAATGGATTTTCTTGAACCAAAATTATTATTTCGTGGGGCCGTTACCGTGGTTGTCGGCCAACTAAATGTATTATACAATTTCCGAGCAATAATGTCATAAATTTGAAACTTGGATTTGAACTTCTAAATGAATAAAAGCATTTGGACAAGTATTCATATCTGTATGACGTTTGTGAGGAAATCTTGATTGTTAAACTGCCGTAAAAAAACCAAAAAATTCAACTGTTTTCAAAATTTGTTAAACACCGTATGAGATTATGAATGAAACATATAATTGAGAGGAAAAAACTTATTCCAAATTACCAATATGGTTTTAGAGAAAAGCATTCCACTAGATAGTCCATAGAATAATAGATATAATAGAGAAAGCATTAGACGGAAGGGTTATTTTCACAACAATCTTTCAGTAACACAAACTTTTGATAAGGTATGGCACGTGGGATTGATAGACTCGAAAAAACACATAGATGAATACTAGGACGCAAAAAAGGGGTGGTGTCTTGGTACCTATTATCTATTTAGTTATTTACGAAGTTCAAAAAGCTAGTAATAAAATAAATAGATGGATCAAAAATTGGGGGACCAAGCTCAACACACTGAAATTTGTCAACATTAACTTTACAAACAAAAGAATCGAGAACGACAACATGGTTTCGTATGTGAACACTGCAAAGTGCACTCAGCTCCAAAAAAAGTGACGCATTTAATTTTTGACCTAACTTTAATGTCTTATATTTTTTAAACCAGCAGGCCGGTTTTTATTTTTTACTTATTTGTAGGAAGGCAATTACCTACTTTGTCTTTCATGTTTTCCCGGTGAGGGTTGATGACAGCCCAAATCTACATTGACATTTTAAAGCAGTATGATAACTTATTGGGCAATAATTTTATATTGATGCAGGATAATGCCCGACCACACACCAAAAACAATAGTGCAAAACTTCTTTGAAGTTACGGGTATCACCACATTACAGTGTCCTGCAAAAATCCCTGATATGAACCCTATAGAACATTTGTGGGATGAATTCAGGGGAAGGGTGAGTTCTAGCGAGAGGCGTCAAGAAAGTCTCACAGAAATGGCTATACATTAGTGGAAGAATGGGATCGTATACCAACAGAAACGATAAGAAACCGGATTTCCAGTATGCCGAGTAGATTAGAAACTCTTAAAGTTACTAGGGAAGGCCATACACGGTATTAAACAGTTTTCCCAGTTTATAATTTTGTGTTTACAAAGACATTTTTAAAAATATGTATCCATTTATTTCACTAGAAAGCTGTTTATCGATAAATTCCATAAGTTGGTTATACGCAAGGTTAAAAAAAAAGCTGTAATTAGGACAATTTTAGAGATAACGAAATGAATAAAAAAACAAAATGCACCTAAAAGAAGCGTCTTTGATATAGAATGTCAGCACTTTCTATACCATTGCTTGATTAACACACAGGGTGAGTCAAAAAATAAGGAAAAAAGCATGATTCCCGTTTCTCCACTACTATCCAGGACACATTGAAAAAACTTCTTCCGCATTAATTGTTTTTAAAGACAAAGGACCTACCAACGAGTAAAAGAAAAAATAAAAATCGTCCTACTGGTTTAAAAAATAACATTAAGTGCAATCAAGTGCGTCACTTTTTTGGAATTGAGTGTATTTATAAATTATCCTGGACACTAAGCTGTAAATATACATTAAGAGGATAATAGCAGAGCTTCAAATACAGAGAACTGTACTTAGTGACATAGGGGAAGAAACTGAATTGATTTGGTTAATAAGGGATTCAACTTTGGGTTGTGATAAAAAGGCAAAAATCTAAGTCTAAAAATAATGTACTAAGGAATGTGGTTAACGCTCGTGGTATATGAGGAACATTGACCTGTACCGTGATCTTGGTGTCCCAGAGATAAAAAGACTCGCTGTCAAGCATGAGTGTCGATTAAGCCATCACATCGACGTAGAGACCCTGCAGCTACTGGACAACCAGAATCTAGTGTAAATCTAGTAAATGTCAACTAATTTTGATTAAATACTGTAAGAACAGAAATTAATTGTGCAATCCAATTGTTTAAACAAATGAATATCTGATTCGACTCGGAATATTTCTGATTTCAAACAATATAACAACATGTTACAAAAAGGTTAAAAAAGGATTCCACCACAATTAAATAAATAAATGTTTGATTCAGTCACATTTCCTTCCTTACAATGTATGGGAGCCAGAACGTGCACCATAAAATAACGATAATTTTCGCTAACTTAACTACACTGTTGGAACAACCAATTGCGCAACGAAATTGGCACAACCTCACTTATAATTGGTTGCACATCACTCGCTACTCGACCCGGCTCGTTACTCCAAAATACTTCAAACAAAACGTCGCTTTATTGAGCTTGCCTTCTCCGAAAGATGTTCACAGAGTTCATTGCGAACACACATAAATGTATTCCTGGTAACCTAAAATGTCACTTAACCATTACAACTGTTGATAAGAGATGATGAAGTGGCCAAATACTGTAGAACTCATTTTGGTTGTCACCATATTTCTTCTCAATAAAAGACTAATAAGTAAATATTTCGATATTTCTTCTAGTTACCTAGATCTATAATTTAGTAATATCCTTCTTTTAAACCTTTCATTAAAATTCAAATGAAATATATTCTGCTTGAATTCAGAATGTTATAAAAGCATGTCTTAGGAGCTTTTGCTCTACTTCATATCTTAAACACGAAAAGAAAAGACAAAACTTTATGCAATTCATTCCATGTTCTCTTACTTTGCTGCTTGTTATTAATTTATCTTTCTCTCTGTAAACAGACAAAAAAACCATCCTTCACAGGACAGCTTCATCAAAATTTCGTGTCTCCCTCATCGCAAAATTCGCAGATAGATGATATTTTCATGACAATGGAAGCGGGAAGCGCATGATCAGCATAATTTGTTTAATATTTACTCGCAGATTTTTACGTGAAAATCGATATTCACCGACGACGAACGAGCTATCCAGGATATTCTTCGTTCGGTAGAATTAAATTTCCTCTCGCCTTATATTCGCGCGAAAAATTTCGGATGCACACCGGCTTCCGGAATAAATCTGGGAGCATTTGAATCTAATTTCGCGCCCTTTTTAATCTCTTTCCGGTAGGATCTCGCAGTCCAAGTGCTGTAACTCAATAAGATATGAAAGCGTGCCAACACGTGGAGAATTTTATACATTTTTGCTGTATAATTCGTTTTTTTTTACCTCTTGATAGAAGTCGAAGCGATGTTATTGCTGGGAGATTTGATATACCATGGCTTGCCTAAAAGATTAAAATAACATAAGATAATTACCTTTATATTGCGTGTAAACACAGAATATTTAGAAAAACTAGAAAGACAGCCAGTTTCACTTCTTAAGTCACCACACAAAAATTGTAATTTTTTTCTTCATTTTCATCGTTATGGGAACACCCGGTACATGCAACGACGAAGGAGGTTAGAGTTTTGTATTTAATGCCCTTAAGGGGTTTTCATAGTTTTGGCAACACCCGGTATATGCAAGCAGATAATTACATTCTATATTTGAATTTTAGATTTCAGATAGTCCAGAATCTTTAATAAAGAATAAAATTTTCTGTAAAATTGATTATATAAAATTTTCCCAAGTGCGTCTAACTTTCTGCCGGACACGGTATATAAAGTTTAACGGTAGAGGTTTACGACTCCGGGGCTTTTACGGATTTTACAATCTTCCTTTTTCGCAATTCTCTATCGCTGGCTCCTCATTTTACTATCATAATATTATTTGAATTTGCTCGCTCAGCACGGACCTTGTTCTACTCGGATTTTTATCTACTATTTTTGTCTTTTCTATCCATTTTTCCTTCGGTTTAAAATAAAATTCTGTTTACTGATCGAATTTAGCTTGTAATGAACTTTTCAAAACTAAATCGAAAGGATAAGCGTCTCTCGTGTCAAAAAAACTTCGCTTCGTCCTTTTGTAGTCTCCAGAATAACAATGACTTGGCACAAACTTTATAGTTTATTTTTTTGCGAAAATTTAAGCCTATTTAAACATCCGTAACATACAGACCGATGTAATCTTGATATAACTTGTGTGTATATAATAGTATATTACATTGCAAGAGCTTTAACTAGCATATTACGTACAAGTGGAAAGTTAACATACGAGCTGCAAAGCGGCCAGTTTTGTTATTTTTCACGAGCACGTAATATCCGTTACAGCTCGAGTATTGAACATAATATTACCTAAGCCCGACAATTACAGATCCAATCAATTACTTTAAGTAAAGGAGAAATTTTGCAACAGAAGTATGTGTATTAGGTTAGGTTAGTATATTTGCAAGTTCAACAAAAATTTATTTTATCTATTGCTAGCAGTGAACTCTAATCTAACTGGAAAGAACGCGCGCTTTACATTAGCTGGCGAGAATTGAGGCAGCCGCAAGCAAAAGAGACAGAGCGATGATGTGGGGTATGTGTCATTGTCCGACTACCGTAGTTAGATAGCAGAACGCAGTATTCATGCTAACTGAAGTATTCAGTTAGCTCTGAAGAAGCGAGCAACATGGTTCGCGAAACGTCAGCATTAACAAATCTTAACACACTGCATAACCCGGAAGTAGTTTATAATGTAGAAAATAATGTAGAAGCAAATTCATGTGCCAATTATCTCAATGAAAACTAAAACCACCCTCAAGTTATGAGTACAAATAGCCCAGCCTTTCTGTAGCTAAAACGTATTTATTCAATCGCTTGCGCCGGACTGTAACAGGAAAAGCCCTTTTAGGAATAAAAATAAACGAAATAAAAGATATTTTCCGTCAACCTTAATAAGTTTGTTGTGCCGAATCCAGTACAGGAAACGGTTGAACTGTAAGCTCAAACAGCACTTAAGGCATGAATAAGTAAACACGCTGACCTGAATTTCTGCAATTTCACTAACAATTTCGATACGACAATACGACAATTGGACAAAGCTTGCTTATAACTGTTCCGTGTAGGTATTTAGCGAGATTGGATACTGAAATTTTAATATGTACTTATTGCTCAGCGCGGCTATCTGGGATAGCCAGCGGCATTACGAACGGACAGTATTGTCAATAATACTCGAGACTATTACTAAGGAATGCTAAGTTATGAGTTATTCGAAGTATGTGATTAACAATACTACGTCTAACGCCTTTCTCATAATTAATTTTATGACACAACATATTTTATCCGAATACATAATAAATACTATAATTTAGTTACTTTGTTAGCAATTTCTGATGCATTTTCTTTGTTTCGTTATTCCCATACATTGGTGCTTGATTTGTACCAATCTTTAGCGTCCCATTTAAGTGTAACAAGACAAAAGACTTGCGATTCATACAATAATACTATGGTGTTCTTCTTTGCTATTGGGATAAGAGCGAACAGATTCGGAAAGTTGTTGTGCGCCAAAAAGAAAAAAAAAACACAAACTCTAGATAAAGAAAAATAGTAGATAAGCTATAGGGGTTCCGGCTCAACTTTATGTGTATTTTTAAAAAGGTATTTAGAAACATTATATATAAGATATCAAATACGAAATTATAAACACTTTCGTAAGATTTTTTTTAATCACGAGTTTAATTTTTATTAATTTTATAAACAAAAAAAAAACAATGCCAAAAGTAATAACAGAGTTTAACATTTCAGTCATTTAAGCATAACTGACCAATAGAAAAAGCAAAAACAAAAATACTAGTAGTATTACAAACAGGAATTTATTATCAAAACATTTACAATAAAATCTAACATTTTACTCCATGATGTCCATGACTGCGACATGAGTACAGAGATTTAGACACGTAAAAAAGTATCAAATATGTTACTTGACTAGTGTTTCCTAGCAACGTCAACGAGACCACAATTGTTAGTTTGACATAACCAACAATAGTTGCGCTAGTTGTAAATTAAGTCACCTCAATACGTTTACACTTTTTTCCGTCGATCTTTTATTTATGAGTCAGTTTAGTGAATAGGAAATCGCTTATTAAAAAAATTGGAACAATTTTCGAAACGTTGCACTGGCGTCAATCTATTCATAATGAATTGCCGAGAACTGTCACATTGGCACTTGCAGAGAACAGTGTTGCCAAATTAAAGTTTTCCCCTCTAAAATTTATTAATGGTGACTTGACGCCAGTAGATTATTTTCTTTGGGGATATGTAAAGTCACATGTCTATGCCGATAAACCCGAAACAAGCCTTTATTTTTATTACATTTATGAGCAATTTAAGTCATACATCATTAGATTGAACTGAACTGATCGCGACAATAGAATGAATATACAAGTATTATTGACACTTTAATACACCTATTCCTTGTTATACAATTTAGTCTACTTCCTCATCGATCAACTTTTTTAATATACAATGCAGCAGGTTGTGTAGCGGTGAACGCAGTTTGCGCCCATAAATCGTCGACGGCAACTTTTGTACGTCACTTTTTTCACTATTTTCGATCGTTAACACGATAAACGACATCTGCTCTATCGTAGCCCGCGCGTATAGCAATAACTTAACCCTGGGGCACGTCGTATAATAACACACTGCGTCAGTTATCGTCGCTTATCGAACTGCAGTTGCAAATAGTCGATACAGTCAATATCCGTGGGGCCGATCTATCGGCGATGGCCGATAAACTCACCGTGTTCTCGCATACTCGGCGATTTTATCGTCGTATGCTAGGAATGACTTATATCGGGCCTACCGCTTCCGTATTTTGCTTAAGGTATGCCGCGGTTTATCTCAGTTGTAGACAAGAAAATATCAGAAACAGTTCAAGCGAAAACATGAATGAGTTGACCTAGAAGCTATCATTTCAGAGGGGCGTTTATCAATACACCAGTTACATGCAAAACACGGGCGCATAAAAGGCAGATCGGAGTCGAAACTATTGCACTGATGTGTAAAAGTAAGGTACTGTTGGAATATGTAAGCATAGGGCATTGTTACGGGATAAATATAAAATTCAACCGCGCTTGCTTTAATCATGAACTCAATTAGAGAAAAGAAGTTAATTTTTGACACAATATACTGGTTGATTTAATATGTTTTCACGGTGATTGAGTCAATAGCATTAATCCCGGAACAGGAGCTAATTTATAGGTGACATTTTGAGATATAGCTCTTTAAAATTGACCCAGCCGTTGTCAAGTTGATCTGCTTTTTATGCAATTGTGTCGAATTACTACGAACTGTCAACGCGGAGCGCTGTAAAGAAGGTTTCTGTAATAAAGTCCACAGACCGAGACACAGGAGAAGAGTACTAACAGCTCAGATTATAATAACTAACAGTTGACAATAACTACAGTAGCTGCCTATTGGTAAAGGGCAGAAATCGGCTGAGCAAATTAAGCAAGTATGTTTGTTTATACACAAAGACTTGAGTACAACGGTTCACCGTTAGATGGAACCACATCCTGGGAGTACTACAGACTCAAGACCGACGTCGATCTCAATAGCATAAACGCCCCTCTTAAGGGTTATGTTCTTTTTAAATAAAAAAATTACAGAAATTTCAAAATGTGCACCACGTTGGATGAAATTTGGGATAATTGTTGTGTTTATGTCACTCACGATACACAATACATAATTTTATATTGATTTTATCCCGTTTTCGCATTATAGCAACGCAAAATTTCGTAAATCGCTCGAACATTATAGTTTGATTATGGCTCACTAATTGAGCTACAAAAGTGGTTTTACTGAAATACGGCACAAATAGGCTTAAATGTGTGTTTTTTCCCACCTACACAAAGATAATAAACAAAGATTAACTTTTTTTCAGCATTACGTTATCACTTATTGTTATCAGACAATCAAATATTCAATTATTTCATTTATTTCATCATTAAGGTGTTACACAATATGTATTTTAAAAACGCATTAGAAAAACACAAGTTGCAGTTTATACTATTGGTACATGTCTTAAGCTAATAAACAATACGTTTAAAAGAACATGGAATAAGCATATTTTTCAACAAAAAATGGTCACTATTACAATCTAAAGGAACGCTCTAAAAAGTGTTCAAATATACAGGTGTCCGGCCTTTCTTCAAGTAAAACTTTTATAGATTTAAAATGTTATACTGAGTAAAAAACTGACAGGGAACTTGCTCTTTCAAATTCTTAAAAAGTTACAGCCGTTTGTACTATTACACCACTGTATTATAAATGAGTCTTTATAAATGACTTCTTTAGGTATCGATAAAAGAAATATGTGCATCTAAAACTTTTTGCTCTAAATGACATTTACTTTCGAGAAAAAAAAAACAATTTCATATTAATTTTGTTATTCTTCATTTGTTTATTCAATTTAGTTGTTTTTCTTTTTTTTATTTAATTTGCTTAAATTTTGTATTATTGTAATGGGTATTGATGACATGTCCTCTTCATATGATATGAATTTTATTTTAAATTTGTCTTTTGTTTGTTAATATTTCAAACGGCTGTGACTTTTGAAGTAGTTAAAGGTTAAAGGTAAAAAACAAATAGGTTCATGCGAAAAATTTTACTCACTATAACATTTAGTTTCTAAAATCACTTTTTCGAGGAAAAAGGTGGGACACCTTGTATATGCTTTGAATTTAGTCTATAATCGTACGTAATAATCGTAATAATCGTACGTGTTTTGAACAATATTTTAAAAGTGCCTATCAATCTCACCCACAAAAAAAGTCGCGGAAGACGAATACAAAAGAAGGCAAAGGTCAGTTATATTACCACCATTTTGGTTAATTACTTGTAATGCCTTTTACCTACGATCGTATGTATAATGTCCCTTACGTCACGGACTGCTTCACTTGTATATCGCTTATAACAAACATGTGCTTTTGGTTGTGCTTTTGTGTTTTAAACGCACGACATAATGTCATCACAACGCAAATGTAGATCCATATTTTCATATCTATATTTCATATCTATATGTATATTTCCTTATTTGATTATAATTTCCCTCTTGTCATAACAGTTCAAATGCAGTTCCCCACAGTTGAAAATTAGGGTTGCCAACATGGTCATTTTGACCCGGAGACTTCGGGTTTGGCGACCATTCTCCGGGCTACGGGTATACAGTTAAATTCTCCGGGTTAACTAAAGGTAATAATCATCGATGTTTTGAGAAACTGTACCGACCCCCGAAATATTTTTTAGAAATTGTTAAAATATAGTAATTTTTATTCTAATCATACATTTTGCAGCGATTTCCCTTAAAAAAAAAGGTTTTTTTCTCAAAATAAGAAGCACTCAATCTTCACAACAATGTAATTTTACTTTTTGAGATCATGTGAGAAACTTTGAAAGTAGCACTTGTAGTATTGTTAGATTTTGTGACATGTCTAGTGAACATTATTTTTTAAATTATGGAGATGACGACAGCGTAACTTTTATTTGTAAATTTTATTATTAGTTAGACAATATATTTACAAATACAGAGATATAGTTATCATTTTTGACTGACACATTTATTATAGGAGTTTATATAAAACCCCTAAAAAAAGAAAATTTAAAATTAGTTTTGAACGTGTAGATAATTACTTCAAGCAACAACACACGATCGCTTAAAAAAAATCTCTCACATCAAAATGATGCTTGTTTTAGGTGGTAATATTGGCATTTTGTCTCATGTTGATTGTGTCGTAAAACAATCCACAATAAGAGGCAGAAACGAAAAGCGGGAAAACTAGTAGACATTATTTGAAATAAATTAGTTTAGTTAGTATTAGCATCTAGATCTTATCGTTTTCTACACTACCTATATCCAAATTTCACACCAAATCGTTACTAAAAAGTATGTGTCGAAGCCGCACATTTTTGTGGCGGCTGTTAAAAAATTTAAACCCGTTATGTTCTATAATATAGTTATTTTTCTCCGGGTCAGCATAGGCGCAATGTTGGCAACCCTAGTTGAAATAGATATTGCGCGAATAACTAGCAATAGATAAAATATATTTTTCTACATTGCGATCGTTATAAACTCATAACGAAACCGCTTTCGGTGTCGTTATGAAAACACTAGATCACAAACTTTTAGTAACTTTTAGTTTTCCAAGATTGATGATATTGACGTCCAGTGTCAAATAAGGCTGACATCTCAATCGCTATTGGCTCGCGTCAATCGTATTTGTGAATTTTACTATACTGCCAACTGTTGAATATGAAACTACTCTAGATTGTAAGATGACAGCCGCAATTTTCGAAATTTATGAAAATTTAACGTCGCAAAGTAGGAAAAATAGTATATAACACTCGTCTTATAAGACGTATTGGCGCACTCGTTCCATTTGGGCACTCCTCGCTATGCTCGTCGTGCCCAAAACAACTCGTGCGCCAATTTTTGTCTTATAAAATTTGTATTATAATATACTATTTTGTTCAACTGTCAAATATACTAACCTAATGTAATAGATCTACTTCTGTCGCAATATTTCTCCTTTATTTAAAGTAAGTGATTGGACCTGTAATTGTCGGTCGTAGGTAAAATATGTACAATACTCGAGCTGTAACGCATATTACGTGCTCGTGAAAAATAATAAAACTCGCAGTTTCGCGGCTCGTATGTTAACTTACCACTCTTACGTAATATGCTAGTTACAGCTCTTGTAATGTAATATACTATAAGAAGTTTGATGGGAATATTCTAAAAAAATACAGAAATTTGTAATTTTGTCAGCGCTCTACTATTAGTGACGCGACCATAGAACTCGGTTCTCAAAATCCGTTGTTTAACCTTCTCCAAACCAACATCGTTTAGTATTTTTATGTAATTCTTTATTTATTCACATCCTGCACCCAAGTACCCATATCCTTCGTCAATAATGTGATGTATAGTTTGTTCTGCTAAGCTGAACATTTTCGGAGATATGAATGCCAACAGGAACCGAAATATGGTAACAGCTTTAGAAACGCATATAAATGGATTATAATCCACTTAATAATTATATTGAATGCAACTCACAACTAATGTTGGTTCGGTTTTGCCCTCTAAATGACAGATTTTGACGGTTTGTTGTATGATGTATCATTGGACAGCTAGAAGAGAATGAAGAACAGCCTAAAAATTACTAAAATTGCTAAAAAAATACAAAATGTTGCTTCTAATTAGATTTTCTTGAAAGACGTTAAATAAAAAAGTCAGACAAAACTTTAGTTCTAGTTGGTTTTAGGATAAGAGCTATCCAATTGTACCTCACATAGCCCTTTCCCCTATGCTGTTTCTAAAGTTCTAAAGTTCTTTCGGCTATCGTTAATTCGGCAGATTTCACACAGTTTAATAGCAGCAGGATTTGAGTTTCCTATCAAAAGTTGTTCCACTATCACTGCTCTGAATACCCTTTCAATATTTTACCATATACCCCAGAAAATATTGTCAAAATTGTACACTGGGTGTCGCAGAACTAGGTACGAACACTATCTTGCTTTTTATATGAGACAGGTATCTTCATTCTAATGATTCTGAGGTGACTAATAAAGATGATAATTTAACTAATTAAGATGATAAGAAGAAAACTTATTCTAACCATGAATCCAAAAAAATAAATACGTTGGAATTTTTATTTGCTTTACTTCAACTTATTCTAGACAGTCTAGACTCTTTACTTACTTTCATTTAGGATTATAACATTAATTATACACAATAAATAGTGGTTTCTTAACCAACCAATTACCGAAAGGAATAACCCTTACATAACTGACGTACAATATGTTATACGAAGCAAGGCCTATCGCTTCCATATTTTAGTTACGGTAGGCCCCGGTTTAACGCGGTCGGGATCTCAGGGTTAATTCGATTATCTGAGAAATTTACAGGCGGTGCACCTGACACGGGCCCCACCCGCGTATTTATTGCTCGAAAAACGGACTTAATGTGGATCGACAGAGTTCTGGAATAATAGGAACACGCCCGGATTGGCAAGCGAGTAGAAATGCGACGTGCGGAAGTAATAGAGTTCGATTTTAGCCCGCAGTGAAACGAGATTGATTTAGGGCTCGCTAAATATTTGATTTGAGTATGAAAATTCGTGGAGGAGGACTAAGAGAAATCCATGAAACGGAATAACTGTACCAATGGAGGAGATATCTGGTTTAGACCTGGAAAGATTTATTGGTTTTTATGTTGATCTTGTATGGTATTATTTTGTCGATTACTAAGGGTACGACGAGTGAAGTTATTTTAGTTTAATACAAGAATGAAATACTTTCGTTTATATTTTTTATTACACACAATACACCAGCTCGAACTGTAGCTCTTACTTTCTATGGAGGGAAGAGACATCACAATAGAGAAATGTAATATTTTTAAAGGCACAATGGGCTGGTACCAGCGACCGAGATGTGAACGAAGGAGATTGATTTAGTGAAATACGAAAAAGAAATTGCTTTGCAACAGAACCGACAGAACAGACCGAAGAGCTATCAGGTTTAATAAAATGTCCTTCCCGCTTAGCAAAGGCGCATTTTCTCGGAATTATTGGGTTCTTTCAGCTATTTTTGTCAATATGTGGAGGAGAAAAATGTCTATCACGTCACATTATTTTTGTATATCAAAGAGTTCTGACTTTTCGACATATAGACTGCTTTTAGAAATTAATGTTTAAAACTTGAAAATACAAGTTATTAAGAGATGAAAACATAACGACTCTTAAGGTGCTCCCACACGCAGTGCCAATAGGGGCCATCATTGGCCATCGGAGTGCTTCGCGTAGCGGGACCCAACTGTGCCAATGCACATCGCCAATATGTCGACCTTGTCCGCTTTATTTCATTCTGTTTTAGCATTGTACGTACTAACGATGAAAAGTTTAGTTATCTATCTATGTTTTATCATATATACTGCATTATTTCTGTTTGTACGTACTTTAAGGACAATGATGATTTATTATTTGCCCAAATGCCTGATTGCAAAAATGTAAAAACATGAAAACTTTTTTTAATATTTTGTAAATTTATTCACAATAATTATGGTTCTTATAAGCATTATATTAACCTTACAGTTACAATAAATTAACAAGCAATAAAATAATATTCTGAAGACAATATTGAAGTCATTATAAAGGCTGGCCCACGGCATAGGTACGTTTGTTTATTTTTTGTGCTTTTGACGCCGAAGGAATGAACGTTGTGTTAATAGACAGAAAATGCCAATTTATGGGATGGTCTTGAGGTTAGTATGACTTCCGGGTTTTCCAGAAATGACGTCATCATTAAAATTTTAAAAATGGATTCGCACACAATGGGGAGGCATACGGTATTTAGGTTCTGGGATTGGGGTCAACCTTATTCGCTAGGGTGGGGTGGGAAAGGTGAGGGAGGGGGTTGGAGGGAAGCGGGATATGAATCTCCACACGATGGGGAGATTACGGTATAGGGGTCCAAGGACTGCGGTCAACCCTCTTCCCTACAATCTTAACTACAATCAAACAAAGTTGCATTTATATAATTAACAACAATTAACTATTTATTAATTAACAATTAATAGATTAGTTTTAAGCGGCAAATTTAAATAATCTGATTATCCTTATTTTGATTATCAGAAAAATATCAAAAAGTATATCTGTTACTAAAAATATTAGGTTGATAATAAATATACCTACATAATATACATACACGGAGTTTTAATATCTATAATTAAAACTCCGTGTATGTAAGGGTTCTCAATTTTTCTTTGTATCTTATTATAAATAATTTAAGTTTTATTATATAATTTATATTTTAAATCAAAATTATGAATTCATCGATTTGACTGAAATGAATATTTATATAAAGAAACGACACAAATTAACAGGGTCCTGCATAAAAATATAGACCACTCAGTGTATCAGTGCTATCCCATCTTATTCCGCATTTGTTGCTTGAAACATAAAGAAAATAAAAATGGAGATTTTTTTAATGTCACGTGGCAAATATAAAAAACTAAATAATTTTGTTTCCTGTATTGCTGTATATTTGTATTCCTTAATGTATTTAATATTTTCGAACGTACTGTATAAATAATGACTGAAAAACATGTTTAATATTTAACAACCTTATTAAACAGTGTCCTCTTTCGAGGGTTCCTTTTTTAAGTTGTTAATTCTAAGCAACAATGCACTGCTTAAAATAATGGGGTCTGCGGCAACAGCAATGATATCGTCTTCACTGTTCATTTTTAATTCTCTACGGGACGCTACGACCCTTCTACGATACACAGAAATACTTTGCGCCCAATACCAACGTTAGCCAATGTTGGCGAAGTGAATGCGCGCACTACGCGCAGCGCGTCACATCACCAACGTTGGCGAGACGTTGGCACTGCGTGTAGGAGCTCCTTTACACAAATCTGCCACGCACAGTAGAAAACATAGTACAAAAACACTACCTCACACAGTCTCCTGTTCTTTGCATTAAAGTTAAAAGTTGAAGTTCTCATTTCAGCCTACTCTTCATTTAATCAATTGAACTTGTTTTGGGGGGTACTAAAAACTACAAAAAAATCTCATTTAAGCAGGTTTTAAACTATTAAAAAATTAACAAAATTTAATGAGACATGTGGTTTCTACCTTTGTAATCAGCACTGCAGTTAATAAGAGACAATGTTGACGAAGACAACTAGTATGTTCAAAGCATTAGTGAGTACAAGTTTACTTTTGTCATAATAATCATAATAAATAGACTTTTGTGCAAGAACGGTTTACAAAATATCAGATTATTGCAGAACCTGCATCAAAACGGTTGGTTCCACGTTAGGTAACTAAGAACTTCTTTGTTAAAAATGAATAATTACAGCATATAACATCGAACAAATGTACAGTAGTTGAGCTTTTAGACAAAATAAGCAATAACTCAAAAACAACTGGATTTAGTTTCGCTAATGTGTCCATACTAGAATTCAGTGACACTAATTGAGTGACTCATACTACACTCAATCTACAGTTAGAGTTAACTTTGGAGAATTGTAGTCGACCCCACACTCAGACTTCATTTTCTAATAAAAAACATCAAAAAGAAGTCCGACTACGCACACGCGAGTATGCACAAGTAGACATTCAGTGGGATTTAATAGAATTATATCTACCAAATAGTCATTGTCCGCATTGTTCTGTCAAAATCACTTACTCATCAAAACATTTGTTTGGATGACAGTTAGTTTATATTTTACATTCCAGGTGTTCTAGATACGTAGCGTTATATGCGTTTTTTAATTCTTTGTCATGTTATAACATCTTTTAGCTTTGATAAATCAACAAAAACCATTCCATCTGATGCTTTTTTCGAAAAAAGTTAATCCTGAACAAATTTGTAGATACGACCTCTAGGTTAAGAGGCTGAACTAAGAGGCTGGTTCAGCCTAACTTCAGGTCTGTTCTGCTCAGCTCTGGTGGTCCCCTATTGGTCCAACTATTCAAACAGTTCAATGCTCCTGTGGGTTAATTATTGAATAATGATAGCATCTTATAAGATTACAACAATCTGAATTAACTATTCTAGTGCACCACATCTCCATATTTATTATACCTATGCCCAATTTTAAACAATTGCTGCTCAAAGATAGACGTATAATTGGAGGACGGGTGATATCCTGATTTCAGGAATAACATTTCAATTATGTATTTTTGTGATGCGCCGCAGTAGTTCCACTTTATGTCAATGTACAATTTGAAAAAAGTCCAATAAATGAAAAGAAATAAAGCCACACCTTTGAAGAATCGGCGTCGTATTTTCCCAATTTTTCCGAGTCTGAACAGTGTGTCCATCTACGATGTTCTCGAGAACTAGTCGTCATTAGACGAAGATAATAGTAATGGGTCTATCTCTATCTACCATATACCACAAAAAAGGCTGTCACTCGCTAAAATTCACATTTATATTTACTGGGACAGATTGGGACAGATTTCGAGAGTTCTAACCTAGAAATCCGATATAATCTGAAAATGTAGAAAACTTGGGGACACTGCACAAAGAAGTATTCTAATCGAAATTAGGAGATTACAGAAAAATTCTACTATTATATCAGACATCAATCAGGTTTGTGCCTAAAGAAGTATACTATTGTTTTTTAAAATTTCCTTTTCAATTGTTAGGTTAGTTAGCAGAATATACATATAAACAGTGCTGTTTTATCCATTCTACTATCAGAGAATTCAAGCTCCAAGTAGGGTATGATGCAGATAGCGCATTACGGGTTTTGTAATTGGATTCAAATCACATTACGAGGAATCAAAATCCTTACGTACTATTTTGTTGATCGAAGAGGATTTCTAGACAAGAGATGTGGTTACTAATTTTCATAATTTCCATGAACTGACAATAAAATTATCGAGGTATGCTGAAGATTACCGATTTTTATCAAATTTGTTGGTAATATTACTGGAAGACGTCTATAACATTATTATATGAGAAATGTATAATGGGACATAGTCGACTTGTCAACCACTGACTCCAGATGTTTTTCTTCTCAAGTGCAAAGTGTATGGAGAATTACGTTTAACACAACAAACCCCAGATAGTATTGCAATTAGCCCCGAAGAACCGAACAAGCATTACGACCCGTACGCGTGTGGTCTCATGATAGCGAGGATCAACATTTTTGTGATTTTGATATTATAATATAATATTAATAAAGCTATATAATATTATAAAGCTTATGTTGTCTAATTGCCTTTTATAAATAATATATGAATTACAAATTGGTAAATAAAGAATACTTTATTAACTGTTTTGTTTTTCTTATACGTCATCAGATCCCTGTGCTGAGGATGTATAATGTACATACGTATGTAATATCGACCCATGCAACAAAGACTATAGTAACTACATTTAGTTTGTTAGTTACGATAGTCTTCGTTGGGTCGTTATGTATTTGTTTTTCAGTAGCTAGGCATAAGTGTATTATCCGCTGCAAAATTAGTGCATAATCTATCGTACCAAGAGTAAGTAATCTGTGACCAAAGTTATTGGTACGGGGTTTGTTTTTTAGGAGGTATAAATGTATATGGGCGCATAATCTCAATACACTTTCAAATATTGCACATATTCATAGTACGTGTGCGTGTATTCATAGTACGTGTGTTTTTGCATATATCACTTCATAAACCGTAGACAAATGTTGAAGTTATTTATCATATAAATATATGATAAATATCTCCACATAGGTTATGTCACGGTTATGTCAACAATTTATCACAGTAATTTTTAGAGCTACCATGTTATGTTGGTAACCGTTGTAAAATCACTAGACAGCCTTACGTGTGCAAAAATAAATTGAAACAGCGTTAAAGACGTTAGATCATATAATGTTGACCGCACGTCGGCAAAGTCTATCTTGTTCCAAAGTAGCTTTAGCGAAAACGTCGACATCCCCACGCAAAGACCAATTCTCGACTGATTTTTCTAAACTTACCAAAAACAGCCAAGCCTCTGTCGATCAGCTGTTGGACAACGCTCTTAACACGGCAGTGTGCGCAATTCTCCAAATTTTAACTTCACAGCACATTTCAAGTGTGTGTATCTACCTTGGTATACCAGCGTACTGATTTTCATCTTCCATGTAACTAACATAATCGCTAAATTGGCCCAAGTCGTTAATTTTTACACAAATTTACCAACAAATATATGCATACCGTCAAAATGTCGGAGTTGAGTGCAGTAAGTTGTTTCCTTCACTACAATCTGCCTAGAATTTCAAACAAAATTAGGAATTGAGTGCGACTTCTAGTGCCAATTGTATGTAGTGTGAGTGTACTATGAGTGTCAGTCAATTTGTGTTTCTAAATTCCACCCTTAAACCTCTTTTCCTTTTAATCTAGTCATTTTAGACGCAAAATCATTGAATATACTAAATAATTCGCCACCTATGAAATTAATACCAATAGATTCAGAAAAATGTCCTCAACATCATATCAAAATGTTTACTGAATCTTTGATGATATTATTTTTGAATGTAATTAAAAACTATCAGTGATTAAAACATCCATCATGAAATATTTGCATCAATATCTATGAAATTATTGAGCTTAGCAGAACAAATTATACACCTCATTAAAGATGAAAGATGTGGGAACATGATGAACAAGAATTAAAAAAAAATATTAGAAGATATTTTAAAAATCAATAATGAGCTATCAATAATGATAGCATCAAAGATTCAGTATACATTTTGATATGATGTTCAGGACTTCAGGACTTTTTCTGAATCTATTTAAGTACCGGGACTCATTAGCATAACAAACCGTTTCCGTTGGAATTAGAAAAATGGCAAGATTTTTGCATAAATGGTGGATGCGACACATTTTTTATGTACTGCAATATGTTCACTTTCATCCTCGTAAGTTTAACATTCCAAATGGGATTCTTTTCCACATAATGACAGCTGGGTTCATATGTAGCATTAACATTACTTTTAACTTAATTAAACTAATTTTGTCTTCTATTTAAACTTTGAACAATATTAAAAACGGAAACTAGATGTATTGTTCACTTAGCTTCCTAGATGGCTCGATAGCAGCAATACTTATTTCCTTCCTTGTTTGCGCAATATTTCTTCTGTTACGTAGTTTTAATCTTTAAGATTCAAGCTTTTATTTCAGTCTACTTAGAGAATTCAAGTAAATATTCAATTTGGAAAGTATAAAAAATGCTAAGAACGTGATTTTTTTAATTTTGTTTTGTTTTATGTTTGTACCATGTTCGGTTGCCAAATTTGTAACGCAACAAAAAAGCCTTTCGATGTTACAAGCTGAAACACTCTGATCCAAAACCGTGCAAAACCCACGTTCAATCACCAGGCAGATTAAAAAGTGCAAATAGGCTAACCAACCAACGTTCGTATAGATTTTATGTAACGTTAGTTCGAAAACGTGAATTTAATTTCAAAGCCCGAAGGCCGCATTTTCCCCTGCGTTTGACGTACCCAATACCACCATCCAATATTGGCGGTAGCACATTTTAACCGAATCCTTTCCTATTAAATATATCGACGCACTACCGAAAACAACGACAAAGAGAAACCAGCCACTATACCATGTAGTCGGTTATTGACAAAACCGTCAAAACGATGTTGTTATTGAGTTGCTTTGATGCTATCATATATCCATTATTTCAATAACGCGCCGGCAGGCACAGAATGCATCCGAATAATTTACAGTTTTGAGGCTGTTCCGGCCGGCATATAAAGCATGTTCATCATGCAGGTTAATATCCATTTCTGAATTGAACAACATGTTGTGTTGTGTTATTGGAAGTTATTGATCTAGTTTTGTTTCAATTTCAGGATTAATTATGACACAGTCCTAAAATTTACGAGATTTACATAATCATTGAAATAATTTTCATGGCAGGCATAGGAGAATAAATCATGTTATAACTGATTAGTGATGACATTATTACTGATACCACAGCACAATAAATGTTTGTTTTCCATAGAAAAATAGTAAAATCTATTAACAGTTTAGTACAATTTATTTACACTAATAAGTTTAAAACAAGTGGATATAAGAGGTACTAAAAATAGCAAGTAGACGATGAACTACAAATAAATACTGCCTACGTACTTACGCTATGTACCACAAATAAAGCCCACAGGTAAATTTTATTTTATAGTCCAGATGTTCTTAAAACATAACACGATTTTGCAATTTTAGCTTCTATCCTTATATTTTTTTTCCAATTAATATTATAATATACTCCTATTGGTGGCACTTGTCGGTTGAGAACCACTGTATTTAAGAAAAGTGGAAAATGCCTTTTTGTGCAGAATTGTAAGGATTCATTTTTGATTGTAAAAGGTCCAATGTACTAATTCTTCTAGAACACATGATAAAATATGTTTACATAATTTTTCCATTTTTGACTGAACTTTGAAAAAAATATTAATTAATAATATATTAACAATTATTAAAATTATATTTAAAATAGATTTATAGATTAATTTTAATTGAATATTAATTATAATAATTGGTATTTTAGGATTTTTTAGCAGTTTGTGGTAAATGTTTATTAAACATTTTGTTCTTTTGTTCTCAAGCTGAAAGTACAGGCATCATCAAATATGAGAAAAAAATGAGTCGGTTAATGCACGTATTAAAAAGAACGATTACAGAACGAACAAATTTTCTTAAGTAGTGTAAGTTATATAAGTTATGAAATATAATTTAAGGCTAAAATTATATGCAGTGTCGTTTTTGGTAGTGTACCCATCAACTAGCTTAATTAATGGTAGTATAAATATTCTTTTATCGCTTTAAAACATAAAAACACTTCTGAGAAAAGATAAATGAACATAGAGAAATATTGATATATATCTGGGAAACAAGCATTTTGTAAGTAAAATATGGCTTTTGGATAAAGAATTCTGAAAACGTCCTGACAAGTTGTATTAAACACAGGATGTCTTATCCTGAGGTGAAGTTAGAGGTAGAACAGTTTCTCCTACCTACTATATACACTGAGCGCGTAAAGTATGGAAACATGACAAAATCTCAAGAACGGTTTGCTATTTTAAAAAAGACACATCGATTTATAATTATCAAAATACACCTTATGATATCAACTTCATTTTTTTACCTTGAATTGCTTTTAACACATGACCTCATCGACATTTTTTTTTAAATGACAGCCCTATATTTTGTTTAATGAATTGGCCAGATCTTTTAATTGTCTTAATGGTAGGATAATACTTTTATGGCCTTACATAAGAAAATTTTCGAGAAAAATACAATTGAAGGTTACGAAATAAAAGTGACAAAATCTCGCAACGTTTACAGTTTCTGAGTTATAACCTCAAACTTTTGAATTTGAACACCCTGTATATTTTGACATTTTTTGTTATAGTCTTCAGTATTATATCAAAAACATCTAGAAATTAACAAAAACATTTATTACTTAACTCTAAAAATTAACAAAAAAAAATTGGTAACAAAACATTATTACATTTTCTACTGCAACTACTCTAATTGGTTTATGAGGATTCTCAACCATTGACAAGAACACATTATTTTAAATTTGATCGGTTTATTTTTTGTTGTTGTTATTTTTTCTTATCAATTTTTCTTTGTTAATTTTTAGACGTAAGTAATAAAGGTTTTTGTGAATTTCTAGATGTTTTTGATATAATACTGTAACAACATTCAATAGGCAATGGAATACTGTAACAGAAAATGTCAAAATATACAGGCTGTTCTATTTCAAATTCTAAAGTTTTAGGTTATATCTCAGAAACTGTACACATTGCATCAACGATAATAACGCCAGACTTCGCATAGTTGCAAAATACTTAATTCCAAAATTTCGTTAAATTCGGTCGAGCCGTTCCGGAGATTTTGTCACTTTTATTTCAGAACCTTCAATTGTATTTGTCTCGAAAATTTTCATATGTAAGGCCATAAAAATATTACGCTACCATTATGAAATTAAAAGATCTCACAAATTCATTAAAAGAAATATAGGGTTATTATTTTTAAAAAATGTCGATGACGTCATCTGTTAAAAACAAGGTAAGAAAATTAATTTCATATCAGAAGGTGTATTTTGATAATTATAAATCGACGTGTTCGAGGATTTTTTCAAATAGTAAACCGTTCTTGAAATTTTGTCATTTTTCCATACTTTACGCTCACTTTCATGGTAGGTGAAACTCTTCTCCCTCTAACTTCACCTCAGGATTGGGATAAGACATCCTATCTCGGGCTAATGGTATTGAGGGTACAGTTGTTTTGGATTGTTTGAGCTGGTAAGCTGGGTTTGAGCTCCCTTGGATAAAGGGAGCATATTGAGTAGTTCTAGATTTCTCTGATCGAATGTGTATCATGTTTCCAGTTTTGTGCACATGAATTTAATCTGATTTTGTTAGTTTTATCTCAGTTTTTATAGTTTCGTAGTCAATAGTGTAAATAAGTATTATTTTGTGTAGAATTGTCATCTGTTGCACTGTTAGTTCGTTTGGAATATTGTGTACATCTTGTGTCGGTGTTCTTCTGTCTAAGAAATATAGGGTCTTGAGTATTTTGTTTTGTTGTATTTGCAATTTGGTTATATTGTGGTGCTTTGTTTCGCCCCAGATATTTATCATGTAGTTCATGTTTCATACGTATAGGCAATTATAAATTGGCTTTCTGAAAAATTCAGGAATGAGGTGTTTTACTTTATAAAGTGCAGCTATTGTCTGCGTTGTTCTTAGTTTGTCAATGTGGGTGTTATCTCTAACATAAGGTTCTAGAAAAAAGTACAAAAAATAAAGATGTAGAAACGTCAAAAAGATCTTATAGAAGGTCTTAGATTCTGACTTTTACCCGATTTACCAAAACCGCGGCGAGTGTTACCTTAATTTTCATCCCAATTACCTTGTTCGCAGCTGCACATGAAACAAAATAATAACATCCTACCAACTAAAAATAACATATAGTCCATTCGCACTATACGGAACGTCACGTCACGTCACATCGCTAGCTAGTTTAATTTAAAAATAATAATGGTTGGATTAAATTTGGATAAAGAATAGGCAACTGCAATCGCTAAAAGGAAACTGAACACGACAGATGTTCATCCTGCACACTAATAATCACTTTCTTACTACGTTCATTGCTTTTAGATAGGTGCTCATAATATATACATAATAGTCGAAATAGAATTATATTGGTCAATATTATTGGTGGATTCTGTCAAATTAAAATTTAGGAAAATAGGTGACATAAGCCAAATGTGCCAAAAGTATTAATTGAGGAGAAACTTACAAACTACAATCACTTGTATTTTGCGTATGATTTATGATACTTTTTGTAGTATTCTTTAATGAAATAACCTTTTGTATTTAATTACTTGGCGCTTTCTTTTTCATGCTATGGGTTATATTTGCAAGTTTTAATTGTATATTCACTGTTTGCCATAACATATAATGCACTGTATAGTGACGCTGATAGTGATTAAATCACTTGCTCATTGAATCATCTCACCATCTAAATTTATACATATTTCTGTATATTTTTGTAGTCGACGACACTTTCAGAATAGCAACGTCAGTAGAATAGATAGAGAGCTGTACTTTTTAGAAATAATTGCCCACATTATCTGTAATCGCGGTGTGTATAATTTCTATTCCAATTTCTCTGTTCTTGGTCGCACATGGAGGAAAATTATAACGTTCTACCAATTGAAAACAACGTAAACTCTGCGTTTCAAAAATTCTCCTGAACAAACTAATATAGATAGAAGGCTGTAATTTTCAGAATTAACTACCCAATTTATCTGCAACCGCGACGTATATGATCATAACTTTTATCGTACTAGTTTACTAGTAATCGCACATGAAGCAAAATCATATCATTTTCTTTCGTATAATAATATACAATTACCTATTCCCAGAAGGCTAAGCAGTTTGTGTGGTCCAAAGAACTATCGGTAAACTATCAAATGATTATAATGCTTTAACGCAAATTACTTATATTTGCTAAATAACTAACCTTATCAGTATAGATGACCCAGTTTATTTAATTCAATACGCTATGGTTACCCCATTGAACCTAACGGCTAACGGATGGAATAATATACATTTTTATGTTCCGCATTCTCACTGCTTGACCAAGAAGATGGCCTTACCAGTCTGGCCATCGAGTAATAATTCGTGACCAGCTTAGCAATATCGTCACGAGAGAGTTCACATAACAGATACAAGTAAAATACAGTGTGTCTCACGAAACATGATGTTCATGGGGATCTCGGAAACTGTAAGAACTACAATGTCGGATAAATGGGACAAAAGTTGCGTAAATGTGGATCATTTTCAGAACAGTTTTTACTTTTCTAAAATTTTGCATGGGTCACTAGATATCACGGAAAAAGTAAAAACTGTCCATTTCTCTTTTCTTGAATAACTTCGCTATTACGATAGATAGAAAGTCGAAATTTTGTATTTTTAGATAAGAGCATACTCTGAAGCAATTTTTGTAATAAAAAAATGTTTTTGTCTATCAGCTTTAGCTGGGCAATATTCAACTTTTATATTTCCTATTGACGCCATATTGATTTTTTAAAGATTGAAATAGAATATTGAAAGAGCTTTACAAGATATGTATAAAATTATCAGAAAATACACTGAAGGTCCCATTAGGTGAAAAATATCCATGGACTTAAGTCAGGTGATCTGGCGGGCCACCTAATGGCATCTTTTGTGATAATTTCATAAATGTAAATAAATATACATGGTTGTAAAGCATTTTCAATATTCCATTGAAGTCTGTAAAAACTCAATATGGCGTCCATAAGAAATGAAAAGTTGAATAACGCCCAGCCAAAGCTGATGTGACAAAACCATTTTTTTGGTGACAACAATGGCTTCAGAGTATGCTCTTGTGTCAGGATACAAATTCCCGCTTTCTATTTATCGTAACAGCAGATTTATTCATGAAAAAAGAAATTATCAGTTTTTACTTTTTCCGTAATATCGTGTAATCAGCGCAATATTTTTGAAAAGTAGAAACGTAGCTCTTAAAGTTTCCGAGATCCCCGTGTACATCATGTTCTGTGAGACAGCCTGTATAGTACAACGGTTCAGTAAATAAATAAAACACTGATGCTTCTATACTTTTTCATTGATTTTAAACCTTTGGATAAATCAACGTGGATTTGCTTATATATCTTCTCGCAAGTGGTGCACTCTGGTGGTATTTGTTTCAATCGAGCTCAGCTCACAACAAGTACTTAACAAACTTAATTTAGAACAATCGATTCAGCTAGTCTTTGACTGGCACCAACGAAGGGCACTCAATCTTCCGTGCCAGAAGTGTATCAATTATCTGTATAGCGCAAGTGCTTTTAGAAGCTTAAAGCTACAGGATCCCTGTTGAGAGCATTGTGATAGATAGTGCGCAGAAAATGTTTTTTTTTAACTTATTGTTGATTATATGGAGGACTTTTTCCAATCGAAAACAATTTAATTTACTTTTAAAATTATAAAGCTGGATGATGAAATAATAATAAAATCTATAAGGCATACTCTTTTTAGGATTACCTACATCAGTGTATACTATTATAATGATTAACAAAGTTATGAACATTATTGGACTTACATTTTAGGAAAGGCTGCATTATCATAATGTCATCATCCAGTTCTTACCTGTAAATAAAAGAAAATGCATATTCAAAACAAATGTTAAAACAATTTACACCGTTGCATATCTACAATAACTAGGTGACCATAATATTCTTACATGGGAAAGGCAGAAATTGTGAATTGTGTCTAGTTTTGGACAATCTCAGTGCCAAAATGCACAAACCGCGCTTTTTGCATTTGGTTTTCTAAAATTTCGACTTAATTCATAACTTCTGTCCTCAGATTTGTTCGATATTTTTCGTTGTTTATCATTTGTCTTTTTGAAAAATTAAATAATTCAAAAGCCATTGTTTTGACATCTACACGTTTTTGATTAAGTTAATAAAATTGTGGGATGTAAATTTATTGACATGAAAATACACAAAATTGTTAATAATACTATAATTATTTTGTTTCAGGTCAGAACATTGGTCGAGATAAGACGCAATCTATAGTATACAGTATACATAATCTTCTTTAGTATTAGGTTCTTATAAAGTGCTTTGGGTGCTTTAAAAAATCTAGTAGTCGATATAGTCGATATAGGTCGAAAAACAATGAAATGTTAAGGTGCTGAAGAGTTAAACTATCAATTTTTTACATTTAAATTCTAATGTCTTAAGTATTTTACAAATAATTGTAAGGTCAAATTTTAATTTGTAAGTGTGGGCAAATCTGTGAATCGGCACATCAGTAAATAAAGATAAGAAAGATCTGGAATTAGAGGATTAGGAACTGGAATCAAACAACGACGACTTTGTCATAACAATAGTTTTTTGGTTGATATTTTGCAACAACTCATCAGCTTGACTGTTCAAAGCAGAATTAAAATAAAATACGGATTTTTTTCTAATTAACGTCTCAGTAATAAAAAAATGACCCTAAAGTAATTTTTGTTGATGTTTTTATACTGGTGACCCACTTCTCTTTATATGGCCTTATTTGTTTTTCAATTCCTTAAGTTTCTCAAAAAAATGAGAAACCGAAAAAAAACACAATCAGTACACAGTACGACAATAAGAAGTATGTCAATAAATTTAAGTCAAAATATTTAAAATAGTAAAACTAAAATAAAAAAATAAATACAACAAAAATAAAATCCATATGAAACTTTTTACCGATTTTTTTATAGAAAGTAAATGTCCTTCGGTGTAAATACGTTCATATGTACTTGGAAATCGTTTTCTCAGTTAAAAGAAGTTGAAGCCGTTTAAAATATGGTCTCGTTAATATTTCAAACTGCTGTAACTTTTTAATGAATTGAAAAAACTGATAAGTTCATATGAAACTTATTACTCAGTATGACATTTACTATCAAAATTTCACCGAATCTTTAATGCAGTACACTAAATTGCAGGTAAAAATGTGCATTTTTTCGTTTTATAGTGAAATGGGATTTTTCGGAATAAGTTTTTCTTAAAATAGTAAAAGTATCTGACAAACAAACGTGCTAATTTCAATTTTTTTTAATGAAAACTCATGGTTTTTGTCATTATTTCGGCTAAGTTAACACTAGAAACAGAACATATCATGTTTAGAAAGTCAGTCATTATAATTTGTTCTTAATAATAATGTTGACATCAGAGCAACCCATAAAATAAGAATAAACGATAAAAATAAAAAAATAAATACTAAAACTGAAGAACACACTGAAGATAATAAAGTGATAAGTTCTATTAAATATGCAATTTTCTGCATACCGATGTACTATTTCACTAAAATATTATTGGTTACTTGTTTTTTTCCCCCAGTTTTTAAATTCATTCAAACAAGTGAATTTAAACCTTAAGTTATTGACATAAGGTCCCAAATTCAGACACTGTCCTAAATTCCAACATTTTTCTGTTTAGTTGAATAAAATAAGAAATCTACAACATTGAACTAGCAAGATACATTAAAATACTGATGAGGAAGAGAGGCCAGACTGAAGAAGACTAAGGCAAAAGTAAAACATAAATGTTTAACATTTCTTAATAATAAATCTTATTTAACAATATTTAAAACACTTAATACTTACTTGAATGTTGATATTTATCGGAATAATGTACCACAAGTATCTGATTTAGGATCACTGTCTGAATTAGGTTCACTGAGGTGTCGGATTTCGGATCAAAATATACGCTTAGTGTCGGAATTAGGGGCAATTTATTGTTAAACTTATACAGTATACAGTAGACTCTCCTATAACGCGGTTCCTACAACGCGAAATACTACAAACGCGCTAAAAATTGTACGACTACATCTTCATATAACGCGTTTCTCGTACAACGCGCATGCGTCAAAATTTGCGATCCCATAACGCGTTTTCATACAACGCGTAATATTAAACCGCGTTGTAGGAGAGTCTACTGGAATATAAATTACATAACTATTATCAATTTTCTTTCAAAATGAATAGCCAGATATCTTTAGAAGGAAATATTTGTTTAAAAAAAGTTAACATACTCATTAGCACCACGTAAATATAAATTCTACAGTTACAAGTGTAACAAAAATTCCGTAACCTGTCTGAATTTGGGGCGTTTGCCTCAACATACTTTTTGTCTCCCATTATTTTTTTAGACATTTCTGATTTCTGTCAAATCACCAACGAATTGATATAATCCTATAGACAAAATTTCATAATCTAAATTCTAAACAATATTCAGCGTAACTATAATTTCCCATACTGCTTTCAATACATTACAAATCAATTCCTGTACACGACACACAGATGCGTT
The DNA here is from genome assembly GCA_963966075.1 of Aphodius sticticus. Taxonomy (NCBI): domain Eukaryota; kingdom Metazoa; phylum Arthropoda; class Insecta; order Coleoptera; family Scarabaeidae; genus Aphodius; species Aphodius sticticus. The sequence continues at coordinate 100,699,370 of OZ014506.1, read as the reverse complement.
AACATTCAATATTAAACCGAACACAAAATCAATTATGACGCCATAAAATCGCATAAAGCGCACACATGATCAATTTTATATCCGCTCGAAGCACGTGCGATCAACCAGCATTAACTGCATTAATTAAATAGACGCCAATTGCACAGAATTATCGAATAAACTGAACGCACACGCCTCTGCGGTCTCAATAATGGCCCTATAAAAGACCATCGTGCTCACCATGTGGAAACGCATATAGGACACGTTCCTAACCCACGGTTAAACAGCCATAAGCCTTTCCTATAACCGGTATTTGCCGTACGTATCGCGCGGATTTGCATTTCGCAAAACCGGTATATATGTATATTCAAATTATCTATCCATATTCACTGGCTTCCGTCCATGTGTGGCTTGCGAACGCTAGGGCTATGCTCAATTCTGTGCATAATGCTTGGCTGCTGGTTCCTGTCACTTAATTTACCTGTGGAGCGTTCACTAACTAACGTTTATTACGTCCAATGGTGCTTGCAATGACAGGGTATGTGTAGGTAGCTGTACAGGTCCTCTAGAATTTAGTGTGGGTATATTAGGACTATAATAAAATGTATAGTTTACAGCTGAATAGAGACTTCCTGAATGGTGTAATGTTTATGTAGGTATGTATATGTTATACTATAAGAATTACATATATTCTGTGTAGAATATAAACAATATGTAGTTTTTATTTTATATATAAAAATACATCAGAAATGAGGAGGATGAATGCCAAAATATAGAGCAGTGGTGAATTGTTGGAAAGAAAAATCACATTTAAAGAAAATATTACTGCTATTCTTTATTTCACTAACATAACAATGAAAGTCTTTATTTTATGTGTCTTTATTATTGCTTAAGTCTCAACAGTTTTCTTATTGTGTTTGATACTTAACTGTCGAAATAATAATTAATTGCAATAGTAAATTGTATGAACTTATGTCAGAAAATCATCGAGGAAAAACGAACTGAAAATAAGAACAATGCCATGGAGGGCAATTTCATGTATCAATGAAGTTGAAATGTGGATCAATATTTTCCTATTTTTCTGTAGTATTTTTTGCTCAAAATTATAAAGCAATAAACTTAGCCTTTAAATTTTTTTCGTGTGTAGTGAAAAGTCCAATTTCTTACTTAAGGATACACACTTAAGAACATCAATCTTATGATAGTTTCTAAAAAAGTACACAATGTGTTTTAATTTATATTTAAATTTATGGTAAAAAATAAGTAGGACAAAGAACCATTGCATAGAGTAGCAGGTCAATTTGGACCATCTTATAAAAAGAATGAACAATATAAAAGCAAGTATTAATGGTGTTAGAACCCATGTTAATTGTTTTATTGATTTATAGGATGATGAATTAAAAAAATCTTCAAAAGCACTTTGGTATCCTGGATTACTCATGTGGCGAAGAGATATGTCTCTTGTTTTATTAACATGGGACAAAAAAGTCGTGTGGACTTTTTCAGCCTGAAATCTCAACGAAGACTTGGATTTGTCAACAGTAATATTTTTCAATATATGATGTTTTTATTTATTTTATTATTATATGAAGATAATAGTGCTTCTTTTATCGTATTGGCATGTGGGCATCCATTTTATAGTAAAGTAAATGAATCGGTCCGGTCGGTTCAAAAACAGTACAAGTCCAAAAAGTGAGTTCTCAGAAAAATAGCAAAATATTGTTCTCTGTGCAATATCTTGAAAAGTATAGCAGTTTGCTATTTTGTGGCAACAGACAAAATATAAAGTAGTTCACAGAGAATTAAATGTATTACATACGTATTGTATTTATACTTGCATTCAAAGCACAGCTATGATTTAAACAATCATCATGGACATGTACTGTTTTTTACAGCGGCCATGTTTAACAATATTTGTTTATTTAAAACATTTAAATAATATATTTATTATGATGTATAGGGTTTTTGGGGTTCTCATTCCAAACAAGTTGTCATATTTTTTAAATTCAAAATGGCGGATTCAATATGGCGATTGGAACATCTAGAAAGATGTCGGGTGCTTATGAAACTTATTTGCTGTGATATTTAAAGATCCTAGACTCCAAATCCACTGTCCAATTTTCAAAATGCCGGAATCAATATGGCGACCGAAAATGTAAAAAATCTTGGATTTGCATGAAACTTATTTCCCGTAATATTTAGAGATTGATGATTAAAACTGTCATGTTTTTCAAACATTTTCAAAATAAATTCAAAATGGCAAATTAAACAGCGTTAGTCAAAATTACCAGAATTCCGTAGTAATTCTTCAACAGTAAGGAATTTCAAAGAAAAATTCAAACAAAAGTTTTTTCTTTTAAACAAGCTATCGTTTAAATATATTTTTAATATATTATTCTTTTTATTCTGGACATTTGGTAACCTTTTCTTTTTCAAATCGAAGACTGTATATTTTACATTTTTTTATTAATTCTTAGATTTTTTGTAGAAATGATTTTTTTATAAACAGCAGCAGTTGATTACTTATAAGCAATTAATCAAAATTAGTCCAAATTAACGGAACACCAAAATAATTCTTTAACCTTACAAAATTTCAAAACAAAATCAAAATTTGTCTAAGCATATTTGTAATACACACAATGTTCATTTTATTATGGAAACGGTAAGCTTCGATTTTCTAATAGAACAGCTTGTATATTTTACATTTTTTAAGATTTTAGCACATAAATTTACATACAGTTACTAGCTTAACCTAAACAAAATAATCTATTAACTTTTGAGTCTAGATATCAGAGCATTAAACATATTTCTAAGTACCTACGTAAGTTGATAAAAATAACAAATCTAAACTGTATCTATCCTGACCTACAAAGAATAAAATTGGACAAGTGTGTGACAAAACTGTGCCTGGAATGCTTGTTTTTGTACAATCTGCATGTTTAAGCAGAAATTCCAAATTTTGTCATGTTTTTTTAAAAAACATGTGCGCATACGGATTTATTGCCGAGTTTTAGCGCTGCATTTTTTTTTAAGTAGACTAAATTTCTGCCTTTAGATTCCGATTCTATCAAAAAACATACCAAAAACAGTTATCACTTGTTACCTTAGATAATTGTATTTTTACAAATTAAGTAAGTGCCTACCTAAAAATAGCTAATGCTCAGATATCAAAAGTTATGTCGTTAATATTTTTTTGCTTAATTAATTTAGATAATAACTGTGGAATGTTAATTTATCGTATTAACAAAAAATTAAAACGTGCTTTTATTATTTTTTATATTATTAAATTGTTGACTTGTTGTAAAATTGTTTGTTTTATTATTAAATGTTCATGTTGGCCAGGATAGTCACAGCTTATAATAATATATTATATAAGCATACATTATAGCATAATACTCTATTCTAAAAAGAATCAAGCCGTTTCTTCCTCCTACTTCTAATCTAAAGGAAGCCGATTTCAAGTTTGTTATTTTTAATGGAAAAGTTTGTATTTAATTTTTTGTTTCTTCTTATCACGAAATACGTAGAGTTTTCATTATTTAATTTTTAGTATTCCGTATATTTTAAAATCTCTGTTTTATTGAAATTAACAGTGTCAAATTTGGTGTAGCAATACTGTACCTACATTGTATTACTTATATATAGCCTTAGGGTCAACAAACTCAATTACAATACTTTTTCCGTGTCGTCTTCAATCAAACATCTAAAAATTTTACATAGCGTATCCTAGTATCTCTCCTTGTAAAAGGAAGAGTCTTCAAGCAAACGCATTACACGGAAACTACTAGAATTTCAAAGCGCACTTCACTAGAAAGGAAACCGCCACGGCGTTCAAGAAAAATGAACGCGAGTCCTTTTAACTCCGCTACTAGATGGATGCCCAAGGAACGTTCCTCTCTCACATGGAAAAACGATTTGCATTTTTCAACGATCAGACCCGGACGATGTGGTAATGTATGCGAAATGGCCGGCTATACGTCTTGTTATAAGAGGAGACCAGACAAAATTGCTCCAGGAGGAGGATATGGCTTACCTATACCTTCGTTGGGGTGGATTAACATATAAATTTTTAAAACGGTTGACACCTGATCTCGGTTTTATGGTGGTACCTTTACGACCTATCGCGAATTGGATATGTATGCGGATAACGGTTCTTGGTAATAAGTTCTGTGATATGGATGAAGATTTCCTGATGTGTGAGTGTGTATGAGAAGTGGCCATAGCGAACAACATATGTGACCGGCTCCAAAGGAAGGGGTTTAAGGCTAAAATAGCGATTTTGGGGTTTTGGCAGATTCGGCTGGAATCTTATAGTTTAACATACAATTTATCCGTGATCAATCGTACAAAAGTTGGTAAAGTTATAGAGCATTAAACAAAACTACTTTTATATTCCGGGGAATCAGGAAGCTTGCGTTATCTAATTATAAAAATCAGTTATCTAATTTTGAAATAAAATTCTAATACTCAGTAATATTAATTAATATTATATTATAAACAATTATTGTCTTTGTATTTGGTTACGTGTTTCTATGTAACTGTTTTCCGTTCATTTAAATTGTTTTAATTTTTCTTCGGAAGTATTTTCTGTGGCGTTACAACAGTCGCAGTTTTATTCGGTTTCTCTTTTTTTTATAAAATCTCATGCTTTCTTCGAGTTTGTTGACATTTTACTGTTTAACACCATCGATATTATACAGGGTTAGTCAAAATTACCGGAACACCTAAATAATTTCTCCACCTAATAATTAAAACTGTAAATAATTTCAAAATGTGTTTCAGCCAAAAGTTGTTCGGTTTTAAACAAGCTATCATTTAAATATATTTTTAATTTTTTTAATTTTAAGATTAATTCTAAGAATTTTTTGTAGGAATCATTTTTTATAAAATGGATAATTTTTGGGTTATAAGCAATTTTATCAAAACCCCTGAACTTCAAATTAAGATGTAAGATGAATGTTCTCACATACATATATACACATTTATTTTAATTTGTCAGTTTGAACAATTAACTTAATTCTATTTACATAATTGTTTTGTTATTTTTTCTTCGCTTTTTTTAATTTTTTATCCGTTTGGTTGAAATAAAAGTTTATAAAATTTGATTAATTGCTGACAACTAAAAAAGATGTTTTTTATAGAAAAAAAAATCTGATGTGGCCAGGCACATGACTTTATCATACTATATATAAAATTAATAGTTTAGCTGCATGAGATTCTATTTGATCGAGATCGGCTATGTCTGCATTAAAATAAAACTAGTAGAACTAGACAGATATCTCGATTAAAGCTGCGTTCGGATATTGTACTCCGTTGACACCGGGTACACCGTCCAAATGACACTTACGTGTTAGTGGATGTAAAAACTTTAACGGTGTTCAATATCCGAACGCAGCCTATATTGACAGTAGTATTTTCAAAACATTAGCGTTTGACACTAGCTACTGTCATTAGAATCAAAAAATCTGACATATCCTGGCTACTAGTTTTAAAGCAGTACGACCGATCTCGATGAAATAGAATTTGCTCATGCAGCTAAACTATAAATTTTACCAAAAAGTGTCATATACATAAATTATAGAAAATTTCCTCTCCTTTAATTTATTATTTAAGTATTTTGACGACATTACACAATTAGCGGCTCATTTACAAAATCTTCGAAAAATGCTAACAGCAAACCACCAGTTCCTTTGGACCCTTTTCAACAGAAAGCTTTTCAGCTCTAAGTTTGGTTATGAAACTTCTAAATATGGAGTTTTGTCCCGATACCTTTAGTAGTTTCTCCGGAATCGTCTCCACAAAAACGGGTACACACACACACACATACACACACACACACACAGACATTTTTTTGTACCTTGGTCAAAAATGTTCAGGGGACCCAAAAAGACATATTTCCGCTAAAATCTCAAAAAATTTTTTTGGCATGATTACAATACTTTACATACTGCGTATGATAAAGTAATAATACTTACAATGAATTCGTAGAATTAAAATTAAAATGCAAAAATATGCAGGGTGTTCTATTAAAAAACAAGATTTTCAAGTTACCATAATAAAATGAACACTCTGTATATTAAAAATATATTCAAACGATAGCTTAATTAAAACAAAAAGTTTGATACATTTTGAAAAATTGCTTATAATTAATTAATTCTTCGAATTAATCTTAGAATTAAGAAATGTAAATATATACAGGGCGTTCTACTTAAAAAAGGAAAGGTTACCAAATTTACAGAATAAACTGGATATATTAAGAATATATTTAGACGATAGCTTGTTTAAAACCAAAAAACTTTTGTTAAAACTAATTTTTCTAATATTTGACGGTTGGCGAATTATTTAGGTGTTAGGATTTTAACTAATCTTATATAATGAAATCACCACAGTGTAGGCGAGCCGTAATATTAGGAAATACTACACAATTTTTGCAGTCAGAGTGGTCTTGCCACTACATTATCAATTTTGAAGTATTGACGGTTTCAATTTAAAGCAGTTAAAACGCGCGTTAAAACAGTTAAAATTAATAAAACTCAAAACTGTATTTTTATCTCAATACGTGATGGCATTAGGGTATTAGGCAACACCAAACATTCTTAAGATACGTTTCTACAACGAATTAGTTTGTGCAATCACAACTCTCAAGCGAAGAAAACCTTAAAAATACAATATTTAACTTTTTTCATCAAAACTAAAAAAAAGATGGATACAATTCGGTTTCAGATAATTAAAATAATATACAAATGAGCAGTATCATGTCATTCACATACCCAGTCCATTTTTAGCCCCATATTAATGAAGACTTTGACCTTAATTTGATCTCTTTTATCTCTATGTCAATTATCTTACATTTATTTTAGACCACAATGTATATAGTCAAATAAATTAATTTGTGATTTTTTTTAATGACAGCTTTTTTCATCAGGACTGTGAGTTTGTGAATTTCAATTTTAAACCTTCACATCTCTTTCAAATTTTGTCAAATTTAGTCCTCTTTTTAAAAATTATGACTATCCAAACTATATTGCTCACAGGTTAATAATATAGTGACATACAGGCGGGATGTAAATTTTAATTAAATCAAAAATTACAGCCACAACCTGGATTTGAACCAGGGACCTTTTTTATTAACCTATAATACTAATTTGACAATATGTCGTTATACATTTTCAGTTATATTGCTCACTTTTGCTAGTTTTGCAAAAATCACGAAAACCCGACGAACCAACTTTTCCTGCTGAGAGTTGATCTTCAAGTTTCGTCATGTTTATTTTTATTTGCTGTAATGCAGCAACTTGCAGCCATACTGGGAATTTCTTGTATCATCTGGTAACGATTAAACAATATTGTTTATAGCCAATTTCTTACGTGCAATTATGTGTCACCTGCAATATACTTTATCGAATTTAACTCATCAGAAAATTTGAATAAAAGCACGCGCCATCTGTTTAATACACATACACACAGTCCTGCCATTTACCGACATGTCAATTGAACAGTTAGCAGAAATTGTGTACATATTTAAATGCATGCGCGTGGTTAATCAATTGCGGAAGTGGTTTGTGCGATGGGTGGCAGCAGTGCGATGACGGGTCTGCCAGAATGGCCTGACGTGTAGCGTGTAACGAGTGGACTTGTTCGGCTCATTAACGCATGCCGCAAACCTAATTATTCAACTGTTTGCGCGCGAGCCGCCACATAATTTGTAAATTAAATGAGTTGGGCTTTAATCCGTACACATCTGGTCCAATTCCGACCCCGCTCTTATTGCTATAATAACCGGTGCAATTAGTGTTTGTGTGTGCTGGTATTACGTTCATTCTGTGGTGACATGGTTACATACATAATTGCGTTAAAAAGTAATCAAACATGCGAAGCTCGCTTTTATTGCAATGCAATGTGCTGTGAAATAATTGCTTTGATATATTGGGATGATCTGGTTGTTATAATTCAATATTTATTGATTTTGTCTTGGATGGGGATAATAATTGATTAAATTAATGTCAAATTGTTTGGTTATGTTTACTGAATGTGAGCCTATGTTTACTGAATATACTGCGCAACAAAAAATTTCCTCCCGGGAGATTTTCGCTAATAATGATTCTTTATGACCCCCTGAACATTTCCACAAAGGCGGTTTTCTAGGTTAGCTCGAATAAGCGAGATATTTGCAAATTTATTTTTAATTTTATTCATAATTTTATAATAAAATTATAAACCCCTAACCACAACAAGTATTTTAGAACCTAAATACTTCCACTAGTGATTTGCTTGGACAATATCCAGTAAAGATACTATGAAGTGCTAATCTCTTTTCTTTTTAGTTTCTACTGAAGATGGCAACTTAGTTGCTGAAATACGTATTTAGGTTCTAAAATACTTGTTGTGGTTAGGGGTTTATAATTTTATTATTAAGTTCGCCACAGTCTCCAAAATATTGTTATTCATAATTTTAGTCCATTCACATGGTGCTTTGGCCAGGAAAAAAATATAGAAGTTTTGTTTTTCTATCATTCTATATGTTTTTTGGGAGCTGAATCTGAATTTCAACTTTGCTACTTCCCACGGATATGGCTTCACAACGAAAATCGCAAAGAACTCAAAATTTTCTACTTTTCTGCAGTTTATTGCAGAAAAAGTCATAAAACTATGCACTTTTCGACGTAGACCATTATATACAAAAATAAAGTATACTAAATTTGCTATAAAAGGCACCCTCAAGTGTATTTTTTGGTTGAATGGTTTGGCCTCTCCAGCGCGCTGAAAGAAGGCCAAATTTTCCTACTTTATGTGATGTGCGTGTAATTACAAAAAAGCTTAGATTCTGATAAAACTATATTAAATTCTCTACAAATTGCATAACTTATTTAGTTATTTTGGCCAAACTGTGTAGCCGCTAAAGCGCGTTGAAATTTTATGTCACACTACGCAAAACCGCGATAACAAAACCCCTTCACCAAAAATTCAGTAGACCTATATTATTACTATTTATTTATTAACTATATATTTGCTCTTTTTAATAAATAATACTTAATGTATTATGTAATTTTTATTTTTGTATAAAGATTCGGGCTCTTGACTTCGCGGCTTCGCTTAGATCAGTGGTTCTTAACCTGTGGGTATTTACCCCCTTGGGGGTAAAATTGCAATCTGGGTAACCGAGCTCTAGATTTTTTTTAGGTCAATTGACTCGTGTATTCGTCGGCTCTATATCATAGTTCAAATTCTAGAATTTTTGAACTGTTGTCAAGGGAAAAAGTTTTTAATAAAGTGCTTAAGCTGCGTGAAGAACCAACCTTTGTTTTTTAAAGATCCCAAAACAGAAAATAAAACACACAAAAATAAAAGACAATACATTTATCCATATGCTAGCGTATTTGGCTGATTTTTTTCAGTTAAATTAACAGTTTAAAATTCTCATTGCAAATAAATATGAGCAATATTTTGATAACGCAAGATAAAGTTGCCGGTTTTCTGCGAAAGCTATAACTGTACGAATGAAAAGTTCACACAACGAAGAAAAAATGCTGCACCAATTCCATCATTCAGCTACTGTATTTTGTCATAGATTCGTTGAATTGCTATTTCCCGGTCATAAATAATCGTCAAGCTTATTCCTAGGTGTTAAGACCATTTTCTACAGACGTCTAAAAGTTTAAAGACGAATCTTAAGCTTTTAGCTTAAGTTCAATTGCTGGAACTACGCGAAGACACCTCATTAAATGTGGAATTACAAGATCATGATATAGCTACATTTTGGACAAACATGTGGACTTAATATTCCATTTTAGCTAACAGGGCTTTAAGAATTTTTGTTCCATTTGGTACTAGTTATAAATGTGAAAGCGGGTTTATAACTTTAGTGTCTATAAAAACAAAATCTAGGAATTGGCTCAATGTAAAGCACGACTTTCGATGTGCATTATCAGAATCTAAAGTAAACATTAAAAATATTGTTAAGAAAAAGCAACACCAACGTTCACATTAATTATGTAAACTTTATAGGAATTGTGTTAAAAATATATGACGTTATTATCGTACTGCATATCTTTTTTATGAAGGGGTAAAACCATAATCTCAAGAAGGTCATATGAGTAAAAGTACTGAATAGGTTAAGAACCACTGGCTTAGATTAATATGACATAATACGTCGATAATCCGAACCTCGGTAATCCAAACGTTCGCTAATGCGAACGTTTAAAAAATAATAAAATACATCACTGAGAAACCTAGGGAAACGCCATTTTTGCCGGTTCCTGAATTTCTTAATTTTTTTTTTTAATTTTTTCCGAATTACTTTCGGTCCTAATTAGTTAAATGAATAATAAATAAATAATAAATAAATAAGTCATAAATAAATAATAAAGAAATCCTTTAGATATCCGTCGATTTTTACTTTTTCACATTCCTATAATTTAAGTAGGGCGGGATCGAATGGTGTTGGTTTTATTAAGATTGAACTTTTATCCAATACTCGTAGTTTCAAGTATTTAGCTGCAATATTTGATAATCCGAACACTTTAATAATCCGAAACACCTTCGGTCCCAATTAGTTCGGATTATCGACGCTCTACTGTATATCAAGCCAATTTCGCGGCTACACGGTTTGGCCAAAACAACTGATTAAGATGTGCAATTTGTAGGAAAATTAATGTAGTTTTAGCACAATCAGCCTTTTTAACTAACTTGGGTTTTACATAAAGTAGGAAAATTTTTCCTTCTTTCAGCGCGCTCTAGCGGCCAAACCGTTCAACCAAAAATGCATTTGAGGTGCGCTCTTATAGGAAATTTTATGTACTTTATTTTTGTATGGAATGGTCTACCTCCAAAATTGCATAGTTTTATCACTTTTTCGCAAAAAACTGGAAAACGGTCGAAAATTTTTAGTTTTTTTTGCGATTTTCATTGGGAAGCCACATCCGTGGGAAGTAGCGAAGTTGAAATTCGGATTCAGCACCCCAATAAACATATAGAATGAGAGAAAAAAAATTCGGAAAGATTTGACTGGACTATTTTGCCGTAGTATACAGAGTGTTTTCTTATCCGCTTATTCGAGCTATCCTAGAAAAACGCATTGGGGGATGTGTTGAGGGGGTCATATAGAATCAATATTAGCTAAAATTTCCCGGGAGGAAGAAAGTTGGTCAAAATTTGTCGCCCAGTGATTGGTTGTGTGCATTCTTTTTTGTTTCAGTAATCGTATACAATTTTACTACCTATGTATAATTTATTCTAATAAATTACATTAACAGGATCAACATACCTTTCATCCAAAACTATTCTGTCACAAGACCATATATGACAGATATTATAGTGTTGGTTTTTTTGTCGTCGCAATGTAGGTATTATGTGATTAAATTCTAACCTTTTGTTGGATATTTTGTTTCGTGAATTTTGAGTCATAAAAAGTCATAAACGAAGATGACCCGGGACTGATATCTCAAACGGGGACAGTCCTGGCCAAACCAGGCCGTGTGGTAATTCTAATTATAGCACAATACGCATAGAAAGTAATGAATTACCTTATCATTCTGCTTCAACGCGATGAGCGGGCCTTCCATAGTATTTACCCATAGCATGCCATACTATTTTCACTGGTTAGGATGTCGAAATCTACAGGAAATCCTAACCTGTTGTGACAACACACTAGTTCCAACACTTCACGATTACCGACAATTATAGCACGAACTCAATTGCAATAAATACGACTGAATCAAGTATCAAAACTGTATAGCTCGAAACTAACATCTACCCGTAACTGTAGAAGGTAATGAACTGAACAAGGAAAACATCTGCGCGTGCAGTATTATCGGGAAAACACTAAACTTGTAGGCCCGCATTCCGACAACTTTTTGTGCGTTCCGCAGGTAGAGATACAACGCTGTAGGATTTTAAAAATTCTAGAACTCACGTATCTCTAACAATTTATGCCAATTTATATAATATGTACTACATAGTATATATAGTATTTTTAAATATTACCAATTATTGTTTGTCGAATAATATAAGCGAAATATGACTGTTATAATCGTACTGTTGACGAACAAGGGAAACAAGTACGCGTATGGTATTTCAACAAAAACACTAACTTGTAACCTCGCAGACCGACAAGTTATTCTGTTCGCCACGTAGGTATTAGACAAAAATTCCTTAACGCTTCGTAGTAATATTTAGCGATTTTAGGTACATATGATTTAGTTTTAATACATTATCCGATGTTGACAATTCAAACAGTTTAGAATGGATTTAATTGTTGGTAAGATAATATCGTAGAACTAAAGATGCATTGTTTGCGAGATAAACGTGCATGTATAGTAGAGTGGGTCGAAAAAAATAAATTTTTTTTTCGGGACGCCTAGTGCGGAAAAGTTGCCCATAGTAATAAGAAAAACGCAAAAAAAAACTTAAAATCGGTTAACATCTTACGTTCGCGCATCGTGCTTAAGGTTAATGAAAAATCGCAAAATTCGCGCCTTTATTGTAATTTTCTTTCGTTAGTTAACAATTACTTAGCACGCTTTAGTTTTTTATGATTGTTTTGAGGTTCACATAACCTAAATAAATTACATTCCCATCAATAATCTATTTTTTTCCGTTCGCACAACCTCTTAGAAAAAGCAGAAATTCACCAATATTTCGCAATTTTCATTTGCAACTCTTCGCTCGTTTTGCTAGGACAAAACGACCCAGAACTCACCACGTGTAGGTGGTTGCACTTCGAGTTAAACCCACACCCTACCCAACCAACCATCCAATTGTTTAATGTGATTTTTAGTTTATATTTGCACATTTAAAATCCGATTTTTTTGAGAAATTAGGCATAACCGATCTCGAGTGCAGTGTTGCTCTAATATAGCTATCTCTGGCTTCATGTCCACATATTTTATTCGAGGCTTCTGTGACAAGTTTGACGCACCTCGATGATACAGGTTATGATCACTGTCAGATACCATAGTGAACTCGTCAGTAAGGGTTACGTTCCTCTGCAACAATATTTCATCTTTTTTCTCAATAAAGGATGTCATTTTATTATTTATTTAACCCTCACGGGAATTAATTTGAATTGAAGCTATATATGTTTCAATTAATTCAATTAATAGTTTCAATTTAATATACCTAATTATTATCAGAGAATGAATCCATTTACAAGAAGGAACATCTACGCCACTGGACCAAAATAACAGCTGTCATTTGCAACCATTGCCAATATCACAATTATTCCAATTGGCGGGAAATTCAACCTGTCCTCAATCATTTTAGATCACTGTGAATATAAATTACATAACTTTTATCAATTTTCTTTAAAAATGAATAGGCAGATATCTTTAGAAAGAAATATTTGTTTAAAAATAAGTTGACAAACGATCATATTCAACCACATTTGAAAATAATTGGAAAACTAATTGAAGTGAAAAACAGTGCACTTGTAACGTAATCCTAAACTACATCCGGTTAAAAACCGACATTTGCGAGAGTAGCTACCTTTTTCTAAGAGGACCGGAAGCGAGTATGCAAATATCCTTAAATCAGGGAGAAAAGAAAAAGCGTCCGGTCCCGACGCTACTGAAATATGCATGCTCATCGCTCCGCGACCCTTTTCGCAGTCACGTACATTTTCTCAACATTTCTTCTGCCCGGCCCGGAGGCGGCCATCGCATCTCTTCTCTCATACCGTTCGGAAGCGGTTACGTGTAGGGAATTGCCGATTCCAGAGTACGAAAACGGCGTCCCGACCTCCTTAAATAGAATTCTTATCGAACCGTAAACGACACCCTAGAATCGCAGCGCAACGACGGTAGCTGCTACGTCTTCCGTAAATTTATTCGACGTTTAGACAGGACTGGAAACATTTTATTGAAACGCTGGGATAGTCTATCGTCACGAAACAATAAGAAACAAATATAGAAAATGTAGAGTGCGTCACATAAGAGAAGGGACGCAAGGGTGCGTAAAAAATATTCTTGCGCCTCCGTCATTTTGTAAAAACGAGATAAATCTGCTTTAAAAGTCGTAAACAGTAATAGAATTTTTTATTTATTTCTGCATAATAAAATTACGAATTATAATTTTTGTTTGCTCTAAAATGTCCTTACATAAGTTGTTATTCATTATTTCGCTATGACATACCATAAGCGGACAAAAATGAAGTTTTGCAACTTCAGCTCACCAGCAAAAATACGGACCATCTAACATTTAGCATTTCATAACTTTGATCCTTCATAACTTTGTAATCTTTTGCCGATTTACATGATTATTTCAGGACGCTGTAAGTAAATTCATCAAAATTTTCACATCATTTTGGAATTTTAAAGCATATTATACTAGGAAAAACAATCATGTTATTTTGGTGATTTCGATTATCTATTAAAAAGCCATGTAACCCTCAATATTTTGTTATTTTGTTAATCCTAATATCTGAATGTTTGTAAAAGATACACAGTTATAAACCTAACTTTTAAATTTTAGCTATGATGTTGAATACGATTCGCAATATTTAACCGATTTTGATGATTTTATCACCACTATACCGGGTGATTAAGTTTCGAGGCTCACCATGGGGATCTCGCTTATTAGTGAAGATAGTGCTTATTTTTAAATTTGGCAAAGTTTCGTATTTTGGTGCTGATTAATTATCTGAAAAGAAATTTAAGCTATCATTTTTCATTTTGAAGATATCCGCAAAAAAAAACTAAAATGTTAAGATATCGTTTTTATTTTTTTATTCAAAACAAAACGTAGCTAGACATTTGAAACAAAAACATTCTACGGCGACTTTTTAACAAGGAATGCAGTATTATTTTTTCGTTTAAAAAAACTTCACATATGGCGGCGTACACACAGAAAAGTGATCTCTCGAACGACGAGAGAATTACTTGGCTGAAGTAGTTGGTAGGTTCGTATATACGCGAGAGATTATTGACTTCAACCAAGAAATTTTATTTCTTGGAAGAATTACTAGATTTAAGAAAGTGGTTACTCTGGTGAAGTAAGTCAACAGTCTTCAATGAAGTGTATATTTTTATTCTCGGTAAATATTTTTAGCTACGTAATGTAAGAATTTTAAAGATTTGGCACAAATACGTTTTCTACTGCTAATTAACAAGATAGGTATGTTATATTTACTTACTCGTTCTAAACTGTTGCGTGCGTTACATCAAACTATTCCGTGTTGAACCGTTTATTGTACACTATAAATCACAATACACATCCCCAATAAATCACAAGGCACATCCCCTACGTGTACTTCCTTGTTGTTTTGCGTACTAGGTTAGGCAGGCTCCTTTACGGCGCCAATACACGCGCGGGCGCGCGAGCCTTGACAAAATCACGGTGCGCATATTTATTCCAGAGAAAGGGATTACTTGAAAGAAGTGAGAATCACTTCAGTTAAATAATTGGTGGGCTTTTATTCAGTAAACAATACTTACTTATATTAAATGTCTTCTATTTTCTTGGATCAAGTAACTACGCACTTGGATGGATTTACTATTACTTCGTTTGAGAAATTAACATTTTTGGGACGAAAAATTCAATTACTTCTTTCAATACAATATTGGTTCTTATAAAGAAATAATTTATTTGTTGACAGCATTTATCTGAGAAATTATTTTACTTATATTGAGTATGTGGCATTTCTTGTATATACCTAACTTTCTACATCCAAGTAAATATGCATTTGTATCTAGTAAATGAATTCAAGCAATTATGTTTTCTCGTTCCAAATAATCACTTTTCTGTGTGCACCGATTATTTAACTGAAGTATTCTCACTTCTTTCAAGTAATCCCTTTCAGTGAGTAACCATGGCCAACTTTTGTTTTTCTTATGTGCGCCATGTTGATTTTTGACATTTTCCGATAGTCGTGTTCTTTCTCATTTTAAAATAATGGTGAAATAATAAAAAACCTTCGGGTACCCAATTGGAGCTTGGTTACAGACCGTCGGTCTCGTTGCCAAGCAACGTCAACAAAATGTACTTAATAGATAACCCTGGTATTAACTGCAATAACGGCATGCCGTTGAAATGGTATCGTATTAATAAGGGTTACTCTTAACTTCGTTTTTACAACTATTTAAGAAAATAATAGACATCTTTGATAAATAATTGTTCGATAAAAAATTAATAATTAATAAAAAGGTAAAATTGCTAAGTTTTACTTATCTTCAATAGAAATGTGTGTATTGAGATAAATCAAACAGAACAAGGGGTATAACAAGCTGTGACTTATTTCATTCAATATTTGAAAGGCGTGTGATAATGTTAATGAACTTGTTTACAATGCGGTGAAAAAGATGATCAAATCGGTAAAAGAAAACGAAAGTTATTGAGACATGAAAGCTAAACAGAAAAGTTTTACTTGTAACAAAAATTCAGGTTTTGAGATGAGTCAAATATTAAAATGGTAGGAATTGATATGGCTTTTCTACACAGGGTTCTTGATAACTTGTTTAAGTTACTTTAATGACTCCACAGTGTCTTGAACTTGTCAACGCAACATATCAAAACGAATAAAATTGTGTGCCTTAATTTTATATTATCATAGGAGACCCAGTTCTAGCCCTCCAAATATGCGTTTTCAAGTAAAGGAGGTATTTATTGTTCATAATTTATGATATTGTCAGTGAAACATCTTAGGTGAATAAGACTCACATTACAAAAATGGATTTTCTTATCTAAGTAGGTAAAACATAAATTTCAGCCCAAAATTTATAACTTTTCTAGTATCGGAAAAACGCAAAAGCTGCCAGAAATATCAAAAATGACCATCTTCTGGTTTTGTTTTCAGAATAGAGTCCAGTTTTCTTCGTGAACCTCCAGAAAAATGTGTTGTTCTTAAAACCATTCACGTAGCAAATTAAAAATATTGCGTTGACTATTGAAATATTGCAATTTCATCTCGACGACAACCAGGACGATCAGCATCCATACCTAAGAAACTCCTGGAAATGGCGAAGAAACTCATCCCGAAACAAACTTAAGTTTTATTACTAAGATAACCCTTTATGAAGAATAGACAAACGTGAACTTGTCAACGCTATAATTGAGTGCGGATGTAGTTATTACTGATGTTATACGCTCGTTCCATTCCTACTTGCAACCATAAAACTGAAGATATCTCGTGATATGATATCCAGAACGCCATAAAGACAGCATTTATGTGGACATGCTCATTGTTCATAAAGTTAGTAGATAATAAAGAGACCCTTATACACTCCAAAAAAGAGAAATATACTCATGTAAACATCGTCATAAAAGACCTCATTGAAAAGTTATAGCTTCATTAAGATTTAATATCACCAAACTAACTTATGTCAAACATTCGTAATATATAACGGAAAACCGTGCTTTTATTGGGTTATTAGAGCTTCAAATAAAAGTGCCAACTAGCTAGACTTTTTCATTTATTCCAATATTTCGCCAGTAAATTCTGGCTTCTTCAGGGAACTAAAAACAAAATTACACAATACCTGAACATGACAGCAATACAATCTAAAAATGGATGAAATATACCAAATAACCAGTGGCCGGACAAAAATGTATGTCTCGCAGTGCTAGAAGTCGCCCAGCTATGAGTGTGCGTAGCGGGCACGCCTGAGTCAATGACGACTTATGCGGTCGATTAGATTGATATCCATAGGCGCGAAGCGCCTGGCGGTCGGTAGTAAACCGAGTGAATTTAATATTAAATGTTTGTCGTAACTATATGCAACACGTGTCCACTGAAATATTTTACTCATTTCTTGGATATGCATTGAACGATTGTATTACTGCATATTTTTCTAAATTATCTTCAGTAAAATTATTTCGCTTAGATGTTAAAATGTCTTTAAACCTTGAAAATGATCTTTCTACATCGCAGCTAGTCACAGGCGCAAAAGAATAAACCAACACCAAATTGGAATATTTTTGAGAAATTCCTTCATAGATGTTAAAATGTCTTTAAACCTTGAAAATGATCTTTCTACATCGCAGGTAGTCACAGGCGCAAAAGAATAAACCAACACCAAATTGGAATATTTTTGAGAAATTCCTTCATCCGTAAATGAATTCGTAGAGATTTGTTTTAAAATATTAAAATCCGGATTTCTATGTACTACCGCATCAATTTTTTTTGTAATTTTTTTACTGATTGGTGCTTCAATGCTTCGTAACCTTGCGTACAGAGATTCAATCCTTTGAAAACTGCTTGCAAGTTCAACATTTTGTTGTTCTAGAAACTTTATGGTTGGCAATACTTGCGCAAAATTTGTATCAATAAATTTTAATTGTTCATGCAAATGTTGTAATGATAGTACTTTTTGCAGTCTTTAATACTAACTGCTTCATCAGGCAAATTTAAGACGAAGGGTTTGATGATATCAAAGTTTCTTGCATAAAAAATTGCCGCTTCTAACCATGTACCCCATCTCGTAATAACTGGTTGTGGTGGCAAAGGTAGATTAGGGCTCTTTTCCTTGTAAAGAGACAATCTGGAAGGAGCTTTCAATACATTTTTTTGCATGTGCTTATTAGCGTATTCACGTCTAGAAATTCTTCCCGAATAAATTCACAAATTCTATGAATAGCGTGTGCAAAACATGTCAAATGAAGAATATTTGAAAAATGTTGTTTAAGTAATTTTCCAACTTTTAACATAATCGCGGCAGCGTCAGAAACAAACAGTAATACTTTGGTAGCGTCTGTGATTCCTACGTTTTTATGGTGTCATTTACTATTGTACATATCTCTTCAGCTTTGACGGTACAGCGAAACTGAGTAGATATTAAATAGGCTTTATATAAGTCTTGCGGGTCCAACAATCCGATAACGACGTTGACCACACATCTACCCTTCATATCCGTAGTTTCATCTGCAGAAACCCAAATATATTTATCGGATAGTTTTGACTTTATTTTAGAAATTGTTTTGTCATAATGCCCTTGTACGTAATATTTTCTAATTGTGGATTCATCGGGTAAGTCTCGTCCAGTATACTTCTTGATAATTTTTTTAAAAACGGGATTATTAATTTTTGTGAAAGGTATATTAGCAGAAATATATGTTTCACGTAAATCATCAAAAAAGTTTTTAGTTGACGTTCCTGATACATTTTCCATGTGTTTTTTTGTTTTTACATGAGCCCGAAGACATTGTTTACTACGAATAATTAAATTTCGTGAGCAGAAATTGCTAACCACTTCCCCTTTCTTAACGAACGTGAAAGTACTGCCAAACTCAGCCAGCAAACGATTCATTGCAGGATTTTCAAACTAAGTACAACTATAAAATAAAAAAAATAATAGTATAAAACAGAAGAACAAATTCGAAATGGAAAATAAAAACAGATATTCACACAAAATTTCAAGAAACAACGCAATTGAAAGGAACTTCTCAAATTATCTATCGACGAAGCGGAAAGTTAAACAAGGCAAGCGACTGTACTCGATCAACGCCAAAGCAGGCGTAGTGGTATGTACACCATGAGCCGAAGCCAGACCGGCTACCGCGTCCCCACCAGCACGTGTCCCAAGCACGACACTGGAAAATATACATTTTTGTCCGGCCACTGCCAATAACAGTCTCAACACAAAGTCACAATAATCGACGATAACGGCATTTAATAGACAAATAGAGGGTCGACTGTACCAGTGCAAACGTTCAACCAAGACTGAAGTCAAAGACACAAGGTGTCACCGGTAACATTCGAATTGTCGCAAATAAATTAAAAAAGTTAAATTAACAACCTGAACAAACTTTTCTTTTTACTAAATTTAGATTATATAAACTTAACCGACGCAAATAGTACCACCATAGGTGTAGCTGATCCAATCCATTTTTAGATTGTATTGCTGTCATGTTCAGGTATTGTGTAATTTTGTTTTTAGTTCCCTGAAGAAGCCAGAATTTACTGGCGAAATATTGGAATAAATGAAAAATTTATTGAAAGCTCCTTCCAGATT
The DNA here is from genome assembly GCA_963966075.1 of Aphodius sticticus. NCBI lineage: Eukaryota > Metazoa > Arthropoda > Insecta > Coleoptera > Scarabaeidae > Aphodius > Aphodius sticticus. Next base: position 100,679,451 of record OZ014506.1, on the reverse strand, counting down.
GTCTCTTTACAACGAAAAGAGCCCTAATCTACCTTTGCCACCACAACCAGTTATTACGAGATGGGGTACATGGTTAGAAGCGGCAATTTTTTTATGCAAGAAACTTTGATATCATCAAACCCTTCGTCTTAAATTTGCCTGATGAAGCAGTTAGTATTAAATACTGCAAAAAAGTACTATCATTACAAGATTTGCATGAACAATTAAAATTTATTGACACAAATTTTGCGCAAGTATTGCCAACCATAAAGTTTCTAGAACAACAAAATGTTGAACTTGCAAGCAGTTTTCAAAGGATTGAATCTCTGTACGAAAGGTTACGAAGCATTGAAGCACCAATCAGTAAAAAATTACAAAAAAAAATTGATGCGGTAGTACATAGAAATCCGGATTTTAATATTTTAAAACAAATCTCTACGAATTCATTTATTACGGATGAAGGAATTTCTCAAAAATATTCCAATTTGGTGTTGGTTTATTCTTTTGCGACTGTGACTAGCTGCGATGTAGAAAGATCATTTTCAAAGTTTAAAGACATTTTAACATCTATGAAGGAATTTCTCAAAAATATTCCAAATTGGTGTTGGTTTATTCTTTTGCACCTGTGACTAGCTGCGATGTAGAAAGATCATTTTCAAGGTTTAAAGACATTTTAACATCTATGAAGGAATTTCTCAAAAATATTCCAATTTGGTGTTGGTTTATTCTTTTGCGCCTGACTAGCTGCGATGTAGAAAGATCGTATTCAAGGTTTAAAGACATTTTAACATCTAAGCGAAATAATTTTACTGAAGATAATTTAGAAAAATATGCAGTAATACAATCGTTCAATGCATGTCCAAGAAATGAGTAAAATATTTCAGTTGACACGTGTTGCATATAGTTACGACAAACATTTAATATTAAATTCACTCGGTTTACTACCGACCGCCAGGCGCTTCGCGCCTATGGATATCAATCTAATCGACCGCATAAGTCGTCATTGACTCAGGCGTGCCCGCTACGCACACTCATAGCTGGGCGACTTCTAGCACTGCGAGACATACATTTTTGTCCGGTCACTGGTTATTTGGTATATTTCATCCATATTTAGATTGTATTGCTGTCATGTTTAGGTATTGTGTAATTTTGTTTTTAGTTCCCTGAAGAAGCCAGAATTTACTGGCGAAATATTGGAATAAATGAAAAAGTCTAGCTAGTTGGCACTTTTATTTGAAGCTCTAATAACCCAATAAAAGCACGGTTTTCCGCTATATTAATAATAAAGAGCAAAAAAGTTCTACACTAATTGTGATTCGTAATATAATACCCACAGACAAAAAATTATAAAATATTTAGGAAAAGCGTTACAACAAAACTCATTAAAATTTAAATTTTGTGAAGCTTTAAAAGTCAAACTGAAACATTTTCTTCCTTCAAAGCCATGTAAATATTGCAAAGAGTTGAAAAATGAACCTGTCCGTAGCGACGTGCAATATAAACTGAAACTCTCATTTTCCTCGTTCGTTCGCTTGTCTCGAATTTCCTTCGGGCTGTTGTGCCCTCTCGAAGTTGATTGTTGACTCTCTGCAGAGCGTTCAGCGCCTCTGGTGAGAATTAATTGTCGTGGAAGAGGAAGGGTGAACGCGTTGAGCGTGGGGGAGGTTTAGTTCACCCCCCCCCCCCCGCCCCTTAAAGTGAAATTTGTACCTGTTCCTTCGCTCATTCCTTTAATTACGGATCGTAACGCCAGAGAGCGTTACGTACCGACAATTCTCCGTTCTCAGCCCATTAAACTGAGCTTTTATCGCTTTGCAACGTGTGCTTCCGGCGTGTGCTGAAGACGCTGATTACGGTGACTGGTAGTTTTAGGGTTAAAGGTTTAAATTTGGATAATGGTAACTACCTGTGAAGTGCTCCTTTAACTAGGTACATTTTCTGTAAACTAGTTCGTAAAAATCAGTCAGCGAAATATATCACAAGTTATATTAAAGTTAATTAAATTAAATGTAGAAAGAAGAGGAAGTAGAAGAAACAAAATTAAAAGTCAATGTGCATTGCTTTCCAAGTAACTAAGGTCTTGGGTATTTTAATTTTAATTAAAAATACAACTTCAGTTTTTAATATTTTCCTTATTTGTCAGTTACTATACTAAAACAAATATGTCAAAAATATAGCTCATATATACCGGGGGGAAGTTAGCCATAAAAGTTATCCATAAAATTTTTTTTCATTCGATTTTAATGAATGACACATTTTTGGAAAGCCCTTAACGTACTGAGTCTACAGTAGTTATTGCAGAGGGCGCAATTCATAACTACTACCTAAAAATTAAAAAGAAAGTAATTTTTTGTTTAAATTGGCACATTTTTACAATCGCATATCTCCGTTAATGCTTTACCAATTACAACATCTCTTACAGCAATAAAAAGTACAAATGTAGACCATACTTCCATAGTTATTGCAGCCCAACTTTCCACTAATTAGTGGTCTAAAAAAATTCTTGAACTTTGACTATTTTTATCCAGGGATGCGAGTATGGAAGCATACACCGTTCCAGTAGAACAGTGAGCATAACCCCTTTTTATCATCCGATTGTAACAAACTATACACCAAACGAAAGAGGACGCTTGTCTGTACTTATGCAAGTTATTGCAGTCCAAGTTTCCGCTAATTAGTGGTCTAAACAAATTCATGAACTTTGACTATTTTTATCCACGGATGCGAGTATGGAAGCATACACCGTTCCAGTAGAACAGTTAGCATAACCCCTTTTTATCATCCGATTGTAACAAACTATACACCAAACGAAAGAGGAAGCTTGTCTGCACTTATGCAAGTTATTGCAGTCCAAGTTTCCGCTAATTAGTGGTCTAAAAAAATTCATGAATTTTGAATATTTTTACTTTCTAGTATAGAAAAATACATCGTTTCAGAAAAACCCTATGCATAACTTGTTTTTATCATCTGATTGTAACAAACAATACACCAAACGAAAGAGGAAGCTTGTCTCCACTTATGATAGTTATTGCAGTCCAAATTTCCGCTAATTAGTGACCTAAAAAAATTCCTGAACATTGACTATTTTTGTCCAGGGATGCGAGTATGGAAGCATAAAAATTCATGAGCTTTGACTATTTTTATCCACGGATGGGAGTATGGAAGCATACACCGTTCCAGTAGAACAGTGAGCATAACTCCTTTTTATCATCCGATTGTAACAAACTATACACCAAACGAAAGAGGACGCTTGTCTGCACTTATGCAAGTTATTGCAGTCCAAGTTTCCGCTAATTAGTGGTCTAAAAAATTCATGAGCTTTGACTATTTTTATCCACGGATGGGAGTATGGAAGCATACACCGTTCCAGTAGAACAGTGAGCATAACCCCTTTTTATCATCCGATTGTAACAAACTATACACCAAACCAAAGAGGAAGCTTGTCTCCGCTTATGCTAGTTATTGGAGTCCAAGTTTCCGCTAATTAGTGGTGTAAAAGCATCGCAAACTTTCAAAATGTACCAATTTAAGCAAATAATGACATTCTTTTTAATTTTTTAGGTAGTAATTAAGATTTGATTCCTCTGCAATAACTACAGTATACTCAGCACGTTGCGAGCTTTCCAAAAACGTATCACTTATTATAAACGGTTGTAAAAAAATTATGGATAACTTTTCGCCTAACGTTGGGCTTTCGCCTTTCAGTTCCGATGTGGAAATGGCGCCACAACATACCGACAAAGGCTTGACTGCGACTTTTGCCGCCTGCAAAAACCAGCGGTCCCTTTGTCGGCTTTGAGCACTTGAACTCTTGCGGTACGGTGTTGTGTTTACACGATGCCGATCTGTCACTTACGGTTAACTTTATGTGATCATCACCGTTTAATTAATTTATTTAATTAATTTTGTTGCAATTTTTCGAATCATATTTTTGTGAATAAATTTAATTTTATTTCAGATTAGTTACATTTTTCTAGTTTCGATTTGCTTTTAAGTCAGTCCATCTGATCGTAAAAATGTTCAAAGTCGTTATATTTTTAATGCAATAATTAGCGTATTCTCGGAATTCAATAACTATCGTATATGGACAAAAATAGTCAAAGTTCAGGAATGTTTTTAGATCACTAATTAGCGGAAACATGGACTGCAATAACTATCATAAGTGGAGACAAGCTTCCTCTTTCGTTTGGTGTATTGTTTGTTACAATCAGATGATAAAAACAAGTTATGCATAGGGTTTTTCTGAAACGATGTATTTTCTATACTCGAAAGTAAAAATATTCAAAGTTCATGAATTTTTTTAGACCACTAATTAGCGGAAACTTGGACTGCAATAACTATCATAAGTGCAGACAAGCTTCCTCTTTCGTTTGGTGTATAGTTTGTTACAATCGGATGATAAAAAGGGGTTACGCTCACTGTTCTACTGGAACGGTGTATGCTTCCATACTGGCCTCCCTGGAAAAAAATAGTCAATGTTCAGGAATTTTTTTAGATCACTAATTAGCGGAAACTTGGACTGCAATAACCATCATAAGTGGAGACAAGCTTCCTCTTTCGTTTGGTGAATTGTTTGTTACAATCAGATGATAAAAACAAGTTATGCATAGGGTTTTTCTGAAACGATGTATTTTTCTATACTCGAAAGTAAAAATATTCAAAGTTCATGCATTTTTTTAGACCATTAATTAGCGGAAACTTGGACTGCAATAACTTGCATAAGTGCAGACAAGCTTCCTATTTCGTTTGGTGTATAGTTTGTTACAATCGGATGATAAAAAGGAGTTATATGCTCACTGTTCTACTGGAACGGTGTATGCTTCCATACTCGCATCCCTGGATAAAAATAGTTAAAGTTCAGGAATGTTTTTTAAACCACTAATTAGTGGAAAGTTGGGCTGCAATAACTATGGAAGTATGGTCTACATTTGTACTTTTGATTGCTGTAAGAGATGTCGTAATTGTTAAGCATTAACGGAGATATGCGATTGTAAAAATGTGCCAATTTAAACAAAAAATTACTTTCTTTTTAATTTTTTAGGTAGTAGTTATAAATTGCGCCCTCTGCAATAACTACTGTAGACTCAGTACGTTAAGGGCTTTCCAAAAATGTGTCATTCATTACAATCGGATGAAAAAAGTTTTATGGATAACTTTTATGGCTAACTTCCCCCCGGTCTCATATATTGTGTTAAATTCAAATTACATCAAAAATCAACATTACCCCCATGGTCGTGACGTTTTTTACACTACCTTTCATTACTATTCACGGTCGTGACCCTGTATGCTCCACGAAACACAATGTTGAATAAAGTTTTTCCTTTTAGTCAATATTGCTGCCTCTCCACTGCTTATTAATATGCTAAGTTATTAATATTAATATTCTTATTAATTTGTTATAAGAAAACATTGATATTTTCTCTCTTCATAATTGACCCAATGATTTTCAACTAATATTCTCGTATTTCAATTGTTTATTAATTTGTTATCAAGAATTGATTACATAACGAACACGAATGTACATTATAGAATTTTGGCACGTTTTATCTGCTCTTTCACTCTGAAAATAACTGGACGATTCCAACTAATTCGTATGAGGATTATTTGGGCTGACGTTCACTACAATAAAATAAAACTATTTTCTTCGAATCGCAATATTTCGGAATTAATTTATTGCTTCATCAGGCGTTTAAACTACAAATTATTACAAAAAACAATTAAAATATGCAGTCAAAAGCAGAATGTTCCTACTTACGATTAAGTTTACACTTAAGCTAACATCAATAACAAACATTCTCACAAATCCAGGTGAAACATTATACACAATTATAACGTAGAACAGCCACAGGACAAACATGTTTACTCGTAGAGCGACACACGTGCTTATCTGTCGACATTACAAGAGGCACTCGATCGAGGAAGAAGCTAACGTAGCGAACATGTCATTCTACCGTAACGGAAACAACACAACTTGCTCCGAAAAAATTCAGGTGCAATGCTTAATAACAGCAAGGAAATTTAAAAAGTCAAAAACGTTAAGGTATTCCCTCCCCCCATGCGGCCGTCCCTTCTGTCTTTGTCAATCTCAATTATATAGGAGTAGTAATTACTGAGTCCCTCCACATCAGTACGGAAATTGACCGTGTCGCCATGAAAGTTAATGTGGTACATTTCCAAGAAAAGTCTGTTGTAATAGCCACGCTCCTGACCTAAAATATTTACGTTATCGAAATCGAAAGTATGCCGATTTTCAACTGCGTGACATGCAAGGGCACAACCCGTCCTACTCAGACCACACTCGCTCGTATGTTTGGAAACCCTATTCTTCAACCACTGCGAGGTAACACCAATGTACCTTATACCACAATCTCTACACTGTATAGAATAAATCAAGTTGGATTTAAATTCTAGGGGATCTTTATCCTTTACATTAGTGCATAGGTTAATTAACTTATTATTATAGTGCTGAATTAATTTGACTACAGAATTTAAGTTTGATTTGAAGACTGAAATTAATTTATCAGTTAAACCAGGAATATGAGTAATTTTCTTATACTTGAAAGGTTGATGCGGAATAATACTGTTGTCAAAACTACTAGGTATTGTTCTTGTGAGAGAATAAAACTTTATTTACTAATTTTAAGGGGAAACTGTTCTCTAAGGCGAGCCGCACACTGAATGAGCAAGCAGCAAGCAAGCAAGCAGCACACAGGCAGCATGGAACGTGCATTTTGCTTCCTGGAAACATTTTGCACGACGCATACCGCACACTGAGAGAGCACAGCAAGAGCACAACACTAAAACATGACGATTGTTTAATGTCACATTTAATTTCTAAAAAATATGCATTAAAAGATGGCAATGGACCTATAAAATTGTGGTTAGCAAGATAATTTGTTAAAAAATAATTACTCAATGAAAATAAACTTATATATTATGTATTTTTAATGTTTTTGCATTTTATACTAATTTATAATTTAAAGAATAGGTGGCTTATTCACAATGTCATGCAAAAATTAGTAGCCATGTCGTCGTCATCCGAGTATGACGATATTCCTATGTGGCGTTTAATTAGAAAACGTAAGAGAACGTACTGGGTTCATCTGTATAATGGTAATTTTAATTCGTCCATTGCTATAATCATACAAATTTGGATTGTATAGAACGGGATTGTCCTCAACTTCAGCAATTAATTACACTAAGAAATCTATCATATTCAATGATTGACGGTTACATCATCCTGACAATCTGTTGCTATATAGATCCATATTATAATATATAGTTTATCATCTGCAAATAAATTATTGAAAATTTTAGATCAAACGTTTAATGCACAAATACGCAGCAAATAATATTTTAATTTTACTAATTTTTTACTGGCGTGTTCTTTTATTAAAACAATCATATTTTTGCGCCTAATTCAATATTTATGATAATGGGCTAATTTAAAAAATCATTACATACAATAGTCACAAAAATTACAGAAATCAAGATTGCTTGCATGCTGCTTGTGTGCACCTAGGGGCAAATGCTCGTTCAATGTGCGGGTCTACATATAAATACGTGGGACCATTTTTTGCACCTTGATTCTTTTGCTTCCTGTTTGCTGCTTGCTTGCTGCTTGCTTGCTGCTTGCTCGTTCAGTGTGCGGCCTACCTTAGAAGGTAGATTTTAATTTGTTGAGGACCTTTCTGTGAAATTTAACGTTAGATATTCTAGTGACTCTATTTTGCATGCCAATGAACGTATTAATTTTGTGTTTGAAGGTATGGTTGGAGTAATAGTTTATGTATCTACCTGAGTGAGTCGGTTTGGTGTACCAATCAGTGATCAAAGAAGCGTCCTCCCTGATGACTTTACAGTCAAGAAAAGGAAATAGTTTTATTTTATCGTAGTGAACGTCAGCCCAAATAATCCTCTAACGAATTATATCATTTTACGTTCAAATAGACTCCTCTCAACTAGAATTCCAACTAATGACACCTTTCTATATTTTCTATATGAACACGAGCTAATAGTAACAAACCAACGTAATAATATAAATTTAATAAACATTAGAAAGACCAGAATATTAATTTAAATTTCTATAATCGTGTTTCTCGGTGATTCGGTACAAATCCTTAGCAAGAAATTGATTTACGAGAAAAAGGTGACAATATTATTTGAATATTTAACAGATTAACGTGAAATAATAATATAAGTAATAATTCATATAGAGAGAAAATTCAACGTAGGGGTCATCTAACCAACACTTGAAAAGTGACTAAAATATTTACTACCTAACCCCAAAGGTGGCGTGGCACGTCCAATATCAAATCACCGACAAATTGCCACCTAGATTAATACACAAAAAAGTTATTTTTGCGTTGTCTTGGTGATAAAAATTGACGATCGGTATGTTTTTGTGTATAGAATGTCATTCTGATTGAAAATATCACCCAAATAATATAGGATGCTATTTAAAATTTCAATGATGACGTCATTTCCGGAAAAACCGGAAGTCATATTAGAATGAAGAGTATCCCAAAGAATGGCATTTTTTGTCTATTAACACTTACGCAAAGTTCATTCGCCTAGCTTTATAAACAAAAAAGTAAACGGGAATACCTATGCCGTGGGTCACCCGGTATAATATATACGTACTTATTAACATTAACATTAACAGAGTTAATGTTAGAGATTCGGGGTTAACTTTAGAGATCCGGAAGATGGTGACAATACTAGAAACAGAACAAGCAACAGCGTGCATAGGTTGGCTCTTTAAAACATTAAAGCGACGTTTGCCTGAAATATTTTTTATATCACTATGAAGATATTTAATAAAAACCAAGGTCTGATATTGGACAAAAATAATAAATTTAAAGGAAATATGTTCTCCAGTTTCTTTCAGTTTAATTTTCGTGTTACTTGTTTACCTTTATTATTAAATTACATTTTCATGCAAAATTTCCAAAAAGATTTCCATTATTTTTCTAAAATGTACTAATTTTCCCGCAAAGATAATTCCTTCCAAATTATTTTCGTTCGAATACGTTATTCAGGTTAACTCGTTTAGCCCACTAATTTAAACTGAAATTTTGACATTTTTCTACTAGGCGTTGGTTGCACATACGTTTTACAGCTGCACACCTATATGCCAGTTTTGCCATGGAAATATAGTCGTAATTTAAATATACAAATTGCCATTTTTATACAAGCCATATAATCCGCCATGCATACTATTAAGAACCACGCAAAATTATCCGCTGTAAATTCAAATACACGACATTTATTTCACCTTAAAACCCATAAATATATATTGACGGTATGTAAAGACGCATAAATCACAAGTGCTATCGACGGTTTTAACCATAGGGATCTATCGTTTCTCAGTAACCGATAAATTTTACCGTAGAAACGTCCAGCAGGCAAGATTTAGGGTGCATTCTTCCACGATTCCAGAAATTTCGCATAAATCTGTAAACATGCCATGGGAGGCGGGGTAGGTATATATGTATACTTTCCGTTTCTGTCGTCTCTTAATTTATTGCTGTTTGTTTTTCTCTTCACCGTTCTGTCAACCGTTGCGTCTGAGGTCGCGTCTCTTGCCAAATACAACGGTAAAATGAGATGCCAAAAAGTATTGCATTTTTAACGACTTCCGGAGGGGGCGTTTGGGTTGATGTTTATTACTGTCGTCGGGGTGTAAAACTCGTGCTTGAGCTGATTGTGAATGTCCTTGATTAAAAATCGTCAGGGGTTTATGGTGGATATTTATTTCCTTTCGCGTTAGTCAGAGATGGGTTATTTAGATATGTAAATACAAACACTTTATTTGCTAAATGTGTTTGAATTTCAATTTTATAAATAAGCAAATAAAATCCTATAAAAGAAACTCTGAAAGAAACTCTTCTGAAGTCCGAAAACAATATAATAGTATGTAAATTGTAGCTAATTGTCGATTAATATTTTATAATTATTATACACTTACGTATGTGATGAAATGATAGGCATCTGGTCATAAGGACGTCATTGAACTCTTACCTGTAAATAAAAAAGTACATATTTAGTATAACATAATAAGTTTATACAATTTTGAAAATATCAGTGTTTAGTTTTTGCTAGTAGAACACGAACAAATCTGATTGGCATTCTTTTCAAGAAAATCGTTCCTTTATGCACTGGAATTGCTATTATACAAAAGTTATTATTGATTACTCATTAATCTACATGAATAAAACAATTCCCATGTTATGTATTATTAAAGCAGTGATATTAAGTAAAAGGCGTAAATATTTCCAGTGTGTCTTTAATGGTACTTGTGGCTACTTATTTCGAGGTACAAATTATTGTTTTGCAAAATTCTGAAAAATTTCTATGGATGTGTTCACTTTTTGGCGAATACTTAAACAATTTTCTATTGATAAATAACGACTTTACCGGCGATACGGTGAAAATGTGTCAATTATAACTGTATATTTACATTAATATTATCACCACTATCTAAACAAATTGGAAATAAAAAAGAATCGTCTTGTACAGATAAGAGTAACTTCGTCAACATTGGTTTCATAGTAGCAATAAAATATAAAATAAACGAACGTATAGTCGAATCACTATTATTAGACCGCGGAAAATATAGTATATCTCTCTCAGATACATATAGATCTGGGATATACTCAATCTCTGTCAGGCATCTACTAAGATGATTCGACATAGCATCTCTTTTAGTTCTAGATTTATTTGAATTGCCTTATAGATTTCCATGCAGACCTTTTCATCTGAAACATGTTCAGTTGCTTAAATCAATTATGAACAAAGCAGGTTAAAAAATGGCTGGAACTGGTTCTGATTTTTGTCCCTGACAACATAGTGCTAAAGAAATGCTTGGTTTGATACTTAGTCAAAACTGTCTGCGAGTGCAAAATATCCCTGGAAAAGCTAGGAAAAGAGAACAAGGTTTCACTGCTTCAGGGATCGAAGGCAACGAACAAGCCAACATCCTAGCCAGAGAAGGCTCTAAGACTCCCTTCTACGGGCTTGAACCCTGTTGCGGCATGGGAAACATCACCTGGCATGAGATAAGCTAAAGCAACCAAAACCTTCTCCGCCTCCAAGGCCAGACAGTATCTCCAGTTACAAAAAACAGACCTTCGATTGATTACAGGTCTCCTTACAGGACATTTTCCACTGAGAGACTGTAGGTTCTGCTAGGGGTACCCCGAGACAGCGGTACACCTATTGTGCAAATGTGACTCCCTAATGCGCACAAGACAAAACCACTTTGGAGCCGCCATCATCGAACCAGCAAAGCTGACAAAAGTTACTCCTCGAACAATTAGTCTTCGTGAAAAGGCTCAACATCGAAGGACTCTAATGTATGAGGAAAAAACCAAAGATCTTTTAGGTCAAAGTATATCGAAAGGCACAGATGCCAAACGACCCAACTCTACCATACCATAGCATACTTAGTCCTGAAGATGGCTCTTGCAACAGAGTGTGCAACGACTGCTTCAAAGTCATCAACGCGGTTTCCACCCGGTAATCAATATATCATTGACTCAAAACGCAGAAGTCTACAATCTAGATATGAGAAATATCACCGTGTAAATATGTTGAATGTAACAGAAGTAATATCTGTTTATCCAGAATTTATTGGTGATTCAGCCAAAATTGTGACGCCAACACAAGTAAGCATTAAAAAAAAGTAGAAAGATTATTTTCAGCTTTGAAAGTCACTAAAAATGGGTCAAGAGGATTCGATTGAAGCTATCCTGTTCGTCTGAAACTGTATTTTGTTTTTATTGGAATAAATTTTGTTTTATTTTGTATTATTAAATGTTATAATTTACTTATTTTAAAATAGAAAAAGGTTTCTTTTCTCCTGTCACGGTTTAATAGCAAATTTTACTCCCAAGTTTTGTGCATTAGTTATAAATAAAATCTGGCAGAAGCCATTACATTTTTTTATAAGAGCTTTTCGCAGAAAACATATCTTCTCGCACACTCTCAAAGTGAAGTAAGATAAACGTCCCAAATTTCTGTTAAGTTGGATAAAATAAGAAATCTACAACATTGAACTTTATTTTATGACATCCTTGTTGACATGCTTGTTGATTTGACATTAGAATTAACAACCCACAATCATTTCTTATTCTACCAATGTTCTAACGGTCAAAATATAACCTAACAGTTTGACTGATCTTGATAATTGAGTGTGTTCATTAAAAAAACTAAAAATTGATTTTTGCTTAATAAGGTAACTGCTATTGGACTTCTAATAATATCTATTTAGACTGATTAAATATGCTTTATATTTTCATAATAATACGGTGGTACTACTCTTTAACCACTATTATTTACAAATTTAGGGGTGTCGAAATTAGGTACATATAAATATAGCACGTCCGTAAATCAGACATGTGTGTCGAAATTGTGTACACGGTTAGAAGTAATACATATGGCTCTATTGCAGTCTTTACACAAGAAAATAACATATTTTACATAGTTTGCTATATTACACTTAATTGTACGCCTTTTGTCTCAATGCGTTTGTCCATCAATAATCGCTATTATTACACTAGCAGCAAAGAGTAGCGATTTTGGCGTTAATACACCACCTTTGGAGATAACAGTTGAATTCAAGCCACCTTCATTAAAGAAAATCATTATACTAGCCTAAAACACCCAAATAAAATAAAAAGAAGCTGTTCTTCTGTAACATTATTATCTAATGCTTGGAGAGAAAATTTGTTAATAAAAAAGAAGAAAGCAGAAAAGAAAGTCATTCTAGAGAAACAAGAAAAGAAGCGAAAAAGGAATAGGATAAAAAGCTGCGCCAAGAAAAACACTAAAAATTCCAGATGCAAGAACCTTTAGAATACAGAGGAGGGAGAGAGGGCAGACTGAAGAAGACGAAGGACTTATTGTATACTGTGTATCATTAAAAATGGTAAAACATAAATGTGACCGGCTCCGAAGAAAGGGGTCTTACTGCTAAATTATCGATTTTGGGGTTTTGGCAGATTCAGAATGCTGGAATCTTATAGCTTAATATGACATTTATTCGACATTAATCGGATGAAATTTGACGAAGTTACGGGGCGATGAACGGAACTACTTTTTCGCGTAAGGAATCAGTGCGCTTGCATTTTACTCGCAAAACAAGTAAGTTTTCCCGGCGGTTACCAAGCTATCTGATAATAGAAATTCAAAAGCATTACACCAAAATAAAGATAAATACTTATTTTGGTTTTGTAATAGAAATTGTGATATTTTTTCATTAGTTCAGAAAAATAATCTGACAAAATATTTATTGCCGAAAAGAAGTAAAACATAAAAACATACGAACTAATAGAAGTAATATACACCTCCTTCAATATATTCCCTCACGAATTTGGCTTATATTATTGTATTACTGAAATCCGATAAATTATGCTATTATTTATTACCTTCTTATACATTTGAAATGAAAGACGATAACATTGCTGTGAAAATAATGATGTAATGTAAAAAAGTATTGCTCATTGTAATAGTACAGAATGAAATTATTTTTTATACTATGAATAAATCTTGCATTTGTATTTTGTTTCCTTGATAGCGTCTTTTCGTGAGAAGCTCTTTCTGTGGCTTTTTTAGGAAATCGTCTGCCGTCTTAGGGTTTGTTACTAACGGTCGAAGTGGCACTAAACCAAACTGATCAAAATGAGCTGTAGTGCTCATATAGCGTTTCAGTGTTAGGTGATGTAAAAAGAAAAATATTTTCTGACATATTGGAATACATTGAAACATGTAAGATGTTTCTTGTAGTCGACTTTGACAACAAATAAGATTTTCTAGTTACTCACTTTGACCGGAAGTAGATTGTTTTGGCTGTTCATCTTGAAACGACTGTACATTACTATATTATCCTCAATCGCTACCGGGAGATTCAACTATCCAAGGATCGTTGTTTTTTTTTCGGACGAGTAAAAAATTGAATCTACATCAAACTCATCCATAATTACTTAACGTATTTTTGTAGAATTGACTTATACCACGTGAGTCTTTACACAATAGCAGATTTTCAAAATACTAGTTTTGGAAATAACAGCTTTTCCTGTTTGTTACCGCAATCTTCCAAATTTCCACAGAGCGGCGCAGCGTGGCTTAATACTGAAAATACTTTCGCGAAAACATAAATTGTGCCTTTACAACAAAAAGGTCTTATGAATAAATTATCGATTTTGAGGTATGCTGAAATCTTATAATTTGTCCAAAATGAACAGCCGGTGCACACGTGTGCAGCCAGCGCGTGGCTTCACTAACAACCGCCCGCTGTACATAGGAATAGTGAATCAAGACAGACTCTATTCTCACAAAAATGCTTTAATGAACAAAATGAGATTATTTGCGTAACTATTCTATATAACATTTATGTATAACGAATAGCTATCAATGTATAGCCGTAGGAACAATATTGAGAGCGAAGGAATTAAAAAAACCGTACCAGATTCTTGCAAACTTGTTTACACCCTTTAAGTTTTACGTAATCGTAAAATTTAAAAAAGGCCAATCTGTAGATGAGATTTTATATTTTAACGTATGAAAATTCGAACATTTTCGGGTAAGCGGTTTTTAAGAAAAAAAAACGGAAAGGTGAGTGCGAATTTCAAAGAATTACAACTGCAGAAACCGGGTACCTTTTTTCACTTCTCTCGCGCTCACGCTTACACCGAGAGAGAGAATATGTTGAAATTCATACACTTTATACAGAAATTACTAAGGAACAAAACAAACTTTATTTCATTTCTTTTTGATAAGTAGTTTCAGAGTTATGAGCCGTCAAACACTAGGCTGAATGCCGCGAAACGCTGTACTTTTTAAACGCGTGTATCTCGAAAACTTGATTTTAGCAGTAAGACCCCTTTCTTCCGAGCGGGTCACAAATGTTTAACAATTCTTAATAATAAATTTTATTTAACAATATTTAATATATTTAATATTAACTTGAATGATTATATTTGTCGTATGTACTGTACCACAACTGTAATAATGTACCACAAGTGTCTGATTTAGGAGCACTGTCTCAGTTAGGTTCACTGAGGTGTCGGATTTCGGATCAAACTATACGCTTTGTGTCGGAATTAGGGGCAATTGTTAAACTTATAAAATATAATATAAATTACATAACTATTATCAATTCTTTAAAAATGAATAGCCAGATATCTTTAGAAGGAAATATTTGTTTAAAAAAAGTTGACTTAGTCATTAGCACCACATAAATATAAATTCTACAGTTACAATTGTAACTATAGTTCCTTAACCTGTTTGAATTCGGGGCGTTTACCTTAGGCAATATTTGTCTATTTAATACACTAACATAACATTAGATCGTGTAATGAAAAGTATAAACCATGAGTCCATTATTCAAGAGCCACAGTTACGTGTTAACATGGCACGTGTTTCATGAAACCTCTACGTAACTACGTCACTCATAGAATCGTCAACTTTAGTCTTTTACATACTAGAATCGCGATTTTCATCAGTTTACCATGTTTCGTTGTGATATTTCGACACGTTCCGCGGATTCAAGGGTTTCGCAGAACGTCGAATTACGACCGGTTAAGTGGATAGAGTCCTCAATCCTCATCCAATTAGGTAACTTTTTGGAGCGCAAATGCAAGCGGCGATCTCTCGCGGAACGTTTTATTATTTGCCAATGTGCGGTTAATTCCTGAAATGTTCCTGCTCCAGACATAAACCGCCAACGTTCGCTCCGAACCTCCATTTTACGTTCCTTTGCCTCCACTGATGACTGACGTACTACCTAGTACGGATGGATTAATTTATTTCCGGTTCAAATTGCAGCAGCGAATTGTTTTCCGGCTTGTTGCGCCCAGCAGTTTCGTTCCTCGTAAAATAATGAACGCTGCGAGAAGGTATGCGCATGATGGCGACGTCAATCTTTTATTTCGGAGCGTGTATTCTCGAAATTAATCACCCACGAGTGCAAATTCGATTTGCTAATGAGGAGCGAATTGATTACGGTTCTAATTATTTAATACGGCGTTGGAGCTCTCGTATTCCGGATAAATATTATTACGGATTTCAATCACTGTCGCCTGCAGTTGATTGGCTTGATGAATGCCATTCATGACGAGGCGCCTCCGCCAATTTGAAGTTACGTTTGTCGGTTAATTGAATTTGTAGATTAATTTTGCAGTTGTGTATTGTGTGAAGCAAATTTACCCCGCAAAATTATTAAATTAATGCAAGCATTCTAGATCCATTAGTTACTCTTGTTAAAAACCACGTAGTAGCTACTACAGTCCCAAAAAAAGAGACGCACTTGATATTTAACTTTAATTAATGTCTTGAATTTTTTAAACCAGTAGGACGATTTTTATGTCTTTTATTTGATGGTAGGCAATTCCTTTGTCTTTCAAAAACAATTAAAAAGGAGGAAGCTTGTTCAATGTAACCTGGATAGTAGTGGAGAAACTGGAACCATGTTTTTTCCTCATTACAAATTTTTTTAAATATTTCTATTAAACACAAAGTTATAAACTAGGAAAATTACTTAATACCGTGTATTGCCTTCCCTAGTAACTTTATTGGTATACGATCCCAATCTTCCACTTATGCATAGCCATTTCGCGTGTTCTCGTAAGAACTCACCCTTCTCCCTAATTCATCCCACAAATGTTCTAAAGGGTTCATATCGGGGATTCTCGCAGGCACCTGTAATGTTGTGATACCCGTACCTTCAAAGAAGTTTCGCACTATTGTTTTGCTGTGTGGTCGGGCATTACCTTGCATCAATATAAAATTATTGCCCACTAAGTCCTCATACGCTGTAAAATGTAAATGTAGATTTAGGCTGTCATCGGCGTCTTACCGGCAAAATATAAAGGGGGTTGTCTTTCCAATCATTTGTAACTGAACGGAAAAGTTATAATGGTGGGTCGGTTATGGTATAGGGAGGGATTTCAAATTCTGATTAAACTTTTCACCAGTCCTACACACAGAAAAGTGATTATTTGGAACGACAAAACATAATTTCTTGAATTTATTTACTAGATTCAAATGCATATTTACTTGGATGTAGAAAGTTAGGTATATACAAGAAATGCCACATACTCAATATAAGTAAAATAATTTCTCAGATAAATGCTGTCCACAAATAAATTCTTTCTTTATAAGAACCAATATTGTATTGAAAGAAGTAATTGAACTTTTCATCCCAAAAATGTTAATTTCTTAAACGAAGTAATAGTAAATCCATCCAAGTGCGTCGTTACTTGATCCAAGAAAATATAAGACATTTAATATAAGTAAGTATTGTTCACTGAATAAAAGCCCACCAATTATTTAACTGAAGTGATTCTCACTTCTTTCAAGTAATCCCTTTCTCTGGAATAAATATGCGCACCGTGATTTTGTCAAGACTCGCGCGCCCGCGCGTGGTGTCGGCGCCGTAAAGGAGGCAAAGGAGCCTAACCTAGTACCTGCGCAAAACAACAACGGATTACCCGTAGGGGATGTGCCTTGTGATTTATTGGGGATGTGTATTGTGATTTATAGTGTACAATAAACGTTTCAACACGGAATAGTTTGATGTAACGCACGCAACAGTTTAGAACGAGTAAGTAAATATAACATACCTATCTGGTTAATTAGCAATAGAAAACGTATTTGTGCCAAATCTTTAAAATTCTTACATTAAGTAGCTAAAAATATTTACCGGGAATAAAAATATACACTTCATTGAAGACTGTTTACTTACTTCACCAGAGTAACCACTTTCTTAAATCTAGTAATTATTCCAAGAAATTAAATTTCTTGGTTGAAGTCAATAATCTCGCGCGTATATACGAACCTACCAACTACTTCAGCCAAGTAATTCTCTCGTCGTTCGAGAGATCACTTTTCTTTGTGTACTCCACACTATTTTTCTTTCATCCACCATGTTAAGGCAAAACGTTAACTCATCCGTAAACAGGACATTCGACCATTCGGGAATAGGCCATTCTCCATAATTTTCAACAAAATTTCTTCTAACAGCACGATGTACAGGCTATAATTTAGGAATTGTTGTAGGTCTCCTAGCTTTTAAATTAACATCTTTTAGACGTCTACATACCACCTGCTTACTTACGTCAACAAAACGAATTTGTTTTTAACGGTTTTAAAAATTTCTATTAGTTAATTACACTAAAAAACTGTTTCTCGATCAATTCAGAAACTTGGTAATATGCAAGAGTTAAAAAAATGGCTGTAATTCGGACAATTTTAGGGATAAATGAATGACCAAAAAAACAAAATGCCTATAAAAGATGCTGTCTTTCATATCGAGTATAAGCACATTTTAAACCATTACTTGATTAACACACAGAACATTGAACTTAGGTAAAAAATCAAGTGCGTAACTTCTTTTTGGAACTGAGTGTATTTTTATCGACAATAATCAATAGAACCGAAAGTAAATGAGATTGGAAAAGTAGTTCGTGTGAGGTATCATAGGATAACGCTTTTTAAACCAAATAACATGATAATTTCATCACTAAAGAGAGCTAAAGAGGACCTGCCATTTCCCAAACTGTTACCAATATCACTAAAATGTGTTTTTCGATTTTTAGTTGTTCGAGTAGGTTTATCCTATAGAGTATAGTATAACTGTTATAGTATTCGTGAATTAGTTTCTTATTATTGTAGTCCATGCTGTGACCTGTTTCCATTGGGTGTTTTTACAAATTATAAATCTTATGTGATTTATATTCTAAACGTTTCTCCAACTTCATTCAGATTTGACCCTCATAGACAGCACAACACCACTTTACAACTTAAAAAAAAAACGCTCAATTTAAAATTATACAAACCATTCACTTACTATGATACTAATAATAACATCAACAATTTACTATCTAATGTCAAAACCCCAAAACCTATCTTGGATGAGTGTGGTGTTCTCCTTTGTGCTGCCTATATAGGTCAAACTAGAAGAAACTTATTGAAACAACTGGCAGAATGGCAAAACTAGAAATTCTTCCAATTTGTATAAAGACAGGATGGAAACATGTCACAGCATCTACAACGATAATGCAAAACTAATTCACGTGTTGCAAATGGACCTACGCGAACAACTCGAAATCGAAAAACAACACAAAAGAGATACAGTAATATTAATTTAACATAAACGACCAAATTCACTACCCTAACAAACCACTCTTCATGTAGGTACACTCGAGAAACAACATGTATACATCCTACTTTTTTGCGGTGTTATAACTCAAAGACTATACAATAAATTATGATTGATTAGTCTCGAAAGTACGAAAAATTTCTCGGTGAAAGGCTGACCAAAATTTGTTGGTTAGTTTCTGAGTTATATCGAGACAGTAGCGAGTGTATACTACATATTTATATTTTCCGTAACGTTGCTTAATAAATGTAGTTTAATTTTTTTTCTTATTTTTATTTTTTTTTATTATACTACATTCCCCAACAACTGTTCACGTTTACAAGTAGGTCTACTGTTCCAATGCCTCATCCATTATCGAAATGTTTGTAGAATATGCACAGTTTCAAGTGAAATATCAAAAAGTCACGTTCATCTACACACTTTCTATTTATGATATCACTATTATGATAAATCCTCACTATTTTTAATCAATAATAATGAATGTCGATTAATTTTCTTTTGCATTGAAAACAAATCTGGCTAAAAGTTGCAAATCACGTCATATTATTGTTGCATTTTTCTTATGTTTGTCTGTGGGAACGAAAAATACAAAAGTACAAAGTTTGACGTATAAAATTGCGTATAAAATTATTATCAAATGAAGCTCACGTAGATTATTTGCTTAATCTAACTAAGTATCCTCGTAAATTTTATCAACTGAACCAAATCTATCTCTATGCTAAAATGTCAAATTAACACAATAATTTCTCGATACACATGCCAGAAACTGGTTTTATAAAGTACCTACCTTTTATTTTTTTTACTATAATTATTGTTTTACTATAATAAATTTGCACAATCTTCCTTCTTTTCAATACAATTTCAGAATCTGAATTCTGAATTCAAAATCGATAAAATTATAAATTGGAAATGAAATATCTATGCAGAAGAAAAAAACAGTAAGCGAGCTAGCGAAATTAAATTAATCAAGAACAAACGAGTAGCTATCAATTTCGCAATTTTCCGGACAAAAAAAACATGAATAGGATGGCCAATATGGGAGAAATTTAAATCTCATATCGCTCGCTCGAGCGATACAACCGCATTTTTTTTGTTCACGTTCAATTATACTGAAACGGCCAATGTGTGTGTACAGGGCGATATTATATCAGGGGCGGAGATCGCCATCGAACTTTGTTGGTTTTTAATCTGATGGGCGCGCTCTTTCGGAAGCTTGCTCCCCTCTATCAAAATAAATTGCACGGTTAAACGCGCGATATTACCACCCTTTCGACCCGAGATAATGTCGACGCCGAAAAGTACACATTTTTGCGGGCTATTTTGGTCCTGATATCAGAAAAAGGGACGTACTTAATCCTTGTTGTTTGTTTTATTGCTTGGGTTCGCGTTGATATGTAGATTTTTTGTGGTTGCGTTATATGGAAATTGTAATAAAAAAGTAGATAATTTACATGAAGAAAAAAATGAGTGTATGTACAGTGATGGGCAATAATTATTTATAACGTGGTTGCGTGGTCAAACGTGACCAATCAATAGTGAACAAAAGTGCTTCCTAGCAACATATGTGACCCGCTCGGAAGAAAGGGGTCTTACTGCTAAAATCAAGTTTTCGAGATACACCGGTTTAAAAAGTACAGCGTTTTCCGGGGTTCAGCCGAGTGTTTGAAGGCTCATAACTCTAAATAAACTAACTTATCAAATAGAAAAGAAATAAAGTTTGTTATGTTCCTTAGTAATTTCTATATAAAGTTTATGAATTTCAACATATTCTCTCTCTCCGTGTAAGCGTGAGCGCAAGAGAAGTGAAAAAAGGTACCGGGCTATTGCAGTTGTAATTCTTTGAAACTCGCACTCACTTTCCGATTTTTTTTTCTTAAAAACCGCCTACCCGAAAATGTTCGAATTTTCATAGGTTAAAATACAGAATCTCATCTGCAGATTGGCCTTTTTAAGTTGTACGATTACGTAAAACTTAAAGGGTGTAAACAAGTTTGCAAAAATCTGATTTTGATTTTGATAGCTATACAATGTTATGCAGTGATATATAGAATAATTACGCAATTAATCTCATTTTGTCCATTAAAGCATTTTAGTGAGAATAGAGTCTATGTCTTGATTCACTATTCCTATGTACAGCGGGCGGTTTTAGTCAAGAGAAGCGCTAGCTGCACACGTGTGCACCGGCTGTTTATTTTGGACAAATTATCAGATTTCAGCATACCTCAAAATCGATAATTTATTCATAAGACCTTTTTCTTCTAACGGAAGAATTTATGTTTTCGCATAAATATTTTCAGTATTAAGCCACGGCGCGCCGCTCTGTGGAAATTTCGATAATTGCGGTAACAAACAGTGGAAAGCTGTTGTTTCTAAAACTTGTATTTTGAAAATCTACTATTGTGTAAGGACTCACGTGGTGTAAGTCAATTCTACAAAAATACGTTAAGTAATTATGGATGAGTTTGATGTAGATTCAATTTTTTACTTGTCCCAAAGAAACAACGATCCTTGGATAGTTGAATCTTCCAGTAGCGATTGGGATAATGTAGTAATGTACAGTCGTTTCAAGATGAAGCGCCAAAACAATCTACTTCCGGTCAAAGTGAGTAACTAGAAAATCTTATTTGTTGTCAAAGTCGACTACAAGAAACATCTTACATGTTTCAATGTATTCCAATGTCAGAAAATATTTTTCTTTTTATATCACCTAACACTGAAACGCTATATGACCATTACACCTCATTTTGATCAGTTTGGATTAGTGCCACTTCGACCGTTAGTAACAAACCCTAAGAAGGCAGACGATTTCATAAAAAAGCCACACAAAGAGCTTCCCGAGAAAAGACGCTATCAAGGTAACAAAATACAAATTCAAGATTTATTCATAGTATAAAAAATAATTTCATTCTGTACTATTACAATAAGCAATACTTTTTCACATTGCATCATTATTTTCACAGCAATGTTATCGTCTTTCATTTCATCTGTATAAGAAATTCGTGGGGGAATATATCGAGGGAGGTGTATATTACTTCTATTCGTACGTATTTTTTATGTTTTACTTGTTTTCGGCAATAAATATTATGTCAGATTATTTTTTTGAACTAATGAAAAAATATCAAAATTTCTATTAGACAGTCAAAATAATTATTTATCTTTATTTTGGTGTATTGCTTTTGAATTTCTAATATCAAGCTTGTAATCGCCGGGAAAGCTTACTTGTTTTGCGAGTAAAATGCAAGCGCACTGATTCCTTCCGCGGAAAAGTAGTTCCGTTCATCGCCCCGTAAGTTCGTCAAATTTTATCCGATCAATCTCGGATAAATGACATGTTAAACTATAAGTTTCCAGCATTCTGAATATGCCAAAACCCCAACATCGGAGCCGGCCACATATGCTAAAAATGGTAGTTTGACATTTTACCTTATTGAAATGCATTAAGTTTTAGAAGGAATCTTCTACTGTATTTCTTCTTTTTGTAGTTTTTCTTTCGTTTAAACTTATCAGGGGATGAGACATCAACACGCATCTTTCACTCTGCATGTGTCACAGCCCTACTATCAATTTGGAATATTTAAAAACTATATATTTGCGGACACTACTTTATAAGTAAAAAATCTGATGTGGCCAGGCACATGACTTTATCATACTACATTTAAAATTAATAGTTTAGCTGCATGAAATTCCATTTGCTCGAGATCGGTGGTGTCTGCAATAATATTAAACTAGTTATCCAGCATTTATTAATCTTTTATATTAATGCAGACACGACCGATCTCAATCATCGATCAAATAGAATTTGCTCAAGAAACTAAAGTGACCAGAACTCCCGTTTTACATTAGACATTCTGTCTAATGGTGCATATTTGATATATTTATATATTTTGGAAAAATATTAATTGAAATCTGTATAAGAAATTTTTGGATGTTTGCATTTTCACGAAAAACACCACATAATTGAATTGATATAGATAAGCAACCTGCTTGGAACCTTCTTTTATACTTGTACAAACTTTCACCAACAAATATCAACATTTGATATTATCGACTAGCAGGCACAATTAAAAATTTCCATTATTTTTCGGGACAAAGAAATTTATCAAACTTACAATACACAACCACCTTTGGAAATAAAAAAAATAATGATTCAGCTGATTATACTGCGAGATCAATAATGGTGTGTTTTGTCTAAGTTCGAGACATCCTGTGGGGTAACTAACGAACTTCAAGTGCTCTGTTAAAAAAAACTATAACAATTCTCTACAACTTTTTTTGTATTGCATTCACCAGAAACAGTGGTATATCTGGCAGGCTGAATATGCTGCAAGGATCTAAATCGAACTTTAAAACGTTTCCTTTCGATTCCATGTCGACTAGGTGCTATTATTTCAACACAAAGTATCACGTACACGTTAAGTTTAATTTAATAAAATTTAATTTTTTATCCATCGGTTTATCTGTTTATTTCTGGTGATTATCTTTATTATATTAATTAATTCGTTGCTGGTACTAAAAACTGTAATCTAACACATTTAAAAACGTAACATTCGCTGCAAGATTGAACATCGTGTCAAATTGTAAAGATTTACTTGAAAATGTGTATCTTCTAAAAAAATTCAGATATTGCAATAAACCAAAAACAACTTGTTTAAACATGGTTTACGCGGTGTGATCAGACGTAAAATCCTAATGAATTTCTCAATGGCAAAGATTACAAAAGTTATTTAACATCAAAGTTTAGCAAAATAAGTGGTCCGTTAATATAGGCCGGTCAATATATGTTTTTTCTTCAAAACCGTAATCCTCTACTTGGCATATTTTGTTGTACCTAGTGTACAGCGTCGTTACCTTAGAATATTTGTTTGGTATTTTCTTGGACCGCAAGATTTGTTTTATAATCCATAAGAATTTAATTAAGTTGTTAAAAATATATTTATTTCGGGCATATGTTTGAAGCTTTCTGTTAAAGGAAACAGTTAATATTTACAATTTCAATCCCTAAAAGAAACGATAACGAAATACACCTGTTCTTGCACCAAATAATATTTATTTCTTTTAAATAAATATATCAAACAATTAATCACTAATAATGCAAATAATATCGAGCAATGGAGGTAAATTTATTTTGTTGAAGCCAATATGTTGTGATCACAAGTACACAAAATTTAAAGAATATGTTATAGTGTGAAATATGTGAAAACAATCTGTGTACAAAAACCAAACTAAAAATCATATTAGTGATAAATGTTTGTGTTAAATATTTATCGTTTTTCGACAATTGCGAGGACGCTAGTATTGTTTTTATCCCACCCCCCTCCCCAGAGCGCTGCTGTTCATGCTTTACTATAATAAAATTCTGGTCACGTTAAATATAAATCTATTAAAATAAGTCAGAATGAATTATTATTATACATTTTATAGACACTGCAAGGACTGTAAGTGTACTACAAGCCAAGAGACCAAACTATGTGGACAAATACACTTTTCAAATAATAGCGTTTACCCATTGGGTCCCAATAGAACACAAGTCCCAAGCAGGGTTCCACTTCAAAGGATTTGTAGCATTTATTCTTGGATACTTTGAGAGACACGGGGTTTATTAAGAAATTCGATTTTCGTGGGATATTATACGACTATCCATTTACGTATTTCTTGGACTTCACGAACTTTTTGGACACAGTGTATATTATTTAATAGTTATTAACTATTTGTTGTTTTGTTAGATATATACAAGATATTCCAAATAAGGGAAATAAGCCTGGGATTTTCTTTATTCGGGTATTATGGTGTGAAATGTGGAAAATAATTACCGCATAAACTATCCACTAAAAATGCAAAAAGAAACAAACATATTCTTTACTAAGAGATCTCAGAGACTAAGAGTATTTGAGACATCACATGACAAGTATTTATTTGCCACAATTTTTTCCCAATGACTTCTTGCTGTCACATCAAAACACGATTAAATTCAATTAAGCTTTCTTAATTACTAACACATCATTAACAATGGAATATTCAAGCAATAACTTTTATTTACGTCAATATCTTTTATATACTGTTAATTGAATATTGCTTAATCTCTAACCGCCTCATATAGATGCAAATGCGTCTTACAAATCCAACCATTACATTGCTAACACCGCACTAACTTACATTATATACCTCGCACAAGCACATGATTTATATTGATTAAGTTAATTATTCGTATTATACGAGACCGTGTACCTCGTGTGCCTCGTATATTATAGCTGCTAATTGGTCTGGAAAGTTACTAGGGGCACTTGTAGCAACACACACTGAATTACTATACAGTAATTAACCGAGGATTACGTAGCCACACATACTAAACATCGATCCGTCCAAATTATATCCTAAACTATTACCGAACACAATACCTCGCATATAATTTAACAGGGCTAATGTAGACATTCAAACTGTCCCCAGCAATCCCCTATAATGATCTACGAAGCTTATTGTAACTGGAGAGTTGAAATGCACTTCGGTATTTCAATAGATTGAATGGAGAGGAGTTTTGGTAAGTTTTAATGATGCATATTGTGTTTCATGAATGGAAGTAAGTTGCAGTTAGTTTGATTTCGCTAGAAGAAAACGAATTTAAATATTTTCTCGAAGGTATATTGTTGAGCTGGTTATTTTTAGATTTGTATGCATGTCTGGCTCGTACAATGTTAGAAGGTTAGCATGATAAGAAATATTTTTGTACTGTGTGTATTTGATGTCGCCATTATTGTCTGTTGCTATCGTGATAGTTCATTTACGTTCTTTTGCATTCCAATTATAGCTGTGAGATAATATCCAATTGAAGAAAATTGACGAGGTATTCGTATAGTCCGATCAATTGACTGTTTGGTTATGTTAATGGCAGCATTACTAATATTGTATTTGTAGTTTTGGTGATATATATTTTTTTTAATTTTTTGATACAGGATATTTAATGAATGAACGAAATCGAAATCTCATTTCAAGATATTGCATAACACATTATACAAATACATTATCTAATATCATCTAGTACCAATTTTAATGACGTAACTAAATGCACAAATCAACTTCACCTTGCCAATGTTATTGTTATTATTAAAATTTATTCACTAAATGTATGTAAATGTATTCTATATTAAATGATTTATTACTTGTGTGTTGTACTGGGGCGTTTTCGAGATATTTTACTCAAAGATATTTGTTTGTGCTCAAATAAATAAATATAAAAGCATGTATTTTTGTATGAATGTATCATTACAATTTTCGAAATTCATACTCAGAATTCATATAAATATACACGGGGTTCTTGAACAGTTTATTTACATATTGATTTTTTTTTCAAGATTCGAACACATAATATGGCATAGTTTATTTATTGACAAACAAAATAATTCACCCCTTCAAATGTATAACCGATGTGTAAAAATAAAGGATAAAACTCAAGTATACTTATAATTTCGTATTAGTTGTTAAGAATTACCCAAAAGCCTTAATTAGAAACTTTCACGAAAATTAAAAAAAATCATGAAATTATCTACTTTTGACTCGTAAATAACAATAATAACACCAATAATAAACAACAAAAAATACCTTACAACCTTCGCTAATATGCAGGAAATTATTTTTTTAACACATAACACAAATTTTTTTCAGCATAAGAGCACAAATTTTTAATATGTTAACTACTTGGAATTCAAATTGATTCCGGTTTAAATTGGGGACATCATATTGGAGTTATATGCAAAAAAAGCTTAATGTTGTCACGTACCAACTGAGAAAAATGATAAACATAACTAGCTTTGAAACGGCATTGACGCTTTGTAACTTCCACAGCATAATTAATTATATTGCAATTTTATGGGGAAGTTGAAGCCATGGATGTAGGGTGCTTTTAATCCAGAAAAAGGTTGTGAGGATTTTGTCAGGAGTCAGTTGCAGTAGAAAACTTTTCAGGCATTTACAAATATTAACAGAGCATTCACTTTACATCTTGAACTGCTTGGTATATAATGTTAGTGTATTAGAACAAACTTCCAGCTTTTCATTCCCAAAGTAGTAGACACGATTACAAGACAAGGAAAAAGTAGGCTATTTATAAAGGCTTTAAATTGTATATGTTGAGTGATGAAACAAAACATCTACCTGTTGGAAAATTCAAAACTCGTTTGAAAAATGTCCTAACTCAAAGTGCTTGCTATAGAATTAAAACATTTTTCGATTCCAATGTTAGTAATATGTTCCTGCGTTAGATTAGGATTGCTGTGTTGCTTGTTTTGTTGTTGTTATAACTTTCTGTAAAGCCTCCAGTGGAGTTGTATTGGGAAATAAAGGTTATTGTATTGTATAAATAGGGCGGTTTTGACTTTTTGGTAATAAAAAGGTAATTTGGTATTTAGACCATTATTCGTTCCATATGTAAACAAAGAAAAAACAATAAGTCGGATAAAAGTTCGTAGGTTGAACACATGGAACAAAAAATATTGTTAGCGGATTCATGTCATAATCAGTTAGGTAAGCGTATGGTATTATAAAAAAACAAAGCTAATGAATATAGTGATTGTTTGAATGATATATAATGATATACAAGATTCTGATGGATGTTAATATCGAAACTCACAGTGTCACAACACACTTATAAATAAAAATAAGCGAAATTCAGCTTTCTTGTTCAGATATAATTTTAAGTAACAGTGTAATAAATAAAATATGTTTTCGCAAATTAGCACATCTCGGCAAATTAGACAATTGTCCAAATTTCCATCCGATTAATCAGTGAAATTCTGCAACCGAATTTAGACATACGCTTAATTTCCACAGCCTGACTTATACCTATAACATAAATTGAGATGAAAATTAACATTTTTGATAATAAAACATTCCAAAGAAAAATAAATGCAAGCTCTTTTAAAAAACTGAAATAGGGATACGAAAATACATCTTTCCATGAGTGTATACATGGCCCAAAAACTAACATGGAATTTTAAAGAGACATCCAGTAGTAATCTAATAGTAGTATAGATCAGGTTTGCTAAATTAATACGTCAAATTTGCATTTTTAACATAAAAACATTTTTGTATAAGATAGAAAGAAGTATCTTTACTTTTTGGTTAAAAAGTTATTCACGTTAAATTAAAGCAATACTAAAAAGCGCCTCCGCCATTTCTTCCATCACTTTCAAAAACTCAACTTTACTGCACAAACGACACGTGGAAATAGTATATTTTTATAGTTTTAGATGACGTCAAATTGGCACATGAGTTGTTTGGGACACGAGGAGCGCCAGCAACGAGTGCCCTAAATGAATGCATGCGCCAAGATGTCTTATAGGTAAAACTACGAGAGCTGAAGGTGAGTCATCGATTCCAGCTGTTATTTTGCTGATACGTTACAGACCATTCCCGTGCGTTAGAAAGAAACAGAGTGCTTTTTCATGCGTCTGTTCTTACGTTTTTAGGCGATGACTCACCTTCAGCTCTCGTAGTTTTACCTATACAAAACGAGTGTAATATACTATTTTTTCAACTTTGCGTCATTAATTTTATATAAATTTAGAAATTGTGGTTACTATATTTAGAATCTAGGGTATTTTGCGGATTCCATGTTATAGTACTGGTAGTACTATAGTTAACTGTCAACTTCGTAAAAGAGCTTTGGACAACACTATTGACCCGCAACGCTACGGTGATAAAAACTTACATGACAACCAGTGAATAAAGGATATAGATATAGAAACATAATCTAAAAATCTGATGTGTCCAGGCACATGACTTTATCATACTATATATAAAATTAATAGTTTAGCTGCGTTCGGATATTGTACTCCGTTGACACCGGGTATACTGTCCAAATGACACTTACGTGTTATTGGGTGTAAAAAGTGTAACGGTGTACAATATCCGAACGCAGCTTATATTGACAGTACGTATTGTCAAAACATCAGCGTTTGACACTACCTACTGTCATTAGAATCAAAATATCTGACATATCCTGGCTACTAGTTTTAATGCAGTACGACAGATCTCGATGCAATAAAATTTTCTCATGCAGCTAAACTATTGATTGTACCAACAATTTTAATGTTCAGTTGATGAGAATGATGCACGATCACTTACCAGAGTCGCAAAACATCACCGAAATCGTCATGCTGGCGTATTTTGATGAACAGAGCCAAACTAAGAAAGCCATACTATAGGATGCTACCCGCATGTTTAAATATGTCTAGAATATAGATTTCGCAGTGTATGTTAATTGTAACACCGAAAACAGTGTTACAATGTGTGGTTAGTTCATTCAGTATTATTATACTCTTTATTCAGTAGTTTATTGTGTTCTCTCGATATTTGCAAAATGCCACCTCAGGCTCTTTACAGGATTAACCGATTCAATTAAATTTCCCACCAACAGAGTGATTGATTATTCAGCTCATCCTTCGCGACCAATTCAATATCCAGCGTAGCGATCCCGATCACAATAAATCCAATAACGTGATCCCGTTACCTTGGATTTTCCGCTTCTATCCCCCTTTCGAATAACATCGTAACCAATATAACACGCTCGCTAATCCCAGAGTCCTGCCAGGATGGTCTCAGGGTTGGCTTTGCCGGTGTGGCTCTTGGTGGTGGCTTCTTTCCTCCGGGAATTTCAATTACTGAAAAATTAATGGAAGCACTTCCAGTGGGCAACCTCCGGGATAATGTCGACCGGAGTTACGTCCCGGCATCAATCTCAATCTTGCGGCGAGTAATTGGATTGAGATTAATGCCGCTCCGGGAGCAGGACTATAGCAGGACTCTGCTTGCTATTAAAAATGCAACACGTGGATTGGTTCACTCTAATCTAAGAAGAAGAAGTGGGGCAGGGGAGAAATAACACCCCGTGGTGTTTATAATGTAATTGATTGGTCAAGTTTGAGGATTTGTAACTTGTGCTGGAAATTCTGGAATGGTGGCAAAACGCATTAAATGAATTTCATGTTATAGGTCAATTTTTGCTACTTAGCACAAGTACAAATTAGCTAATATTTTTCTCGCTACATAAAATTCAAGGAAAATCTCAAACGAATTAGACTTGCAAATGAAAAATAAAATAAGACGTACCTACCAACGCTTCATTTGCAAAAGGGCTTCCAATCCCGGACAATACTGATCTCGGGATTTTGGATCAGTAAGAATTCGTGCCAAAAGTTACCAAATCCATTCAGTAAGACACGCATACTTGATTGGACAATATCTTTTGCCCCAAAACTTAATCAACGTTTTCTAATTTTACCTTACAAGTACAAAACCAAACTTGTCTGTTTAAAAGGTAAAATATGTCAAAGTGTGCGTGTTGACATCAATAAAAATAGTATATTATTTGACGAGCACATAATTAAGTATAAACATGCGAGCGATTTATATCCGTTCTGTGCGAGTCAACTACGACGGTTTATCTACGACTCATAAATTTGATTTCATATCAAATATTTTAAATATATTTGTCAATGGTGGCGAGGCGAACTGTCATCCACGTAAGTTTTGACAGACTTTGACTGTACGTTCGTATAGTGATGACAGATCGTTTGAATAATGAAGTCATTATTCAAACAAACTGTCATTATTATACAAAGCTACTGTCATCATAATCATCGGTGTGTATAATAGTAGGGTTTACATATTTAAAATTTAAAATCTATTAAACTCTTCTACCTTAAATTTGTTGAAAAATATTACATTATTGGGAAATGTTTCAGGAATAGTCACGACAAAACATTTTGACCAATTTGTTTTTGCTTCTTTAATATAAAATTGAATTAGAATTCATACGTCATTGATGTTTATTATGTTTTTAAAGTCATTATAATGACTTTTAGATCCAGTTCTAAACGAGTTTTCAAGTACAGACGTTATTTATTGTTCAAAATTGATGAAATATTCAGTGCATTTTCTTAGAATATTAAATATTCAATGTTGTCTTTCGGTTTTGTCAATATAGTTCAAATAGCCCAACGCACATTATAAAAATAGATTTTTTTATCTAAATGCACTTTTTGACAAAACTTGTCGACTAAAAAAGCTAAAAATGCGATGAAGAAATGTTAAAAATGACCATATTACCGTTGTCACAGCCTCATCACAAACTCTAGATTCTTTAACCGAATGTTCCTATAAGGGTACCTACAGAAGCCTACTTCTATCAGTTTTAAGTTTTGAAATGCAAAAAAAAAATAATTTACATGAAAAATAGTTTTTGTAACTTTAAAAATCATTGATAACTTAGGCTTTACTAAAAAGAGTTGAGTTATTGGCTGCAACTTCATTATAATACTTCAACGATATCTGAAATGTTTCTGTTAATGACACCACCACAAAAAAATATACCCACAGCACGGAAGAATTTGAGAGAAAATCTCGGCTTGGTACAAAATATACTGTTTTCAATTCGTGGTCAAAATTGAAGGACATAATTGCATTTCCTTGCTCGGGAGAATTTTGCCCCAAATTTCTAGATTGTGTACCAAACACAATATACTATACCTAATACCAATTCTTTTACTTATTTTTATTTGTATCTAACCGTTTGAAAGGTATAGACTTCACTTCCTCTATATACAGTGAGCGCCCAAAATATGAAAACATGACAACATTTCTGAAGCGGTTTCGTATTTCAAAAAATCCTTTAATGGTCAAAATCTTCATATTTATATCACTTTAATTCCCTTCGATTGATGTTGACTTCATCAACATTTCTTTTAAATGTCAATCCCATATTTCTCTTACTGATTTTAATAAATCTCTTAACTGTCTTAATGGTAACATTCGAATATGATTGAGAACAAATTATTGTTGACCTGAATAGGCGTTTTCAATTGATTTCGATTTTATAAAGGCACACCCACAACAAAAAGGACAGTAACGTTTACAATAACGTTTTCAAGATTTTGACATCACTTTCTTTTCGAAAACATTACAATAGAACATTTATGAGCCCGGATATGCCTTAAGGGCAAATAATTCACCCCAAACCGCACTTTCATATCATATTTACAAAATTCATGATGCCAAGACTTCAGTATTTTACAATGTTCAATTGTTTTTTTCTCGAAAATTTGCTCATGCAAGGCCAAAGACTGTTTCCGGTACTATAAAGACAAATTACTACAAATAAATAAGAAACAATTGACGGTCGGAAATATTTTTTTATAAAAATTTGTATTTTTATTGTTAAAAATCGACGACGGATTTTTTTAAATTACAAATTGCCTCAGCGATTTTCTCATGTTTCTGTACTTTACGCGGTCACTGTATAATAGAACATGTGTCGTCATTTTGTGGTAACCCTAGTCATGATCATGACTCAATCACACACAGAAAAGTGATTATTTGGAACGAGAAAACATAATTACTTGAATTTATTTACTAGATTCAAATGCATATTTACTTGGATGTAGAAAGTTAGGTATATACAAGAAATGCCACATACTCAATATAAGTAAAATAATTTCTCAGATAAATGCTGTCAACAATTAAATTCTTTCTTTATAAGAACCAATATTGTATTGAAAGAAGTAATTGAATTGTTCGTCCCAAAAATGTGAATTACTCCAACGAAGTAATAGTAAATCCATCCAAGTGCGTAGTAATCCCTTTCTCTGGAATAAATATGCGCACCGTGATGTTGGCGCCGTAAAGCTGGAGCCTAACCTTGTACGAAAACAACAACGGAATACCCGTAGGGGATGTGCCTTGTGATTTATTGGGGATGTGTATTGTGACTTATAGTGTACAATAAACGTTTCAACACGGAATAGTTTGATGTAACGCACGCAACAGTTTAGAACGCGTAAGTAAATATAACATACCTATCTTGTTAATTAGCAATAGAAAACGTATTTGTGCCAAATCTTTAAAATTCTTACATTAAGTAGCTAAAAATATTTACCGGGAATAAAAATATACACTTCATTAAAGACTGTTTACTTACTTCACCAGAGTAACCACTTTCTTAAATCTAGTAATTATTCCAAGAAATAAAATTTCTTGGTTGAAGTCAATAATCTCTCGGGTATATACGAACCTACCAACTACTTCAGCCAAGTAATTCTCTCTTCGTTCGAGAGATCACTTTTCTGTGTGTATAAAGATAAATTACTACCAAAATCAGTGAGAAAAATATAGGGTAACCATTTAAAAAAGTGTCGATGACGTCATAAATCAGAAACAATTGAAGGTCGGAAATATTTTTTTATAGAAATTTGTATTTTTATTTTTTAAAATCGACGACGGTTTTCTTTTTAATTACAAATTGCCGCAGCGATTTTCTCATGTTTCTGTACTTTACGCGCTGATTGTATAATAGAACAGGTGACGTCATTTTGTGGTAACCCTAGTCATGATCATGACTCAGTCTTTTAATCTTCTCTTAATCTTTTCCTATACCTATAGCAAAATGGTCCAAATCATACGGCCTAATTCCTATGACTTTCTTACGAATGACTTTCAAATGCCAACGCCTCTTATATGTTGTCCAAAAAAATCGTACTTGTGCATATTTACAACACATACATAAAATTTTTTCGTACTCTGTTATTGTAAAAGAATTAAAACGTTTCTTACACCAATATAACAAATGCGTTCTTTATTTTATATATAGTATAATAAAAATACTAAAAATGTACATTAATATCTAATCTGCAAATTCCCCATCCAATCCTGGATCTTCCTTCCATCATATCCTTGTTCATGCATTCCATACCATTTCGAAACACAACAGACAGATAACAGACTTGCATAATCCTCGCTTTGATAACAAAACTTCACGTTGAGAGTTGATAGCACAGCAGACAGGCGCGCTCCGCATTGGACGATTCAATTGTTTCGTGCAGTTTCAGTATGCAAAATCTATTTGCAAGCTGCCTCCAGGCGCATTTAGGCCAAATCCAGACCGATGCTCTCTGGATTTGGTATCGGGATCACCGTCTACGATCGCCCGAAACTAATCGGTTTTCGCTAATAGTTAACCGACTAATTGCTTACCGAATAAACCCGTTAATCGACCGCTAACGAATCAGTACTTTATTACGGTTTTACTGCCAGATCGTGCCTAATT
The DNA here is from genome assembly GCA_963966075.1 of Aphodius sticticus. NCBI lineage: Eukaryota > Metazoa > Arthropoda > Insecta > Coleoptera > Scarabaeidae > Aphodius > Aphodius sticticus. The sequence continues at coordinate 100,645,219 of OZ014506.1, read as the reverse complement.
AAATGCCGATCCAGTAATGTCTACCGATACACAAAAGCGAAAGAAACAAGTGAAGTTAACGAGCGGAGCTGGACGGTTATTGTTGACGTAACTTCGGGTAATTAATTATTTGTTTGAAAGACGGTTTGGTGTAACAAAAGCTCGATTATGAAGGTGTTGCGGTTAATTAGAATCTATATAAATAGCCAGTAAACGATTACTGTAATATTCAATGAAGTCTGCAGATAAATCAATCTCATGTTATTCCAAGATACCCACCGCATAAGAGAGATTATTTATTTTTTTATTTATGAAGTTAGACATATGAAAACAATGCATTTTATTTAAATATTTTTGAGCGACTAAATAAGTCTCCATCAATGCGAACATAGAAAAGTATGTAACACGTATCAAATGTTGATGGTGTGAGATGTTATTTTATTCTGTTACTTACTGAGGAAGTATCGCCAAAGTTTCCGCGGAAAAGTATGGACAAATAGTGGTCACTCGTTCATGAACACATTATTTATTGACTTCAAACGACACGATTACTTAAAATTATCAATTACTTAAAAATAAATAATCTTTAGACAACAAACTTGGCAGAAATATGGACAAAATCTAAACATACTATGCTTTTAGGAGCTGTTCATAGGAGATTTTTTAGAATTAGGAGACGAGCAAAACGGTGGGTTGTGGGCTTCAATATGATCTTACATTCCAGAGACGATTATTAACCTATCGCCAGACGTTCTGAGCTTCTGTGAAAGACATTGTGTCCTACCATTTAGACGAAATCAATAAATATATGTACAGAGTGATGTACAATTCTTGACGAAAATTGATATGGCTAATCACAATACAATTAGTGTTTTCTTGGTGTTACATTTAATTTTCGCCTCGATGTTTAAATTACTGTGTATTTTGTGCAAAAGTGAAATTTTCTACATTGTATATGTGCAAGCTTTTTTTCTTATTTATCAATGGAAAATATAGAAATCATCTGTTGTAGATGAAATTGTGGTGTAAATATGTATACCTTCTACGAGAGTGTGCATTTTTCTTTCTGAGCGTAAATATCATTCTTAGTTATATAACTTAACCAATCATATGATTCATAAGGAGTTACTTATTATTCATTTCTCAATGGCTTCAAAAAATTATAGCTGTTTAAAATATTAACAAAGTCGTATTTTAAACAGCTCCAACTTGTTAAGAAACGTCAACTAGTAAAGGTAATTAATAGGTCCATATAAAACTTTTTGCTCAGAATCAATGTGTCTTAGGTTTTGCATTAATATTTTGTTGTTTTTGTTTTTACTATTGACATATTTATAACATTCATTAATTTATTGTATTACCGTAAAGAGTACTGTTGGTGTTCTTTACTTTCGCATGTATTTTCTTTTAATTTTGTTAATATTTGCTGAAACTGTTAATAACTGCTGTAAGCTTTAAAGCAACTGCACAAAATGAATAAATAAACTACAGCAAATATGCTGTAAAAGAATTATTTTCTTTCCTACTGCCACATCGCATGTTATTTGATACCAGCTATAGTGCTGTTAATTCATATAATTTGAAATAATAGCATTATCACAGTAATTTTACAGGATATTTTTGTAATTTCACAATCTACTACTAGAAACATAATACTACAAACATAATACTTAGTTATATTAGGTAACTATATACTAAAAGTCTAACACAGTCCGCGGGAGAAGTTTACGAAAATCGGTGAATCGGAGGAAGGGTCTGCTTCTCGGAGAAGCGAAAATAGGCGCCACAGGCGCCGATTTTCCGCCTGAAATTTGATTCTACAGTGCTTAGGCTTTCGATTTCGTCCATTTTCGGCCCAGTTCTCGTTATTTTTTACCTCGATTCGGCTAAATTTATGGATTATCGTTTGGGACTGTACTCGTCAGCGCGTCGTCATGGCAATCGATCGAGGTGGCAACGGTCGCGCGCTTCGCGACGCGGTCACCAGACGGCGACACATCATCATGTCGCTGTTAAGGTTACGCTACGAAGCAATAGGTGGCGCCCCGTAACCGCGCCAAACATACGAGCATAATCACGTCGCGCGTGTAAGAGCATCCGGGCCTTTTGTCTCTCTCTTAACGCTTCGGCGATCTACCTAGGTCGACTAGCAGGCCTATTAGGCCTGCACATTTTCCTAGTAAAATACTATATAGTGCAGGCAAATTAACTGATTATAAGCCAAAACCGGTATTAATTGTAGACAGGAGCTTTATCATTGGAAATGGTAAAGGGGCTCATAGTGAACGCAAAAAAGTAAATGCAGGTCATGGGGTGGTATAGTGTTTATTTGGGAGGGTGGAAAGCGGGTGCAAAGTATATTATTGCGTTTTCCGGCGAAACTTGACGTTTTATCCAAAAACGTCCTATACTAAGTTGTAGATCATAAAAAAATCTACAATATTCATATGGGTCACTTTTTACTATGACCTCAAAATTTTCGAGAAAAATGCGAATGCTAATGCCAAAACGAATTTTCTGTTTTTTATTTTTCGTTGTGGCAACAATAATTCAATTTTAATCAAACTTTGTGAAAACGTGCCTTTTTATACCTTAAATTAGCATACATTTTTTAATTACACAAAAAACAAGAAGTTTTTGAGATGTTTATTTTTTTCCGTCAAAATCAGACTTTTTTTAAAAAGAAATTCTGTGGTGAAAAATCATCGTAGAGAGTTCTTCTGGGACTTATTTTTGTTGTTTTTACATGTACTTATTGACACAATAATAAAAATAATAGTCCCTATTTAAAAACATGCTTAAAAATGGAAAAAACCCAAAAACGACTTTTGCAATAGCGAATTTTTCAGTAATTGTTCATTATCTGTTTAAATTTTTAAGAAAATTGCAATACTGGTTACGACATTCAATTGTACGGAAAAAATACAATAGAAACTGGCTCTCATTTCTACACTAATGCTATAACCATTAAATTAGAATAATAAATCTTCAGATAAGTAAGCAAAATAGTCAGTTTTTGTCGTAGAATCAATAAGTATCCAATACAAACGTTGTAGGTCAAGAAAAAATATACAACTTTTGTAGAGGTTACTATATAACATAACCTCAAAACTATCGAGAAAAATGCGAAAGATTAATTTTTTTTTTTTAATTTATGATTTTAATTTTGTTTTGACGAAACTTCTGAAAGTAAATTATTTATGTCTTAAAAAATCACAAACTGTTTATGAAAAAATCTACTAAGTAGTTAAAAATGTGACAACATCAATACAGTAGAAACAGTACTTTAATAATTGATAATAATAAATTACAAAAGTTAATATTGTATCACGCCCCTAATACCAGTGCGCTCCGCAATAGCGCTTTCGAGGTCGCCACCATGGCATCATGACCAGCGAGGGCGTAGGAGCCCCCTTCCGCTACATTTCGACATACGACCCGGACCGAGCAGCATAAAAGACGGTACGCAACCCTGGCACATGAGTTCGCTCACCGCACTGGAGGAAACTATTAACTTGGCGCACCTCGTAGGGCCTTGGTGACAACGTGGAATCCAGACGGAGAGACAGGCATCGTCAGTATACGACACGCTGCACCTACCGCGACTTGCATTTTCGAATATCTCGTTCCGAACGACCTCACCCCGTCAATATATATTTACAGATTTACAAATAAGAAATGAAAACTATTTATGATTCATTTTTTATTTAATTTTTATAGATTGGCATAGTTATTTAACTATGCCAATCTTTGCCTTATTCGCAATTTTTCTCGGAAGTTTTGAGGTTATGTTATATAGTAACCTCTACAAAATTTGTAGATTTTTTCTTGACCTACAACTTTTGTATTGGATACTTTTTGATTCAAAGCCAAAAACTGTTATTTTGCTTACTTATCTGAAGATTTCTTATTCTACGTTAATGGTTATAGCATTAGTGTAGAAATGAGAGCCAGTTTCTTTTGTATTTTTTTCCGTACAATTTAATGTCGTAACCAGTATTGCAATTTTCTTAAAAATTTAAGCAAATAATGAACAATTACTTTAAAATTCAGTGTTGTAGTCGTTTTTGAGTTTTTTCAATTTTTGAGCATGTTGTTAAATAGGAACTATTGTTTTTATTATTGTATCAATAAGCACATGTAAAAACAACAAAAATGTGTCCCAGAAGAACTCTGTACGATGATTTTTCACCACAGATTTTTTTTTTAAAGAAAGTCTGATTTTGACGGAGAAATTTAAATATCTCAAAAACTTCTTGCTTTTTGTGTAATGAACAAATGTATACTTATTTAAGGTATAAAAAGGCATGCTTTTACAAAATTTGATTAAAATTGAATTATTGTTGCGACAACAAAAAATTAAAAACAGAAAATTCATTTTGGCATTGTCATTCGAATTTTTCTCGAAAATTTTGAGGTCATAGTAAAAAGTGACCCATATGAATGTTGTAGATATTTTTATGATCTACAACTTAGTATAGGACGTTTTTGGATAAAACAGCAAGTTTGGCCGGAAAGCGCAATAATATACTTTGCACCCGCTTTCAACCCCCCGAAATCAACATTATACCACCCCACGACCTGCATTTATTTTTTCTACGTTCACTATAAGCCCCTTTACCATTTCCAATGATAAAACTCCTGTCTACAATTAATACCTACTCTCAACTTAATTTGCCTGCACTAATAGTTTATCCCGTCTTTTTAAGTAGATTGGTTGTTTAGTGGGGGATTGGCTACTTTTTGGATTGTTAAAATAAATTTAATTCTTTCGTTGTTGTCTTGTGCTTTCACTTAATTTATTTCTGGCTTCATCAGAAGGTGATAGTTATGATTAGTAACAGGTGAGACCTGAAAAATGCTTAAAAATCACTTAACAATCGCTTACTAACCTATGCAATGTAGCATTTTGGTATAAAGACATGTCAACTGATTCCCAAGCCAAGGAAATCACCAAACGAAAGCACCAGACGTTCTAAGCTTCTGTGTCCTATTCATTACTGTGTACTACTCATATGAAATCAATAAATATATGTAGAGAGTGAATACTGGTCGAAAAGTGACTAATCATAATAAAATTCAAATAAAAAAACTTTGTTTCCGAAAAAAGCGGACAAAACTTTTCTTCAAAATCTGGGACGGGATTTAATGAAAATAATAGAAATTTATGCATTTATTCATGGATTATTTTATTATTATTATTTATATTAACGCATAATTGATGCATTTCTTACTTAGAACTTGGTGTTACATTCATTTTTCCACTCAAGTTATAAACTGCAATACGGTGTATTAGCGCAGTTTTCAACATTGTGTATGCGCGAGCTTTTTCTTATTTAACAAACGAAAATATAAAATCATCTGTTATAGATGAAATTACGGTGTAAAAATTTCTTCTACGAGAGATTTCTGTCCCGCATTTTGTTTTTCAAAACATAAATGGGATTCATTTAAATGTAATTGATTCATAAGGACATTCACATTTTCTCACCGCCTTCAAAAAATTATAGCTGTTGAAAATATTAACAAAATCGTATTTTAATCGGCTCTAGCTTCTTTAGAAATATTAACGACTATATTACTACGAAGTACAATAATAAGTCAATATGAAACTTTTTGCTCAAAATAAATGTGATATTTTATTTTATTTTATTTTATTTTACTAGGTATTGATATTTTTATAACATATTCATTTATTTAAATTTTATTATTGTACAGAATCCTGTTTGTGGTCATTATTTTCGCATGTATTCTTCCCATCCTTTTGATAATATTTGCTGTAAATGTTAATAACTGCTGTAACTGTTGAAGCAACTGATACAAAATGAGTTTATACACAGGAAATTAATAAATAAACTAGCAAAAATGCTGTAAAAGAAGAGTTTGGAGTTAATTTCAATTTGAAATAACAGCATTATCACAGTAATTTTACAGGATATTTGTGTAATTTCACAATAAAATACTATTATAGTTTATACCGTGTCTTTAAGTAGATTGCTCGGCTAGTTTTTGGATTGTTAAAATAAATTTAAATCCTTCGTTGTTTAGTTGAGCTTTCGCTTAATTTATTTCAGCCTTCATCAGCAAGTAGAATCAGCATAGAAAAATCAATGGACTAACATTACACACAACATTTTAGAGAGATTTTCAAAAATACGTCTTTTTAAGGTTACTGCTTACTTATATAGATTTTGTTCACAAGACCGAAAACCGTTATTTTTTTTTATCACCGGTTTTAGAATAAAACCTATCTTTTAGTAACAATTACTTAATTTTCATAATTCAGATTTAAATTGATGGCTAATCTCTTAGATTTAAAATCAATAGCCGGAAGTAAATATTTACTGCTGAATGAACTTAATTCGTTATCTAACATTTGTACGGTTAGTTAAACGTGTATTATAATGCAAATAGGTAAAGAAATAAAAACTACGAAAGATTTCATCACTTCTTCTTGACATCTGGTTTGTTCTTTTTGTTTGTCATGTATTTACAATGACGTATTTTTACAGTATTAATAGATACACGTTGCGTATATAAATGTCGATGCAACATTTTTAATTATTTTTGTATGCATAGGATGCGTAGATTGTCGTTCAATAATAAACAATTAAAGTTTCCGGAAAAATCCTGTTACTTAGTCATTGTTAAGATCCTGAGAATATATTTTAGCATTCCAAGAATGTACAATATCTCATGTCCTTGAAAGTCTTACATAATGCATGTACGATATCGACAATATTTATTTAAACACCAGCCCTGAATACAGTATTTTAATGCACAAGATGTTATTATAATTTCATCCTACATCCGCATTTTAACTGAAACAGGGAATATCCGCTATTAACAATTACATGACAAAAAAACACCTTTAGCAGAAGAAATAATTCCACGCTTCATTAAGTAAATCCACACTTACTTTAGCATACATTCCATTGAACAATGCACAGCACCTACTGCATTACACCATTAACTTAAAGCAGGCGTTTGCAGTACAACTGTGCTCGTATATATAGAGCATCATACATAATGATTGCCCATTTCGCAGTGTCGCTAGCTGTCATTACGTTTAATGTGGGTAACATGGCGTGGCTACCTGTGCTAAAGGGAACAAACGTAAATGCCGGTTACACCAACAACATATATTTTCCCACTAGATTTAACACTGAACTTCGACACTACAATACGTTCAGCGTCACACGACCGAACCGTACCGTACGATAACAGTTCCGAACTAGCAAACTTTACTAAATCACTTAAACGGTACCGCCATGTTGCCCCAAGTAATGCCTCTAAGTTCGGATAATGCCCCAAAGCGTTACTTGTGTGTCTGGACCTCAATCGGCCATAGCTCTGCTATCTTTGACGGCATGTATTCATTGCAGTTGAAGTTTAGACTGCATGTTCATAATGTAAATGATGAAGACGTAAAATTTTGTTGAAGTAATAGGTACGATTAGGACGATTACTCTTCTTACGTCTGACACTTTACATAATAATACTGATGGATAGATTTAATAGATTTAATAGTAATGACAATACTGAACGGAAAATTTATGACTTATTTACAGTATTTGTAAAATAAGGAACAAGCGAACAAAAGAATCGACTCTGAGATAAAACAATATTAGCTTTATACATATCAATTTGTACATAAATTTCACTCAAACTTTAATTTTTGTTTTAATTGGAACGCGAATTATCTGGCTACATTCCTTACGTCATTTTGATTACAAACATACAATTTGACACACTCTATTTAGTTGATTAGGTAGGTAAGAGTCCAGGACCCATTTCAGAACCTGACTTAAGCTATAAAAAGACATTACAAACATTTTAGAATCTAGTTTTAACTTCAAATTATTTGTAATTTTGACGCTTTCCTCAAAACCTCTGAAAAATTGTAGCAGTATGCACATAGTAACAACAATAGGAGAATGAATTTTTTATTCAATTTCATATTGTCTATTGGAATTCCGGTTTAACTTTTCTCGAAAATATAATTTATCATTGCCCCGTATATATTGATATTCAATTCAATTCAATTCAATACATTTATTTCCAAAATTAACAATACAGTGTTATTACAGAAAGTCAAAAACCAAAAACACACAAGAAAACGCAATATAATTAAACAAAAGAACAACCAAATTAATTCACATAGGCTAAAAATTCAGCAATGGAGTAAAACGCTTCACTTAACAACACATTCTTTTTGTACTTTTTGAACCGACACAAAGGCAATGATCGCACTCCGACGTGCACTGCGTTGAAGAGCTTCACACCCTGATACATAACATGGCGCTGTGAAATGTCCAGCCTATGAAGAGGAATATCCAAGGTTTGGCCGATTCTTGTGTCATGCTTGTGGATATCTTTCCTACGCTGAATGTTACTTGTATTTATTTTTATGAAAACCAGAGCATTGTAAATAAACAGTGACGGTATAGTTAATATCTTTAAATTTTTAAAAAGTGGTTTACAATGTTCTCCATATTCTTCTCCTGCCAAAATGCGGATAGCTTTCTTCTGTAAAATAAAGATACGATGCCAAGAAGTGGAACTTCCCCACAAAATGGTGGAATAGTTAATAGTGCTATGAAAAGTTGCAAAATATAATGTTTTTGCTGTTTCCCTGTCTGCAAATTCTACAATTTTTCTTGTTTGGTATATGTAGCTATTAAACTTGTTGGCCAATGAATCAATGTGATCTTTCCATTTTAGTGCAGAATCAATGTAAACACCCAGCAATTTAACTGTCTGGGGTGTTTCAGGCCTTGGTTTAAAATATATATTCTGTGTTTTGTTTTTATTCAGCTTGAGGCTATTACAATTAAACCAATTCTGAGCTTCCTCCAGACTACTGCGTTCCTTGACAAGTAACCCACACAAGTCTCCTGCTGTGTTGATGACAGTGGTGTCATCTGCAAAAAGAACTGTGTGGCACTCTGCTAAACTTACAGGCAGGTCATTCAAATAAATTAAGAACAATATGGGTCCTAAAATTGATCCTTGCGGAACACCCGAATCCAAAGACATGATATTTGATTTGGGGTCATTGCTAACCACGATTTGCTTTCTACAATGAAAATAAGATATGAACATGTCCAACGAATTACCTCTGATGCCGTAGTATTCCAACTTCGCCAAAAGCGTTGTGTGAGTTACACAGTCAAACGCTTTGCTCAAATCCATGAGCAAAGCTGATGATTTCTCGCCATTTTCAAAAGAATGAATAATTTGTTGTACAATACTTATTAGTGCTTTTATTGTTGAGCAATTTTTTCGGTACCCAAACTGCTCGCTTCTAAACAGAAAATTTATCTCGAAAAAGGAAGTTAATCTATCTTTTAATATTTTTTCTAATATTTTTGAAAATATTGGCATTATAGCAATTGGCCGGAAATTGCCTGCATCTTCTGTGGAACCTTTTTTATGCAATGGAAACACTTTTGCCATCTTCAGTTGTTCAGGGAAATAACCATCTTGGGGACATCAATTGAGAATGAGCGCAAGTAGCTCAACTATGACAGGAGAAATATGTTTCAAAACCTTAGCCGTTAAGCAGTAAATATCGCCTGCTGTGCTGTCCTTTAACGTTCTGATGATATTAAGTATCTCCACTTAATTAGTTGGGACCATGAAGAAAGATGAGCTACTTGAAATTTTCAACTTTCTAATATAATCTTCGAAAGAAGAAGATTTAGTAGAAGAAGAGTCTACTGTAGGGATAGAGTCTATCAATAGCTTTGCTGAGTTTACAAAATATTGATTAAACTCTTCAGCAGAAATGTTTGTGTGTTTGACTTTTTGGTTTTAGATTGATATTGGAATTTATCAGTCTCCAAGCAGCCTTAGACTTGTTCGATGCAGTATTTAGGAAATTTATACTACTTTGTTTCTTAGCCATTTTAATATTATTTGCATATTCTTTTTTATATTTCCTGTAAATTTTTTCGGAAGTCTCTGTTTTTGTCGTCATAAATATAGTATATAGAATTGAAAGTCTATCCTTCATACCTTGTAAGGTTTCATCAAACCATCTGGGTTTAAAACACGCATCATGTACAATGTATGATTTGAGTTTAAAATTTAAATTAAAGTAATACATGAATTTATCAAAAAATATATCAAACAGTTCCTTTGCCGAACCATACACATCCAAACTCCAATCATTGTTTCATTGTTTCCATAGCTGTCAAAATATAATACCTAGGGAGCTTTAAAATGCAAATTGAATGCTGTAACGGGTGATCTAAAATGACGAAGGATAGTTTGAATTTCCCGCCACAGTTTTGAACGTATTTAGGTTACTAAGATGGTATGCGTGCAGGATACAGGTTATGATCACTGTCTCTTCGATAATTAATTTGTTATAAATACTACATTGATTTTATTTGATTTAAAATATAGCGTAATGGGTTATTTTTATTTGACTACATGTGGAAGGATTTTATTATTTGGTATATTATTTTTATATTTATATTTGAAAATTAGTTTTTCTACATACTATATTTATGAAATATACAGTAGTTTTAAAATATGCTGTCTTTACTAAGACTAACCAGTACTTTCAAACCCTGTTTGTTTCAATTTAATATACCTAATTATAATCAGAGAATGAATACCTATACAAGAAAGGATACCTACGCCACTGGTAAAAAATAACAGTTGTCATTTGGAACCGTTACCAACATCACAATTATTCAATGTGGCGGAAAATTCAACCTGTCCTTCGCCATTTTAGATCACTCTGTATATTATATTTATAGGGCTGAAATTCTTCTGACAACTTTTTCCCACTGTAAAAAATGCAGCTGTTGAACTACCTCTGTACAAAACTAGTAAATTAACTACACTACACCCTTTTTCTACCGCAAAACATTTTTTTAAAGTAAATATCATACTGAGTAAATTTTTTCGATCCAATTAGTTTTTTCAACTCCTTAAAAAGTTATTACTGTAATAACAAAACAAAGACAAATTTTATATAAAATACGTGTCAAACGATGAAAGAACATCATGAATACCCATTACAATAAAAAGTAAATAAATTTAAGCAATAAAAAAGATAAAATAAAAAAAATTAATCAAACAAATGAAGAAATAAAAAATTTAATTTTGTTTACTCAGTATGACATTTACTATGTAAAAAAAGGTTTTGCAGGAAAAAAGTGGAACATCCTGTATACAATTGTAACCAAAATGACACATTTGCAAAAAACATAACGGGTGTTCCCTAACTAATAACGTATTTGTTTAGAACTTGTAAAAATATAAGGACTATAGGAAAATATAGGAAAATTTCACCCATAAATCGTTTATAATATAGTATGACAATAAAAACTACAAAAAAATAAATAGTTGGTTAGAGTCACACAGTAGATAAAAGGCAAAAACTAAACAACATCATAATTTCCGGTAAATATTTTCGGAAACTGGATTTAAATTGTTTGCTACCTAATTTATTTAAAGCCTGGAAAGCTTTCGGTCACTAAAAACTGTTGATACTTAAGACGTGTCGAAAATAAAAATAATATATTATTCTGTTATTATTCTTTATTATTACTGCATTGTATTTCATTGTGCTCATAATAAAACGCTACACCAGTAATGTTAATTTGTTACAAATTCTGTTAAAATTACTAATTATACTTTCATAACAAAGAAACACGGTCCATATCTCGATTACAACACCCCAATTAGTGGCCCAAATTTTCGTATCTAACCAGGAAATGGCTAATTAATTTCAACTGACCGTTCTACATTTTCGTCTTGTTTTGATTGCGACCAGCGAAATGGTTGTTTTGTGTTCGGAAATGTATAGAAACAAGCTATTGTTGAAAAGCTATCTCGTTCCGATCTGCTTTGTGTAGTTACTAATTACTATCTGTTATCATCTACACATCTACACACTGGAATATCTGTCTGTTTTCATTACATTTATTATTTGGAAATTTGAAAATGATGTTATGTGAACACAAAAATGGAAACAATGCCCTTTAAAATGTTGAAATATAAAAATAAAACATTGCGATCACTTTACATTTTTGAAACTTTTTCTATTTGACACCACTGAATAGAATTAAAGAAAACCTGATTTTAACCAAGATCGCCAAATTTCATGACTCTTATCTCTTTCTTCAGGGACGTTAAAATTATTTAGTTTTAGAATATAGATTCTATGACCTGATCACATGACCTACCTTCCGTGTAATGTTTCAATAATTCTATATTAATGTATCATCTTCCAACAATAATATTCCAACAATTTCAATCTGTAGCCAATTTTTTTGGTCACATTCTTTATACATAATATACATATCTCAATATGTACAGTAAGCGCACAAAGTGAAAAAAACATAACACAATCAAACAAAAAACTGAAACAAAACAAAATAAACATATATTTATAATAAACTTAATTTCCGATCTTTAATGTTTGATTAATTTCTTTGCGCTGAATTTGAATCGGGGCTTGAAAGTTGCATATCACGTCAGGTTAATGCGTTTCTTTTTTGTTTTTCGTTTATGGTGCTAGCACACCACTTAAAGAATCGCTATAAATGCTTCAAAAACAATCTTTCACTTTCAAGTAAAAGTGGACAGTTCAAGGTTTACTACGAGACAATCTTTTTTTTTACATTTTGACCTACTTTTTCCGAATACCGTACCTTATAGGAATTTTTTTCGCCCGGATTCATCTTCAGGGCAAATAGTTTCTATCCAAACCGCATTTTCATATTCCATTTACAAACTCCATGTTCCTCAGAGTTCACAAATATTTTAGAGCATTTTCCATTGTGCTTTTCTCAAACATTTTTGTATGTAATGTTTTTCTATGGTTAACTGTTAAGACAATTAAAAGATCTACCAAAATTACTATGTTGTATTATTATTACATGTTACGGATATTTAAAAAAAAATGTCGGTTACGAAATAACCCCCTAACAATTGAATTTGATATAAAAGTGTGTATTTTGATATTTTTTTAAGAACAGACAGCCTCAAATATTGTCAGTTAAAAAGTCACTTTCCAGTCAAAAAACAATGCCATATTTGATCTCAATCTACTCATGCAAATTTAAATTTCGCTATTTATAAAGATTGATCATGATATTAGCATACTCTACTAGCGTCTGAATACAAATTGGTAAAACTGTATTTCCATTAGAAAAGAGCAAGAGCAAACCAAACAAAAAAAAATGCGAACAACACAATACGTCTACGAAACAGATGTCATTGTTATAACAACGGTACCTTGACACTGTAAATTTGAATTCGCTCATTTGTCTTGCTGTGTGGACCTCATTCGCAGGTTTCTTGTTACTTCTCAAGTTACCATCAAGCCAGTGCAATACAAATGCTCTTTTGATTCGCCTCATAAAATTACAACTGCTCATTTTTATTGACATACCACCAAGTATTTTCTATTACCTCTTAGATAGTACAATATTCTTCTTTGGATGCGTTAATTGCATTGCATGCATAATATTATTGCTTTCATAATAACATGTTCATATTTAAAAGAAGTAGGCGAATGTTTACTCCAAATATGTCGGCTGTCTTGTATTAAAAGATCAAATTCTTAAGTCAGGCAAGTGTAGTGTCCATTTAAAATTGTACCTTCTTCAAATAAGACAATCGGTCAGAACAACGGCTTTCTTTAATGAACGGTATACATTCTTGCGTTGTTTTGGATTAACAACAATAATAACAAGGTTTTCCACTTGTAGCCAACATTTTTAACACGTTCTATACACACAATGCACATATCCAAACATATACAGTGAGCGTACAAAGTATGAAAAGATACTAAAATAAAGAAAAAACGGTGTTATTTAAAAACAATAGTCGTCGACAGGTCGATTTCAATTTTCAAAATACACAAATATTTATAATAACCTACATTTCTGTCAATTAATTTTTGTCGACTTATGACGTCATCGACATTTTTAAAAATGGCAACCCTATATGTTTTACTGATTTTGATAATTGTTTCATAGTATGAAACTGTCTTATTTGTAGCATACAAATATTATGGTGTTGCATAAGAAAATGTTCGAAGAAAGCGTATAGGCGTCCGTGGACAATTTCTTTGCGTTGAATATGAATCCGGGCTTGAAAGTTGCATATCATTTTGAGGTTACTGCTTTATTTTTGTTTCTGTGCCCACACACCACTAAAATAATCAAGAAGTAAAAGGCACAATGAAAACATGTGCACTTAATTAAATAAAAAGATATGTTCTTCCTGTTCAGATTTATTTAAAATTATTATTTACGTAGTTACTTATAGTAGTGAGACACTTTTCAAGTTCCAGTGTAATCTGAAGATGCCCTAAAGGGTAAAACATGTAACTACGTAAATAATTTTAAATAAACCTAAACAGGAAGAACATATCTTTTATTTAAATTACTTTAAGAATCGCTGTAAATGCTTTAAAAGCAAACTTTCATTTGCAAGTAAAAATAAAAAGTTTTACTATGAGAGCCTTTTGAGTTTTCTAAGACATTGAGTTCAGCTTGTATAATTTTGCAAAATTGGTTAAAATTAAGGCTTTTTTACATTTTGACCTCACTTTTCCAAAAACTCAACGAGATTCTATCCAAAACGCATTTCTATCATTTACAAACTCCATATTCATAAGCTAGTAACAATAGAATTTAATATAGAAATGAGTATTTTGATAGTTAAAAATTGAAGCGTTTTAAACGGTTTTAAACATACCGTGTCAGAGATTTTCTGTTAAAAAGTCAATTTCCGAAAAACCGAATGACTTAATTTACGAAATACCAGTAATATCATCTTAAGTGAATTAACTTAAAAAATATTCCAAACAATGGTATATTTGATCTATCAATATACTCCTAAAAATTGAATTTCCGTCAAACTTCACAAAAAAAGAACAAAATAAACCGTCATTCATATTGCGTGGGTTACTCGCTATTTATAAAGATTGGTCTTCATATTAGCATACTTTTCTAGCGTCTGAATACAAATTGGTAAAACTGTATTTCCATTAGAAAAGAGCAAGAACAAACCAAACAAAAAAAATGCGAACAACACAATACCTCTACGAAACAGATGTCATTGTTATAACAACGGTACCTCGACACTGTAAATTTGAATTCACGCATTTGTCTTGTTGTGTAGACTATAGACTGTGGACCCCATTCACAGGTTTTTTGTTACTTCTCAGGTTACCATCAAGCCAGTGCAATACAAATGCTCTTTTGATTCGCCTCATAAAACTACAACTGTCCAATTTTATCGACATTTTCTATTTGCCAAGCTTACTCATCAGCCATTAGCCTCAATCCACACACCATTGACTTGACAAGATGTGCCAAAGTTAACGAGTTAACGACCTAAACCAATACAGTACGCCTTATGGTACTCTTATGTCATCGCAATGATGTAGTTAGTCACGGAGTCTCGTATTTGGTCGCGCGAAGTCTGCATTACGTGCGGTGATGTCGTTTGTGACCAAACTCGAAGAAAGAAATTGGTACACCGTACATGAAAGATGGACGATCATAAAAAATACCGTTTTCGATAGATTTTATTTCTTCGTGTTGTTGTCTGCCTGCCTAGCGGTACTTTTTCATGGCGTGTTATTCTTCCGTCACGGTTGGACAACGACCTCTCGTATCAGTATATCGCAATAAGTATCATGACATTGTTAACGAGTGTAGTCTACAATAATACGGCCGGTCATTGTTTTAAAGCATCGCCTGATGATTAATTGGCTATCAAAGAGGAGACGAGTGCAATTGAGATAGACTAGACAGTCTAGACTAAACATTTCAACGTTTTCGCAAGAGTTTTTATATACGTGTTGTGATATGTACTGAAATACCAACTTTTCCCCTATTTGGATTTGCTTAATATACATGGTGAGGTGCCAGTTGTCCGATCATGTTCTACAACTGCAAAGTATTTTCACTTATACGGGATGTTGCATTTAGCCGTGAAGAAATATTAATTAAAAGAAAATAATATTAAAAGAAAATATTATTTGTTAAGTAAAGTAAAATTGATGTATCTTAATACAAAACTAAATATTATTCTAGTTCATGGTGTGGCCCCTTTCTGGGCAAAGGCCTCTCCCAGTCTGCGCCACTCGTTACGATCCTGTGCTTCCCTCCACCATACACTGCCACCTTTTTTCTTTAGTTCGTCTCTACACAGAGTATATTGTCTTCCTCTTTGTCGCTTCCGATGTATGGGTACCCATTCAGTTACTATTCTTGCCAATCTGTCATTCCCTAGTCTCATCACATGACCCGCCCATTTCCATTTCAACATTTTTGCGTGTTGTAGTGCATCTTTGACTTTTGTTCTTCTGCGTATTTCTGTGTTTTGCAATTTGTCTCTCCTTGTCACGTTAAGCATGCTCCTTTCCATCTTCCTTTGTAAAGTTTGTACGGTATGTTCTTGTTTTCGAGTAAGTGGCCTGTATATCATACCATATTATAAATACTAAGGAAGTTGTCTTTCCAACTATATAAGGTTGTACCTGTGTAAAGTAAATAGTTTCTGAGATATTCAATTGTTTGTTAAAAAATTGGTAATTGCAGGTCTTTTTTAAAAACAACATAAATACTACATTTTTGCAGATATTGTCCTAAAAATGTTGTTACGTAATAACTAAATCCATAGATTGATGCTGATGTCATGAATTAGATCCGCTATACAGGGAGATCGTAGGAGGCAGTACTTTTTTTAATATTTTTAAATTGCTATTTGTTCAGATTTTTTAATGAAACGGGCTCTATATTATTTGCTAACTGAAATGTCTTTAAAATCTTTTTTAATTTATATTCAGTCCATGTCGTATATCTATTTTTACTAGTTTTTGTGATATTTTGCAATTTAAAGACTAGGCTATTTAGTATCTTAATATTGCTCTGTATACAGTGTGTTGGGTAGCTTAATGAAAAATATTTAAAGAGTTATAGAAGAGGCCATTTAGAGCCTATTTAATAATAATAATGATAATAATTTAGCGGTTTTCAAAGTATTACAAAAATTTATAAGTATGTTGTGCCACTTTAGCAAACATACAGCGAACGAACCTGTAGTCGAAACTTCAGTTATACCTACGGTGGCCAGAATTTTGTTGTAGTAATGCGTGACAGTAGCGCCGTGTATGCCGGGGGGGGGGGGGGGGGGGATTCGTCTTTGCAAAAGACGCAAACCGACAAATTTAACACAAAAATTATAATAAAATTGTACGCAGGTGAACAGGTTCTTAAAATAAAATGTTCGAGGTTGTTCTTCACTGTTCTTTTATTTTTCAGAATATACGTTAGTGACGCGTTTCGCCCTTCATGGGCATCTTCGGACTAACTCTAAAATACAAATATAATATAAGACTAACATCGAAACAGCACAATTTGCGGTTTTTTAGATGTCACAGAAACTCACAAGTCAATTATTGTTTCCTTCTTGAGTATGAGATGCCCATGAAGGGCGAAACGCGTCACTAACGTATATTCTGAAAAATAAAAGAACAGTGAAGAACAACCTCGAACATTTTATATTACAAAAATTATAGTTTTTTATACAGGTTTTTTTCACATTATCACATATTCCTTTAAATGTTTGTACTTTTGATCAAAACATACTTATTTAAACAAAATATATGTACTTCACCGCATACTCGATATTATCTGCATTATTAGTGATTAATTGTTTTGCTATATGCATTTAAAATTAACAAATATTTTATAGTTTGGTACAAGAAAAAGTGTACTTCGGAATCGTTTCTGATTGGAATTGAAGTTGTAAATATTAACTGTTTCCGTTAACAAAGATTTTTCAAATATATGCCTTTTGCACGAAATAAATAAATTTTCATCAACTAATAAATAATATTAAGAAGACTAAGAAAGATTAATTACATTGTTATGGTTAATAAAACAAATCTTACGGTCAAAGAATATAACAAACAAATGTTCTAATCTAACGACCCTGTACAATACAACAAAATATTCCAAATTTAGGAGAACTTTTTTGCGAGAAACTTACTGGCCTATATTAAAGGAACGCCTATTTTGTTAAACTTTGATGTTAAGTAGCTTTTGTAATCTTTGAAGACTTTCATAATTTTTTATTCATATTTTACATCCGATTACACCGAGTAAACTATATGGATAGTAAATATAAAGTAAATGGTGATATCTAGGCGGGATGCAAATTTTAAATAAATCAAAAATTACAGCCACAACCTGGATTCGTAGGCTATATAGTATCTTAATATTGCTCTGTATACAGTCTGTTGGTTAGCTTGATGAAAAATATTTAAAGGGTTATAGAAGAGGCCATTTAGAGCCTATTTAATAATAATAATGATAATATTTTAGCGGTCTTCAAAGTATTACAAAAATTTATAAGTACCTATGTTGTGCCACTTTAGCAAACGTACAACGAACGAAGCTGGAGACCCGAGAAACTTCAGTTATACCTTAAAGTAAACCATAAACAGTGTACTTACGTTTAGGTGGTATATACCGGGTGACCAACGGCATAGGTACTCACGTTTATATTTTTTGTTTATAAAGATGGACGAATGAAATTTGGGAAAGTGTTAATAGACAAAAAATGCCATTCTTTGGGAGTTAATATGACTTCCGGCTTTTCCGGATATGACGTCATCATTGAAATTTTAAATGGCACCCTATATTCTTTGTGTGATATTTTTAATCAGGATAACATTCTGAACACAAAAACATATCGATCGTCAATTTTTAACACTAAGGCAACGCAAAAATAAACTTTTTTGTGTGTTAACCAAGTAGGCTATGAATTGGTGAAAATAATCGAAAATTGTCAAATAAACATGAACTAAATCGATATTGGCTTACATTGCATTACTGGCGCCCTCTAGCGTGATTTAAGTGGTTTTTGGCCAGTGACTCAATTTTTTCACGGGTACCCACTGACCACACCGTGATTATTCCATAGAAAACATCTTTCCGATTACAATGATACCAAATACTTGATATTTTGTTGAAATTCGTAGCCACCTAGATTAATACACAAAAAAGTTATTTTGGCGTTGCCTTGGTGATAAAAATTGACGATCAATATGTTTTTGTGTTCAGAATGTCATCATGATTGAAAATATCGCACAAAGAATATAGGTGCCATTTAAAATTTCAATGATGACGTCATTTCCGAAAAAAACGGAAGTTATATTAACCTCAAGAGTATCCCAAAGAATGGCATTTATTGTCTATTAACACTTTCCCAAGTTTCATTCGTCCAGCTTTATAAACAAAAAGAATAAACGGGAGTACCTATGGCATGGGTCACCCGGTATATCTACATTTGCGTTGTGATGACAATATATCGTGCGTTAAAAACACGAAAGCACAACCAAAAGCACATGTTTATTATAAGCGATATACGAGTGAAGCAGTCCGTGACGTAAGGGACATTTATACATACGGTCGTAGGTAAAATAGGTTATTTTTCTGGAGAAACATTTCAAAATTGGAATAATATGAGTAATATTGATAACATGAATGGAAAGTGGGTTATTTGGAGATGTTGGAGAAACGCCGTTTCTCGTCACTTTCAGAAGTCATCAAATTTTAACGCTAGTTAACCTAAAAGTACACGGTTTAGGGTTTACAGTAGTAATTTTAAGTATTTAGGTCCCGTGTTCGTTTGGTATACGACTGCAAAAATTGCAAATTACTCTTAAACAATTGCGTATAAAATTGTTAATATCTTGATAACCGCAATGCTTTGTAAGGATGAATCTGGGAAAATAGGTTCTAAATTAGGGGTTCTATCACCCCTTAAACACTTTTGATCACACTACCAAACACCATATGTACAGAGCAATATTAAGGTTAGCAATTACATTTCATTTTCGTTAAATTACAAATATCACAAAAGCTAGTAACATTCGGTGTATTACTAACTAGATATAAATTGAAGCGAAGTATATGGTTATTACAGCCAACAGATATTATTCACTTGCCATTTTTTTGACAAACAATTAGAGAACAAGAATTGTTACAGTTGGTAAGACAACTTCCTTAGTATTCACAATATGGTATGATATAGTATTCCAATTAAATATGAAGTAAGACAAAGGTCTTAGTTACTATACTCCAAATGTTTAAAGCACAACATCAAGCTCGCAATAATACTTCAGATATTTGGACACAAAAATAAAGAACCCAAATCCATTTAGAATTCAATTAATCAAATTCAGTTATGATACAGTTTCACATCTGCCTCCACCTAGAACTATTAATCTTATTCCAAGGAACACCATAGCAGACATCGTGATGAATATGTCTAGTCTGACAACAGCACAATTTTAGCAAAAATTCATCTTACATGTCTTTACTGTCATACCAACACTTGAGTAATGCCTTTCATAATTGATTTTTCCATTAAGAGGCTGGTTCAGCCTAACTTCAGGTCTGTTCTGGTGGGCCCCTATTGGTCCAATTATTCAAACTGTTTAGTGCTCGTGTGGGTTTATTATTGAATAACGATAGCATCTTATGAGATTATAACAATCTAAATTAACTCTTCTTGGTCGGACTTGCTCGATATTTATTATACCCATGCCCAATTTTAAACAATTGCTGCTCAAAATAGACGTATAATTAGATGTCGTGATTTCAGGAATAACAATGTAATTATGTTTTTTTGTGTCAAGTCCGTCGTAGTTTCACTTTACGTCAATGTAATATTTGTGAAAATTCCAATAAATAAAACGAAATAAAGCCACACTTTTAAAAAATCGGCGTCGTATTTTCCCAATTTTTCCATCCATGTTCGAGGCTGGACAGTGTGGCCATCTACGATGTTGTCGAGAACTAGACGTCATTAGACGAAGATAGTAATGGGTCTATCTCTATCTACCATATACCACAAAAAAAGGCTGTAACTCGCTAAAATTCACACATTTATATTTACTGGGACAGATTTCGAGAGTTCTAACCTACAAATCCGATACAATCTGAAAATGTATAAAACTTGGGGACACTGCACAAAGAAGTATTCTAATCGAAATTAGGAGATTACATAAAAATTCTACTATTATATCAGACATCAATCAGGTTTGTGCCTAAAGAAGTATACTATTGTTTTCTAAAATTTCCTTTTCAATTGTTAGGTTAGTTAGCAGAATATACATATAAACAGTGCTGTTTTATCCATTCTACTACCAGGGAATTCAAGCTCCAAGTATGGTATGATGCAGATAGCTCATTACGGGGTTTGTAATTGGATTCAAATCACATTACGAGGAATCAAAATCCTTACGTACTATTTTGTTGATCGAAGAGGATTTCTAGACAAGAGATGTGGCTACTAATTTTCATAATTTCCACGAACTGACAATAAAATTATCGAGGTATGCTGAAGATTACCGATTTTTTATCAAATTTTTTGGTAATATTACTGGAAGACGTCTATAACATTATTATATGAGAAATGTATAATGGGACATAGTCGACTTGTCAACCACTGACTCCAGATGTTTTTCTTCTCAAGTGCAAAGTGTATGGAGAATTACGTTTAACACAACAAACCGCAGATAGTATTGCAATTAGCCCCGAAGAACCCGTATGCGTGTGGTCTCATGATAGCGAGGATCAACATTTTTGTGATTTTGATATTATAATATATTAATAAAGCTATATAATATTATAAAGCTTATGTTGTCTAATTGTCTTTTATAAATAATATATGAATTACAAATTGGTAAATAAAGAATAACTTATTAACTGTTTTGTTTTTCTTATACGTCATCAGATCCCTGCGCTGTGGATGTACATACATATGTAATATCGACCCATGCAACAAAGACTATAGTAACTACATTTAGTTTGTTAGTTACGATAGTCTTCGTTGCATGGGTCGATATGTATTTGTTTTTCAGTAGCTAGGCATAAGTGTATTATAGGCTGAGAAATGAGTGCATAATCTATCGTACCAAGAGTAAGTAATCCGTGACCAAAGTTATTGGTACGGGGTTTGTTTTCTAGGAGGTATAAATGTATATGGGCGCATAATCTCAATACACTTTCAAATATTCCACATATTCACAGTACGTGTGCGTGTATTCATAGTACGTGGTTTTTGCATATATCACTTCATAAACCGTAGACAAATGTTGAAGTTATTTATCATATAAATATATGATAAATATCTCACATTCTCCACATAGGTTATGTCACGGTTATGTCAACAATTTATCACAGTAATTTTTAGAGCTACCATGTTATGTTGGTAACCGTTGTAAAATCACTAGACAGCCTGCTTACGTGTGCAAAAATAAATTGAAACAGCGTTAAATACGTTAGATCATATAATGTTGACCGCACGTCGGCAAAGTCTATCTTGTTCCAAAGTAGCTTTAGCGAAAACGTCGACATCCCCACGCGAAGACCAATTCTCGACTGATTTTTCTAAACTTATCAAAAACAGCCAAGCCTCTGTCGATCAGCTGTTGGACAGGACACTTAAGTACAGTTCTTGTAGTAAGACTAACCTTGATAATGTATACCGATAAATAAAGGAAGTAATACGTAAATATAAAAAAAGTATACGTATATTTTTAGAGAACTCGGTTTAAATTTAAATCAAAGTCTAAGTAATTCTTGAAACAAACTATTTTGATGCCGATAATAAAACCCCCGGGTATATTTCGCATATCCAAACAGTAAATTGAAAGAAATAGTGACCACGTGCACCGGAAATTCCAATGTAATGTACAAAGGAGAACATTTCTTATTATATTTTTTTAGACACGTGAAAAGAAGAATCGGAAAAAGAATAAATAACTGTTGTTTAATAATACTGATTGATGAACTACTTCTAATCAAGTACCTTTCACCTTGAAAACTTGAGTCTTCGTTTAAACTGGATTGGAAACTCACCTGTAACAAAGAAATAACAATTATAATATTTGGAACATAATATTAGAATATCAGAATAATAAAACGTTTGTTATTATTATGTATTATGATCAGTACCGTAACCTGTGAATAACCAGATTTAATAACTTTAATAAGCTGGTCAATAAGCAGGTTCACGAGGACTTTCTCTTTAAGAAAAAATAGACGTGCTTACATTCTTTTGTAACAAGGGTACTCACACTCAATACTATTTTTATTACGCTTTTTGGCACAACTTCACAATTCTGTTAACGCGTTTGACACGATTTTGTCGAATATTACACATGCAGCCGTTGTACTTTTTGCTAGAATGTGACTATGAGATTTACTATTTTTATTGCCGGTTATTTATGTTATACTTTTCGTATATAATAATAAATAGAGACATCTTCTATTATAGTATCTTTATCTGCCATACAGAAATTCCCCGGATTAAGTCCCTAGAGGGAAACGCTCTGTATAAAATTCAACGCCGGTATTCAAATTACAGTGAAAATACATGCATTTTAATTGTAAAAAATACACTTAAACAAGTAATTCATGTTTCGTAATGATGTTTAGTCTTCATGTTTATTTTCGAATCTTAAAAATTATGTAAGTATGTAAAACTCAAGAAAATAAGTGACCCGGCAAAATTTACTTTATACAGAGTGTCCGTCTTCCGTGGGTATACATGGTTATTGTTTGATTATTTGATATTTTTGCTGTATCATACGTAGTATGTAAAGTATTGTAATCGTGCCAAAAAAAATGTTGAGATTTTAGCGGAAATATGGCTTTTTGGGCCCCCTGAACATATTTGACCAAGGTACAAAAAAAGTCTGTGTGTGTGTGTATGGATGTGTGTGTGTACTTGTTTTTTTGTGGCGACGATTCCTGAGGAACTACTAAAGGTATCGGCACGAAACTTCATATTTAGATGTTTCATGACCAAACTTAGAGCTGAAAAGTTTTCTGTAGAAGGGGGTCCAAAGGAACTGGACAGCATTTTTGAAAGATGTTGCAAATAAGCCGCCATATCTGGAATTTCGTCGAAATAGTTAGATAATAAATTAAATTAGAGGAAATTCTTAATAATTTATGACTATGAAATTGTTTGGTACAATCAATAGTTTAGCTGCATGAGCAAATTCTATTTCATCGAGATCGGTCGTACTGCATTAACACTAGTAGCCAGGATATGTAAGATATTTTGATTCTAATGACAGTAGGTAGTGTCAAACGCTAATGTTTTGACAATACCTACTGTCAATATAACCTGCGTTCGGATATTGTACACCGTTACACTTTTTACACCCAATAACACGTAAGTGTCATTTGGACGGTGTACCCGATGTCAACGGAGTACAATATCCGAACGCAGCTTTAGTCGACATATCTGTCTAGTTCTACTAGTTTTATTTTAATGCAGACATAGCCGATCTCGATCAAATAGAACCTCATGCAGCTAAACTATTAATTTTATATATAGTATGATAAAGGCATGTGCCTGGCCACATCAGATTTTTTATATTAAAGCCAGTTAGTCCACTTTAATGCAATAAAATATTGTTTTGAATTTTACACTAACCCATTTACGCTTACCCCACTTAATCCATTATTTACTTCAACTCTTCATATATATGTATAATAAACTAAACTTCAATTGTCAGACCTACAATTGTTTTTGATTTACTGATTTTTATAGTTTTTTCTTCTTTTCGAGAAAAGTAAGTTTTAGGATGGTTTGGGGTAACATTGATAACTTTTACTTAATGTTGTTTCTTTGAAAAAACCGCCCTTGCACTCCATGCATTTTCCAACAGTCACACATTTGACTTCCAGACAGTTAAAATTTTAGATAGAGAGGCAAATTACAGAAAAAGAGGTATAAAAGAAATGATTTATATTAAAAAAACTGAAAATACCTGTAATCTAAGAACTGACACGGATAATTTGAGCAATATATACTCAAATATGATCTCGCTTCTACCGACTTAATTTTATACTCTATGATAGGCAACCCATATGACATTGTTTTAAATTAGAATAGATTTATAACATTTAACCTGGCTGATTCGTGTCTTGTTCGTATTTTGTCATTCTGTGATGTCTGTTCGACCGAAGCAAATGCGCAGTTTGATTAGTTTTAATTTAAGTTTTAATACCCTCCATCTGAGGTAGGTTGGTTGTTTGTTTGGTGTAATTAGTGCTAACTTGTTGTATTTTGTAGCTATGAATATGATTTTAAATAAATCGAAACGTCAGCAAGGATGAAATAGTTTTTATTTGATTCGAGTGCTCCCTAACGCCAGTAAACCAACACAACATTGATAACTTTTGTTTTGTCATTTGCGTTTCATTATTGTTTATTTCATGGAAGCACCCGCAGAGCACTTAAAAAAGAATCTATGTTCCACGGAGTCATCAATATTTTGCAGTTTCCAATTGTTTTTCTCGAAAATTTTCTGATGTAAACCAACAAAATGATTTCACTACCATGAAGACAATTTAAAGCTTTGCCAAAACACTGAGGGACGGAAATCAATTTTTACATATAAATGTGTCTAACATTGTATAATTTGAGCGATTTGTGATTTTTGCTGCTGTTTTTTCTCATTATTGAAGTGTTTAGAACTCGGTTTTGTCGCAATAGAAAAAACGTTCGTTTTCCAAATGGAACGATATCATTTTCTCTGAAAAATAGTAAATTTCTTTTCTGGTTTCAAACATTAAACCCTATGGGCTTAAAAAACTTATTTGAAAATCTTTAAATATTGATCACTGGGGATCATCAGATTATTATTAAAATTATTGTTAAATTTTGACCTCAACTTTTTTAAAAGCGTACGAAATAGAAAACATTTGAGTCCGACTTAGTATTGAGCGTAATAAAATCGAATAAAAAAACTACTAAATTTCAGACAGCAAAAAGCAACCGTTGGAAATAACGAAATTGGTTGCTATAGAAACGAAACCAAAAAAATTCTTAACAAGACAATAATCAAAACTCTAAAATTTCCCTTCTCATAATTTCTTCGTCATTTCTGCAATTTGTACCAACATTTCTATTGGCTACTGTCAACCACAACACGAACGTTAAAGCCCCCTTTAGGCCATTATTCATTATGTAATTAATTCAGACCAGTCAACATGACACGAAAACGCATAATAAAATACCACCTGAATTGCTATTTTGCAAATTTGCTCGCAATAATTGCCACCTGGACACGCACATAGAAATTGTCGATGTACCCACAACATGAAAGCCTATGAATCAATGATTTAGCCCTGGATATAACCCCCAGCAATATTATTAACTGTACCGTGTGTATGTGCAGGTTAGGTACAACAAATTGGAGCTACATTATTCATTAGTTTCATGACATTATTCCGCCAGCATGTGCAATAGTCTTTACTAATTACGCTAGGCAAACGCACTAGTTTTTGCGCTGACTGCAAATGGTTGAATGTTCGTATGGTATGTTTGTGTACATTAGTTTAATGTATTCATGGATGTGTGAAATGTTCCGAATTCCTAAATGGTAACTAATTAAACTTGCAATGGCAGAACCGTTACGGATTTAATGGCGTTTACACGTTTCCATCAAACTCCGTAATGAATTCTGTAAGTACATACTGTGTCCAGTATGGTACGGAATAACTCGAGTAGGGGTAATTCCATGTCAAATCGACACAGTTTTATTCCTTACCACCTTGTATTTTGATGTAATTTTGTACAATTATTATTGTCTTCATTCCAAATTTTCCAAATTTCCAAATTTTATTATATTATGTTATCCCGTTATGAAATTATGGGTATGAAACATTTTAAAAAACATTCGGACATTATACAGTGAGCGCGTAAAGTATGGAAACATGGCAAAATCTTAAGAAAAACGGTTTGCTATTTTAAAAAATTCTTGAACACGTCCATTTATAACTATCAAAATATTATTTTGTATTTTGCAACCATGTGAACTCACTGGCGTTACTATCGTTCATGCAACGTTTACAGTTTCTGAGAAAAAAAACTTCAAACTTTTGAATTTGAGAATACCCTGTATATTTTGTCATTTCCTGTTACCGTCTTCATTATTATATCAAAAACATCTAGAAATTAACAAAAACCTTTATTACTTAGGTCCAAAAATTAACAAAGAAAAAATTTACAACAGCACATTATTACATTTTCTACTGCTCTAGTTGGTTTATGAGGATTCTCAATCATCTGAGAATCTCAATTCTCAATCATGAGGAATCTCTCATCATTGACAAGAACACATTGTTTTAAATTTGATCGGTTTATTGTTTGTTGTTGTTATTTTTTGTTATAAATTGTTTCTTTGTTAATTTTTAGACCTAAGTAATAAAGGTTTTTGTTAATTTCTAGATGTTTTTGATATAATACTGTAACAACCGCAGTAACATTGAATAGGCAATGGAAGACTGTAACAGAAACTGTCAAAATATACAGGCTGTTCTATATCAAATTCAAAAGTTTGAGGTTATATCTCAGAAACTGTAAACGTTGCAACAACGACAATAAGGCCAGTGAGTTCACATGGTTGCAAAATACTTAATTCCAAAATTTCGTTAAATTTGGTCGAGCCGTTCCGGAGATTTTCTCACTTTTATGTCATAACCTTCAATTGTCCTTTTCTCGAAAATTGTCTTATGTAAGGCCATAAAAATATTATGCTACCATTAATACAATTAAAAGATCTGTCAAATTAATTAAAAAAAATATAGGGTTGTCATTTAAAAAAATGTCGATCTGTTAATAGCACTTGAAGGTAAAAAAAATAATTTGATATCATAAGGTGTGTATTTTGATAATTATAAATCGACATGTTCGAGGATTTTTTAAAGTAGCAAACAGTTCTTGAGATTTTGTCATGTTTCCATACTTTACGCGCTTACTGTATATTTAAAGGCCGATTGTCGCTCACCTAATTAATCTAGAAGGCTGGTATAGGTGCCATTTAGAGTTTTTTTGCATGAGCTTTCTCCTGATATACAACACAATAGGGCTTGGGGGAATTTTGTTTTCTTACTTAAAAATTAAAAGTTTAATTTTGATTATATCAAAACGCTCCATTTTTAAAACTTTTCCCGAAGTTTAAATTGGGACGGAAATGGGTTCATGTCTTAAAAAAGTAAATTCTACAAAGTACAAACATAATATTTAGTGAAAATGGTATACCAACTAAGTGAACGCATACACTACTATTTGTT
Source organism: Aphodius sticticus (assembly GCA_963966075.1). Lineage (NCBI taxonomy): Eukaryota > Metazoa > Arthropoda > Insecta > Coleoptera > Scarabaeidae > Aphodius > Aphodius sticticus. The sequence continues at coordinate 100,617,086 of OZ014506.1, read as the reverse complement.
TTAATCTGTTATTAATTTTAAATCATATAAGTGGTACATTAGACTATAAATAAATGTTCAGTTTAAATACAATTTGATGTTATAGACTTATAGTTGACTTCTCCTTCTAAATATTATGTTTGTAGACATTTATTTTTTTAAAACATGAACCCATTTCCGTCCTACTATCAAACTTTGGGAATTAACAGTTTTCTTTTCAAAATTTAAAAAAATGAGCATCTTGAAATAATCAAATCTTTCTAATTAAGAAAGCAAAATTATCCCACAGGCCCGATTGTGTTGAATATCAGGAGAAAGCTCATGGAAAAAGCTATAAAATGGCCTATATTAAAATATTAAAATTTTGCATACCCATAAATCCAAAACGGTATTAACATCATAAAATTGGGTATTTTTCTATAACTAGGTATATGAAGACAACAATTGTACAAAATTTCATCAAAATCCAAGGTGGTGAGGAATCAAACTGTGTTGATTTGACATGGAATTACTTAATTTAGTCCGAATATGGAAGCTATATTATTGGCCATAGTTATTATCATTATCCAAGGGCCAAGACCATGGTCACTGTGAATGTTGTTGTTGGCTCTGAAAACATTTAAATCTGTGAGAGGAGACTAAATTGGTATAATACAATTCAAACAAATTTTGCCATTGTATGTAGGCACCTAATTTCAATTTCATCTTCCTAGTTTTGATTTCAATAAGATTGGGTATTACTTCTCATGAAGTTATCTATGATTTAGTCAAGTTTTCACAACTTCTTATTCAGAATATTGCCAACTCAGTTAGCCAGTACTTAGTAAGATTGCGACGATATACCTAGTTTAAATAGACTGTGTGACATCGAATTCAATTACTTAAATTAAATTTTCAAGTTTGCGACATTCTGTCGTAGTAACTGTGGCAATACCACTGCACTTAATGAAATTTGGCATAGTAAATGTACCCAATTCATTAGAAATTGTTTCATTTCACGATTTCATACAATTTGTGCAACTGATTTGGTTAAAACGAATGTTGGACTTTTTAAAGTAGGTAGAAGTAGTTTCAACCTCTTTTAAAGTTACCCCTATCTCAGGATTTAAGTAAGATAGAAATATGAAACATTGGAACCCGAAAGTAGAATCAAAATAACTAGTAAATTATACTAGAAAGTATTATTATTTTAATTAATAAATTATTTTAAATATAATTTGTGTCCAATGTCCAATGGAATTTGTCCACTATGCCATAACACTCCATTTTATGATGATATTGAAAATATTAAGAATTTGCTGAGATACAAGCAACAATACTCATTCGCTCTACTTGACCCCGCAACTTTTCAACTTTTCATAGCTTCAGCTGTTTCAGGATATTATAACCAATTACAACCAAAAATATATAATTAAAAACTGTTTAATAATTGTTTACTTATTTCTGTTTTCATCGTAGATGTAAAAATGCTAGTAAACCTTTTTTATCACGTCAGAATTTTGAGAAATTTTGCATGAACTTAACTTTTTTATCAGATACAATAACAAACATATAAAATAAAAAATGTTTACTAATTGTTTACTTATTTGTGTGTTCATTGCAATTGTAAAAACTTGACTTTATCATCAGATTACAATGGCAAAAATATGAAACAAATAGATTAAACTTAAAACTGTTTAATATTTTACAAAAATCTGCGGCGGTTCCATTTTTAATAATTATCAAAATATACTTTTTCATACTAAATTCAATTCCCGACCATCATTTGTTTTTATTTTATTTTTGTAATAGCAATCCAATATACTTATTGTTTTAAAAATTTTTGAAAAAAATAAATTAGGAAAATATTAATCACTCTGTGAAGTATGGATTTTGTGCATACAAAAAAAATAAGATTTGTCGATAAATTCCAATGCGCTGAATATGAATCCGGGCTGGTATGTTTTCACAAGGTTTTTGAGGTTCCTAAATAGGTTAATGTGTAAAAATGTGATTTTGTTACAGCCCCTCAACCAAATGTCAGTAACCCTTCAAATTTGTATTTATCTAAAATTGATCCACAAAACGCCCATTCTATATGCTTATGTTGGTTTCGAAGTTGAATATTACTTATCAGGGACAAATCGTACGCCTCACATGTCATTCTGAGTATAAAGATTAAGAATATAAATATAATTAAGAATATAAAGATTAACATGGCTTCACGGTCAACGGAGTTAAATAGATATAGTTCACTTAGTACTAAGATTTGTAAAATAGGTGCAGATATTTTATTTCTAAAGAAATCCAAAAATCAATGTTTGTTTCCTAAATTTGTTCATATTAATTTAAATGTTAAGTCAAGATTCACTGAATCCTTGACGTTGTTTGCTAAAAGAAAATGGCTTGATTTGGAAATTAAATATCTATACGCAAAAAGAAGTAGGTTAGAGTAAGAAAAATATAATTTGCATTTAAAACTTTGTAAAGATCTTTCAGATCTCAATTACCAACAATGGTTAGTGTTTCAACAAAACATGTACGAAATCATCAATCACAAAATGGATAAGGTTAATTTCAACCATAGGAAGAAACTCTCTTTGCTATCTCAACGAAACAGTGATGTTTTGTTGAAACAAGTTCCAATTAAGAATTTAGATTATAACATAGTTATCAATGAATCTTCTGAGTCCTTCTCAAAAACTGAAATTAACTTTCTGAATAAAGGCTTAAAATACAACTTGCCTAATAAAAGGATGCCTACTATAGAGTTAATTTCAGGAATTGAATCTTCAATTAGCCAATGTAATGACACCACAAAAGCTGCAATCAGGAGCTCTTGTAAGAATCAGCTGTTAATGAATCAACAGGACTTTAAAGTTAGTAATGAATGTAAAGATCAATACAAAATTGTTGAAGGACTCAAGAAGAAGAATTGTTTTTATCTTAAGGCTGACAAAGGTAATAAGGTGGTCATCCTGGATAAAGCGGATTATTTTGATAGGATTGATAACTTAATTGCAAATGGTCCTTATAAGGAAATCAAGAAAAACCCACTGCCCAAACTAGTCCGTCAAATAAATAGTACGCTGTCCAGTTGTCCTAATCTTATCACCCGCCAAACTAGATTTAAACTCAAAGTTTCCAATCCTACTGTACCTAGATTATATGTTCTTCCCAAAATTCACAAACCTGGTAAATCAGTGAGACCTATTGTATCAGGTATTAACTCACCTACTTACCAGTTAGCGAAATGGTTATCGAATGAGTTCAACAATTTACCTGTTCCTCAACCAAGCTTCTCTGTTAATAACTCATTGGACTTTATCAATAAGGTCAACAATGTAAAATTAGAGGATGGCGAATTGTTGATTTCATTTGATGTTGCTTCACTGTTTCCTAGTGTGCCTATTCCGGAAACTTTGGAGTTTCTTAGGGAATTATTGAGCAATAACAACTTTGACCCGTCAGAAATAGTTGAATATGTAAGATTGACTGCCCTTTGTATGTCTCAAAATTGTTTTCAAATAAACGGAAAGTTTTTTGAACAACTTGAGGGAACTGCAATGGGTAACTGTCTCTCACCTTTTATTGCCAACTTGTTTATGAGCAGATTTGAAACCAATGTAAAGTCTATTGCACCATATTTCCCTAAGACTTGGGTTAGGTATGTCGACGATATTTTTGCCATTTTTGACACCAAAAAGTGCAGTATTCAAGATTTTCTTTTCGTTTTGAATTCTAAATTCAACACCATTAACTTTACTGTAGAACAAGAAGTTAACGGCCAACTTCCATTTTTAGATACTCTGGTAGTCAGGAATAGCAAAAATATAATAGAAATTGACGTGTATCGGAAAGATACTAACACAATCAGGTTTATCCCTAATGATTCGCAGCATCCTTTTCAACAAAAATTGTCTTTTATTAGTTGTTTAGTAAATAGGTTATTGAAATTTCCATTGTCCGCAGATAGATATCAGCAAGAATTATTGTTTATTAAGAATGCTGTCTTACATAATGGGTACCCTGAGAAAATAGTTGATAGAATGATTAAGAAGCAGAATCAAAAAATGTATGTAAATCAAATATCTACTTTAAATACTTTGTCTGTAGAAAAGAAGAAATATGTTAAAATACCGTGCATATACGAGGGGTTTGAGAAGTATTTTTACATCACAAAATCTCTGTATAGCATATTCGACTCATAATAGCATAAAAAACCTTCTTGGAAACCCAAAGGATAAGGTAGATATACTTGATAAATCTGGTATATATTGTATCAAATGTCATGACTGTGAAAAAGAATACGTTGGCCAGACTCGAAGAACAATTTTAACTAGGTTCAAAGAACATGTAGCTCATTTTAAATATAATCGTTTTGAAAAATCGAGTGTGGCTCAACATATTTTAGACACAGGTCATAAAGTAGTTGTAGATGACTTAAAACTTGTAAAAGCTGTGTCAAATAATAGGGAACTAAACAGCTTGGAAAGTATCTTTATTCACTTGAATAGAGATAAATTAATAAATTCAGACAGGGGTCCTATACCTAGTTCGCCATTGTTTGACCTGCTTTAATCAAAACATGTTTTTTACGCTTCAGTGATCAAAATTCACTGAGGTGTGACGAACAATGGGTATATATAGGCTAATTTTTAACATGGACGTCACTTCCACTAGTGATTTGCTTGGACAATATCCAGTAAAGATACTATGAAGTGCTAATCTCTTTTCTTTTTAGTTTCTACTGAAGATGGCAACTTAGTTGCTGAAATACGTATTTAGGTTCTAAAATACTTGTTGTGGTTAGGGGTTTATAATTTTATTATTAAGTTCACCACAGTCTCCAAAATATTGTTATAAAGATTTAATTAAACTTATGTGTTTTTCAATTCATTAAAAATTTACAGTGTGAAATATTAACAAAACAAATAAAAACCATAATAATAATAAAAAGTAAATAAATAATAATAATTAATAATGAAAAAAATACAAAATTGAATAAAAGCGTCATCTATATTTTATTTTGTTTTTTTGAATTCCCTAAGAAGTTACAACAGTTTAATAAATTACGATTTCGTTAATATTTCAAATGAATGTAACTTTTTAAGGCTTTATGGAGAAAAGTACGGAAAAAGTTGACTTATTCACAAAATCGATGCTCTCAGATATTATTATTTCCCTAATTTTTAATTATATATGTTGTTCAAAACTTTTTTGATTCAAGGCCAAAAAGTTTCATGCTATCATGATGACAAATAAGGGATGTATCAAAATCAATAAGACAAATTTGTTTATAACATCATACATGTCCGAGGATTTTTTAAACCAATTAAAGGTTTTGATTTTAATGCTTTTATTAGTAAGAAGCTCTATTTATTTATTCTAAACCAGCCGTGAGGTTATCAGTGGCTACAAACCAATAGAAATATACCATAACAAGTAGGTAAGGTAGAAACAAAAAGTTTGTTGCACAGTGTAATTCACCATAATTCTTATTCTATTGACAGAAACGACTAAATGACAAATTACTCTTGTAGACAGACCATATGGAGTTTTTGCATAGCTAGCAACACGACTAACGCATACAGCACCAGCTTAATCCATTCAGTATCTCTATCAGACGCTGCATAAGAACCTAAACATCGAATTAACGGCAACGACCAAGGTTAATAAGAACCGTAGACCTCAACCTACCACACCTAATACCTCATGAATATTTTGTCTGCGGTCATTAGAAGATACCAAACGAGATGTATCTGCGTGCCATTCTACAGTTAGGCAGCAGTAATTGCGTTGGTTTCGTGTTTCCTTATTTTTCCTTATTTTCTCTCTATCCGCTTCACTTACGGTCCATACTCGAATGTAATCAGCTTCGGACAGCTTGTTCACGAACAGGAAGTTGGAAATGGCTTACTTAAGAACGTATGCTGACCTCTGCGTTCTGCGATGTCCATACGAGTCTCTTGTGGATGGCCGTGCCCAATTTTGCTGACCGAAAGTGCGGAAAACATCGGGAAAGGTCGAGAGTGTGATGGCGTGTAGCGCTTTATGGACGCTTGTGGCCCAACGCAGCGGTAAATTGCGTGAATTTAGTGGTCTCGAGCGCATGAAAATAGCTGAAATGTATGGAATGGAGTCTTATGCAGTCGACGGTGCGGTTAATGTCTTCTCGGATTTGCGTTGCGTATCGTAATCTTGGCGTTGAATAATAGGCGGTTTTAAAATTGAATTTTCCGCTTGCAGTTTGAAGTAATGTGGATGGGAGATTGTGGAGATTGTATTGTTGATGATAAATGAAATTACAACGGTAAGTGAAATCCGCAGATAGGTAGATATTAAATATTAATACGGGTGATCGATAAGCAGGGTATGTTAGCAGTTCAAAAAAACTTGAAAAAACTTATACAGAATCTTATAAAATAAATTAAAATGTTATTATAATAAACATACAAGATGAGTAATGGTAAATTATCCAAATTATAAAATGAAGTGTTGTCAAACGGTAAGGAGTTAAACAGGTTCGAAAGTTCACTTTAGAAACAGCATGGAAAAGTGACCAACATACCTGTCACACCTGTAACCATGTGTACATGGTTGGAAGTAATACAGATGGCTCCATTGCCGTCTTTATACAAGAAAATAACATATTTTGCATCGTTTTCCATACTACAATTGACTGTACATCAATAATCCCTAATTATTATTACAATTACAATCATCAGTAGTCCCTAATTCCGTCATAAATATCGACAGGCATCATAGGAGATGATGAAATAAGACAAGCATGATGCAACACTATCTGCTTGGAGAGAATATTTGTTAATAAAAAAGATGAAAGCACTAAAGAAAAGCATTCTAGAGAAACAAGAATGGAAGCGAAAAGGGAACAGAATAAAAAGCTGCGACAAGAAAACGAGAAGATAGAAAATTCCAAATGCAAGAAACATTAAAATACAGATGAGGTAAAGAGGACAGACTGAAGAAGACAAAGGACTTATTTTATACTGTTCCATTAAAAATGGTAAAACATATATATGTTTAACATTTCTTAATAGGTAATAAATTTTATTTTAAAATATTTAAAACACTTAATATTTACTTGAATGTTTATATTTGTCGGTATAATGTACCACAAGTGTCTGATTTAGGACCCTTGTCTGAATTAGGTTCACTGAGGTGTCGGAATTCGGATCAAAATATACGCTTAGTGTCGAAATTAGGGGCAATTGTTAAACTTATAAAATATCATATAAATTACATAACAATTATCAATTTTCTTTCAAAATGACTAGCCAGATATCTTTAGAAGGAAATATTTGTTTAAAAAAAGTTGACATAGTCACATAAATATAAATTCTACAGTTACAAATGTAACAAAAATTCCTTAACCTGTCTGAATTTGGGGCGTTTACCATACTAGTTTCAGCCATCTTTATTAACTTATCTTTCATTCGCTTAACGTTGAATAAAAAATGCCTCATACATTCCACGTTATACATGCTGTTTCCATGCATATCTTATATATTCAGTACACTGACTAGGTAACAGCCTGTATATCCATAACGCTTACTTTTCGTATGTAAATAACATACACCTTAATATGTATTACAGTAACTACAGAGTTAATTACAGATAATAAATTGTAATGCAATTTATTATATAAATTGAAATTCACCAACATGAATTAGTTGTCAGCAATACAAATAACAAAATAACACAAAATATCGAAAACAATGCAATTCCGGATATATATTTATATGATTTTTTCATTAGATTGATTTTTAGAATACGCTGCTGAAGTTTCCTGAAATACAACCGAATCTCCGTGTATAACAAGTGCCAACCATCACCAGGGGCGGGGGGGCGATTCCTTTAGTCACTCAGAGCAAAAAGTACCTATATACATGGTTTTGTACCGTGTGGCGATTGGCCCCAATATCAGTGTCTTCAGAGAAAAATAATTACACAATCTTTACCAAAAATAATTATTCAAAACATTTTAGAAAACATCGCAATGTTTCAAGGAAGTTATACAGACTATAAATGATGTAAGGAATTAGTAAACTGATGTAAACTAAAAGTTTGTCAACCCCTATTAATTGTTATTTTACATGAAAATTGTTTAAATAAAAGTGTCTGAAAATGAGTAATTCTGGAATAAGTTTTGGCACTTCGGTTTCGTTTATAATTTATTCAACTTTGTTGCTATTGCAACCAACATTCAAACCGATTCTGTAGGGCAAGTTGCTAGCTAGCCACTTGGAAAAGTGGGTAAAGTTCTTAGATTTCTTAGATTTCTTTTAAGATGATGAAATTTGTTAAAATGGAAAATGGTTTAAATAGCCAACAACTGAGTGAAGAACGAACTGAGTGAGTGCATAGCATCAGAGAGGGAGATGCTGCTAAACAGCCTTCAAGTCTTTACTCTTAAAATAAAAACGAAATGTTTGGCTTATGGTATCGTAAATCAAGAAGTGAGATTGATTTTGTCTTTGCTATTAAGTATGATATTTTTTTTAATTTATATTATTATTTTAGAGGTTACCTAACAATTGCCAGAAGGCAGTTAAGGTATACTTGCTTTGGCTTTTACCTACGATGTATATCTATAGAAGTAAAACGAAATATTACAATTAATTATATTAACTACCTATATGTGTTATATATACCTTTTGTAATTTTTATTTATTGCAATAAAGAATATTATTATTATACGGACGGTACTGACATTAGTAGGGTGTGGAAATCGATCCTAACGCGGTCAGGTGGAAAACCACATGGGGCGGTAGCTCCAGATGTGCGCAGTGAGGTGTAAGTTCAGGTATACAAGGGAGACTTTCTTGGTAGGTCTTCAGTATTCAATTAGCTTTGAAGAAGCGAGCAACATGGTTCGCGAAACGTCAGCATTAACAAATCTTGACACACGGCATAACCCGGAAGCAGTTTATTTTCCAAATGATTCTGGCCGTGAAAGCCTACGTACTTACTTAATTATTATTATTATTATATTAACTTTTCAGTGGAAAGATGATCACAATTAAATTAAATGATCATTGTTAAACAATTAAATTAGAATACAACATCCCCACATCCCAATAACCTAAACACAATTCAGAAATGCACTCAGACGCGAAGTCTCAGAAGAATAGGAATATTAAGAATAATCATGGAATAATCAAATAAAAATTTATTGTTTTTAGTGAGAAGCTACCTTTTTGTGGAGCTTTGCGCATATTTAATATGTGCGTTAATAGCTTTTGTGTAGTTCTGTACTCCAGCAAACTCTTTTATTTATTATTAATTTGTGTATTATTATCTTCTGTGTAGACAGCACAATGAAGACAGTGATCAGCTGATTGAATGTTATGTACTGAATGCGCGTGACCCTCAACAGTTTTAACCACTCTGGTGAAACTCATTATTCTTAGCAAGTTGTTATGTTCTCCAATATAGACTACAAAATCTTATTCGTCGGTAAGTTGTTAACATATGTAGTTGGTGGTGAATGCCTTGAAAAACAGATATTGTATTTTTTACATCAGAACATTGACCAGAAACACTTAATTGAAGATCGTAACATATGTATTGATAATACTGGGAAACTACGATTTTGCGAATGGAAAGTGAAAAATATTCTATTGCATCAGGTTTTTGTTGCATAAGCGACGTACATTAACGACGTTCAAGAACATTCGTAAAAAAATATGTAAAAAGGTAAAAAAATCTTCAGGTTAAAAGTACGCTAAAGATTTACTTTGCGACACATGATAATTGAAGCCCATTAGGTTGACTCGGCAGAAAATCCCCAAAAAATGCAAAAATCGTTTCTTGATATTTTGGCAACAACTTTTTCGAAACCATACTAATAACCATACTAATAAGAAACCTGGCTCATATGCTCCTATCTAAGCCCATAATCGTCATCAATCGTTGAATTCTAAAGAAATCCTTTAGTTTCAGAGAAAGAAAAATATGCTATTCCACTTGCAAAAACAATTTGACTGCTATAGGAACCAAACCGACGAGGAACCGACGAGGAAAGTATGGCATAAGTTTCTCCTACAGCTGACCACAGAGTTCAATGGATTTTTCAATAGAAATTCAATAGAACTAAGAAGATTGTTTCCTGGAAGACTCTAAAAAAGGGTGTCTCCTCACCCATGTAATCGATTGTCCTTGGAAACATCCATTTACGGAATAAAGCATAGCTACAGAAACGATACTTCCACAAACTCCCCACTCCGCTTACAACAGAGATCGAACGCGAATCCATAAATCCACCAGCATCACCCCAGAACTCCAATTAAATGCCACGAATGGAAAACAAACGACTGCGGGACGATTGTGGCGTTCCAGCTCGTCAAGCCCCTGCGGTTATTAATCGAAGCCTTCGAACACAGTGGCGTCCGGATGTACGAGCGTACGCACGTACGACACTGACATCTGCATGCGGCAGCGGGGCGCACAGGTCGACGAGAGACAAATTAATTTCGCATTTTCAAAGATCCATAAATAGAGGGATAAGCCGCCGCTTCTGGTGACGCTGGCGCCACATCGCATTCTATTTTCATGGTAATTTCTCGCGGCTTCCCGACTCGCAATACCGCAGGATGGTTCAGCCAAGCAACGGTGCAATAAGCCTGCTAGATACCGATACGCCGGGTTTCGTATCGGTAGGTTATTGAAAAATCGACAAACGCTCGATATTCAGGCTAGCTGCAAGAATGTTGGTGTTGGGTGTGGTTTCGATACCGAGTCACTAGAAGTTTGCGGAAAATATAGATGAAAATGTCTTTTTTCTTTCATTAAATAAACTAAGTGAGTGACGGGATTCAACATTCACCATTATATTATGTTACATATTATATTGTCATTATATTTGAATATTCTTATCTGAATTGTACTTATGACGGACCCTGTACAGAGTAAAATAAGCTATTCTATTCTTGATTGATGATTCTTGATATTCTTGATTCTATTCTATTCTATTCTAAGAAATGGTAACTTTCATGATATTCTAAAATTGTTTGCAGAGTACGATCTATTTCTCTCAATGCATTTAAAATTTAAATTTAAAATCAATTATTTGTTATACACATCATGTGAAGAGCTAACGTTTTGATAGATGAGAAAGTCTTCAATAAAATTACAACGAGAATAAACAAATTGAAATATTATTCACTATCAGTTCACTCAACACCTGACGAAGCCCACATTGACCTGTGGCATGACGTTATATGGACGGAAGTGTTCCAAAGGAAAGATTTCTTACTGTTATTCCGAATTGTGGCCACACTGGTGTTGCGATTGCAAAATATCTACTTTAATTTCAAGACTTTCGTAACATTGATATTCGCGAATGTCATGGTCAATCGTATGACAACACTACAAATATAAGTGGCTGGTACAAAGGAATGCAAGCGCTAATCCTGGTAAAGAATGAGTTGTCTGTTGTAGATTGCTGTGGCAATCCTTTGAATTTTGTTGTCATGTTCAACCTGTGGCGTCATTCGCAACGCTGTCAGAGTAGCTAGGAGTAGACATAAGTGATTGAAATAAATATTGCTTTAAAGAAGAAAATATTGAATACATTTTTATCTGCAAATAAACACATTTTTGCTTGTACTGAAACAACATAATTTATTTGAGTGAAGGCGTATTTATGGAACAACGTTGTTTCTCCATACAGCAGTTTAAAATAAATTTACCTATGCCAAAATCGTATTTTATTTTGTCTAGTTTTTAGTAGTACTACTGGTGTTTGGACACTCAGATATCTATGTACATGTCATGGGCGCCCACAGAGAGGGGCAAGGGGTGCACTTGCACCCCCCCTGGGTTTTGATATAACTGAGGAAAGATCAACAATAAAAAGGTCATGAAATACATGCTGATCTATAACTAGTGTTGAAAATAGAAATCCCAGACAATAGTATGACAGAAATGTAGCGTAAAGTTATAAACACTTTTCTGGAGCAACTAATTGAAATACGTTTGCTATTGGAACGGACATTATCGCCACTTAGGTGTTGTTGTCCACGGGGCAAAACTCTGAGCGTCGCAGGTCTACTAGGTCTTTTAATTACCTACAATTTGGAGTATGATAGAAATTTATACGACAAATTTTGCAGAAGTTATAAACATTTTTCTGTAGCAACTGATGGAAATTGAAATACTTTTGCTATTCGCACTGACATTATCGTCATTTGGGAGTTGTTGTCTATGAGGCAAAACTCCGAGTGATGAAGGCCTACTAAGTCTTTTAATTACCTACAATTTGACGTATGATCGAAATTCATGCAACAATTTTTGCAAAAGTTATAAACGTTTATCTGTAGCAACTGATTAAAATACGTTTGCTATTTGAACGAACATTATCGCCATTCAAGGGTTGTTGTCCATGGGGCAAAACTCAGAGTGTCGAAGGGCTACTGGGTCTTTTAATTACGTACAATTTGGGGTGTGGTAGAAATTTATGCAACCATTTTTGCAGAAGTTATAAACATTTTTCTGTAGCAACTGATGACAATTGGAATACTTTTGCTATTCGAACGGACGGACATTTATCATTTCGGAGTTGTTGTCTATGTAGCCCAGGCATATTGGGATTTAACCCTGAAATAACAACATACTAAAAGTCCTAAAAGTCCTATGTCTGCGTCGTCGTGCTCTTTTGGGGTATTCTACCCTAAACTTGTCTGAAACCCCTCATAACTCCTTCAAACTTGGCATTTAGGTGTTTTGAATGACGTTGAATCTGAATAGAGCCAAAATGGCGGACTTTAATTGAAAATAAAAGAAATCTTCGGCCGAATCTAGTTTAGCATTTTGATTGGTTTTCAAGGACGGTGAATCAAAATATGGCATAAACATGGCAAAATTCAAAATGGCAGATCCGAAATGGCGGACCAGAAAAACACTAATACGAGAGATTTCCGATTTTTTATTAAACAGCTACGGCATTCTTTTTTTATGGACGACAGTATGCAATCAATTGATTCCTAATTTGGTACACATATTTACTAACATTTCTGGAATTTCGCAAAAAAAACATTGAAAACAAGGCCCGCAAACCTCCCTCGGTCCTGACGCTGCGAGGAATTCCACGGCCTCTGGTTGACATGGTTTCGCCACTCAAGGTGGTCTGAAATGAAAATATCAAATGCCGTTGTATTCTAATGTAATGTGTACTTGTAATCACAAGTAGTTATCGCTTGTTGAACCAGATATAAAAAATATTTTTTTCTGCATGTTCGTGTGACAGAGAAAATGAAGAAGAAAAAGATTAATTTTACTAGATTTCTTCGTTTATTTATTTTCTCTATTGTTCCAAAACGCATTCAATTTTGATGACTTATAATCACCCAAAAAGTAATTTAAAAAAATCTGCGATATTAAAGATATAAATAACATAATGATATTTGAAAAGAACGGCTTTCTTTTAGCAGCGCTGAATATTGTTACGGTTTAGGGGTGTGGTTACCTCTTTGTGGGTAGCCATCATTTTAATGTTGTTCTATCTTTGTTAGGGGCTGTAGCAGAGACGGTATATTTCCCAAATGAATTAAAAATACCACAACAGGTTATACAGTTTATAAGGTATATTATTGGTTGTTATTATATCTTAGAACTAATTTCAATAGAAACTTGTGTTATTTTATTGTTATTTAGTTGATCGTGACATTCTTCGTTAGTAAAAGGTTTCCAAAGCACAAACTATCCTGTTTTTAAACTTAACAGGGTGTAGTTCCACATCGGGGATATTGTAGGGGGCTTTCATATTTTATAAAAAAAAATACCAACCCAAAATATGACTTGATCCAGTTATGTGATTTATGGTACTTTTCTATGAAATCCTTACACAGTTTTATGGATTATATGAGGTACAGCTATTATTTTTTAACTTAAAAATCGGTTCAGTTGTTTTCCGGATGAATCGGGAGCAAAAAAATAATTTTCCTACCTTTTATTGTATACCAAAATTACAGAATTACAGATTATTTTGATATGCTCTCTTGCGTAGATTATAACTTTGATAGCCAAACGACTCCATCAAACTTGTAGGATAACGAAAACAAATTTTAAACAATCGCGGTTGTGACAGATTTTATCCTACCTCAGCAAGTTTGACTTTTCATTTAATCAAATACGAGTTTTGAAGTACAGTTATAAATCCCTGTCAATTCTTTTTGAGCACGCTGACAAAACTCAAATCTCACCAAAATTCCTAAACGAACCTCCACATAAAGTCCACCTATCTCATTTGTTTAACCCGATGTCCCATTGTGTCCACATGCCACGTACGCAGACATCCACATTTTACCTCTTTTATTCTGTACAGTCACAAAACTTTCCGGAGTCGAGTTTTTAATTTTCACGAAGCGACGCCCTTTGTTGCGACCGACAACGTCGCGTCGTCGTACGGTGCAACCGGAAACGTCTGCGGTTGTTGTTCCCCGTTTCGGCGTTTGTTTTATCAGTCTAGTGATATAACCCGCTCGGAGAAGAGACCTGACTCCGGCTGGCATGACGATTCGCGTTCCAGCTGACAATGCGCCGTTACGATATGTTACATCGGCGGTTTTGAGAATGCGAATAGAGGAATGGACTGACGTGACGACGTTTCCGTTCATCGGAAGTAGGTTGTCTATATATGTACATTATACGTATATGGACAACGGTGTTTATTGTATCACGAACGAGTATTAATGTTCGTTCGCATGCTGCCGAATAATGATAACGAGATATGACGATATGTATATTGACAATACGCCAGGCGTGAACGCAGAATAATGAAGGGAGATAGTCATGGGACTTACAGAAATTCACGGTACTGGAATTTTGTTGCATTAAAGAAATACCAGATTATTTTTGTGTATTAAGAGGGTCGGTTATCCAAATACCAGTTACATGCAAAACACGGGCGCATAAAAAGCAGATCGGAGTCGAAACTATTGCACTAATGTGTAAAAGTAAGGTACTGTTACGCCCGGTTGTACCAACTCTGATGACCGTCCAATCACGTTGATCATTGGTCAGCGGAGCATTTTTCGTTGTACCAACCTTGATCAGAGGTTGATTGGTCCGTAACCACGCTGCAAGTTGACCGCCGTATATTGGCCGGTGATCGTTTGATCAAGACTGGCGCGCAGACGCATGGCAGGCGCTTGAGTGACGCTAACCTATAATTGTTTGTGTTTACATCTAGTATTGACATCAGCGAACAAATCTCTGGGATTAATTTTGGTAAGTACTAGAAAAATAAGTGTATGCAGTATTTATAATATCAGTTTCGTATACATTTATCATTATCTACAGTTCTTATTTTTTGTTTGCATTTTTTGGGCTCCATATTTTCAATTAATTTGCTTGTAGATCCAGTACGAAGGGACTTTCTTGGGGCCGTGACCGATAATAAAGATTAACTGGTGGACATGGTGCAGCATCCACGACTGCGGCCAGTGTTGAGAGACTGGCCCAATCACTTTTAACAGTGGAACGATGTCGAGTTTTGGAGGAGGTTCAGATTATCTAAAAATCCAGGTGGTGAAGTGGCTGAAAATTACAGAAACCTCAAAAGGTTATTTTCTTTGAATGTCCAGGTGATCCGTAGCACGCTAAATCTTTGAAACATTGTTTGCCGATAGCCAGTTAGCTGATAGACAGCTATCGTGACCAGATGCAAATATTTTCTGAAATTCCCAAGTGAAAGCAGAGCTTGAAAATGGAGATTTTTAAAACTATTATAGTGGATATGGTGTTAAACCCTATCCCATGACGGAAATCCATTAACAGGACACCAACGATTCCTTAATTCGAACGAGACACGTGGTAGCCGGTTTCTTTTGGTGTCTCGCCCATTTTATCCTTGGCGATTTAATTGTATGTCCATAAAATGGATGGAATTGTGATTGTCACAGCTGTCCTACACACCATCGCCTGCGACATGCACGATCAGCAACCAGAAGTGGACGATGATATCACAATTTTAATTTTGCCACTTATTATCGATGATCATGTTAACATTGATAACCAGAGCGACGTTGCAATTAGAAATATGTTAATTGAAGAATATTGAAAGATTTTTTGATAACTAATGATGTATAGTTTTGCTTAAATAAATAATTTACTATAAACTTTTATTTACACCCTTATTTCTACATTTTCCGTAAAGATTAATTAAGTAGGCTTAGTTTATCACTTTGAAAATGGGTAGGGTAAGTATTCATTTCAGTTTAGAACTAAAGTTTCTATTTATATTGACATAAATAGGCACCAATT
Organism: Aphodius sticticus; assembly: GCA_963966075.1. Taxonomy (NCBI): domain Eukaryota; kingdom Metazoa; phylum Arthropoda; class Insecta; order Coleoptera; family Scarabaeidae; genus Aphodius; species Aphodius sticticus. The sequence continues at coordinate 100,600,841 of OZ014506.1, read as the reverse complement.
GATTTCAAGTTGAGAATATCAATGATAAACAAATTTCCAATGTAAAAAATAATAAGCAAAATGTTTATAAATAAATATCTGTTATAGTAGAAAGTAACTTAATATCTGCTATAATAAATATTGTATTATAATATCTACAATGGCCTATTTTAAAGTTTCAACAGTTCAGCGTGATATTTATATGTTTACTACCACTTTATTTGCTGTGTTAGTTTGGTTGCGGACTTTTCACGTAGTTTCTATTAAATGTACTGGCTTTTGGTAGACGAGTACTGCCAACCGCGCCAAATCATCTGATCGGCTAACCGGCACCCGACCGGGCTTTGTACAACGCATCGCGTCTTGATCATCGGTCACCTTTGATCAACCGGTCTGCTGATCAGACGGTTTGCGAGTGGTGGTACAACCGGGCGTTAGAATTTGTATGCATAAAGCATTGTTCCGGGATAAATATAAAATTCTACCGCGCTTGCTTTAATCATGAACGTAATTGAATCGGTCAGTTCGAAAACACTACAAGTCCAAAAAGTGAGTTCTGAGAAAATTAACAAAATAATTTTGTCGCTGCAATATCTTCAAAAGTATAGCAAGTCGCTATTTTGTGCCAACAGACAAAAATATAAAGTAGTTCAGAGAATTAAATGTATTAAGGTGCTCCCACACGCAGTGCCAATAGGTGCCATCATTGGCGGAGTGCTTCGCGTAGCGGGACCCAACTGTGCCAATGCACATCGCCAATATGTCGACCTTGTCCGCTTTATTTCATTCTGTTTTAGCATTGTACGTACTACCGATGAAAAGTTTAGTTATCTATCTATGTTTTATCATATATACTGCATTATTTATGTTTGTACGTACTTTAAGGACAATGATGAATTATTATTTGCCCAAATGCCTGATTGCCCAAATGTAAATACATGAAAACTTTTTTTAATATTTTGTAAATTTATTCACAATAATTATTGTTCTTATAAGCATTATATTAACCTTACAGTTACAATAAATTAACAAGCAATAAATTAATATTCTGAAGACAATATTGAAGTCGTTATAATGGGTGACCCACGGCATAGGTACGTTTGTTTATTTTTTGTGTTTTTGACGCCGAAGGAATGAACGTTGTGTTAATAGACAGAAAATGCCAATTTATGGGATGGTCTTGAGGTTATTATGACTTCCGAGTTTTCCAGAAATGACGTCATCATTAAAATTTTAAAAATGAATTCGCACACAATGGGGAGGCATACGGTATTTAGGTTCTGGGATTGCGGTCAACCTTATTCGCTAGGGTGGGGTGGGAAAGGTGAGGGAGGGGGTTGGAGGGAAGCGGGATATGAATCTACACACGGGGAGTCATACGGTATAGGGGTCCAAGGACTGCGGTTAACCCTCTTCCCTACAATCTTGACTACAATCAAACAAAGTTGCATTTATATAATTAACAACAATTAACTATTTATTAATTAACAATTTATAGATTAGTTTTAAGCGGAAAATTTAAATAATCTGATGTATTTAATGTATTCAACAAAGTTTAAAAACTATACTGGATGCTTTCCCTTATTTTGATGATCAGAAAAATATCAAAAAGTATATCTGTTACGAAAAATATTGGGTTGATAATAAATATACCTACATAATATACATTCACGGAGTTTTAATAACTATAATTAAAACTCCGTGTATGTAAGGGCTCTCAATTTTTCTTTGTATCTTATAAATAATTTCAGTTTTATTATATAAATTATATTTTAAATCAAAATTATGAATTCATCGATTTGACTGAAATGAAGTATTTATATAAAGAAACGACACAAATTAACAGGGTCCTGCATAAAAATATAGACCACTCAGTGTATCAGATCTTATCCCATCTTATTCCGCATTTGTTGCTTGAAACATAAAGAAAATAAAAAGGGAGATTTTTTAATGTCACGTGGCAAATATAAAAAACTAAATAATTTTGTTTCCTGTATTACTGTATATTTGTATTCCTTAATGTATTTAATATTTTCGAACGTACTGTATAAATAATGACTGAAAAACATGTTTAATATTTAACAACCTTATTAAACAGTGTCCTCTTTCGAGGGTTCCTTTTTTTAATTCTAAGCAACAATGCACTGCTTAAAATAATGGGAGCTGCGGCAACAGCAATGATATCGTCTTCGCTGTTCATTTTTAATTCTCTACGGGACGCTACGAGCCTTCTACGATACACAGAAATACCTTGCGCCCAATACCAACGTTGGCCAATGTTGGCGAAGTAAATGCGCACACTACGCGCAGCGCGTCACATCACCAACGTTGGCGAGACGTTGGCACTGCGTGTAGGAGCTCCTTTACATATTTTATTTATATTTGCATTAAAAGCAGAGCTATGATTAAAACAATCATCATGGACCAGTACTGTTTTTGAACTCGACGGAAAAACAGTGTACACTTTTAACAATATTTGTTTATTTAAAGCATTTAAATAACATTTTTATTATGACGTATAGGGTGTTTTTTTGGAAATTTTTTTTGTTGGAGTTGGAGAATTATTTAGGTATTTCGGTAATTTCGTCTATTTTTGATTAATTGCTCATATCTCAAAATAATGCATTTTTAAAAAAAATCATACAAAAGATTCTTAGGAATCTTAGAATAAAAAATTTTAAAATTATAGAGATAAAAACTTTTTTCTTTATAGAGTGCTGCGAACGCAGATAAAGTGAATAAGGTGCAACCAAACTCTTTAAAATTGCCCCAGCCATTGTCAAGTTGATCTGCTTTTTATGCAATTGTGTCGAATTACTACGAACTGACACCGCGGAGCTCTGTAAAGAAGGTTTAATAAAGTCCACAGACTTGAGTACAACGGCTCACCGTTAGATGGAACCACATCCTGGGTGTGCTGCAGACTCAAGGCCGACGTCGATCTCACTCTCATAAAGCATAAGCGCGAGAAAAGCCACAAATGATACCCGATTTTTTGCATTTCAAAAATCGCCTTTTGATTCATTTTTCTCCTAAACTGCTTACTACAAAAGATTCAATTTTTGTTCAGGTTACATACAGAATCTCTTCTATAAGAGTTTTTATATTCCTAAGTTTTCATATAATAAAGGTTGTGATTAAGACTGATGGATGCGGTTATCCCAGTAACTAAAGTTAACAGGATAACGGGTTATGCACATAAACATTTATTGCGGCTATAGAAAAAGAATAGTTTATGGCACAATAAAAAAAAGCTGAAATTGGCGCAAACTATTGTTCAAGTTCATTGCGGTCTTTAAAATTAACAAACAGCCCGTATCCTATTATATTTAAAGAACACGTATCGCAGTAAATAAGGATTGTTTACATGAACTGCGTTGGCGTGCTAACATTCGTAGCTGATGTATGTATATGTTTCCATGATATCCCCGTTTACAACATTTATTACATGGATGCTTTGAAATTTTAGTCAACTTTTTTTAATCCAGATAAATAAAATAGCACAATTCTAGTTAAATTATACTAGAATTCTGTTTTTCTTACATGAAAAGTACTACCCGCACTTATCATAAACTAACAGCAGATTATGAATCAAAAGTATTTTAGATACTCACGTAAATGGATTTCTGACAACTTAATAATTTTTAAGTTTCACTTATTTTAATTTTATAGCGTGCTATTAACTGCGGATAAGTGATTTTTAATAATAATGGTGATGATTGATCAACAAAGAAATTATTACAAATGCTATATATAAACTGCCACATGAATTAAAAATAAATTTTGTAATTTAGTGTTAGTGGTAGTATTTGTATTGTATTTCCTGATGGCAAAATTGCAAATCACTTTTATTTTCAGGGTTCCGTACAAAACTGAAATTTGGGGCATTTCACGTGAAGCGGACAACGAAAAAAAGTGAGATTTTTAATATCGTTCATTATCGGTCCAATTGTAGTTCTAGAAGATATGATTGTGCATACAGAATATTTTTTAATGTGAGGTTTAGTTGTCAAGTCATGGCCATCTAACGAATTGCTGTGATCAAAATACGTATTTTGTAGCAGCAATTTTGCAAATTAAACAATATTACATTAAAATATTAAACGTGGTGATTTATATAGAAAATTTAGCCTTTTTAATTATGAAATCAAATTCGAAGTTGAATTTTTTTTCTTGTAGAAAACCGGAAGTAAAATTTTTAAACTAAATTTATAATAATTCCGACACTTTTAAAAAAATAAATCTGACTCTCATAATAAAGCTTAAAGTGTGTAGATAATACACTGGAAGTTTCAAAATTGGCTAGTTTACGAGATACATGAATTTAAGTACATACGTGTCGTACTATGCGGGTACTAAGGTCGTATTGTTTGTACGAAAACGCATAAAAATTCTGCAGTACGTACCAATCTGTTTAATAATATATTATTTGACGATCACATAACTAAGGATATAAATCGCGAGCATGAAGTTTACACGCAAGCCGTAGGCGAGCGTATAAACATGCGAGTGATTTATATCCGTTGTGTGCGAGTCGAATACGACGTTTTATCTACGAGTCACAAATTCCATTTTACATCAAATATTTTAAATGCATTTGTCAATGACGGCGATCCGAACTGTCACCTAACTGTCATCCACGTAGGTTTTGACAGACTTTGACACTAGCGTTGTATAATAACAGTTCGTTCAAATAATGAAGTCATTATTAGAACGAACTGTCATTATTATACATCGCTAGTATCATTATAATCATTGAGAACGGCAAATTGTTTTTTCTTATTATAATTATAATCATTGGCATGTATCATGATGGGGATTATAGTCATAGATACGGTACACCTAAATAATTCTCAAACTGCAAACAATTTCAAAAAGTTTTTCAAACATAAGTTGTTTGGTTTTAAACAAGCTATTGTTTATATGCCATTTTTAACATACAATAGTTCATTTTATTCTTGAAATTGGGCTATTTATCAAATTCAGGGGGTTTTTCAAATAAAAAAACATTCAAATTAAGAATATTTTCTCTCATACATTCATATTTACTTGTATTTGGCAGTTTGAACCTTTAAGTTGAGTTTTGATTCATTGCTTATAACTAAAAAATTATGCATTTTATAAAAACAATGATTCTTACAATAAATTCGTAGAGTTAATCTTACAATTAAAAAATTTTAAAGTATACAGGGTGTTCTATTGGGAAAAATGTTACCAAAGTTCCATAATAAACTGAACACTCAGTATATGAAAAATATATTTAAACGATAGCTAGTGTAAAACCACAAACTTTAGTTTGAAAGAAAACGAAATATTTTACGGTTGGAGAATTATTTAGTTGTTCTGGTAATTTCGACAAATTTTGATTACTTGCTTATAACTCATTTAGTAACTTCATTTAATAAAAAATGATTCTACAAAATTCTTGGAATTAATTTCAGAGCACCACGTGTATAAAAAATATGTTTAAATATGTATAAATATATATAAAATATGCTTGAAAAATTTGTTGAAAAGTTTGCAGTTGGAAAATTATTTAGCTGTTCCTTCTAGTACAATAAAGTACAATAAACTGGGCCGATTATGAAAGAATTTAAAAATCTCACTTTTTTTTCACGTAAAATGTCCCATTTGGCATATAGTCCAACAGTCATTAAATGTTTGCCACTAAATTATAGGGGTTAAAGTTTGACACAAAGAAATCTTTGCATACGATCATGTTGAGTATCGTTTGAAAGGGCCCACATTAAGCATATCAAACACGTATTTGTTAAAATTGTATGTTAAGTAGTCTTATAATGTTTTTTTACCAAAAACGCATAATTTTCGCATAATTTCAAACAATCACATATTACTTAAATTCTCAAAAAAAAACCTTTTGCTTAACAGATAGCTGAGACCGCAGATAAACTGAATAAGGTGCAACCTAAAAGGTACAATTACCATTATGACTCACTTACATCAAGTACAGTTTTCAAATATTTGTTGGTAATATTAACTCGAAAACATTAAAATGTGTCGAAACAACTAAATTAAAAGATGTATTTTTTTTACATAAATATTTTTCAGCGCCAAAAGCTATGAAAATTCAATTGTTACTAGCATTTTATACACTATAATGTTTAGTTAATATCGTTATAAACTTTGTTTATAGAGTTTTTATTACTGTGGACACGACTGAAGTCGGGTTTAAGATTACAAAGAAATATGTTTGTTAAATATTTGCTCAGCCGCAATTGGCCGCAATAATGTTCAATGACATTCAAGTGTTGACTTTCATACGCAAGGTGTAAATTTAAAAATACCACAGTAATTATTAATTGTTATATAAGTACATCGTTAGACAGAGCTAAGTTATGGGATACTAATCAGTAATAATACCAGTTATCGTCGTAAAATAATACGTCTTATACTTGATCTAACGTCACATCTATTTCCGGACATGTTTATGAAGACCTAGGACCGAGATGGTACGATCAACAAGCGCAACAAGTATCGCAATATTGCAGTCAAGACGACAATACGTTCAATCAACGTCCATGTGATATATAGTGTTGAGAGACCGAGACCCTTATTGGACCCGTGTTCAATTTTGTCGTCATTTTATCTTGTTTATCTTTTAGCACTGCAACGAGATTGCATCAACGATATACTGTGATGTCTACGTGGACATAGTATAGATTGAAAAAACGATGTTAACAGTATGAGTGTCTGTTTGTTCCTGGTGGACATGATAGAGTATATTGTCAACAGTTTCTAGCATTTTCCTTGAACTAAGTTATTTTTTAATAAATGTTTTTTCAATTTATGAAGAGCTATAAATAAGGACTCTTGTCTAGTCAATCTAGACTTTTAATGTTTTTAATTGGTTAGCCTATAAAACTAATAACAAGATGCGAATGATTCACATGCCGACACAAATAATAATGAATACTAACTTTTATGTGGTGGCGGAGCTGACAGAAGGTTATCGGAAAAAGTACAGGAACTTCATTAAATTCCTAATAATCGACTATGCTATTGTTCGATTAATTGATTTGTGTGGTCAAGTTGGGTTCAGAATGTTGTCGGATAACCAAAACAATTTATTTATGACTATGTAGTATATCGTTGTGTTACATATGTAGTGTACCTACTGTATTCTGTATTTTGTATATATACAGGGTGACCAACTTTCTTTGCAGCAAAAAAATTAGAAACTGAATATCATTGTGAGTAATGCTTTTCATATGCACCTAATTATTTTTCAAATCTTTAACAAGTTACAACCACTGGAAATATTAACAAAATAAAGAAAAATATACAATAAGATACATATCAAACAATACGAAATCGAAGGAAGAACATAATCAATACACATACAAATAATTAAAGTAAATACATTTAAGTAAAATAGTCAAAATGACAAAGTATATATAAAACAGTCTTGTAATGAAGTTTAGAGCCGCTTAACACAGATTTGCTATAATTTCAAAGGGCTGTAAGTTTTTAAGGAATAAAGAAAACAAATAAGTCATATGAATATTTATGCTCAGTGTGACATTTACTATCTGGAAAAAAATTTTGCGGAGAAAAAGTGGGATAGCCTATATTGTGAAATTGTCATTTTTTATTTCTTTTCATTTCTCAAGACGTATAGGTAGAGGTACAGGTACACGTACAGGGGCTCTATTCGTGGCCATTCGCTATGATAGTTACTCGATGTTCTATATCTTGTGACTCGCTAAACGCCTAAAATTTCACGAAATGTTTGCTGTTGCTGCACTTTTTGATGCTCTCGAAAGAAACAATGTGACATGATTTGATATCTTTTAAGTAGGCTAAAATTAAAGGTTGAACCTTTAAAACTTGCGAGGGTGATTCATTATCTAAGGATCTTGAGAGAATCGATCTGTATAAAATGTCTCAGAGTTGCATACTTCGCCTTTTTTCACTCCTTGATGACATATGCAATATTTAACTGGGGCCATTCAGGTCACAGCAACAAATTGTTTTCTCTACAGCGCCGATGCATAAGAGTAGTACTTGGAGTCGGTTGGAGGGAACATTGCCGTGAACATTTCCGAAATCACAATGTTCTGAGGCTACCATCCGCCTACATATTGGAATGTTCAATGTATGGTAAGGTCAATGCCAGTACTTTCATGACAACGAATGCAATTCACTCGTACAACACCCGTGAGAATCAGCAGTATCGCCGACCTTTTCTGAGATTGCAGAAAATGTATTGCGCATCAAATTACTGGGCTCTAAAATTTGTGTCTAAATTTGTATCTAAAATGTTCTGCCGCCTGCAATTAAGAGTTACTCCAATAACAGATTTAAGACAGTAATGAAACAATACTTGGTTGAAAAATGTATATTCAATTACGATGAATACTTTAACTGTAATTTCGTAGAAGTAAGTAGTGCACAGTGTTTTTATTTTTTATTCTGACTTGTGTAAACAATTTTCTTTGTAATAACACCAATAAAGATTATTATTATTATTATACAGCAAATCCTTTAACATATCAACATATAAAGTGTCCCTTGATCAGTGGCGGCTCGCGTATAGGCACTGTGGAACTGCAGCACCCCCTATTATTTCCACTTAATATTATGGAACATTTAATATAATTAGTCTTTTTCCTTTAATTCTTTCTCTTTATATAGAAAAAGATTCAAAAATCGTTGTATGGAACTGTGATCTGCAAAGTTCCAGTAGGCGAGGTGTTTGGCAGTTCTGCGCATGCGCATATAGGAAGCACAGTTGTCCCCGCAGTGCCGACCGTGCCGACTGCCGATCATCGGCTAGTGGAAGGTAGTTTCACAAACTACGGATGGCATATCAAAAGTCAACACGTATTTTACAACAATTGCAGTGCTTTCAATAGAGAAAAATTCATGTTTTCATCTAGAGACCAAAGATCAAAGAATTACGCTTAAACTACTTTTAACTTCACTTGTTTGTTTGCTACAATTAATCTTATAATCGATATTTTACCTACTTCCCAATATCCAATCGAGTTGAAATTTTGCACGTGGGCGCATTGCTGGTGACAATGCATAAAGAAAAATTGAATAACTTTTGGAAATTTTGCCACAATTTTCAAAATTTAACTGTTAATGCGTTTTTTTTTTTCATTAAGCGTTATTTTTAAAAAATGTAGTTTTAGTTTATTAATTTTTACATAAATTTATTAGTACGCTTACCTTAACCTCACTTGTTTGCTTGTTATGTTCAAATCTTGTAATCGATATTTTACCTACTTCCCATTGTCCAATCGAATTCAATTTTAGCATGTGCACGATTTCTGGTGACAATGCATGAAATTTTTAGTGCTTTTTGTTAAAGCGTAGTTTTTAGATAATGTATTTTTTACATAAATTTATTAATGAATGTAACTGTAACAATTTATGTAAAGTAAATAAGAAATCCGTTTTTATGCCCTAAATTCTTTTACGATTTCAACAAGTTTCAGAATAAATTTTCTTTTTATACGTTTTTTCCCTTTACACAATATTTTTTAAAACAATGACAAAAAAAATTCTGGCACAACACCCACACTAATATTAGCTACGAGCCGCCACTGCCCTTGATTGCAATATTAAAATTAAAATTCGAAAGAGAAAGAGACTTGACAGAAGAAGTCTACAAAGAACTTTTGCTTCGTAGCTTAACAATTTTTAAACAAAAATGGCTCTAATTGGCAATTCGTCAGGTATTTAATTACTATCAAAAGTAGAACCAACGCGACTAAAAAGGAATTTTCTTTACTAGTTCCGCTTTAAAATATTATTTTTTCTACTTTGCGTTAATAATTATTGACACAATGAACACTTTTCGGTGTTACAGTTAGCAAATTGTAACACTGCTATGGTGGTATTCATATCAAATGTCTAACATAAAAGCGCATACATAACATCTTTTTCCTTTTTGTTTAGATTACAAGGAGATAGTAATTGGGGCCTTTGTGCATTATCATCCCTATTTCTATCGTCTTTTAAAGAAGAGGAATATAGCCGCAATTTGTTTATTTGTATTGCATTATGCTCGTCAACTAAACATCAAAAGGAAATCCCCTTTGCAGATATAATACAAGGACCAGATTTACCTGAATGACGAGTCATGCAAACAAAGAACACACCTACATCATATTTACCACGATTTCGATTACTGTCAAACAAACAACTCATTTTGCTCGAATTTGATCTTATCATCAAAACATAGATATATCGCTCATCTTTTAAATCGGTGTCTTATACAGCAAGTGACGACTCACTATTCAATGTTCATTCAACCTCATTGGTTGCAAGAAATTGAAATAGGGCAGATGTCTATGTAATCATCTCGTCATCAATAGATGTTTGTAATCATCCCGTAGGTGCCGAACTAACCAACCCGGACAATGTGGTGATCCTGGAACTATATTGTTTTTGCTTCCTGAAGGCAAAGATATGTTAAGGTCTAGGAATGGACGGACCACAGCCTACAGAAGAAAAACCTTGTGGAATGAAAAACAAAGATGTTACGGCATCTTTCGGCAATAAACGGCTATTCCCATAAATAACCTTATTAATGACCAACTAATGGCCATCCATAACCAGATACCACTCGACACCAACTGACCGCGGTAATAATTGAAAACGATGACAAAGTGGGTCTCCTGTACACATGACGGTATTGTAAGTAGGAGACGATCGGGAGTTGGCCACACAATCTCACGGACATTTGCGGCACGTCAAATCGTGACAAATTGTTTGCGCGGCCGGCACATCGGTTACGTAGCTCGAGTGACTGGCGCGTCGGAGTCCGGAGACTCTACGGCGAGCACACCGTTCTAACCCATCAATTTTGCCATCTCGGCTAGAGCAGTTCAACCCATAATAGGTGGCATGCATAGCCGACCTGGTTTAATGGAATACCGCAAATGTTACGGATGACCAAGTCAGACCGGTCACAGAATCTGTGGCTCACGCGCGGTCGAGTTCAACGGAGCATCGCAGAGGAATTGATACTTAGATGGATAGATAGAAGGAAGAATAGGGAAGTGTGTTGATTTTTCGAAAATGGGATAAATTGAAAATACATAAAGTTAGAAGAAGTTTGAATCGAAGATAAAAGAATACGAATTGGAATCTAGGCTCCTCAAATACCACACCAAATAAGTGTCAAAAGAACTCGACATTTTTCTACATTTTTGATCGCTATACTTAATCTGTTTTCAATTTTGACAAGATGACTTTGTATTGGAATCAGCAATCTCCAAATATGAAAGGAAATAATGTTCATGCCATTTGAGTTTTGAACAACGAACTTCTTCCGACTTAGAATCTGGGCTCTTCAAAATATCACACCAAATAAGTTCCATAAGCACTAGATATTTTCCTACATTTTTATGATCGCCATATTTAATCCATTTTTAATTTTGACGATCTCACATTGTTTTGGAATCAACAATCACCAAATATGAAAGGAAATAAGGTCCATGCCGTTTGAGTTTTGAACAAGAATCTAGGATCTTCAAATATCACACCAAATAAGTTCCATAAGAACTCGACATTTTTCTACATCTTTTATCGCTATATTTAATCTGTTTTCAATTTTGACAATATGACTTTGTATTGGAACCAGCAATCTCCAAATATGAAAGGAAATAAGTTTCATGCCGTTTGAGTTTTGAACAACGGACTTCCAAATAGAATCTAGGCTCTTCAAATATCGCACCAAATAAGTGTCAAAAGAACTCGACATTTTTCTATATTTTTGATCGCTATACTTAATCTGTTTTCAATTTTGACAAGATGACTTTGTATTGGAATCAGCAATCTCCAAATATGAAAGGAACTAATTTTCATGCCATTTGAGTTTTGAACAACGAACTTCTGATTTTGCATCTAGGCTCTTCAAATATCACACCAAATAAGTTCCATAGGAACTCGACATTTTACTACATTTTTATGATCGCCATATTTAATCCATTTTTAATTTTGACGATTTCACATTGTATTGGAATCAACGGAAATAAGTTCTATGCCATATGAGTTTTGAACAACGGACTTCCGATTTAGAATCTAGGCTCTTCATATATCACACTAAATAAGTTCCATAAGAATTCGACATTTCTCTAAATTTTTGATCGCTATATTTAATATGTTCTCAATTTTGACAATATGACTTTGTATTGGAATCAGCAATCTCCAAATATGAAATGAAATAATTTTTATGCCATTTGAGTTTTGAACAACGAACTTTCGACTTAGAATCTAGGCTCTTCTAATATCACACCAAATAAGTTCCATAAGCACTAGATATTTTTCTACATCTTTATGATCGCCATATTTAATCCATTTTTAATTTTGGCGATCTCACATTCTATTGGAATCAACAATCACCAAATATGAAAGGAAATAAGTTCTATGCCGTTTGAGTTTTGAACAACGGACTTCCGGTTTAGAATCTAGACTCTTCAAATATCACACCAAATAAGTTCCATAAGAACTCGACATTTTTCTACATTTTTGAACGCTATATCTAAATCCATTTTAATTTTGACGATCTCACATTGTATTGGAATCAACAATCACCAAATATGAGAGGAAATAAGTTCTATGCCATATGAGTTTTGAACAACGGCTTCCTATTTAGAATCTAGGCTCTTCAAATATCACACCAAATAAGTGTCAAAAGAACTCGACCTTTTCCTACATTTTTGATCGCTATATTTAATCTGTATTCAATTATGACAATATGACTTTGTATTGGAATCAGCAATCTCCAAATATGAAAAGAACTAATTTTCATGCCATTTGAGTTTTGAACAACGAACTTCTGACTTTGGATCTAGGCTCTTCAAATATCACACCAAATAATAAGTTTCATAAGAACTCTACATTTTTCCACATTTTTGACCGCCATATTTAATCCTCTTTTTTTAATTTTGACGATCTCACATTGTATTGGAATCAACAATCACCAAATATGAAAGGAAATAAGTTCTATGCCGTTTGAGTTTTGAACAACGGACTACCTATTTAGAATCTAGGCTCTTCATATATCACACCAAATAAGTTCCATAAGAACTCGACATTTTTCCACATTTTTGATCACCATAGTTAATCTATTTTTAATTTTGACGATCTTGACATTGTATTGGAATCAGCAATCTCCAAATATGAAAGGAAATAAGTTTTATGCTATTTGAGTTTTAACAACGGACTTCCGATTTAGAATCTAGGCTCTTCAAATATCACACCAAATAAGTTTCAAAAAACTCGAAAAGTTTTTATCGCCATGTTTCATCCGTCATTTTGAATTTTGAAAATCTGACATTTACACTGACCGGTGTTAGGTGTTTGGAACACCTAACACCTATTTTTCTATACTTTTATATTTAATAACATTTCTAATCTTCGGCCGATTTTTATTATTTTTTCGAGATATTGTAAAACAATTTCATCAAAATTATCACACCATTGCAATTTTGAATAACAAATTGTAACGCCTCCTTTTGCCGGGTAAACCAAAGAGATGCCTATTCTCAAGACAGCCTGTGGATAAACGTGTGGAATTTGGGCATTGGGGTGAATTACAAAACAAAAAATTAAGAATTAATTTGGCTTAATAACTGAGTAGGTACCAGTGTAACATTAGTACCAGTAACAGTACCTGTTCAAGAGGATGGCTTTAAACATAGCTCTGATTGCAAATTTAATAAAAATATATGATCTATTTTCGGAAAGGTTATTTGGTTAGTTTGCTCAGAACTCTATTGTCCGTATACGGGGGTTCAGTTTACATCAGAAAATATGTATTTGAGTTTACAGTACCTTTATTTTCATATTATTGGATTATTATTTGGAAGCAAATATCTAAATATCTCAAAGCAAATATGATTTAGGTGTGACTGTTAACAAACAAACAAATGACGTCATCTTTGAAATTGTAAATTGTCCTTAGAGTGTTTGGAGATATTTTCAATGAGGATGATATTCTGGATAAAAAATTACAAATACGATCGTGAGCCAATATTTTGTTCATAGAGACCTTGCATATTTGGGTAAAAGACTTGTTAGTACATTTACAATTAGATATAACAAAGTAGGTATCTCCAATTCTCAACCAATGACAATCATTTGTCAAAAACATAGACCATAATACATGCAGAACACCAATCAACACAAACAAGAGCAACCACGCAGCTCAAGCTTAACATCGGATTACCATAAAAGCAAAATGGCATTACATGATGGCACGATTGAATCAATCTAATAGTGAAAACACGGTTTAAAATGCCATTTGTATCGTTCGAATCGTTTTTGCTGAAACTGTAAAACGTATCAACGCGTATACACACCGACATGCGGACGTGTATGTGGACGGCGGATTATGCTCGGTGAAAGCATTTCATGCAGATTTGCGTGGGAAATATGCCGCAAATTGGTAAATGGCTGGGCAAAAAAGCGTTCGCTGCGATGTCTGACCTAACTCGAGCTTTGAAAAAAGCTTTTACCTGAATGCCGGAAGCTTATCCTGGATGGGAAAATATGTTTACTGGAATTCCAACGCTTAAACGGGATGATGTGATAGGAGATGGGCTAAATTGTGTTATTGCAAGATTTTCCTGAAGCTTTTGAGGTTGTTGTATGTGAAGGTTTGTTGTTTTTATTGATTGACAAGGACAGATTGAAAAGGATAATACTATTTCCAATATTTTTTGTGTAATTGTTTAACTGTTTGTGTTTAATAATCAAAAGATAGAGGTTGTTATTTATTGACCGACTAATAATAAACAAGCTGTGTGATTTAAACAACTAACCATTCTTTTTCATTACCATGCAGCTGGTGTTATTGTGAATTCAACAATAAAATGGATACACACACTCATTTACTTTTGAGATAATATTAAAAATATTTATTTTTTTATATTTAAAGTTGGTACAAAAATAATAGCTAAAACTTTCTGTAATCTAATCTTTGTGCTCACACATACAAATCACTTTTACAGAATATTAATAGACAAATTTAAAGCTTATCATCTAATAAAAATTAACTACGAAATGAATGGCTTTATACTCTTATTTATATCTACTCTTAATATTTTTACACAACTCCTAGTCATGGCGTTCTGTGATTCTGTAAAATCATTTTCATTTATACACGGTGTTGCATTTAGGTGTGACGGAAAATATGTATATTTTTTAAATGGAACGTCCTGTATATTTGATTATATTATGAATACTACTAAATTTGTTTATTCAACTGTGTATGTCAGTAAATTTTTTCCAAAATATGCCCGTTGCAGGATCTTTTTAAAAACTAAGTAAAAACGATATTTTTGCCGATTTTGTCTTTAAACTATGTGAAACAATAGTCAAAGCCAGTAGGTAGATGGCAGTATCCAAAGATATTAGATACACTATACAGGCTGTTCATTGAACTTAGTAAATTTTGATGTTCTTCAAATGGCCTTTTCTCAGTTTTTTTTAATGGAACACTCTGTATAATATGAGTTAGCTGTCATAACCCTTTATTTCGCTCCAATTTAAATCTAGTATGTAATACACCAAATTTTTGTGATATTTGCAATTTAACGAAAATGTAATGCAATTGTAAATTTTTCAGATTTTCTTTGATGTGATTTATGTGCTGACACACAAAAACCAAATATGCAACCAAAACAAACTGATAGGCATCTTTAGATTCAGATTTTCATTAATAGCAAAAAAACATCTATTAAAAACACTTCCAAATACTACAAATACCACTTTCCATTCACATTATCAATATTACTCAAAAATAACCTATTTTAAATCAATTAACAATAGTAAGTAGATATTGGTGGTTGTTCTTTGTACTGAATATAAATCCGTTTTCAAACGTAGCTCATCAAGACAGGTTTTAGCGTTTCTGTTTGTTTTTGTGTATGGGCGCACATACTATTACAGTGAAACATCTCCCCACAATTTTCACACAAGCGAACAATTTTTCACTATAGTCCCCTTAAAATTACACTGTTTCTGGTTTACTTCGGAGCCCAACTGAAGTTACTAGGTCTTCAAATTCGGTCGCTGTACGTTTCTAAAAATTGCAAAACATACTTATAAAATTGTGTAATACCTTGATAACGTAATATTTTTTACATGGGTAAATCTAGTTAAATAAAGGTTCTAAATGGCTTCTTCTATAACATACAGCGCAATATTAAGATACTACTCTTTAAATTCCAAATATCACAAAAATTAGTAAAAATAGATATACGATATAGTGAATATAAATTACAAAGAACTTAAGGGACATTTCAATTAGTAAATAATATACAGGATGTTTCATTTAAAAATCTCAAGAAAAAGCCATTTAAAAATGTTTAAAACGTAGTGCATGCTACGATCATCCTGTATAGCGCATCTAATTTTTCATGACATCAGCATCTAGCGATGAGTTTAGTTATTATATGACAAAATTTTTACGACAATATCTGCAAAAATGTAGCATTAACGTAGTTTTTAAGAAAGGCCTGCAATGCCAATTTTTTGATAAATAATTGAATATCTCTATGATATGATATACAGGGCGTTCCATTTTAAAAAATGTACTGACTCCATCACGCCTAAATGCAACACCCTGTATAACTGAAACTAATTTTACTTTATAGAAACTCTTGAGTCAAACAACTATTGTATAAAACATTTTTTTCTTTCTCAAACGATTTGATGACTATCGACCGCCGGGATACTAATAACTCACACTGTATAATTTTCTCACTTAATTTTGAATTGCATATTTCGCGAGACTTATCATTATAAAGTAATGAATGCCATTAACCGTATAACACGTACCGATACTGTAGAGATTTTGTCCAGCACATTATATCTAATTTATTTCGTAACCGAGACAGTTACATGGAAAATGTGCACCACATTATTACAACACTCTGCCATGTTAATTTACAATTTGCAAGTGCAATAAATTGATTTATGATTCTTCACACAAATCGAACCTAGTTTCACGGTATATTATTAAGGAATTTATCGAAATTTGCTGTAAAATGAATTAAAACAGTAATCATAAGATCTATTTTAGTACCGCTTCCTAATCATTCTAATATTAACACGTTTTTAGCAATAATATTTACGAACAACTAAACATTTTTACTTTATCATACCCAGTATGTAAATTTTGAGATTTTAGCGGAAATATGTCTTTTTGGGTCCCCTGAACATTTTTGACCAAGGTACAAAAACGTCTGTCTGTGTGTGTGTATATATGTCTGTGTGTGTGTGTGTACCCGTTTTTGTGGCGACGATTCCGGAGAAACTACTAAAGGTATCCGGACAAAACTTCATATTTAGAGGTTTCATGACCAAACTTAGAGCTGAAGAGCTTTCTGTTGAAAAGAGTCCAAAGGAACTGGAGGTTTAGTCTTAGCATTTTTGAAAGATTTTGCAAATGAGCCGCCATTTCTGGAATTTCGTCGAAATAGTTAAATAATAAATTAAAGTAGAGGAAATTCTGAATAATTTATGACCATGAAAATTTTTGGTACGATCAATAGTTTAGCTGCATGAGCAAATTCTATTTCATCGAGATCGGTCGTACTGCATTAAAACTAGTAGCCAGGATATGTCAGAAATTTTGAGTCTAATGACGGTGGGTAGTGTCAAACGCTAATGTTTTGACAATACCTACTGTCGATATAAGCTGCGTTCGGATATTGTACACCGTTACACTTTTTACAGTTTTATTTTAATGCAGACATAGCAGATCTCGATAAAATAGAATCTCATGCAGCTAAACTATTAATTTTTTTATATAGTATGATAAAGTCATGTGCCTGGCCACATCTGATTTTTTTTGAAATAATCGTTTAATAGTTGAGAAGTTACAGTCCTCCAGTTTAGGACCATTAAAACAATGTAATTACATTTTGTAATTACCACAATTTAAACTCTCTCGAAACACGTTTATATCCTTCTTTAATACAACCAACACCGGTGACCCAAAAATTAATAACGCAATTAAAACGTGCCGTTTTAAGGAAGGCGTCTGTTGACTCAATTACCTCCGCGGCGAGGATTCCGTCCTTGAATCGGTAAAGAAGGTCGCCTTCCGCCGACCAAACCGGGACTGTAACATCACGCGCTCGCTAAACGTATAATTGCCGTTTGGTGCCCTCTCTTAAATGTAAGTTACGTTACTTTTGCATTTACTTCGCAATTAACAGCCGCAATTACCCTCAACGGGCATACCCTGGGGGCTGAATAGGATTTCTTGTCTGCTGTCCTACCGGTTAAAAGCATAACTGTTAAATGGTGGCATTATGCATTTCCTGAAGATTAGGTTTTGTGTTAGGTTGGATGTTCGCAGCGCTTCGGCTTACAACGGAAACAGACACTGTTATAGGTAATCGGTATTATACTTTAGAAATTAGGATTTTTCAACTAAATAATTATGGATATTAGTATAATGTAGAATTTTAATTCTTCCTTAGTAAAAAAATATATGTAGGTATGTAAAACTTCCATGGTTTTTGCCTTTTTATCAAATCGTTTTTTTGGTATCCGGTCGTCTTTCTAGATTTGGAAGTTCAAATGCAGTCGATGAAACTGATATCAATCGACAGCTTATGGTTCCTGTAGTAACATAACCGTTCATTTTCTCGTATAGAATCCAGAATCATTTTGATAGTAAATTTTGTCCGCTACGATGTGAGATTCGAGGAATGAAGGTCTGACAGGCACAATGGTTGATGGTTTTTAATTAATTACATATTTTCCTCTTAACTACGATTCTAAGCATTTTAATATGTTACTATTGGAACCATAAGCTATCGGATTGGTATCAGTTGCATCGACTGCATTTAATCTTCTTAATACAAAGTATGTATTATGTGCCATCAAGTGAGTGAGATTCGAGGAATGAAGGTCTGACAGGCAAAATGGTTGATGGTTTTTAATTAATTACATATTTTCCTCTTAACTACGATTCTAAGCATTTTAATATGTTACTATTGGAACCATAAGCTATCGGATTGGTATCAGTTGCACCGACTGCATTTAATCTTCTTAATACAAAGTATGTATGTCAAAAATCTGGAATGACTGGACTAATCATAAAATTTTATTGTAGCATTTATACAGTGTTTACGGGAACACCTAAATAATTCTCCAACCGTATGAAATTTTTAAAAAAATTCAAACGAAAGACACCCAATATATGTTTACATTTTTTAATTCTAAGATTAATTCTAAGAATTATATGTAGCAATTATTTTTTTATAAAATGGATTATTTTCGAGTTATGAGCAATTAATCAAAACTCCTGAATATTTTCACATGCATACACATTTATTTTAATGTGCCAGCTTGAACATTTAATTTAACCCTATTTAATTGTGTTGCAATTTTCTCTTGGATCCTTTAGTTCGCATTCGTTTGGTTAAAGTGAATGTTCATGAGTTTTGATTAATCGCTTACTGTTTCGCTGCATGAGCAAATTTTATTTGATCGAGATCGCTCGTACTGCATTAAAACTAGTTAGCCAGGATTTTACAGATATTGGAAAACACTGGGTTGATAAAGTCATGTGCCTGGCTACATCAGATTTTTTATGATCGTGATGGTACCAAAATACCTACAATTTTGGTCAATTGACTTTATGACAATTTATGTAGTTTGAGAGTGTCTTTTTGTTTCGATTAGATTATTAGTTTTGTTCTCACAAAATAATGGTATATTATTTGACGATCACACAACCAAGGATTTAAATCACGTATGAAGCAGAAAAAAACTTACTCAGAATATTATAAATAGCTATAATCAACATTTCACCGAATAAGTTCTATTAAATAAAAATAAATAAAAATAAAAGCAAGTTCAACATATAAAACGGAATGAACGTAAACAGTATTAAAGGACAAACATTAACAACAATAAAATCAAAACATTTTGTATACATATTAAGGATAATAGTTCACTTCAATACATTATTGTACAATATATGTCTGAAAAATGATATCGTGCAAGTGGCCGCCGCGGTTCTTGTGGTATCACGTATTCGAATATGATGATAAATGGCTTTTCCAAGAGTGGGAAGTTGTGTGCATTAAATATCAAGATGGTGACACGCTGCAAAAGCCAGTTACTGTTGCAACGGCGAAATCAAATAGCGGAAGAAAAACGAAAATTAGAAATTCAAGAGACGTCTAACGATGACGTTTTAAAAATTTCTCACCTTTTCCGAAATTTATTTTTTTTTTGTTTTGAGAATTAATAGACATTTTAATAATATATACATATTAGGATGGTCCAAAGGTCGTTTTATTTGGTCCAAACATTCTTTTACAAATCGGTCGATTAA